>BSBM01000876.1:2936250-3655000 GCA_027924585.1 Larix kaempferi | reverse complement strand
TCTCGAGATTAACATAATCTGCATTCTGCAATCCGCATTTGTGGGTCGTGGGTTGTGGAAAGAAAACTTTATGTGTAAAACAAAGCATCTGTAATTCGCATTGCAGATTGCGGATTGCGGGTTGCGGAAAGATCAGAATTTTGGATAAATGATATATTTCTGCAACTCACAAAACACACAAAAATGCATAAATTTTCAAAAGGACAATTACTAACTAAATTAAATTAAGTCAAAAGCAAAAACTGAATGGCAAACAGGATGAACAACCCCAAAACTGACTAAGTTATTCTTTGATGTAAAATTGGGGCTCCCATATTTTGGATAAAACATGGGATCTATTGTTCCTACAACAAATGGTGACTAGCTGGGAAAAACTAGTTATCTCTGTGAATGAAAACCTTAGTTATAAGGAATATATGCAGCCAACTGATGTTTCAACCTGCAATCTAAAAAATGATCTCATGAAAACACAATCAAAACAGCAGAGTTAGTCATATGATCGATACATTCCCATCCAAAACCAATTAATGATGATATTTAATCTGATAAGGGAGTCTAGGAGCAAACAAAAATCCTATATCCTTATGCAATCATAGAAGGGAAGATTTATAATTAAACTTTGGAATAAACTCAGAGCCATTTTGGATTACATTACATGAATCACCTTGACTTTATTAATTATTCATTTATGTACACATGCATCGACCATATATATATATATATATATATTCTTTTCTCCCTTATAAAAATAAAAAAAGAAGAATAAAAATGCAAGTAAGACTTCTATTGATACAAGGCCATTGCCCTGACTTGGTAATCAAATGTTGGAAATCCCATTCACAGACCTGATCTGGAAACTGAACAAGCTAGCTCGATAAGGAGACTCCTTGTATTTTATATTTTTACACTAAAAGCAATTACCATGGCTTGGTGACCACAAGTGGTAATTTCAGTTCAAAATCAGACCCATGATCATGGTAGGGATGGCTTGTAATAAGACCCCCCTTGTCCTTATATACAACAAACTATCCTACAAAGAAGAAAAAAAAATATTGATGCATAGATTACAATACACTACCATGGATTGGTAACCATATGACAGTAGTGTTACCGATGTTTTGCATATCATGAATGGACTGACCTGTAATAGGATATTCCACCTTCCAGCAGCAGCTGAAAGTCATCCCCCAAGTTTGGTGGCTTGATGTGGATATGTCATTCCACTTAAACATTTATGAACATAATGGGTTGGCTTGTAATAAGACCCCCCATATTGCAATCTACAATTATTAAAGTGAATTATTTTTAAAGGTGATCAGAATGAGATCCTGAATAGATAAGTCTAACCAGGCTATAAGATATCATGCCATTCACTAATGAAACTCAGGGTAAGGAATTCTAGTTTTCTCTTCAAATTTAATTATTCATAGAAATATTTAAATGATGTTGATGATAGAGGGAATATATCAATCAAGGCCCTACAAAAATTGACTGTTTGATTCCATGAAAATCATTTTCTGATATAGGCTGAATGAAATAATAGTTGGCATGCTACCTGAAAAATATAGATTATGTTAATCTCGAGACCACTGATCCACAGTCTTTGCCAAATATGTAGACTTATTCAAAATAAAATCAATCATAAAATAAAAATCAATCAAAACTAAAAAAAGAAAAGAAAAAGAAAACAAACCACACTTTATGTACAAGTAGACCAACATGCTCTCCTCAAACGAAGTACCTTTTTAGTAGCTGGACATTCATTGGGTAGGTTTCTAAAATACCTTCCAGTGTCTGTAACTGGACAGTACCAGGACCAATCTTTTCTGTAACAATGAAAGGTCCTAACCATAAGTGTTGGAACTTAGTGTAATCATTCTTGTCTTTATGTTGTTTATCCCATTTTAACACTAAGTGCCCCACAGAGAACTCCCTGTCAGATGAAGACTTCTCATCAAACCACCTCTTCACAAGCTATTGATGTTGATAAAATTTGTTTTTAGACTTTTCCCTATCCTCCTCTAGCTTGAGTAATGTATCAATTATGTATTGGAGTGGGGGAAAATCATCTTCTTGTACTAAGTGCATCAGCTGTAATGAAGGGATCATGAGGTTGGCTGGTAAGATATCATCCTTACCATAAACCAAACAGTAAGGGGAGTTTCTAATCGCTTCTTTAGGAGTGACACGGTCTGCCCAAAGAGCATTGTATAACTGGGTATGCCAATCTTTGTGGTGAGTAGCCATTGTCTTCCTGAAGATATTAATTAAATTTTTGTTAGAAGACTCTGCTAATCCATTTCCTTGTGGGTAATAATTGGCATAAAATTTTAATTTTGTCCCTTTTTCAAGGGCATATTGAGTTAATTCAACATAGGAGAAGTATGAAGCATTGTCAAAGACTGGGAATTGAGGTGCACCAAACCTCGTGACTATTTGACTTTCAAGAAATGAAATCACTTGGTTTGTGTTTGCTTGTCTAAGAGGGACTGCCTCTACCCATCTGGTAAAGTAGTCTGTAGCTGTCAAAATATACTTGTGTTGTAGGGAAGAGGGTGAATTAATGGGTCCGACAAAATCTAGGCCCCACTACTGGAACAGGAATTGAACTATGACTGGCTGCAGGGGAAATGCAGGTTTCTTCATTTCTCCAGTACACTTCTAACATGGTTCACATATTTTGGTGTAAGCATAGGCATCTTTGAACAGAGTAGGCCAATAGTAACCCTCCCTTAAGATATTATGAGAAGTGGTTTCTTGTGAGAAGTGTCCTCCTACAGGTCCTACATGAAATTCCAAAAGAATATTATTAGCTTCAGCTCTCTCTAGACATCTAAGGAAAACACCATCATAATTCTTTCTAAGCAAAACACCATCTATGAATTGGTATGGTGCATGTTTTAATCTTAAGGCTTTGCATTTTTTAAAGTCAAGGGTTTTAGGAGCATACCCATGAACTAAGAAAAATTTAATGTCATCATACCAGTCGGATGTTTGAGTAGTAATAACATTGACAGAACCTACTGAGGTGCTTTCTTCTTGCTCCCACTCAATTTCTTGTCGTACAGGATCATTTGACTAAGTGGTGAGCATACACAAACCTTGGCCTTTCACTATCTTTGCTGGTCTGATTTCCAAGTAATATTCTTGGAGAGCTATCATCCAGTGAGCTCACTTTTTCCCTAATTCTTTCTGAACCAAAACATTTCTGATAGTTGCATAAGGCACAATCACTTTAGTCCTAGATTTCAATAAATATGGCCTAAAATGTTTAACTAATTTATAAACCGCATAAGCTTGCTTGTTAATCTGGGAGTAATTGAGCTCAGCTCCTTTGAATGTTGAGCTCATAAAAGAAATGGGGATTTCAAGATCATCTGGATGCTTCTGTGTCAGAATAGCCGCATAAGAAAAATCAGTGGCAAAAGTATATAAATCTAAATCTTTACTGAAGTCAGGAGGCATTAGGGTGGGAGCTTCCGCAACAGCCTTCCAAATTTCAGCAAAAGCACTTCGTTGTTCATCAGACCACTTATACCGTGCATCCTTTTGAAGCATATGTTGCAACGATTTAACAATTTGTGCAAAATTCGGGACAAATATGTGAACAAAATTTATCTTACCAAGGAAATATTGCATGGATTTGCGCGAACCTGGAAACCTAATCCTTGCGATGGCCTCTATATGTTCCATATCGATAATCATAATTTCTTTTGAAACAATAAAGCCCAATAGCTTGCCTCTAGTCACCGCGAAGATTGATTTCTTGGGGTTGAGCGATATTCTGTGCCTTCTATAGCATTCGAATACCTGTTTCAAGGCAGACAAATGTTCATGTCGTTTTTTAGAGAAAATAGTAATTACGCATAAGTCCTCTGAAGGCTATGTCCATAGTTATAATAATTATGTTGATAGTAATAGACAACAACATAATTATGCATAAGTCCTCTAAAGGCTATGTCCATAGCCCTCTGAAAGGTAGCACCCGCATTTATCAGCCCAAAAGGCATCCTCCTATAGGAAAAGGTTCCCCAAGGGGTCTTGAAAGTTGTTTTTAATTGATCATCAGGAGCAACCAGGACTGGTTGTATCCTGAAAAACCATCAAGGAGAAAAAACGTCTTTGAAACTGCAACTCTCTATAATATATGTTCCATAGGAGGAAGAGGGTAGTTATCTTTCTCGGAAGCTTTATTAAGATTTCTAAAGTCAACACAGATTCTAATATCACCATTTTTCTTGCGAACAAGTACTAAATTAGCGATCCACTATGTGTGTCTGACAAGAAATATAATTCTTGCTGCAAGCAGCTTTTCCTGCTCCTTTTTGACAGAAGGTTCCAAGCTAGGATGCATCTTCCTCAGCTTCTGCTGGTAGGGTTTAGTGTCTGGCTTCATTGGTATATTGTGGTGCATAACATTAGTGTTGAAAGTTTTCAGCTCATCATACGTCCAAGCAAAGACATCTTTGAACTCTCTACATAGTTTGATAAAAGCTCTCTTCTCTTCAGGTGAACATTCAACCCCTAGATTAATCATGCGAGGGTTCTGTTCACTTCCCAATTTTATTGGTTCATAATTGAGAGAACTCTGAGTCTTACAATTTATCTTTTGCTTGAACTTATCTTGGAGGCCATAGAAATTTTCCAAGTTGATAATCAACTTAGGAATTAAATTGGCAGTGCAAGTGGGATCAACCAGGGATTTCTCGTGCTCAACTTCATCAATGGAAACATCTTGAAACGTGTCCTGAGCTGTAAGAAAGTCTAAGATTTGATGGTTATATTGTCCGGAATCGAAGGTATGTACATTAATTCGATAGAAAAAGTATTTGGTGACAAGCCTTTTGGAGGTATCAGCCTGGAGTATTAGCTATTAGGTCATCATCGAAATTCTGAGATCTTGGGACTAACTTAATATTAAAAGTAGAGAAAGAATTAGTTAAATCCCTTACTAAATTTCAATAATTAAGTAAATGAGGAGATATGCAGTTGTTGATGTATATGTAACTTCGGAATGTATTTCACATATATGTATATTGTATTCCTATAGAGATGGTATTATTCCTCTATAAGGAAGTGTCGTCATTTATATTGTAAGTGTCGTAACTTATACTTGTTGGGTTATTAGACCACCTTATTTGGGGTCGGCCCTGTATAAGTCATGTGGGTCAAAGGGTTATTAGACCACCCTATTGGGGGTCGGCCATGTGGGTCAAAAGGGTTATTAGACCACCCTATTGGGGGTCGGCCCACTCAGCATTATGTTATGTGGTTAAGTTCGAGCCTACATGAGTTAGGTAAAAAGGCAAGTCAAGTCAAGTATAAATAGAGTGTGGGAGGCACTCTATTTGCTCACTCACTTCTCACACATGCACTCAAGGAGGAGTGGCGCACTTATGGAGGAGGAGGATCTGCTGCTATGTTATGGCTATCTCTCTTGGTTGGTTGTATCATTTCTCTATCTATCTCTGAGGAAGTTATTGGGGTTTTTCACCTTTATGGTTTTCCCCAAGTAAATCTTTGTGTCTCTTGTGTGCTTGCATTATTGTCTCCATGATTGATATGTTGTAGATATGCTGTACATGTTGTTCTCTCAGTTAAGATCCTAGGTCAGATTGAATTAAATTCTGAAAATTTAACATGGTATCAGAGCTAGCCGGAAAGAAGGCATGATATGGCATGTATGACACTTGTTGCACTTACGATGCTAGGGCTTGATATAGCAAAAACTAGTCATCGTAGAACTTTCGCTATAAATCAGTTTTGGTGAAGTTTTCGGATCTGAAATTGTTACAAGACGAATATTAAATCTCCAGGTACCTTGTGTCCAAAGGAAAACCTCTAATTCGTTGTACTTTGTGATTTATGATCTGTACAATATAGGGTTTCTGCCTCTTCCAGATCTGAGTCAAAATCAGGTGACCTTGGGAAAAAGGTCATATCTTGGGCTAGGAAGCTCCAAATGAAATTTCGTAAAAATTGACAGGTAGTACACAGTCTGTGCTATCTCAGAAAAATTTTTCAGAGGCCGAAGTTGAACCAGTGACACGTGGCACGTCGAACAAGTTCGCTCTCCTGTATTATCCCATAAACAGGTCACGTTGCGACACTTGGCATAACTCTCTCTCAGAGAGTCCAATTGAGGTCATACCTGTCAGGATGGAAAGAAAACATACCGATATATCTCAGGAAAATGTTTTAGAGGCCGAAGTTCAAACAGTGACACGTGGCACGCCGTACAAGTTTGCTCTCCTGAATTATCCCAAAACAGGTCACGTTGCGACATTTGGAATAACGCTCTCTCAGAGAATCCAATTGAGGTCAGACCTGTCAGGATGGAAAGATAACAGGTCAGGCTATCTCAGAAAACGTTTTCAGACCCTGTGGATCGGAAAGTTTGGAGTTACACCAGAAACAATCAGGTACATATTTCTGTCAAAACAAAATTATTTTTGAGTACCTTCATTGATGGCTTCCGGAATTTAGGGCTTCGTAGAAAGTTGGAATTTTTGTGATCCGAGACCACGGCTGGATGCTACTCATCAAAATAGAAATTTAGAGACCAAGATCAAAATTTTTGGTTGGGCAGAAGGCCGGGCTTGATTAGACCCTAGTTCGGGACTTTGATCAGAAAAGTGGAAAATTAGGGCTTCTGTAAAAATGGGAATTTTTGAAATCTGTGACCACGGCTGGAAGCTCCTCAGAAAAATAGAAGCTTAGAGATTTGAATCAAACCTTTTGATTGGGCAGAATAGTGGGCTTCATCAAACCCCAGTTCAGGGTCACGTACAGTGAATCCGGAAGTTTCAAAGGCAAAATTGAGGAGTGAAACTTTGCAGTTTTCAAATTCTGAATATACCAGTTTGATCAGCTCATCAAGGTGCATATTCCTATCCTTTTGGAAGTTTGAAATTCAAAGTTTGAATTTTTGGGGTTTCTCTGACAAACCCATATCCAGCTCAAGGTCCAGTTCTTGCAAATCAAGTGGATTGGGTTAATCCTAGAAGATGGATTGATCATCTGCATGAGTGAAGAAGTTCCTGTTTCAGAGGGAGATGAGGCTAAGGCCTTATATAAGAAGATTACAAGAGATCTCGACAGGTATGACTCATTGAGGTATGTTTCGATATTTGTCCATGATTAAGTTTATGGTATGTTTGTCTTCATGTTATTATTTTGATTTTAGATTTATCACCTTAACAAAATTATGAATGCATGATAGAAGATATTCATTGGTTAGGATTGTACTAATGCATTATGGTGTTGTATGAGGTTTATGTTGTCTACTAACATGAAAGGTACACCAAGAAAGACAAATCATGTTCTGGTCCAAGAACATATGATCATGATAACATGAGGACAAAGATTCATCCATTGTCATGGATCTCATAGAAGATCCATTTACGAGGTATGTATAACTTGGTTTTATAATGGTTAACCTATGAGATATACAGGTTACTAGCACAAGTCATTGAAGAAGAAAAAGAAGACATCATGTGAGTATGTTAGACATAATTAGCTAGCATGCTAATCCAGGTATGTTTTTACTATATCAAATTAGAATCTCACCTTGTGATAAGATCCTTTATTTAAGTATACTTGGCATGATTGATTATGATTATTCATTGAAGTTAATAATCATGGTTGTATGCATATTATGTTTCTTACCATAATTGATAATATGACTAACCAGAAGAATCATGAAGGTATAGGTTTGAATAATCACAGGTTTTATATCTCTTATCTTGATTGATGATTCAACTAACCTGAAGAGTCATAGGTTTGAGTAATTATAGGTTTAGATATGTTATGTTTCTTATGATTTGACTAACCATAAGAATCCTACATAAACCTTGAATAATAATGCTTACTATTTCTGTTTGAAATGATCATGACTATACATGCTTGAGATTATTGTGTTTTAATAGTATACTAATGAATGTATGATTTTATATTAGACCTAGAGGATAACACAATGATGATACTAACAAGCATGCATAGGGATCGAGAATGTATATAAGTTCAAGGATAGGTAATCCAGGGAGCAAAGATCAAGAGGGAGTACACTCCAGTGGTTTATGCAAGGATGCAGATATTCAGAGGGAGTTGACCATCTCTCTACATCCCACAACAGAAAGGTGTAGAAGAAGCTACTTCAGATTAGGACTCCAGCAGCTCCTGCAAGGAAGCGAAGACTCAAAGGGAGTCCACCCAACGAACAAACAAAGATAAGTATTTGAATTGTCATTTCTTAAATAATACTGTTCAATAATGTATATACTGATGTTCCTAGAATTAGGTTGTGTATTATGCATATTAGAATAATTGCATTGATGAACAGTATACTCCTAATATGCATGGGTAAGTGGCCTATGGCACTGTACAACATTCCATTGCTACTTATCTAGAATGAAACCTCTTTGCTGACATGTTGGGAGTTGTGCACACGCTTAACAATGTTCTGGTAGAGATTGGAAGGCATCTAGAAAGTTACAGAATATGGATAATGTTGTATTGAAGCATTGGCTAAGATAATTGCATGACTGTATGGCATATTTCTTTATGTGTAAGAATTTGTTCTGAAAACTATGAGATGTTTTCTAATCATTCAATTTAACTTGTTGTGTAGGAAAGATCGTATGCCATCTCCTACAAAAGAAGAACTACAACATTTGTTCCAACAACAAAGATATCTATTGAAGATATTGAAGATATTGAAGTTCCCAGGATCTGGGATGAAGAAATGAAATGCCATGATCCGTCGATCATGAAGAATGATGTTTGGGATGTAATCCCAAGACATGAAGGGAAGTTTGCTATGAACTCCAAATGGAACTATCAGATCAAGCATGTTGCAGATGGCAGCATTGAGAAATATAAAAGTGATGAAATAGAAGATACACCAGATGGATTCAAGACAACTTCCTTGAATGGTGTAGTTGAAGAAGAAGTGTACGTAGAGCAGCCACTTGGTTCTGAGACACATGATAGGAAATCATATATGTGCAGAACTTGGTATGGTGAAGATAGATTGATTGCTGACACGCAGCGGAAGCTTACTACCGAGTTCGAGATGAAGAACTTGGGGATGATGCACTATTTGTTTTTGGCATGGAGGTGTGGCAGAGTGCAGATAGAATCTTCCTTGGACAAGGGAAGTATGCAGTAGAGATCCCAAAGAGGTTCGGGATGATGGATTGCAAGGCCATGGCCACACCTATGGCATCAAATCTGAAGCTTCTATGTGATGCTTCATCTGAGCCGATTGATGTCTCTATGTATCGCCAGATGATTGGGTCCTTGATGTACCTGACGAACATGAGACCAGACATTTGCTTTGATGTGAACACGTTGAGCCAGTTCCTGATGGATCCGAGGAGTGTTCACTTGGTTGCTGTAAAGCATATTCTGAGGTACCTGAAGGGTACAGTGGATTATGGGCTCAGGTATGAGGCGAATCAAAAGTTTAACCTGCAGGGTTATGTTGATTCAGATTGGGCTAGCAGTGCTGCAGACAGGAAGAGCACATCTGGGTGCTGCTTCAGTATGGGATCAGGTGTGATCTCTTGGTTTAGCAGGAAGCAATCCTGCGTAGCACTGAGTATAGCTGAGGCAGAGTATGTTGCAGCCTATTCAGCTAGTTGTGAGGCAGTATGGCTACAGAAGCTACTGTCTGAGCTATTTGATCTCCCGTTGGAGGCTACTGGTATCTTCTGTGACAACCAGAGTTGTGTAAAGCTGTTCGAGAACCCAGTGTTTCATGACAGGTCGAAACACATAGAGATCAAATATCACTATATCAGGGATATGGTGCAGAGAGGAGCTGTGAAGCTCCTGTATGTTGCGACGGACGAGCAGATTGCAGATGTGCTGACGAAGCCACTAGCCAGGGTGAATTTCGAGTACTTCAGAGAGAGACTTGGCGTTCTTCAGATCGAGGATACTTCGAGGAAGAAGTGATGGACACATTTGCTAAAGCCATTCCAAGCATGTTGGAAGGAGGATCCTTCACATGGATGTGGATGTAAGCGCTGGATGGTGAGAATCAGGATGATGTTCTGGTTTCTGCTGGATATGATCAGTTGGATCATTTATATGTATGAACGCATCATGTTGGATGTTGATGGATACATTGTGTGGATCATGTATCCTTGTATGATCAGGTAGATCATGGATGCTGATGGATACATTGTGTGGATCATGTATCCTTGTATGATCAGGTAGATCATGTATGTTGATGGGTACATTGTGTGGATCATGTATCCTTGTATGATCAGGTAGATCATGGATGCTGATGGATACATTGTGTGGATCATGTATCCTTGTATGATCAGGTAGATCATGTATGTTGATGGGTACATTGTGTGGATCATGTATCTTTGTATGATCAGGTAGATCATGTATGATTGATGGATACATTGTGTGGATCATGTATCTATGTATGCATCAGGTAGATGCATTGATGATCAGGATGATCATAGATGACGAGCTTCAGGATGTTGCTCCAGATGACATGCAGCAGGATGTTGCATTGATGATCAGGATGATCATAGATGACGAGCTTCAGGATGTTGCTCCAGATGACATGCAGCAGGATGTTGCATTGATGATCAGGATGATCATAGATGACGAGCTTCAGGATGTTGCTCCAGATGACATGCAGCGGGACGTTGCAGTGATGATGATCAGGATGATCATGGATGATGAGCTTCAGGATGTTGCTCCAGATGACATGCAGCAGGACGTTGCAGTGATGATGATCAGGACGATCATGAGTACATCAGGATGATGTATGGTGAGTATCAGATTGATACTCTGTGGCCGTGGAACAGGTTGTGCAGATGAGCATGTAATCCGGTGCCCTAGGAGATTTGCAGATGGTCTTTCGAGGTTTTGCCTATGGCATGTAATATCGGTGCCCTGGGACATCTGGAAAATGCTCTTTCGAGGTTTTGCTCTGGGAGGACATATAATTCGGTGCCCTGGGAGATCTGCAGATAGTCTTTCGAGGTTTTTCCTATGGCATGTAATAGCGCCCTGGGATATCTGGCAGATGCTCTTGCGAGGTTTTGTCCTATGGCATGTAATAGCGCCCTGGGAGATCCGATAGGTTGGGCTGTGTGCCCGTAATTAGTCCTTGGATGCTCTTGCGAGGTTTTTCCATGACCACATGTAATAGCGCCCTGGGAGATTTCAGGTCGGAGTTGTGTACCCGTAACATCCTGAGATGCTCTTGCAAGGTTTTGTGGTGGACCACATGTAATTTGTGCCCTGGGAGATTTCAGGTCGGAGTTGTGTACCCGTAACATCCTAAGATGCTCTTTCAAGGTTTTGTGGTGGGGTCACATGTAATAGCACCCTGGGAGATCCTACAGGTTGGAGTTGTGTACCCGTAACATCCTGGGATACTCTTTCGAGGTTTTGTGATGCACGTAATAAGTCCTGAGGATTCCACAGTATGGCCAGTAATGACGAAGACCTGTAGGTGGTGGGCCTACATCCAGTATGAAAAAGGACTGGCTCTGTAGAACTTCCTATGACGAGTAGATTCAGAGATTGATTGAGATAGCAGCAGCAGTGACGATGATGATGACTCGATGACGATTATCCAGTGACGATGATCCACAGAAGATGACTTGTGCTAGAAGAACTGTGCTGAGAAATACCTTCCTAGTTAAGAGGGAGTGTTGATGTATATGTAACTTCGGAATGTATTTCACATATATGTATATTGTATTCCTATAGAGATGGTATTATTCCTCTATAAGGAAGTGTCGTCATTTATATTGTAAGTGGCGTAACTTATACTTGATGGGTTATTAGACCACCTTATTTGGGGTCGGCCCTGTATAAGTCATGTGGGTCAAAGGGTTATTAGACCACCCTATTGGGGGTCGGCCATGTGGGTCAAAAGGGTTATTAGACCACCCTATTGGGGGTCGACCCACTCAGCATTATGTTATGTGGTTAAGTTCGAGCCTACATGAGTTAGGTAAAAAGGAAAGTCAAGTCAAGTATAAATAGAGTGCGGGAGGCACTCTATTTGCTCACTCACTTCTCACACATGCACTCAAGGAGGAGTGGCGCACTTATGGAGGAGGGGGATCTGCTGCTAGGTTATGGCTATCTCTCTTGGTTGGTTGTATCATTTCTCTATCTATCTCTGAGGAAGTTATTGGGGGTTTTCACCTTTATGGTTTTCCCCAAGTAAATCTTTGTGTCTCTTGTGTGCTTGCATTATTGTCTCCATGATTGATATGTTGTAGATATGCTGTACATGTTGTTCTCTCAGTTAAGATCCTAGATTAGATTGAAGTAAATTCTGAAAATTTAACAACAGTGAATCTTGTTTCTCATCTGCTTAACTATTATTTCTGAATCTCCATAGCACTAAATTACCTGGGCATCCATGCCAATTGCTTTCCTGAGTCCCTGGACCAAGGCCTCGTACTTAGTAATGTTGTTGGTACATTCAAACTCGAGCCTGCAGGAAATCATGGTTTTGGTTTCCTTCGGATTGATGAGGACACAACCTCCACCAACTCCATCTTTAGATCTAGAACCACCGAAAAAAAGAGTCCATGCATTCAAATCTAACTTAAAATTAGTATTTACATTGTATACATTATGTACAATATTACCTGAGAATGGAACATATGTGAAAATGACAATCTAAGACTGGTTCTGTGCACTCTCAGTAGGTGACAAATCTGCAGGTAAGTCTCCAAAAAATGTATCAAATGTGTAGCGTTCCACATATGAGCTATAGTATGTAGCAGGTTCATTGAGATCATTTAATTATGTGATAATATGTTTCATGTATCTTTCCCTGCTGATCTTTATCCTATTTGGCCTCCCATTGTAATGAATCCATAAGTGAGACCGGTAGGTTGCAAAGTAACCCTTAAGTTTTTCCGACCAATCTCTGCTCAACCACATTCCATACATCTCTGGTATGTCAACCACTATAATATCCATGGTCTAGTGGATCCTGGGGTCAGCAGATAATGTTAACATGACATTCTTCAGTTCTCCCACTACGCTCACTTTGGATTGGTACAATTGAACAATCTGAGTGGGGCATGGTTCCCAAGAGGCATTCAATTTTTTGCAAACTGATAAGGGCATCACATTGGATGAATCCCCTAAATCTACCATACAATTATGAACATTCTTGTTAAATATCTCAAAAGTGAACAAAAAGGGGGTGTCTTCTTTCCAACAGTTTTTGGACTGTTGGTTTTGTTGTATGTCTCTAGATTATTATTTTGAGTCTCCCTAGGTTTGTTGACAATTATGCTTTTGGGAAAAATGACCCTCATAGAAAGGATCTTCAAAAGTTCAAATAAATAGATATTTGCTTTAACCCTCTGTATGTCTTCAATCAAGTTGTATTCTATCTCAGGGATAATTTTGTCCTTTTGTATGGTTGTTTTACCTCTATTTGGCGTGGGTGTAGAAGGAGAAGTTTATTGTGTTGGTTGTCCTTTACCCCTTGTGTTGTAAGGGTGTTGGACATTAAACATTGTTTCGGGCTCGTCTTCTTCCTCATCCATGGGGAGTTCTGAAAAGAAAATAATAGTATTTATCTGTTGATCTTCTTCCTCATCAGGCAGTTCAGGATCATGATTCTCTTGTGTTTCTTGATCTTGGTGATGACGAGAATGGTGGGATTCTGAAACTAAGGCTCTGAAAATGGACAGAATTTCCTCAGAATTCAATCCTTCCTCAAGATTAGGTGGAAATTGGTTTTGTGGAGGCTGATAGGGTCTTCTAAACGGTTGTCTATTGAATCCCCTATTTGTGTTCTGGTTCTCAGTGTTGGTTCTCAATGTTGGTTCTCTTGAGGTCTACAACTTCATTAGAGATATTCTGGAGGAATTTATTCATGTCACTCATTTCGAAAGGGTCTTTATCCTGTGTAGTGGGTTTTGGGGGAACATCAATTTTCTTATGTGAAGTGGAAGGTTGTTTTGCTGGAGTATCAGATTATCCTTCAAACAAAACATATCCTTCTCAACTTGAATGGCCTCAGCAAAGGCCTCTTGGAAGTTTTCTTTGTGTGCCCGTTTAACCCACATAGAAATGGGGATCGGTAAAACTTTTACATAGTATGAAATCGGGAGCTCTTCCGTATGGAGAAGAGTAATAGGGATCCTATTTTTTAGATATGAAAATCTTTGGTTATAATCTTTTACTCTTTCTTTGCCTCGGATTTTCATAGAGGACAGATCAATTACCAAGTCTTTGGGTGTCTTATCATCTCCGAAGTTCTACATGAATGTTTTCTCAAATTCATCCCATGAAGTGATAGATCTGGATTCTAAGGCAAAGTACCAAGTGGATGCTTTTACTTGGAAAGTATAGGGGAATAACTTGCAGAACACGTATTCGTGTATGACATTCCTAAGTCTGATGTCCTGCATGAATGTCTTGATGTGATCAAGTGCAGGTGACTTCTCATCAATATCGAACTTCGGGAGCCATTTCTCAGGAATTTTTGGGAGTCTGTCTTGGTCTCCGAGTATAAACACAACATCCTAGTCAAGCCAGAGCCCGTTTCCACCCTCTCCCATAGGTAAATCTTCTCAGGATGAGTTGGAAGATGAGTCACTATCTAAGGATTCTTCTGACAAAGATGATGAAGATGAGGGAGGTGTATGTGGTGGTCCACCTGTCGCAACGTGTGACTGGTTTGGTTTTGTTAACTCGAATAATGTGTCAAGGGTGAAATCATGAAGCAGATTGTGGCAAGGTGAATTATGTTGTTCGAGATTGTGGTCACCTGAATTTTGATTATCCGAGGTATTAGCTTGCGGATCGGTATTCTGGTGATGAATTGTTGCTAGTCCCTGATTACGCTCTTCAGCGATCCTATGTTGTAACCTGGAAACACTATCAGAGGAACCTTTGAGTAATTGTTCGAGTGTGATGGGTACCCTAGTGGGTGATACAAAAACAATGTTTCCTGCTCTATCACAGGGGTGGCAGGAATGACGGTTGGATCTTGCACCGATTGTTCTGCAGATGTTGATTCTTGCGTGTGACTATGTGTGACAATCGGTATTCTTGTTTGAGGAGGTTTGCTGGTGTTACGTTTAGGCATAATTTACTTAGACCCTCCTTCTAGTGTTATTTTTTGAAGCCTCGGGTGTGTAGGTGATGGAATGGTGTCCAAGCAAAACAACAGGGGATGAAAACCCAGCCAAAGGCTTCAGACAATCCTACGCAAGTATTACCCTATCCTCGAGTTGTTTGGTGTGGTTAACACCCACATATACAAAGGACTCCGCTGGCACTTGTGAGTGTTTGATCCTAGAAAGGATATGTCTTCTTACAAGGAAGACAAGAGTTTTACTAATTATAACTGTTAGCTTACTTTGGGAAGGATATAAGCTAACTTAAGCCTATTCTAAAAGGGAGTATTTTGTTTATGCACAGAATAACTTAATCTGACAAAATTACTAAATCTCTTCACCAATTTAACCGACTTGCAAAAATGGATCTTGACTTAGTATCTCAAGATATAATCAGCTAAGGACATTCAACCAACAATAACTTAAGAATTAAGTGCATACAAGCCACCCTGCAACTAGAATGTTAATTGACAAATTAACATTGACAATACTGATTTATGTGAATCATTTGCAGAAATAGATAAAATGTTTCAGATAAAGACATTCATTTTAAACATCGAATTACATAGATCATGAGCTGAGAGAAATCTGAACTACAGATCGATGTAGGTTATCGATTGCAAATAATAAATAGTACTTATAAATATGTTGAAGCAAAATCACAATCCATCAAAGAAATTTGACAAATTATAACAAAAGAGGTAGCTGAAGAAAACTGACTGTGTATTAAGGCCTGCAAAACATTACATAGTCTACGACGACAGAGCATCTCCAGACTCTTTTGGCGATTATGTTCCCCCAACCTTGCCCTTCCTATGAGTTCTAAAACCCCTGAAATAACAATTACAAAATAATGTTACAAAGGATAAAATTCCCCATAGAATAGGGTTATCAAAACTAAATTATCCTAAAAATGGACAAGGATACGCTGCCACTTGGCACAAACAACTAACAATCCTTATACATTGGAACAATAGGCCAATTTGAAGTCCAATTGGGCATCATACAGGTTTTTTTCTTAAATTACACCCCATGTTTTTGGGAACATCCTGTCGCAAACTGTGGAAGATCCATACAAATCATGAGTTGTTGATGACAACTGACAAGGGAACTATGAAATCTTCCTTGGATTGATGATGGTCAGAAATATCTTCAAAGACTGAAAAATCAGCTATCGGATTTTCCTTGAGAGGAATTATGGGAGTCACAAGGGGCAAGTTGATTATTAAGTCTTGAACAATTGTAGTATCTTGATCAATGCACTCTTTATCACTCTTCATTCGCTTCACGAGAGGGAGTCGAACATGCTTAAATTTAATCACACAGTCTTCTTCTTCACTATCTATGCTGTCATCAGAAACATCAGCTTCAAATGGTGGAGAAACAAGTTCAAAGTACTCCACTGGCTGAGGCTCTTTCTCATTACCAAGTTTGACTGAAATATTAAAATTCTTCTGCATTTTGCTTAGAACATGCAATTGTTAGAAGAAACTATCAGGGAATTAATTAACAAAACCTTGCATGAGACATTATAAACGAATAGATTGTTCATATTAATCTTTATAAGGAATAAAACAACAGGATTTGACGTTGACTGAGCTTGTCTAACTAGAATGATTGAAACTTTACGGCCTGCCGATTGTGATTATCATCACTGCAAGTGAAATATCAGTCAGCATGCATCAATCAGAATTTGTCGTAAGATCAGATAAATTTCCATCATAACACATGTGATTAACAGTCAAATATCAGAGTTTTAATTATTAAGCAATCATTGGATCCAATAATTTCATGAATGATCAAGAAAAACGCAGTCCAGAACCTGATTAACACTTGGAAATGACAATCAAACATCAGAAATTCCAAATTTTAAATCATTCCACCAGATGCAATCAGGGCCGTCGGATCACCTTAAATCTGTAATGTCCCCATTTTGACCCCATTACATTCAAATGTAAATGATGCAATATTGTTATAAAATCATGTTGAGGAGCTCAAGGCCAAGGCCCTGCCATTGATTTAGTGATTCATATCGTTTACGTGCTAGCCAAGCACATTGGAATTTCATATATCATGTAAACATGCATTTTAATAAAATACCCACAACTAGATATGCAATGCAACAAGAGATGGGAAAATGATCTTACAAGGAATTGGGAGGGAAAACATTCAAACCCTTGGAGCCAATCATGTCAAGCCAAATGTCAATGAGAGAACCCACGAACCCTCAACTACCCATGTTGACTTTTGCACCCAATCATTCATTTCTCCCAAGAGTTGGTTGAGGTAGTTAATGCCTTGGGGAATGGGAGGTATGTCTATCCAAATTAGGGTATGGAAAATCCACCCTTCATGGAAAATCGCATTTTTCTTCTTGGGAAAGAAAAGAGCCATGAATTGCTCCCTAAGCCATTATCCATCAACCAGTTTTCCTCCCTCACGATTTTGGAGCTACCTGGGCGTTTTCTAGCCATGATTTTCTATGTTTTCTTTCATTCCCAGCTGGAAGAAGGGCGTTTTTGTGTTGTATACCAGTGGGGAAGAAGGGGAATTGAATTGGGGTTCCATGGAGACCATTTTGGCTATTAAATGCTTAGATAGTTGGGGAGAAATCAATTTCCTCCCCGTGGATGTTTTTCCCCATCCCACAATTCCTTTTTGGCTGAAAACAATTTGGAGAAAACCCATGATCATCCTATTGGTAAATCCATTGCTTTGGATTGAGCTTGAGTGCAAGCATCCAGGGTTCAAATGTATCCTGATAAACCTAGCTGTGGACTAGCTTGGATCAGATGAAATGATTAATTGGTTTTGTATGAGCATGAATGTCCCCTTTTCCTTGTAAGAATCATGCCCAGCTCAGGGGTGGCAGTTGTGTTGAGAGAATTGATGAACACAACTGGCATATGGTTGGGTGGAACATTGTAGCGACATAGCTAGTTGCTTGGTACAATTGTGAAATGAAGATAAGTATCTAGTGTGTATTTACCTTTGCAATGTTTAATTGATGATTATGTTGATATGCTAGATGGGCATGAATTGTGTGTGGATGATGTTTTTATTCCGCTGCGCATGTTTGCTTGATTTGCATCTACACCCATTTATTTTATTGCTTTGAATCTAATGAATTTGGCTGATTTTATGTAGAAGCTCCTGAATTTGGCATCATGTTCCCTTTCTTGAATTGGGTCTATGGGAGGGGACGTTAAAAAATCAACGGTCAAGATGCAAGATGCAGGATGCCAATTGTGGGAATTTATTAACTTTAAATACATACAATCCTTCTGCAATTCGCAATCCGCAATGCAAGTTGCGGGTTACGGAGAGAATAACTTCAAAAGCAACTAAAACATTTTGCAATCCGCAATCCGCAATTGTGGGTTGCAGGTTACGAGACATAAAACACAACGCATAGTAGAAACCTTCCACAAACTGCAATTGTGGGTTGCAGGTGCATAAAGTGCCCTTATTTGAAAAACCTTTATGGATTCCGCAATCCGCATTTGCAGGTTGCGGGTTGCAGAAAGAAAACTTCATGTGTAAAACAAAGCATCCGCAATCTGCATTACGGATTGCGGATTGTGGGTTGCAGAAATATCAGAATTTTGGATAAATGATATTTTTCTGCAACTCACAAAACACACAAAAATGCATAAATTTTCAAAAGGACAATTACTAACTAAATTAAATTAAGTCAAAGGAAAAAAATGAATGGCAAACACGCTGAACAACCCCAGAACTGACTAAGTTGTTCTTTGATATAAATTTGGGGCTCCCATATTTTGTATAAAACATGGGATCTGTTGTGCCTACAATAGTATCCCCAATTGAATGTAATGTTGCACAAGAAATTCCATGTGACATATGGTATTTAGACTTGGGCTACAACAATCATATGTCTAGAAACTTAGATTTATTTTCTAGTCTAGGTAAATCAGTTCAAACTTATGTTACACTTGGAAACAATATCCAAGTCATAGTTTTGGGCAAAGACACTATTGGTATTCTAACCAAATAGGGGGAGGAGAAAACTATGCTTGATATTTATTATGTCAAAGGTATGAAACATAACTTAATGAGTATTGTACAGCTACTACAAAAATTCTATAGAATTTACATGGAACACAATCACTACGTGATTTTGGACAAGTACCCAAGTAAACAATTGAAAGCTAAGGTGCAAATGAAAATAAATCACTTGTTTCCTTTGAGGATAAGGCGTGATATGAAGGGAAAGACAACTCAAGTTGTTCATGAAGAAAAGAATGAAGATTCTAGAGCATCATTCATGGCAGAAAGTAAGAAAGAAAAAATACAATGGCACAAAGATACAAGCAGCATTTCAATCAGAGGTTCAAGATGAATCTTGGTTGTGGCATTTTAGATTTGGAAATATGAATTTTGGTGGATTGAAGCTACCGTACATGAAGAATATGTTGAAATGTTTTCCACTAACTGAAAAACCAGAAAGAATATGTGAAGGCTTCATTTTTGGCAAGCATCATAGAGACTCCTTTCCAATGGGAAAGTCATATAGAGCACATACACCACTTGAAACTATGCAGTCTGATATTTGTGGACTGATTCAAACACCTTCCATAGCCGGTTGCAATTAATTTTGTTACATTTATTGATTACTTCACAAGAAAAACATGGATTTATTTTCTTAAACACAAATTTGATGCATTTGGTTGTTTTCAGCAGTTACAGACACTTATGGAGAAGCAAAGTGATTATTTAATCAAAATATTAACGATAGAAAAAGGAGGTGAATATGGTTCAAATGATTTTCTAAATTTATGTAAATCTCATGGGATACATAAGCAGTTCACTGTGCAGTATACACCTCACCAGAACGATGTCATAGAGAGAAACAACAAAACCATCATGGAGATGACACGCAGTATGATGGAAGGAAAGCATTCGTCAAATGAATATTGGATTGAGGCAGTAGAAACTATTGTATAGATCATGAATAGATTCCCAACAAAGAGTGTGAAGAACAAAATCCCTCAAGAGGCATGGACAAGTATGAAACATAGTGTTTCTCATTTAAAAATCTTTGGTTGTGTCGCATATGCACATATTCCTGATGAGATGAGAAAAAAATTAGACAAAAAAGAACATAAATGCATATTTGTTGGTTATTCAGAAGATACAAAAACATACAAGGTATATGATCCTATCACAAGAAAGGTCATAATACGTTGTGATGTTCAATTTGCGGAAAATGAAGCATGGGATGGAAGCATAGAAAAGAAAGTGAAAATTGTGAATCTTGTCGCACATGATGACATGACATAAGAAGTGGTTCAGAAACCACAAGCAGCTCAACATGTCTCAGTACCATCCACCCCAAGGAGTACGCAACATGTCACACCTCAAGCTTCTGCGACACCAGTCGCAGCGCAGTCTACACCAACAAGCACATTAAGAGTGCAATAGACTCCAACAAGCACCCCAAGGAATTCTTCATCTCCATATCCAACTTTAGCAAACTTGATGTCGTGAAGATGTCTGCGCTGAATTTATGATACAGACACAACAAATTCATTTTCAGTTTTTGCATTATTTTCTCAAATAGATGATCCACTAACTTTTGAAGAAGTTGTCAAAGATTATGTATAGGCACATGCCATGGATGAAGGAATTGAATGCATTGAAAAGAATCAGACATGAGAATTGGTAGATGTACCAAAAAACAAAGATGTAATAAGTGTCAAGTGGAATTATAAAACCAAGCAAGATGTAGATGGAAATGCATAGGATCACAAGGCAAGATTAGTCGCAAGAGGGTTCACACAACAATCCTGCATATTTTAATGAAATATTTGCACCAGTTGCATGCATGGATACAATCAGAACAACTTTGGCCATAGTTGTGCACAACAAATGACCTGTTTATCAGATGAATGTTAAGTCTTCATTTTTAAATGGTTATTTGGAAGAGGAAGTGTATGTGGAACAACCACAAGGATATGAGGTTTCAGTACGAGAAGACAGAGTATATAGGATGAAAAAGGCACTTTATGGATTGAAGCAAGCTCTTAGAGTGTGGTACATTCACATTGATTCCTAGCTCATTCAAAATGGATTTCACAAAAGCGAATGTGAACCAACACTATACACCAATTTCAACAAACAAGGTAACATGGTAATTGTGTGTTTATATGTTGATGATTTAATATTTATTTGTAATTTTGTCATTGAATATTTTAAAGCAGCCATAAAGAATGAATTTGAAATGACTGATTTGGGGCTTATGAGATATTTTTTGGGCATTGAAGTTCATCAATCCAAAGATGGTATATTTATTTCACAATCCAAATATGCAAATGAAATCCTGAAAAGATTCAATATGGTAAATTGTAAATCTAACCCAACACCAATAATAACAAAACTAAAATTAAGTAAGGAAGATGATGGATCAAATGTTGATCCCACACTATTCAAAAGGTTGGTAGGAAGCCTTATGTATATTATTAAAATAAGGCCTAATATAATGTATGGAGTAGGTCTGACCTCAAGATTCACGAAGTCACCCAAATATTCACACTAGAAGGCAGGTAAAAAAATTATGAGGTATGTAAGTGCCACAAAATATTTCGGCATTCAGTACTCAACTTTAGAAGATTTCAGACTTGTTGGATACACTGATAGTGATTGTGCATGCATCGTGTATGATTGGAAAAACACCTCTTGGTATACATTTCATTTTGGTATAGGAGTAGTGTCATGGGTATCAAAGAAGCAACCCATTGTAACTCTATCATCAACAGAAGCAGAGTATGTTGCAGCTACAAGCGTTGCATGTCAAGTAGTTTGGATGCGCAAAATGTTAAAGGATGTGTTGCCGTCTCAAGAGGAACCTACAACAATTTCCTGCGACAACAATTCATCCATTGCATTGTTAAAGAACCATGTGTATCACAAAAGAACCAAGCACATTGACACAATGTATCATTTCATCAAAGAATTGATATAAATAACTAAGAGATTTGCTTAGAGTTTTGCAGGTTTGAATATTAGCTGGTAGACATATATACAAAACTATTGGCAAAGGAAAATTTCCATTATCTGCGCAGTTGTTTAGGATCTGTTGATTTTGCAAATAGCTGATATGTTTCAATGAGTTCCATTTAATTTTGTTTTGATGTAATTTTTTTAATTCCAACTACTCATAATTAAGGGGGAGTGTTGGAAATATTAATTATGAGTTGATTGTGTATCTAGTCAGAAAATTTGTCAATCTGTAATGTCAGTTAGTATGTCAGGATATGGAGTTCATGCCTATCTTATTTAAATGGCTGCATAGTAGTTTAAAAATCAAGTTCTTAGATAGATGCCACTCATAAATTTATTACAATCTTTAATGTTACTCGATAACTTCGAAGAGAGGCCATTATCCGATTCTTGTATTTAACATTGAAAAACAGAGCGATTTGAAGTAGTAGAAGAGAAGTGCAAGAAGAGGAGTGAAAATCTAGAAGCTCAAGCTCATGAAAGAGAATTTTGTTGAAGCTTGGAGGCATAACCTCTGTATAAAATCCTGTTGCAGTTATTTTAGTGCGGTAAAATATATTTGCATTTGTCTTGTTTTATTCTGCAAAATTTGATTTCACGCGTCACACATATTTATTGGGGCATGTTTGTTCAAATGTTCAAATGTTCTATTTTATAAAGAATGAAAAATATATGAGTTAATTTTACTGCGATGTGAAAAGTGAAATATTGAAAAATCACCGCGCAGAAATTTAGGAGCTTGTCCTAAAATATCATGGACTAAGTTATAAGTTTTTTGGTTTGTGAAATATTACAAACTAAACAATATTTATTTTTGGATAAATAGCTTTTAATTGAAAAAGGTGAAAAAGCTTTTATAAAGTTATAATTAAAGTTTGAATTATTACGCAGGGTTTTCAAAAGAAAAATTATTTCACCATAAAGTAAAGTCCTCTGCGCATTTTTCCCTTGACAATATACAATTGGAAGGCATAGATATCAAGTATATGCATGTCCCATTAAGAGCCAGCGGACTGGTATTTTAGTACTTTTTGTATCACTGGCCTGGGACATTGGATGGAAAGGCTCTTCTTTTATGTAATGGTTATTAGGCACCGATTCATAAAGCTCTGTCAAGCAATCATTTACATAGAACCCTAAAGCCTGTAATGTTCTCATGCTTTAGATATAGAGCATTGACTATTGGACACCATTTTGGGACACACATAATATCTGCAATTGTTTTGCTTTCGAGTAATTCAAAGTGAAAAAGGATGAAGAGATTGTATTGTCAATTAGAAAGGCTTCCCCAAAAGATGAGCAATAATGCTGGGGAAAAATGTGCACTTACCTGTTGGAGAAAATACAATGAGCATTATCCTTTGCAATTAACCTATTTGATTGGCCTAATTGCACCCTCTGTCAACTTGGCAGTAGAAACCATTATAGACTTGATGCTACTTATTACCACTGAATTGCAAGTACAAGACAACAACTCTTATTGCTTATGTTCCACCAACAACAGGAGGGAATCGTTGTGCTAAACAATGGTTCATAAAGTCAATGATACCAAAATTACCCGCTAAACCTTTCGCAGGTTTTGTTGTTGATAGTACTGCCAACCAAAATCCTATAGCCCCTTAACTGCTTCACTCACTGGCATTTCGTTCCTATTCTTGGTCAAAGCAACATATAAAGCTAGCGAAACAAAACGAGCAATTCTGCAATGAGTAGAAAGTTACAAATGTAACAAATTGTGATTTCAACCATAATCCAAAGCTAAGTAATAAATTTGATGACCAAAAAGGTGTATATGTTGGTGGGTGTGAAGCATTACCATGTTCAAGTGTAAACCAGGTTCAAGAATCTGGGTGCTAGTTCCAGCCGAAACAAGAGTGACCAACATTCACCTTTTCCAATAGAGCAAAAGACTATCGCCATCGCCGGACCAGTATAGCAATTAAGGCGGAGAAGAATCCAAAACAAAGCTTGATACATTAAAGCCTCTAAACCTTTCCCATTAAAGAAAACTAGTTGGCGTATTAAACCTTGCACATTAAACACTAAATCAGGACGTAAATCCATTCCACATTCGACGTACAATGATTATTTGGCATAAGTACTCGTAAATCAACTTCCCCACATGTGATCGTTGTAGTACAACTATTACAGCCACCTAACTTTAACTTGTGGCTGGTGAAAATCTATAGTCTATAAGTTAAGTGCTACTAACAAGTTATTATGTTTTCTATGTTTATGTTATCACCCACCTTCTTTTAGTTAAATAAGTTTCATGCCACGAAACTATGCATTATCTATCCATCAACTACAAGTTATACGTGCATCAACTACTAGTTATCCATGCATCACTACCCGTTATTTTTTATATTTTTTTATAATTGCTTATTTTGAATTTGAAACCATGCCCATAAAATCAATTGAGATGGTACACTTGTCTCATCCTCCTTCAATCTAGGAAAGTCATACCTACTAATCCATGCCAAATTCTAAAATATAAACATCTATTGATGTAAATATTAAAATTAAGATTTTATAAACTAAACTAAACTAACATAAAATAAAATATTGAATATAATAAAGTGAAGATTATAGTAAAAATAAATCATTCCTAATAAAAATAATTTTAATTTTAATTTAATTTTAAATATTTAGTTAAATAATACACTTTATAAAATTTAAAAAGAATTTTAGTTATGGTATTGTTACACTTTATAATTTAAAATTTAAAAATAATAAAATAAAATAAATATTTTTCAATTTTAACAAAATACCAACAAAATATTACTAAAGTGTGTGGTTTTTTTACTTAAGATTATTAAGTTCTTTACCCATCTAATGAGGTTTACTTCCTCTTAAAATAGATTTAAATCTATAGGTTATCTACAAGCATAAGATCTCAAACAATACCACTTCAAAACTATACATATCATTTTTTTTTCTTCAAATTTTGAATGTTGAAATGTCTTAAAACATACCTTGAAAAGAATTAGGTAAATAGTCATAATGGAAACATAAAATAAAATTAAGTTATTGAATTCCATTGGCATAAAGATATTGGAAATATGATGTCATTTTCCATTGAATCTAATTATATTCTAGAAATGTTGCCGATGTCATCACTCCATCTCATTCCTTTAGGTCCGTTGAATTCCACCATTAAATAGGTGTGATCTACACTTGATTAACATTTAACACGCATTGTTGTCATGTTTGGCAATCTCTTTGAGTTCTATCACTACCTCATTAGCACTTGGCATAGAGGATGGTTGAGCTTGCACACATCTAATAGTTAGTTTGGAAACACCAATGATGGATTTCATGTTGTAAATGTCCTCCAATGTTTTGTCTATAGGTTTTTCTATTTTTCCAGGATTTTCATCCATCTCTACATAAAATGTCACATGGAAAATAATTATTTATAGTCTGTAAACAAAATATCAACAAAATATTTCGTTGAATATTATTAAGTTCCTTACCCATCCAATGAGATTTACCTCCTCTTTAGATAGGTTTATATCTATGTGTTGTCTACCACATATGATATCAAACATGTAATAACCCTAGTTTTGACTTGGAATGTATTTATCCAATATTATGTAAATGATGTAAATATTCTAGTGTGAATTCCTAGTGCGGAGCTCAAGGCCAAGGCCCGACTAGTGAATGTCTAGGCATGTATGATGTTTATATTTCATTTGGACTGTTTATTTGGATTTTAAGTTGATTTATAATATATGTCAATATTGTGTGCATAAATAATAAAATGGTCCAAGACTAGTTGTGTAAAGAGCACCAAAGGGTCTATGATTCCACTAGAGGGGAAGAGGAAAGGGGGTCCATGGGTGACTAAATCATTGCTTCCAAGTGTCAACATTAGAACTCACCCAAAATTCTGTCATGTGATGAGAATAAACCAAATATCTCCTTTTTTGGCCATTTTTCCAATCGTTAATGCATGTGTGTGGTTGGTGGGAAAAGTCACCTCATGTAGTTATTGAAGCATGGGACTGACTACACTTTTGTGATAGTTCTGTCATGAAAGAAGTCAGTCTGTAGCTTCCCGGAGTCCTTTATTCTACTGTCGGAAGTCATGTTAGTTGAATTTCCACCATTTTCCCATATCCCTTGGATTCAACCGTCATTTGTCTCATTCTTTCAAGCAGATTTAGAGGATGCAGAGTTCTCCCTTGTTATCTATGAACTTACCAAGCTGTTTTGAACCCATAAATTCGAATTTGGAGACCATGCTGCAGATTGGGAAGTGGGTATTGTTGGCTGTAGGTGAGCAGAGAGGTTGGGATATCTAGGAACCCCTACCCTTGAGTTATTCTATTTGTAGGTGCTTGAGAAGCCATAGATTGAGGCTGCAGAATGTTCTATAGCAACCAATACTAGGTTGGACTTCTTCTATGCACACACAGGAAGCACCCAGTTTTAGAAAAATAGGATCGCCGAGCAATAACAATAAACAGAAATGAAAATATAATCACACATACACATTACAAGAGAGACACCAATATATCGTGGTTCACCCAATATGGGCTACGTCCACACTAAAATTGCAATTCCTTATTATTATACCATCCAACAAAGTGAAGGGATACAACCTGCAGCACAACCGCTGCACTTCCTCTTCACTGTCTCGCAGTCTCTATTCTTGATCTTAGAGATATTTACATTGCAGAATACCTAATACATCAACCCTAGCCGTGTTACAATGTCTTTCTTTTATAAGGGAAATACAATGGAAAAATACCACGGGTTACCCAAAACCATGGGCCCTGAAAACTGTTTGCGAAAACAACCCCAATTTTTTTTTCTCGCTAGCGCTGCCCCCACGCCCCCCAGCCAGGGGAGTGTAGAGGGATCATGCCAGGATCATAAAAAAACATGGGGTTCAAACACGACTGAATCATCATCTATGAGACTGGAAGATTTGGATCCACAACCAACACCCAGCGAAATGGATCGCCCAAGAGAACTGTGGATCGGTGAAGGGGATGCCTGTGCTAGAAGGATGTTGTGTGGGGCAGGTATTGTGGAATCCAAGGCCGTGAAGGCTGAGTGAGACCCTTATAGAGCTCTGTATGAGCATTTGGCTAAGCATAGAGAGCAGAATGGGTTTTGGGTTGAGAGATAGAATCCTGTAGGTGTTTCCTTTGCCTTGGTGGCCTCATAGCCTAGCTTGAGGGTGGCCTCTCAACAACAGAAAGAGTATATGTTGGAAAAAGTTCCTATGGTTGGGTGGAAAAACGCTCTTATAAAGCCAGTTGCTTAGATCTGCGTTGGATAAAGATAAGTATTCTTATGCATTTGAATTCTGAAGTGTTTTTATTTCATGTCTGTAATGTTATGCTTATGTATTTGCATGCTAAATGTGTGGATAGATTTTAATTCCACTGTGCATGTTTATTTACATTTTTGCACACATTTTATTTGTTGACAAAAGTATTATGGACTTGGGGCGAAATTTTAAAGCCTAGGTTTGGTCGGTGTCCCCTCTTGATGGTCAGATTGGGTGAGGGGGGCATTACAAAACAATTTACCACTATAAAATACACACATTACAAGGAATTAGGCCAACAACATAACGTAAACATAAAAGAAATTTGAGTTATTAAATTTTATTGGCATAAATAAATTGGAAATATAATGTTAATTAAATGTAAATGTATTATGTACTCTAAATTAAGGTATCCAATTATTCTTTTAACAATAATGATAACATGAGTAACCTCCCATCAACTTTCATTCTTGAAAAAAACAAAATTGGATATTGACAATCTTCACATCTATATGAGGAATGTTGGAAATCTTAACTTCCATATGAATTATTGTTAGGAACCCGTGTCAACCCTTCTCTTTACTTTGTTAGTATATTGTTGTTAGACGCATATTCTTTGTAAGTCGTCCCATAGTATTATATGTTCGATGGTATTGATCCTTAATTTGTATTATCCCATAGTATTATCTGTTCCATGGTATTGACCCATAGTATTATGGGTCAATACCGTAGTAATTCATTGGACGCATATGCTTTGTAATTCATCCCGTAGTATTATATGTTCCATGCTATTGATCCATAGTATTGGCGCATAGACTTAGTATATAAGTACGTGTTGAGGCCAATGAAGGCACTGAGAATTTATTTGTATTGAGCTCGCTCAAAGGAGATTTCCCCCTCAAAGTGGACCATGATCAATAAATCTATTCTTTGTTATGTTATTTCTGATATATCGTGCATTTTCATTAATTAATTGTTGGAGGTTCCTCACATTTGGTATCAGAGCACTTTCTTGGGCTCGTTGGGTGGAATTTCTGCCAAAAAAAATTTCTCATCTGTATTTGTTCCTATCAGTTGCAGGTTTGGATATGGGAATAATCCCTATCCACTTAATTGTGGGAAGTACTTGGGCATAATCCCTAAAACTCATTGTGAGGAGTACCACAGGAACCTCGAAGTAGTTGGCCCATTGAGAGGACCTAGCAATGAAAAGGGAAACAACCCCTACATGATTGACTAGTTCCCACCTATGAGGTAAACCAAGAGCTATCATTTGTGGCAAAGTGGTTATTCCTTTTAACTGAGCCATGGAGTGAGGGGTACTGCCCCAATATGCAAGCCGTTAGACAACATTGGTGGCCAAGTGAATCCCCTGAACCTTTAGGAAGCCGCACATACTGAAGGTCCATATCTATTTCTAGCTGATAAATCGTAGATTAAATCTGTCCATAACTGTTTTTGATCACTTCCGTGCCATTGTAGATCCATTCCGAAAAAAACAATAAAAAATAAAAGATAAAAAATAAAAATAAAAAAAGTATAAAATTCTGTTTTTTCTCCATATCTTTTTTGTTTTAACTCTATTTCCCTTGAAACTTCACTGACACCCCTGCAATCCCATTTTGCAGATTTCATCCCCGAGAACCCTATCCCAAATTCCCTTCCCAAAGCCAGAAATCTCACATTTTTTCTATTTTTAGGGTTTTCCATAACTTCTTTGATTTTCACCCAATCGCCTTCAAAGTTTTCCACAGTGTTCATTTCCTATTTCTGCTTCTTTGTCCCTCTTTGAAAAATTTTCCCATTCTTTCACCTCACTTCTGAAATCCCCATTTTTTTCTTCTGTGCCGATTAGAAAGTGTCCAAAATTTAGTCAAACCCTAATTACCCATCATAGTTTTTCCCAAATCCAAATTTCCCTTTACCAAAGAAGCTTATGTTTTTGTTTTTCTATGCATTAAAACTCATGGTTATGGTTGTCACCTGCGCAAGAGCACAAATCATGGAGGAAGAACTTGCAGCCCTCAAAACCAAACTCCAAGATATGGATGAAAAAATTCTCAGCCTCCATCTTCAACATTCAACCATGAACAATAAATGACATCCATAACCTTTTGCAGACACTGGGTTCTCTTCTAGCAATTTTCATGGGCCGAAGCTTGATTTTCCTCGCTTCAATGGTGATGATCCGACTGGATGGATATACCGGGAAGAACAATATTCCAATTTGCATAATGCTTTTGATGTGCACAAATTTCCACTTGCATCATTTCATTTGGAATAGGAAACCCTGCAATGGTACTGTTGGTACATCAAGGCTCATGACGAGCCAAAATGAACATATTTTTTCCAACTCCTTTTGCAACGAGTTGGTCCTAGTGCTTTTGATATCTTCACAGGAGCACTCACTAAACTTATCCAAATTGGCACTATGAGAGAGTATCAGAAAAAATTTGAGAAACTAGCCAATCACATAGAAGGATTGTCTGATGAATTCTACAGGAGTTGTTTTATCAGTGGTCTCAAGGATGAAATCCGCTCAGAGGTTAAAATGTTTTGTCCCAACACAATGATGGAAGTCCTAGGGTTGGATAATTTAGCGGAGGACAAGATCACAACCCAACAATGCTCCAAATCCATTTTTGTTCCATTCAGAAATATGGTTTCCCAATGACCTCCCATCATGCCAGCTCTTCAACCAACTCCTACAAAGCATTTGTTTGAAGCAGAGATGCAGGCACGTAGAGAAAAAGGGATTTTCTATAATTGTAATGAGACATTCACTCGGGGACATAAATGTGTCGAGCAACAACTCTATCTCTTGGACGCGTATTCTTCTCCTGCCTTTGAACTTGGTGAAGAAGCTCTAGATACAATAGAAGATCTAGTCGACCTTCAACATCCGCCTGTTGACCCTTCGTCTCCGGACGAACAACCAAAGATATCTCTCCATGCTTTAGCCAGAGTCACCACCCCACAAACCATGTGAGTCATGGGTTACTTCAGGAAGCTCCCTCTTACAATACTCATTGATTCTGGTAGCACTCATAACTACATTAACCCTCGGAGTGCCAAACAGGCTGATTGTTTTGTCCATCCTTGCTCCTACTTTGAAGTCATGATTTCCAATGGGGACACCTTACCTTGCAAGGGGAAGTGTCGCAATGTCTATATCTCTGTGGAATATTATAACCTACACTCTGACATGTTTTCCTTGTCCTTAGGCGGATGTGGTGTGGTTTTGGGTGCTCAATGGTTATGCACACTTGGCCCCATCTTATGAGATTTTACTGAACTTTGGATTTAGTTTTCAGTCAATGGGAAACAACACACATTTATGGGCTTACAACCAGGGTCTCTCTGCATCATCATTTCACATCGCCTAAAAAATATCCTTATGAATAATTCACATGTTGTCATCGCTTAGCTCCATTCCATTCAGATGCACCCATCTACAGTCTCCACTACTCCTTTGGATCTACAACACATTTTGGATAGATATGCAGTTGTCTTTGCTGAACCAGTGGGATTGTTTCCTTCAAGAGACCCTTCTGGTAAAAATTTAGCCACCTCTACATCTGAGAAGGAAATGGTGGCTAATTTGGATGCAATACAGAAGTGGTAGCCATAACTATTCGAGAATTATTTATCCACCAAGACTAATCACCAAAGTCTAAAACATTTCCTGGAATAACGGGTCTCCTCCCTAGCACAAATGAAATGGGTTAGCAAACTCATGGGTTATGCCTATGAGATCACTTACAAGAAGGGTAAGGACAATCTGGTGGAAGATTCTCTTTCTCTCACATTTGATGACCAAGTTTCTCTTTCAGCTATTTCTATGCCTGTTCCAAATTGGTTGCAATCTGTTCAACCAGGCTATGGATTCTATGAACTCCATGCTTATCCATCGGCAGGGCACTCTGGGTTCCTCAAAATGTATGAGTAGTCACAGTGTAACTTATTTTGGCAGGGAATGAAAAGGACAATTCAACAGATGGTGACTGAATATGATACTTGCCAGGTCAACAAGGGTGGAACGACACTCCTTCTAGGATTGCTCGAATCTTTTCCCATCCCTACACGGATTTGGACAAAACTATTTCTCCACACTGGCACCAAATTGAAGATGAGTTCAAGGTCTCACCCAAAAATAGATGGTTCGACTGAAATTACCAATAAATGTTTGGAAACTTATCTTCGTTGCTTCACCTCCAAACAACAACCTCAATGGGTGAACTGGATCTATCTCGCAAAATGGTGGTAGAATACTGCATCTAAAATGACTCCATATGAATCAATCTATGGTCAAGTACTACCAGTTCTTCTTCCATACACCCTCAGCAATTCACTAGTTCAGGAAATTGACTATGTTCTTCAAAACCACGATCAGATTCTTCGCATTTTGCAGGATAATATTCACATGGAAAGAATTTGAATGCAACAACAAGCCAATTAGCACCATTCTGAGCACACTTCTCAAACCGGTGATATGGTTTTTATTCATCTACAGCCTTCCAAGCAATCCTCCCTGAAACTCAAAGGGCATCATAAGCTCGCTCCAAAGTTCTATGGGCCCTATAAGGTTCTTCAGAATATTAGGTCCGTTGCTTATAAATTGGAACTTCCTCCTTATTCCTGCATTCATCCAATATTTCATGTCTCTTGTCTCACGAAAGTTCTTGGCACCAACATCAGAGGACAGACTATTTTACCAGAACTAGATAATGAAGGATCCATCCTTTTGGATCCGGATTCCATCCTCAATAGGCGCACTCTCCATCTTCGCTCTTGATCTATCATAGGGGTATTCATTCAGTGGCACGGAATGCAACCAAAGGATGCTACATGGGAACCACTCCTTCAAATTCAACATCAATTTACACATCTAAAGCTTTCAAAACAAAGATTTTTCTAAGGGGGAGGGGATGTTAGGAACCTATGTCAACCCTTTTCTTTACTTTGTTAGTATATTGTTGTTGGACGCATATGCTTTGTAATTTGTCCTGTAGTATTATATGTTCCATGGTATTGATCCTTAGTTTGTATCTGCCCATAGTATTATCTGTTCCATGGTATTGACCCATAGTATTGGACACATATGCTTTCTAAGTCATCTCGTAGTATTATATGTTCCATGGTATTGATCCATAGTATTGGCAGATAGACTTAGTATATAAGTACATGTTGAGGCCAACGAAGGCACTGATAAGTTATTTGTATTGAGCTTGCTCAAAGGAGGTTGCCCCCTTGAAGTGGCCCGCGATCAATAAATATATTATTTGTTATGTTATTTCTGATATATCGTGCATTTTCATTAATTAATTGTTGGAGCTTCCTCACAATTATCTTTGGATTGCAACCGATGTGAAGGTATTCCAACCCTTCATACAGAAATAAGAGCATATCATGATGATATTATCCTATGTTTACAAACGAATTTGTCCATTCTAACATATGATAGAAAGTTTAGACCATAAAATATTTACTATACACTAGAGTGTTTAAGAGCTTGAGTGAATAATTATCATATAGTGCATGTAAAGTTATTTTGATTCTTTCATTTTAATTGAAAAATTTGTTCACCTATAAAAAAACTCAAATACATGTTGATAACCTTTTTTTTTCAACGGAAAAAAAACCGTACTATTGGTATTCATTAAGAGAATCAAATAGTACAAAATGCAAAAGTCGTAAAGTAGGACTTATGTTCAAGAGTTTGCATGCTATAGTCCATTTGTGACAGAAATATCAAAAAATAACTATGCTCCCAACAAAGTGACTACATCTGATATATAAAACAACACTAATACTCAAAAAATTTCACAATGCATGAATGAGTACATTGTGCCTCCAGAAGGACAAAAGAGAAAACAATTACACCACTAAAATTGTTGTTTTCTATATACATGTAAGAATGACAAAAGAGATTGCCTAAATATTAATTCTTTTAATTTTAACAACTACATAAACAATAACATGTTATTGTATAAAACATGTAAGAAACATAAAAGACACTACAACAAGATGTTACTGATTAATTCTGACAAGCCTCTAGAGAATCTCAGTGAAAAAATGTATTATATATGGGCACGTGCACGAAGTTGGTTCCACTTTTTAGTGCCACTTTAGAAATCGGAAATGCATGTACAAAATGTAAATCCATAACGCATATGCATTATTTTTTGCTAGGTTCAGACAAACCCGAGCCCAAAACTGAGGCTAAGCTTAGTTAGCCTATATCGCATGTGCGATATAACATAAAAGACACTACAACAAGATGTTACTGATTAATTCTGAAAAGCCTCTAGAGAATCTCAGTGAAAAAATGTATTATACATGGGCACGTGCACGAAGTTGGTTCCACTTTTTAGTGCCACTTTAGAAATCAGAAACGCATGTACAAAATGTAAATCCATAACGCATATGCGTTATTTTTTGCTAGGTTCGGACAAACCCGAGCCCAAAACTGAGGCTAAGCTTAGTTAGCCTATATCGCATGTGCGATATATCGCACTTGCGTTTTGTAAGAGTTACAAATCGCAAGTGTGATTTGTAATACCAAAACTGTGTTTCCAAGACTATAATAAATATGGAGAGTCCCCAAGTTTTCCAAAACTTGAAACTTGTTAAAATTTCAAGATATGTCACTTATGTTAGTATGTGTTGCTTATGTGTCTCAATGTATCATTTATATATCTTGCATATATGAGTTGTATGTTACTTATAACTGTATGAGTTATCTATACAAACTTTTGTCTAATTTTATTTAAATTTATTTTTATGAAATACTTAAAATTTCTTGACATATAAAAAATTAGAATATTCACATCTACACTCACATTCACATCTATGCAAGTGTGATTTGTAATACCAAAATTGTGTTTTCAAGACTATAATAAACATGGAGATTCCTATTACGATGACCAATTTAGACAAACCATCTTATGTGAAATATGGATTCTATTTCCATGTAAAACGAGAGCTATAAGGTTTGGAAAATGAAAAAATATAGGTGTTAGATATCTTTCAAGAAATGGTCCAAAGTGATTGTGGTGGTTTATTACCAACATGTACCGAAATAACCTGCTTTATAGTTGAGTTTATTAAGTAGCACATAAAATGGAACTAAACTTAAAATCTATGTAAATAAATGATTACTTAATCCATCTCATGTATAAGAAAGATGATCAACTATAAATATGTAACTCATAAATCCTAGTGCAAAAGACATAGTAAAGAATGCTCCACTCCAAGCCTTTTGGTAGTAGGAAGTGTATTCATCAATGGTGGAATGAACTAAACATTGGGTCTTTGCTTTGTCTAGAAAAATTCTAGCAGCATAATCTTGCAATGGGTGAGTGTTGTGATGGGTGACCTTAATGGATTTATTTATAGGAAAACAAGTCAATTTCTCTTAGATCTGTCTCCAAAGGTGAACAATCTAATTGTATTAATCAAGTTGTGAGATGAAGATAAATTTTGATGATTAGAGCAAATGTTTTTAGGAAATAACAAATTGTTAAGGTCCACTTTATGCCACTGTGCCATTTTTGGAAGGAACACAACATTTATGAGCTGAGAAGGTAATAGTTTTCATGTTTTAGGACCAAAGCATAGTTTTAAAGGGATTTATTGTGCACGCACCCTTAAAATTAGGAAAATACTATGCCCTTACTTTAATGGTCAAAATTGAAGTTTAACTAATCTTTTGATGATAATGCTAAGGTTATAATGGGATGGAGATGATGGAAATGAAGGAAAAAGCTACCAAAGTGATGTAAAATAATGAAGGTGCTCCTCAAAAAGTAGGTGAGAAAAAAGAAGATGATAATAATTTCCCATCGATGTATGAGGTTAGGAGCACATTGTATGAAAAAATACATACATGTTTCTATATTTCAAATAGTCACATAAGAAAGGAGAGAAAATGGGCAAATAGGGAGGATGAATCCCATAATGGTTCTAGAGACCCACTTGCAAACAACCAATCAATGAGGTAAGGTGTGTATACAATATCAACATTAACAAGGTGGGAATATACATGGTTGTGTAGGTGTCTCTATACAATATGGGATCATGACATCATAGGTCCAAATCGTAGTACATAGTGGTGCCAAATCACAACAATGAAAACCTTATGAAACAATGAGGGGGGATCGAGATATGGAAAGAGTAACAAATAAGAAGTTTATCACATGCGGCTCAAACAAACTAGTGAATAAATCCAAACAATGGAACTAAACAAATCAAAAGAAGTGCAACTAAAGTTGGACCATTATTTCCAACATTGTTTGGATGCAATACAAATAAATGTAGCATATGGATCCAAAAAGACTCACAAATTGTTTGAAAAGAGCATGATGTATCTAGGTTCTTTGACCAAAATGATATAATATGACCAAATCAAGTGTATGAATCTCAACAATGCAATAATTACATGAATTTGAGCACATTATATTCAACTAATTCAAGAGAAAATGGTGACTCCCCTCACCTAGCCTAAGGTAACCCATTAGTGAGGAAAATGAGGCCAAAATACACAATGCCTCTATATTAAAACCCTATAATTTATGTGCTAAAGTAGATGGGGGAAGATATATTGAAAATGGAACTGATTAGATGGGGGAAGATAATCTCCATGAAGGTAAGTTAATGACATAAAAATATCACAAGTGATATATCACACTTGCGTTTCTTAAGAGTTACAAATCGCAAGTGCGATTTGTAATACCAAAAAATAAAAATAAAACAAAGGCCCACGGCCTCATTTTCGCATACACAGTTAAGGCCGACATTATAGGGAGGGCGATAAAACCCATTGTCGATTTGAGTTTGAGAGAAGGAGGAGGTGAATTTGGAAGAGCCAATTCACAATTCGGATACAATGGAAGGTAGGTGGCCCTTTCCTTCCAAATTCCTTTCAATTTTCGTTCAAGTGTTTGTTAATTTAATAGTTTTTGTTTTAAAACGAATTTAATAAAATTTGTTACATATTAAACCAAACAATGAAATTTATTAATTAAATTTTGAATTTGTTGTTTTAATCTTAATAGATAACACAAACCCAAACCCGAACCCAAACACAAACACAAACACAAACACAAACCCAAACGCAAACCCAAACCCAAACCCAAATCCAAACACAAACCCAAACACCGAGGAGGAACACGATCGGAATTGATAGATTCTGGCTCATTTGGGAGCATTGAGGTGCCTTAGCTCACTGTTTAGAGGGGGGGACCATTTAAGACAATCATTAGCTGAGGCATTAGATACCATAACAAACACAGTTTCCAATGCCCAGGGAGCACTGTACAACATTATCTCGTACATAGATTCCCAGAGGAAATACTATTCCACTGGGTTGAGCTACAAAGATGTGAAAAAACTAAAGATAAACAAAGACCAATTGTTTTCATTATTCCGAGACCCTAGCACCGGATTGGTTCCACCCACCATTCAACCACACATTTCCATAGACTGGTGCATGGAACCAAATGTGAAATCCAATTGGATGGATCGTTGGTACATGGTCTTCAATGAATACCCTCATGGGAATAGAGACATCCCATTCTATTTCCTGAGGAAGCTATATGCAGAATTTATCTTGGGGAAACATGTGAACTATTTTGATATTTTATAGTTCCAGGGTGTAGGTCATGGGATGCCCCAACATAGGGAAGGGGCTAGGATGGATCCTAACCGCGTGCGATGCCCTCCACGCACACCAAACCCTCCTCGGGTATATCCTCCTGCGCGTCCCATTATTGATGATACACAGGAGGCCTTATTCCATTTGGAAGATACATTCCATTGACATGGGACTACTTTCGAAGGCAATGTAGGACAAGGGGTTGGAACTTCTGAGGCTGGCCCATTTGGGGATTGACCATCACACACTAAGGATCCACTTACTAGGTCTCCAGACCATACTAGATCTACATATCGCACTGGAGACACAGAGGGTTCAGAGCGCCATGTTATTCCACTCTTGCACATCGTGTGGAAGCATATTCTATGGGCCCACTTCAGAGCTTCAGGGCGATGGATTACTCCAATATGTAAGTAAAACTCATTCTTTACATAGTATATTTTGTTTTATATCACAGTTTTCAATTGTTTTGTAATTTAGTTCTATTTAATTATCTGACAATTTACATGAACAAATATATAGTTGGTGTCCAATGACACCCCGATTCATATAATACGACCATTGATGATGATGACATTGATGCAGCGGTCAATGCTGCATATGATTTTGGTGCTTCACCATTAGCTGTAAGAACTTTACTTTTTACCTTGTCATCGTGATTTACATATTCATAGTAGAGATTGCAACATTCAATATGTCTTAATCTGGATACAATATGTTTTATGCAGGGTGGGCACAATGAGTTTGTGGAATCCCAAGCAGGTCCCTCGCATGTAGAGGAAGATTCCCAACCAAAGGTATTCTTTTAATTATGCTTGTAATGATTTGAAACATGTACATGCTTTTAATTATTAGAAATTTTCTAATTGTATCTTTATGTTTTGTTACGTTGCATGATTTCCATGCTTTATATGACCATCTATTTAGGGGGATGTCAGTTATTTCACCCACTGGTGACCCACTTTTTCACCTTTCCCAGGTATATGTAGTATAGTTTAATTTGTACATGCAATTATGTCTCACTTTCTTTGAAAAGTCATTGATTGTCCATGTAGTATATGTCTCATTTTCTTTGTATTTGCTGACATTGACATATGTTACTTTATGCAGGAATTGAGTGAGCGAGTGGTTCTTGAAGAGCACCAAATTGAGGTTGTTGGTGACCCACCTCTCCCCCCCATGTATGTGTATGTCTCGCTTTCTTTGAAAAAGTCATTGTCTGTCCATGAAGTATATATGTCTCGTTTTCTTTGTATTTACTGGCATTGACATATGTTATTTTATGCATGCCTCTACTGAAGTAGTGGTGTGTGAAGAGCACCAAATCGAGGTTGTTGGTGACCCACAACTGCCCCCCCCAGGTACATGTATGTCTCGCTTTCTTTGAAAAATTCATTGTCCGTCCATGTTGTATATTTCTCATTTTCTTTGTATTTGTTGACATTGACATATGTTACTTTATGCAAGCATCTACTGAGGCAGTGGTTCCCGAAGAGCACCAAATTGAGGTTGTTGGTGACCCACCTCTACCCCCCCCTCAGGTATGTGTATGTCTCGCTTTCTTTGAAAAAGGCATTGTCCGTCCATGTAGTATACTTATCATTTTCTTTGTATTTGATGACATTGACATATTTTACTTTATGCAGGCATCTACTGAGGAAGTGGTTCCTGAAGAGAACCAAATTGAGGTTGTTGGTGACCCAACTCTTCCCCCCCAGGTATGTGTATGTTTCGCTTTCTTTGAAAATTTGATTGTTCGTCCATGTAGTGTATTTATCGTTTTCTTTGTATTTGCTGGCATTGACATATGTTACTTTATGCAGGAATCTAGTGAGGCAGTGGTGCCTAAAGAGCACCAAATCGAGGTTGTTGGTGACCCACCTCTGCCCCCCCTAGGTACATGTATGTCTCGCTTTCTTTGAAAAAGTCATTGTCCTTCCATGTAGTATATGTCTCGTTTTCTTTGTATTTGCTAACATTGACATATGTTACTTTATGCAGGAATCTACTGAGCTAGTGGTGCCTGAAGAGCACCCAATTGGGGCCATTGATGACCCTCCTTCCCCCCCCACCCAAGTACATGCAGTTACACTGCCGAGGACCATGAATTACACATGCACAGTAAGTAAAAATGTTATATTTGCTTGGAATTTGAACAAATGTACATAGAGTTGTATTTATTTTTATAGCTTGGTAAACTAACTTACAAATTTTGGTTTGTGTGCAGTCTCCGCAAATGAGAATCGATCCTCCTATTCAACGTTGGGAAATGCCATCGAGCAGCCGAAAAAGAAAGATAGATTTCTCAAAATCCACTAACATTGGCAGTGAAAAGCGGGATAAATAGAATTCATGTATAGGGGGGTAAATAGAATCCATGTATAGGGGGGATACATACATGTACCGTTTTGTTTGTATGTAGACACATATATACAGTATGATCCACTATTTTGTATTATGGCCATGGCATGCCATTTTTGAAAACATTATATGTACATATAATATAAAGCAATGTTCAGATTTATATATATAGTTGACTTGATATGGGAACATGATGTTCATTATATGCCTTGCAGATATGCTTAACTATGTTTTTAGGTTTATGGCCTTGTGAAATAATGAGTTAACAAATTAGGCATCTAACAAGTATATATGATGAATACCCTATGTTAGTGCATGCCTATGTTTTTATTTACCCAACTATGTGATTTTGATGTGATTTTGTATCATCCTGCCAAGACTTATGACTTAGGATAGATATCATATTTCAATAACAAAGTGTGATGTACCACTTGACATCTTATATATCATTTTTATTTTTATATTTATGTTGCAATGTGTTTGTTTGATGTTGTTGTTGTGTTAGACGTTTAAAAAATTGAAAAAATCCCGTGCCAAGAAAGACTTGAAAATTAAAGGAGATGGTTGAAACAAGTCTATAAAGATATGCTCAACATGATGCCCAAAATCAGAATTATAAATTGATGCATATGGTTGCAAATTCTTTCTCATTTTTGGTTATTCTAAAGACTCCAAATATGCAAATTCCACACTAGATGTTTCACTATACAAGTCATTTATGGGATCAAAACATTCAATGGAATACATGTCCTGAATATGATCAGCAATAAAAAATATAGCATTTAATCTTTTGTGAAACAAAGGAGTGCATGCACTTGTCGTCTCATCATCAAACAAGGTTTTTAATACAAAATTTTCTTTCTTAGAATCACAACAAGACATCTAATTCAGATTTTTAAGATGAACTAAATCTTACTAAACCCTCATCATCATGAGGAAAGGGAATAGGAGAATGAGTTCTCTCATCCATAGGGATTTCTTCAAAAGAATCCTAATGAATTTCTTCTTGGATTTTCTCTTCAAGGACTTGATATTCAAGCAGATCTTGGAGTGCTTCAAAGCTTTCTTCTTTAAACATACCTTTGATATACTCAACATAGGGCATCCAATTTTCATGATCATTAGGGCTCCAATACTTGCAAAATACCTCAACAAAATATGCAAAAGGTGATATCTCGCCCTACCAAGACATCAAAACCAATCCCTTTCATTCCCTTGCAAAATAGTTCAAACAAACTCAACAAACATCTTCACGAGTAACACCAAAATCTGAAGTGAATAGCACGAAACATGTACTTGGTGTGTTGTGGCTTAATCAATGAACTCATTAAATATTGGAATATCCTCCAAAAATGCCTCTAGCACTTGTTGTGAAACCCTAGTATGTTTGAGAAATCAAGTGGATTGACCCCATAGGCCAACCATTGAGGCAATGCCATATTTCTTCACGTTTACCCTTCAAATGAAGGTTGTCAAATCTGAAAATGTATACAATCATATTTCATACTAAATAAATGTGTGTGGAGCCACCAAGACGAATATTCAAAAATCCTTCACAATGTTGCTTCTTTCACCCTACAAACAACAAGTCTTTAAATATCTTTGAAAGACAAGGGCTTCATCCGTTCATGGAGTCTCCAAATGAACGTTTATGAATGTGAATTAGGTATATGCTCATCAATAAAGTAGGATATTATACTAAGCTCAAGAGAAATGGACTTGTCATTGGTAATGGCACCAAAATGTTATAGCTTAATTTAGCACTTAGGTGGGAAAGTCCCAACCCACAAAAGTTGCCAAGAAGCAACTTTGAAAGAGAACACCACTATCCCAAACTTCAGTGAATTTCAAAAGGATTTCTGAGTGATTTTATTAGCTGCAAAGCTTAGATGTATCACAAAATTAAATGAATTGCAAAATTGAGCTTCCTAATGAGTGATTAAAACACATTGTTTTGAACCAAAGGTGAGAACTTGCTTGAGAAATTTCTGAAGCAAGATGTCACTCAAAGGTCTTAAATTTATGAACTATTGGATCCTTCTAATTCAACTAATTTCTAGATTTATTGAAGTGATGATAAAAACTTCTCCAAATGTGGATTTAGCCAATAAAACTCAAGATGCTCAAATATAACAAGTCCTCAATTGAAAGATTGTAAACAATCACTTAAAATTGGACTTTGAAAAAAGAAAACTGTAGACGATAGAAAATTCATTTAGTAATCCACAATTAGCATTCAAGTCCATGAATTAACATTCCATGAATGTGCACAATGATCATTTAGAGATTATGTACCTTGCACATGTAATTTCTAGAATTAACCAAGAGTGTGTAAATCACTTGGTTAGGGTGAAAGTCACATGAAAATGCTATTCAGGGACACTCGGTGACTCTCGGTCTGGGAGCGAAAAAAAAATGGAGCAGCAAGATTCCATGTCATTGGCTACTGCAAGTGTGTATGGGAAATGCCGAAATGGGAACACTACCAACACTTGCACGGTCGAGGGTTTTGCAGAGTTGACCCACCAATGCGAGAGTTGCATTGAAGGAAACTGAGCAAAAACCTAGTTTTTGAAATCAATGCACAATGAAGTCACTGGGCCATGAAAACATGGTAGAGAGGGCCCCCTAGAGGTAATCGCATGCCAGGAGACCAACGGAGTCAATGGTTCATCGATCCGATCTTTGGTTTCCGAGTTATGTCGAGTTGAAAGTCGCATGAAAATGTCGTTCAGGGACACTCGGTCACTCTAAGTCTAGGAGCGAAAAAACAAATGGAGCAGCAAGATTGCATTCTGTTGGCTCTTGTAAGTGTGTATGTGGAATGCCGATATGTGAACACTACCAACACTATCACGGTCGAGGGTTTGGAAGATTTGACCCACCAATGACAGAGTTGCATTGAAGGAAACTGGTCAAAACCCTAGTTTATGAAATCAATGCACAATGAAGTCACTACACCATGAAAACACGGTGAAGAGAGCCCCCTAGAGGTAATCACATGCAAGGAGACCAACGGAGTCAGCGGTTCGTCGATCCGACCTCTGTTTTCTGAGTTATGTCGAGTTGAAAGTCGCATGAAAATGTCGTTCAGGGACACTTAGTGACTCTCAGTCCAGGAGCGAAAAAACAAACGGAGCAGCACGATTTCATGTCGTTGGATCCTGCAAGTGTGTATGGGAAATGCCGACATGTTAACACTACCAACACTAGCACGGTCGAGGGTTTTGCATAGTTGGCCCATCAATGCGAGAGTTGCATTGAAGGAAACTGAGCAAAACCCTAGTTTACAAAATCAATGCACCATGAAGTCATTGGGCCATGAAAACACGGTGGAGAGGGAACCCTAGAGGTAGTCGCATGCGAGGATACCAACGGAGTCGATGGTTTGTCGATCCAACCTTTGGTTGTTGAGTTATGTCGATTTGAAAGTCACATGAAAATGTCATTCAAGGACACTCGGTGACTCTCGGTCCTGGAGCAAAAAACCAAACAGAGCAGTAAAATTGCATGCCATTGGTTCCTGCAAGTTTGTATGGGTAAGGATGATATTGGAACACTACCAACACTGCCACGGTCAAGGGTTTTGTAGAGTTGACCCACCAATGCAAGATTTGCAAGAGGTGACCCAACAATGTAACTAGATGTACATTAATATAAAAAACATCAAAAAAAGTAAATTGCAACAACTCAAGAGCATGTTATTTTCCGATTTCTATTTGTTGGTGTGTAAAGATACTGGGTTGTTCTTGGCACCTCCAATGTGCCATAGATCGTGTTTGTTTCCTAGGAACACGAAAGGATAAACATTAGTACTGTGATAAGATAATAAAGAGAACCCAATGAAAATGTGCAAACATTATTTATAGATAACTCACCTGAGATTGTAGAACCGTGTTTGATAGTGTCTAGTATCCTCTGAATAGTATTATCTATGTGAATGGTATCTTTCAATCATAGGTTTTTACATTGGCAATCAACTAAAGGATAAATAATTGAAATTGTGCTTCATCACGCACTTTAAAGTTTAAATAACACACTTAGCAATCTAGCCACACTGGACAATCTAGTAACACCTAAAAATGCACTCACTCAAGTAGGCCATCTGGATCATCTCTGCTGTCGATGGTGTCCATCAATCTCTCATGCTCTAAATGAGGTAGTAAGTATCGTACATGTGACCTATTTTTGTTTGAAAGTGTGTGCAACTTGATGTTTATGCCAACTACCAGGTTCGTGATGTGGTATACAATAGCTCATGGTCTATAATCCTGATATACGTACCCATGCTTCCTTTTCTATTGTGTTGCTAGTGTCAAGGACTCCCCTTTTATAACCAACGAGCTAGTTAAGAATTTAATATTTTCATTATTTGTAACAGGTTCGAGAATGGTTTCTTTCCCCTCTAAGAAACGTGCCAGCCAATAATCAAAACCCCATTCATTATTTTTTGGGGAAACCACTGCATATATCTTACATGTGAAAGGAAATAGGTCGAGTTAACAATACATTTATTAAAAAAGGTCTTGCATGTAACATAAATAAAATTCATTTCAATGTAAAGGCTTGTAGTGATTTAGGTACTACTAATTTACTTTTTTGTACCTACTTGTATGAGATCCGATATTTGATCATAGTCTGTAGAAATATATGTCTGGTCATCTTCGAAATGGTCTATTTCCTTAACCCCCTTGAAATCGGTTCCAAGTATCACTCGATCCCATGTATCAACTGTATCTGTATACAAACAATCATCCCATTTATCAATGCTACAAGAACTGCAAAAGAGAGCCTTCAATCTTGTCAAAATTTGTAGGGCCGAGTTGTCTAAGCTTCTAATTGAATGAAATTGTCGAGTTCCATGCACTGTGTTCACCCAATGTATTTGGGATCGGTCCACATCTGTCACCTCCCAGAATATTCTCCGCACTAGGTGTTTCCTTGTTGCTTGTTCTCCCATCATAGATGCACACCATTTCACTATAGATGCAGCGTCTCAAAGGCGAGCACCTGTAAACTTCATCTCTTCCCTTCGACGGGCAGTTTTTATGCATGCACCAGCACCATCGTGCTCTCCTTTTCCATGACCTATTTCAAAGTAGTTCCATATATGTGGCACATTGTATTTTATGTGCAACAAACACAACCATTGAAATACACGTTCATTCTTGAACTGTCCAACACAACCATCTAACCAAATCAAATGATGATAAATGGGTATATCCATAGCTATCGCATGATCATAGAACAATTTAGAACAATGTTTCGCGTAATGGATGTCATGGGTCTGGTCGTCACTTATGTAAAAATGAATTTCTTTCAATATCACACATTTCTATTCATTGTTGTCTAGCCCATGTCGATAATTGATATGGACCATTATGCTCACCTGCTTTGAGTGATAGTATTGACTTTGTATTTTATTTTGTGGTTGTAGGGTGTAATTTTTCGCAAAGTCAACCACTGATAGTATTGTTCTGAGAGGGAAGGTGTCCTGGCATATTATGAATTGCTCATCTTGCCACCGTGCCATATCGACATGCTTAATGTACTGTTGGATATTTCCATGGAACTCTGAAATAAAATCACATACTTGCACTTGGTGTAAAAAAAAAATAAAGAATGTTATAAAACAACATAAAAAGATTTACATGAATATTAATATGTCAATATTTAACAATGTTATAAAACAACATAAACAATGTACACACTCAGATAAATGAATATTATTCGTGTAGATTGTCACCTTTGAAGTCACCAATTTAATATTCCTTATTTCTTTCCCATCATGTAGTTGATATGTCTCATACCGATAGTTCTGATTCTCGACAATTGCATTCCCGAATGCTTGATCTTCACTCTCATTGATGCAATCAGACCATAATTATATCCCACCACAATTGTTGCAAGAACCCTCTACACATTGTTTTAGGTAATGTGTCTCCCCATCTTGCCTCAGACACATTATGCTATGGATGAAATCTCTAGATGACATTGGCGGTACTGTACTTGAGCATTCCTGCACATGGTTAGGATGCAAAAAATGACATATATGTGCAAATGTATGATAATATAGATCAAACTCTATGTGGTATCTACAACAACAAGTGTTCTGGATGGTATTGATTCTAACATACCAGGGCTTGCATATTTCAAAATATCTTTTCCCGAGCTTTAGCTCTACGTGGGCAACTTTAAACATCTCGAACAATTGAGTTGGTGTCATGTCAAGATAATGTTTAACATGAGGTTCATTGTTCATAGAACCACTACAACATTTTAACACATCCTTTTTGTTATAAGAAGGCCTAGTGTTATCATGCCAAAACGTGTGCACTAGTCCCTTCACTTCTTCGACTAACTTCATGTCTTCGCAGGGAAGCCTACTGCTAAATGCCCATAATGTTTCCACTTGTCCCTCTACATCAAGGTTGTCTCTTCTTACTGAATATATTTTAAGTGTCTTTGGATGTAAAGGCACAATTTTTTATGTGCATTTAAGTAAACGATGTTGTCTTGTGGATCTACATATAATTGATTCAGCCAATAAGTGGCGAGCCACATTACAGTCCCGTGAACGAGTTTTTTTACCAATAGATGTGAATGCAACAGCAAGAGATTTAACAATGTGATTACTTGTTTCGATATTCTTCAATGTTTTTATGCCTAACTTTGTTCTAACAGTTTCCATATTTCTAGATTTAATCAAAGCTGAAGACAATTGGCATTTACCGGCTTCATATTTTTTATCAAAACATTGTTTCATTATTTGAGAACGATGACGAAGGATAGGGCATTTAGCAACCTTACCTTCCATGGAAGTGAATTCACTCTTGTCCACTTGTATGAGTTTAGGAGTTCTCTTTCGTTTTGCTACAAGATTTATCGTCATTTGAAATGATGGAGTGACGTTTACATCCACTATTGGTTGACAACTTCGATTAGGATATTGAACCAGCTGGCATGGTTTTTGTGGAGTCACATTTGCATCATTCGGAATAGATTTTCTGCTTAATAATGGACCAATATTATCATCTACCCTATAACCAGCTTCAATTAACGTTACAATATCTTCCTTAGCCTCTACGTCAGGTATCTGTTGAGTGGGAATGGGAAGTATTTTCTCATCCAATGAATGCCGACGATTTATTGAATCTTCCCTCTTCTTTTGTTTTTTCATTTTCAGCTTCTTCTAGTGTAAGCACCTTCCTCACTAACTTTCGACCTCTATTATGTGCATTCCCCATTGAAATCCACCCAAACTTGTACAAAACCTATGGATTTGTGTAATAACTAATTAAATGGTAGGTTGAACAGTACTCTATCCATGGGTTTAGAGGAATTTTATCTTTTGCTACAGTAAACCTGGCCCACGGCCCGCAACCCAAGATTTTTTATAAAACACATATCAGATATGTGATATAACACATGTCCGTTTTAACACATATACGTTATATCGCATATGTGATATGCATATTATTCTTTTTACCTAACGGTCAAATTGTATAACGTGATCACTAAATCGATATATCGCACATGTGAATTAGTGCATATCAATTATTAAACCCCATGTTGATAGATTAATGAATCTTTGAGTATTAGAAGAAACTCCTCCAAATGCCCCAATACATTTTATCCATAAAGACTAAACTCTCAATATAAGAGCATAAATTATCCTCCAAACATTCTTTCATTCTACTCCTTAGTGCACATAACCTCATAATAGAACCCATACCCAACCTAGAGGCCAAATATCTCATCTAGAAGGCATGTGTTGTGATTAAAGGACTCATTTATAGATCATGAGCCATAAAAGCTTCATTTAGGTCCTAATACCCTACCTTTTCTTCCATGACCATACTCAAAGTCCCAAACCTTATAATGACACCCTTATCCCATTTAGACTCCATTTATAGGGCTTGCCATAGTCTAGGACCTTGTGATTTGTCCATGAACCATAAAAACACCATTTAATTCCTAGAAGATTGGATTTATCCTTGGACCATGGTAGTGTCTTCAGAACTATCTCTTGTCTAGAAATATTCATAATGGTTCCTATATGACCATGGTCAATGCCTTGAGAACAATATTCAATGCATAAATTAGTATAATGGCACATATATCCCTTATTAAGGCTAAATATCCCCTTTAAAGGGCATCTGTAGTGGTTTAAGACTTTTTTTTGTTACACTTTTGTCCCATTACCATGGTTAAGACCCTGAGACCCATCCTTAGTGCATAAAACCTCATAATGACACCCATATCACACTAAAGGCCAAATATTCCATCTATAAGGAATGTTTGTTGATTTAGAGACTCATTGTTTTTTCTTCCATGACTATGGTCAATGTCCAGAGACCCATCCCTCCCATCCAAAACCCTATAATGGTACCCTTATCCCCTTACAGTACCATTTAGATTCCCAAGATTCCATCCACACGATCTATGGGGTGGCTCACGGCCCAACATTACATTGATTAACCTAAAAGAGGCGGGGGGGAGTAGATATAAGTGGGAGGGAGGGAGGGAGGGAAGATTGAAGAGGGATATATATAAGAGGGAGGGATGATTGGGTGCAAGACATATATAGGGAAGATTTAAGAGGGAGATATATAAGAGGGAGCGATGATTGGGTGCAAGACATATATAGGATAATGGAGGGAGATAGAGAGAGATATAGGGAAGATTGAAGAGGGAGATATATAAGAGGGAGGGATGATTGGGTGCAAGACATATATAGGATAATGGATGGAGGAAAGATATCGCATAATGAATGGATAGACAAATGGGGGGGGGTTGTTAAACAGTGAGAGGGAGGAGAGGGATGGATGGAGTTGTGGTATACAGAGAGGTATAGAGTGAGTGAGTGAGAGAGACAAATGGGGTGTGGTTAAAGAGTAAGAGGGGGAGATTCAAAGAGAGAGAGAGAGAGAGAGAGAGAGAGAGAGAGATGGAGGGAGAGATAATGATGGATGGAGGGATGGTACGTGTATGTATCGCTTTGTTTGAAAAAGTCATTGTCCATCCACGTAGTATATGTTTCGTTTTCTTTGTATTTGCTAACATTGACATATGTTACTTTATGCGGGCATCCATTGAGCTAGTGGTGCCTGAAGAGCACCCAATTGGGGCCACTAATGAATCTGCATGCCCCCCCAACCAAGTACATTCAGTTAGAATATCGAGGACCATGAATTACACACGCACAGTAAGTAAAAATGTTATATTTGCTTGGAATTTGAACAAATGTGCATAGAGTTGTATTTATTTTTATAGCTTGGTAAACTAACTTACAAATTTTTGTTTGTGTGCAGTCTCCACAAATGAGAATCGATCCTCCTATTCAGCATTGGGGAACGCCATCGAGCAGCTGAAAAAGAAAGATAGACTTCTCAAAAGCCACTGACATTTGCAGTGAAAAGGGGGATAAACAGAATTCATGTATTGGGGTAAATAGAATCCATGTATAGGGGAGATACATAAATGTTCTATTTTGTTTGTATGTACACACAAATGTACAGTATGATCCACTATTTTGTATTATGGCCATGGCATGCCATTTTTGAAAACATTATATGTACATATAATATAAAGCAATGTTTATATTTATATATGTGGTTGACTTGATATGGGAACATGATGTGCATTATATGCCTTGCAGATATGCTTAACTATGTTTTTAGGTTTATGGCCTTGTGAAATGATGAGTTAACAAATTAGGCATCTAACAAGTATATATGATGAATAGCCTATGTTAGTGCATGCCTATGTTTTTCTTTTCCCAACTATGTGATTTTGATGTGATTTTTTATCATCCTGCCAAGACTTATGACTTATGATAGATATCATATTTCAATAACAAAGTGTGATGTACCACTTTACATCTTATATATCATTTTTATTTTTATATTTATGTCGCAATGTGTTTGTTTGATGTTGTTGCGTTAGATGTTTAAAAAATTGAAAAAGAAACTTCCCAAAAAAGCCTTGAAAATTAAAGGAGATGGTTGAAACAAGTCTGTAAAGATATGCTCAACATGATGCCCAAAATCAGAATTATAAATTGATGCATATGGCTGCAAATTCTCTCTCATTTTTGGTTGTTCTAAAGACTCCAAATCTGCAAATTCCACACTAGATGTTTCACTATACAAGTCATTGATGGGATCAAAACATTCATCAATCTTAAATATAGCATTTAATCTTTTTTGAAACAGAGAAATGCATCTACTTGTTGTCTCATCATCAAACAAGGTTTTTTATACAAAATTTTCTTTCTCAGAATCACAACAAGACATCTAATTCAGATTTTTAAGATGCTAAAGCTTACTAAACCCTCATCATCATTATGAAAGAGAATAGGAGGATGAGTGCTCTCATCCATAGGGATTTCTTCAAAGGAATCCTGATGAATTTCTTCTTTGATTTTCTCTCCAAGGACTTGATCTTCAAGCAAATCTTGGAGTGCTTCAAAGCTTTCTTATTTAAACATACCTTTGATATACTCAACATAGGGCATCCAATTTTCATGATCATTAGGGCTCCAATACTTTCAAAATACCTCAACCAAATATGCAAAAGGTGATATCTCACCCCTACCAAGACATCAAAACCAATCCCTTACATTCCCTTTCAAAATAGTTCAAACAAACTCAACAAACATCTTCACGAGTAACACCAAAATATGAAGTGAATAGCATGAAACATATACTTGGTGTGTTGTGGATTAATCAATGAACTCATTAAATATTGGAATATCCTCCAAAAATGCCTCTGGCACTTCTTGTGAAACCCTAGGATGTTTGAGAAATCAAGTGGCCTGACCCCATAGGCCAACCATTGAGGCAATGCCATATTTCTTCATGTTTACCCTTCAAATGAAGGTTGTCAAATCTGAAAATGTATACAATAATATTTCATACTAAATAAATGTGTGCGGAACCACCAAGATGAATCTTCAAAAATCCTTCACAATGTTGCTTGTTTCACCCTACAAACAACAAGTCTTTAATTATCTTCGAAAGACAAGGGCTTCATCCCTTCATGGAGTCTCCAAATGAACATTTATGAATGTGAATTAGGTATATGCTCATCATTAAATTAGGATATCATACTAAGCTCAAGATAAATGGACTTGTCATTGGCAATGGCACGAAAATGTTAGAGCTTAATTTATCACTTAGGTGGGAAATTCCCAACCCACAAAAGTTTCCAAGAGACAACTTTGAAAGAGAACACCACTATCCCAAAATTAAGTGAATTGCAAAGTGATTTATGAGTGAGTTTATTAGCTGCAAAGTTTAGATGTATCCCAAAATTAAGTGAAATGCAAAATTGAGCTTCCGAATGAGTGATTAAAACAAAATGTTTTGAACCAAAGGTGAGAACTTGCTTGAGAAATTTCTGAAGCAAGCTGTCACTCAAAGGTCTTAGATTTGTGAAGTATTGGATCCTTCTAATTCAACTAATTTCCATATTTATTGAAGTGATGATAAAAACTTCTCCAAATGTGGATTTAGCCAATAAAACTCAAGATGCTCAAATATAACAAGTGTTCAATTGAAAGATTGTAAACAATCACTTAAAATTGGAATTTGAAACAAGAAAATTGTAGACGATAGAAAATTGAATTAGTAATCTACAATTAGCATTCAAGTCCATGAGTTAACTTCCCATGAATTTGCACAATGAAAATTTAGAGATTATGTACCTTGCACATGTAATTTCTAGAATTAACCAAGAGTGTATAAATCCCTTGGTTAGGGTGAAAGTCGCATAAAAATGTTGTTCATGGGAACTCGGTGACTCTTGGTCCGGGAGTGAAAAACCAAATGGAGCAGCAAGATTGCATGCCGTTGGATCCTACAAGTGTGTATGGGAAATGCCGATATGGGAACACTACCAACACTTGCAGGGTAAAGGGTTTCACAAAGTTGACCCACCAATGTGAGAGTTGCATTGAAGGAAACTGAGCAAAACCCTAGTTTACGAAATCAATGCACAGTGAAGTCACTGGGCCATGCAAACATGGTAGAGAGGCCCCCCTAGAGGTAATCGCATTCTAGGACACCAACGGAGTTGAAGGTTCGTCGATCCGACCTCCGGTTTCCGAGTTATGTCGAGTTGAAAGTCGCATGAAAATGTCGTTCAGGGACACTCGGTCATTCTCGGTCCAGGAGTGAAAAACCAAATGGAGCAGCAAGATTGCATATCATTGGCTCCCGCAAGTGTGTATGGGAAATGCCGATATGGGAACACTACCAACACTGGCATGGTCGATGGTTTTGCAGACTTGACCCACCAATGCGAGAGTTGCATTGAAGGAAACTGAGCAAAACCCTAGTTTACGAAATCAATGCACAACGAAGTCACTAGGCCATGAAAACATGGTGGAGAGGGCCCCTTAGAGGTAATCGCATGGCAGGAAACCAACGGAGTCGGCAGTTCGTCGATCCGACCTTCGTTTGTCGAGTTATATCGAGTTAAAAGTCGCATGAAAATGTCGTTCAGGGACACTCAGCGACTCTCGGTCCAGGAGCGAAAAACCAAACGAAGCTACAAGATTGCATGTCATTGGCTCCTGCACGTGTTTATGGGAAATGCCGATATGGGAACACTACCAACACTAGCACAGTCGAGGTTTTTGCAAAGTCGACCCACCAATGCGAGAGTTGCATTGAACGAAATTGGGAAAAACCATAGTTTACGAAATCAATGCACCATGAAGTCATTAGGCCATGAAAAAACAGTGGAGAGGTACCCCTAGAGGTAATCGCATGCTAGGAGACCAATGGATTCGACGGTTCATCGATCCGACCTCCGGTTACTGAGTTATGTTGAGTTGAAAGTCACATGAAAATGTCGTTCAAGGACACTCTATGACTCTCGGTCCTAGAGCAAAAATCCAAACAGAGCAGCAAAATCGCATGTCATTGGCTCCTTCAAATCTATATGGGTAAGCCCGATATCGGAACACTGCAAACACTGGCACGGTCGAGGGTTTTGTAGAGTCGACCCACCAATGTAGGTTTTGCAAGAGTTGACCCAACAATGTAATTAAATGTACATAAATACAAAAAACATCAAAAAAAGTAAATTGCAACAACTTGAGAGCATGTTATTTTCCGATTTCTATTTGTTGGTTTCTAAAGACATTGGGTTGTTCTTCGCACCTCCAATGTGCCATAGATCGTGTTTGTATCCTAGGCACAGGAAGGGCTAAACATTAGTACTGTGATAATAAAATAAAGAGAACCCAATGAAAATGTGCAAACATTATTTATAGATAACTCACCTGAGATTGTAGGATTGTGTTTGATAGTGTCCAGTATCCTATGAATAATATTATGTCTGTGAATGGTATCCGTCTATCACAGGTTAGTACATTGGAAATAAACTAAAGGATAAATAATTGAAATTATGCTTCAGAACGCACTTTAAAGTTTAAATAATGCACCTAACAATCTAGCCACACTCGACAATCTAGTAACACCTGACAATGCACTCACTCGAGTAGGCCATCTGGATCATCTCTACTGCCGATGTTGTCCATCAATATCTCATGCTCTAAATGAGGTATCAAGTATCGTACATGTGACCTATTTTTGTTTGAAAGTGTGTGCAACTTGATGTTTATACCAACTACCAGGTTGGTGAAGTGGTATACAATAGCTCCTAGTCTATAATCCTGATATACATACCCACTCTTCCTTTTCTGTTGTGATGCTAGTGTCAAGTACTCCCCTTTTATAACCATTGATCTAGTTGGGAATTCCATATTTTCATCATATGTAATAGGTTCTAGAATGGTTTGCTTCCCCTCTAAGCAACGTGCCACCAATAGTTAGAACCCCATTCATTATTTTTTGGGGCAACCACTGCATATATCTGACCTGTGAAAGGAAATAGGTCGAGTTAACAATACATTTATTAAAATAGTTCTTGCATGTAACATAAATAAAATTTCTTTCAATGTAAAGGATTATAGTGATTTAGGTACTACTAATTTATTTTTTTGTACCTGTTTGTATGAGATCCGATATGTCATCACAGTCTATAGAAATATATGTTTGGTCATCTTCCAAATGGTCTATTTCATTAACCCCCTTGAAATTGGTGCCAAGTGTCACTCGATCCCATGTATCAATTGTATATGTATACTCAGAATCATCCCATTCATCGATGCTACAGGAACTGCAAAATCAAACCTTCAATCTTGTCCAAATTTGTAGGGCCAAGTTGTCTGAGCTTCTAATTGAATGAAACTATTGACTTCCATGCACTGTGTTCACCCGATGTGTTTGGGATCGGTCCACATCTGTGTTGATGTAATTGTAACTTCAAAATGTATTTCACCTATGTATATTGTATTCCTATAGAGATGTTATTATTCCTCTATACGGAAGTTTTTGCATTCACATAGAGATGTTATTATTCCTCTATATGGAAGTGTCATCATTTATATTGTAAGTGTTGTAACTTATACTTGATGGGTTATTAGACCACCTAGATGGGGTCGGCCCTGTATGAGTCATGTGGTTAAAAGGGTTATTAGACCACCCTATTGGGGGTCGGCCCTGTTAGCATTATGTTATGTGGTTAAGTTAAGGCCGACCTAGTAAAGGTTATTAGGCAAGTCAAGTCAAGTATAAATAGACGGGAGGCACTCTATTTGATCATTCACTTTCTCTCTCACACACTCATTGGAGAGTGGCGCACTTGTGGAGGAGGAGAAGCTGCTGCTAGGAGGACTATCTCTTATGCTTGGGTTGTATCATTTCTCTATCTATTTCTGAGGAAGTTGTGGGGTTTTTCACCTTCTTGGTTTTCCCCAGTGAAACTCTGTGTCTCTTGTGTGCTTGCATTATTGTGTCCATGATTCATATGCTGTAGATATGCTGTACATGTTATTATCTCATTTAAGATCTTAGATCAGACTGTAAATTCTTAAAAACTAACATGGTATCAGAGCTAGCCTGAAAGAAGGCATGGTATGGCATTTATGACACTTGTTGCACTTGTGAAGCTAGGGCTTGATATAGAAAAAACCAGTCATCGTAGCACTTTCACTATAAATCCATTTTGGAAAGGTTTCAGGATCTGAAACTCTTACAAGTCAAATATAAGATCCCCATGTACCTTTTATCCGAAGAACAACTTCTAATTCGTTGTACTTTGTGTTTTATGATATGTACAATCTAGGGTTTCTACCTCTTCCAGATCTGAGTCATAAACAAGTGACCTAGGAAACAATGTCATAACTTGGGCTAGGAAGATCCAAATGAAATTTTGTAAAAATGAAAAGGTAGGACATGGACTTTACTGTCACGGGCTAAAGTTTCAGAGTCCGAAAGAGAACCAGTGACACGTGGCACTTCGCACAAGTTCGCTCTCCTGTTTTATCCCATAAACATGTCACGTTGCGACACTTGGCATAATGCTCTCTCAGAGAATCCAATTGAGGTCAGACTTGTGGGGTTGGAAATATGACAGGTCATGCTACCACAGGTAGAATTTTCCAACCCTTTGGATTCGTAATTTTGGAGTTACACCAGAAACAATCAGGTGCATATTTCTATCAAAACAAAATTGGATTTTGAGCACCTTCATTCATGGCTCCGGGAATTAGGGTTTCAGAGAAAGTTGGAATTTTTGTAATCAGAGACCATGTCTGAATGCTACTCATCAAAATAAAAATTTAGGGACCACGATCAATTTTTTTGGTTGGGAAGAAGGTCGAGCTTGATCAAACCCCAGTTTGGGACTTTGATCGAAAAAGTGGAAAATTAGGGCTTCTGCAAAAGTTGGAATTTTTGAAGTCTGTGACCATGGCTGGAAGCTCCTTAGAAAAATTGAAGTTTAGAGCTTTGTATAGAACCTTTTGGTTGGGAAGAAGTGTGGGCTTTATCAAAACCTAGTTCAGGATCCTGTCCAGAAGATCCAGAAGTTTGAAAGGCAATTTTGAGGTGTGAAACTTTGCAGTTTTCAAATTTTGAGTATACCAGCTTGATCAGCTCATCAAGGCGCATCTTTCTATCCTTTCAGAAGTTTGAAATTCAAAGTTTGAATTTTTAGGGTTTCTCTGACAAACCCTAATCTAGATCCAGATCCAGTTTTTGCAAATCAAGTGGATTGGGTTAATCCTAGAAGATAATGGATTGGTCACCTGCATAAGTGAAGAAGTTCCAGTTTCAGAGGGAGATAAGGGTAAGGCCTTACATAAGAAGATTACAAGCAATATCTACAGGTATGACTTATCCAGGTATGTTTCGAGATCTGTTCATGATTAATTTTATGGTATGTTTGTCTTCATTAAGGTTAGTACAATCTTGATTAACTTTAGACTTGTCGTATCACCTTAATAAAATTATGAATGCACGATAGAAGATATTCATTGATTAGGGTTTTGACACTTATGATTGTACTAATCCATTGTGGTGTTGTATGAGGTTGATGTTGTCCGCTAACATGAAAGGTACATCAAGAAAGACAAATCATGTTCTAGTTCAAGAACATATGACCATGGTGACATGAAGACAAAGGTTCATCCATTGCCATGGATCACATAGAAGATCTACTTACGAGGTATGTATAACTTGGTTCTATAATGGTTAACCTATGAGATATGCAGGTTACTAGCACAAGTCACTTAAGAGAACAAGAAGACATCATATGGGTATGTTAGACAATAACTAGCTAACATATTAATCCATGCATTTTTTTCCTATATCAAGTTAGAATCCTACCTTGTGTTAGAATCTATTATATAAGTATACATGGCATGATTGATAATGATTATTCATTGAAGTTAGTAATCATGGGTTTAGGCATATTATGCTTCTTACTTTGATTGATGATATGGCTAACCAAAAAAGTCCTTTGGTAAAATAAGAATATGCATGAGTAAAAGAAGTATTCCTTGAAACCTTGAATACTAATGTTTATAATCTGTGTTTGAAATGATCATGACTATACATGTTTAAGATTGTTGTGTTTTGATTATACTAATGAATGTATGATTATGTATGAGATCTCGAGGGTAACACAATGATGATACTAGTAAGCATGCATAGTGATCAAGGATGGATATAAGTTCAAGGACATGTAATCCAGGAAGCAAAGATCAAGAGGGAGCACACTCCAGTAGTTTCTGCAAGGATGCAGACATTTAGAGGGATTTGACCACTTCTCACAATCCACATCAAAATGGAGTTGCAGAAAGGAAGCAAAGACTAAGAGGGAGTCCACCCTACAACCAAACAAAGATAAGTATTTGAATTGTCATTTCTTGCATATTTGTTTGTTTAAATAATATTGTCAATGATCTATATGCTTATGTTCCTAGAATAATTGCATTAATGAACAGTATACTACTAATATGCATCTAATGGGTAAGTGGCCTATGGCACTGTACAACATTCCATTGCTACTTATCTAGAATGAAACCTCTTTGCTGACATGTTGGGAGTTGTGCACACTCTTAACAATGTTCTAGTAGAGATTTGAAGGCATCTAGAAAGTTACGGGATATGGATAAATGTTGTATTAAAGCATTGGCTAAGATAATTGCATGACTGTATGACATATTTATTTATGCGTAAGATTTTGTTCTGAAAACTATGAGATCTTTTCTAATCATGCAATTTAACTTGTTTTGTAGGAAAGATCATATACCATCACCTACAAAATAAGGACTACAATATTTGTTCAACAACAAAGTTATCTATTGAAGATATTGAAGTTCATGGGATTCAGGAAGAATGCCATGATCGAGGAGTACCAGTCGATCATGAAGAATGATGTTTGGGATGCAATCCCAAGACATGAAGGGAAGTCTATTGTGACTTCCAAATGGATCTACAAGATTAAGCATGCTGCAAATGGAAGCATAGAGAAATATAAAGCAATATTTGTAGCTCGTGGCTTCTCCCAGAAAAAAGGGATTGACTATGAAGAGACCTTTGCTCCTGTGGCCAGATACACTTCCATTAGATTAGTAATTTCTCTAGTTGCAGTGATGAAATGGAAGATACACCAGATGGATGTCAAGACAACTTTCTTGAATGGTGTAGTCGAGGAGGAAGTGTATGTGAAGCAGCCACTTGGTTTTGAGACACATGACAGAGAGTCATATGTGTGGAGATTGAATAAGGCCTTGTATGGCTTGAAGCAAGCTCCTATGACTTGGTATGGTAGGATAGACAGCTTTCTATCCAGTTTGAGCTTTACTAAGAGTAAAGCAAATTCCAACCTTTACTACAAGGTTGAGGAAGGAAATCCTGTGATACTACTCTTGTACGTGGATGACCTATTTTTAACAGGAGAGGATGGATTGATTGTCGATACCAAGAGGAAGCTTGCTGCCGAGTTCGAGATGAAGGACTTGGGTATGATGCACTACTTTCTAGGCATGGAGGTGTGGCAGAGTGCAGATGGAATCTTCCTTGGACAAGGGAAGTATGCAGTCGAGATCCTAAAGAGGTTGGGGATGATGGACTGCAAGGCCATGGCCACACCTATGGCATCGAACCTGAAGCTTCTGTGTGATGCTTCATCTGATCTGGTTGATGTCACAATGTATCATCATATGATTGGGTCCTTGATGTACCTGACAAATACGAGACAAGATATTTGCTTTGCGGTGAACACATTGAGCTAGTTCCTGACGGATCCCATAGGTGATCACCTAGTTGCTGTAAAGCATATTCTGAGGTACCTGAAGGGTACAATTGATTATGGGCTCAAGTATGATGCGAATCAAAAGTTTAACCTGCAAGGTTATGTTGATTCAGATTGGGCAGGCAGTGCTGCAGATAGGAAGAGCATATCTGATTGTTGCTTCAGTATGGGATCAGGTGTGATCTCTTGGTTTAGCAGGAAGCAGTCCTATGTAGCACTGAGTATAGCCGAGGCTGAGTATGTTACAGCATGTTCAGCTAGTTGGGAGGCAGTATGGCTCTGAAAGCTACTGTATGAATTATTTGATCTCCCACTGGAGGCTACTGGTATCTTTTGTGACAACCAGAGTTGTGTGAAGCTGTCTGAGAACCCGGTGTTCCACGACAGGTCGAAGCACATAGAGATAAAATATCACTATATCAGGGATATGGTGCAGAGAGGAGTAGTGAAGCTCCTGTATGTTGCGACGGATGAGAAGGTTCCATATGTGCTGACGAAGCCACTAGCTAGAGTGAAGTTCGAGTACTTCAGAGAGAGGCTTGGTGTTCTTCAGATTGATGACACTTCAAGGAAGAAGTGATGGACACATTTGAAGGAGCCATTCCCAGCATGGTGAGAGGAGTATCCTTCCATGGTTGCGGATGTAAGCGCTGGATGATGAGCATTAGGACAATGCTCTGGTTACTGCTCTGTATATGCATCATGTTGGATGCTTGGACCATGTATCTGTATATGTATCAGGTGGATACGTTGTATGATAAGGTAGATCATGTATGTTGATATATATTAGGTGGATACATTGTACGATCAGATGGATCATGTATCTGTGTATGTATCAGGTGGATACATTGTATGATCAGGTGGATCATGTATGATGATATGTATCAGGCAGATACTTGGTATGCATAAGGTGGATGCATTATATGATCAGGTTAATCATGGATGATGAGCTTCAGGATGTTTCTCCAGATGACATGCATCAGGATGATGTAGTGATGATGATTAGGTTAATCATGTGATGATGTACCTCAAGATGATGTATGGTGAGTATCAGGTTGATACTCTATGGCTGTGGATAGGTTGTACAGATGAGCATATAAGTAGACCTAGGAGATCTGACAGGTAGAGCTGTGTGCTCATAACATCCTGGGATGCTCTTTCGAGGCATTTCTCTGGGAGGACATATAAGTAGACTTGGGAGATCCAACAGGTAGAGATGTGTTCTCGTAACAGCCTGGGATGCTCTTTTGAGGCATTGTCCTATGGCATGTAAGTAGACCTGGGAGATCCAATAGGTTGGGTTGTGTGCCCGTAATAAGTCCTAGGATTCTCTTTCGAGGCATTGCCATGACCACATGTAAGTAGACCTGGGAGATCCGATAGGTTGGGCTATGTGCCCGTAATAAGTCCTGGGATGCTCTTTCGAGGCATTGTGGTGATGGGTCACATGTAAATGTCCTGGAGATCCATACATGTTGTGCTAGTCACGTAAAAGGCCCCGGATGCTCTTTAGGGTTCTTGCTAGTCAAGACACTCTTTTAAGGTTTTGTGACAGTCACATTTAAGTGGACCTGGGAGATCTTACCAATCGTGCTTTGGCACATAAATGGTACTGGGATACTCTTTCAAGGCATTGTGATGCATGTAATAAGTCCTAAGGATTCCACAGTATGGCCAATGATGATGAAGACCTGCAGGTGGTGGGCCTACATCCAGTATGAAAAAGGACTGGCTCTGTAGAACTTCCTATGACAAGTAGATTGGAGATTAATTGAGATAGCAGTAGCAGTGACGATGACAATGATTCGATGATGATGATCCAGTGACGATAATCTAGAGAAGAAGACTTGTGCTAGAAGACCTGTGTCGAGAAATAAATTCCTAGTTAAGAGGGAGTGTTGATGTAATTGTAACTTCGGAATGTATTTCACCTATGTATATTGTATTCCTATAGAGATGTTATTATTCCTCTATACAAAAGTTTTTTATTCCTATAGAGATGTTATTATTCCTCTATACAGAAGTGTCATCATCTATATTGTAAGTGTCGTAACTTATACTTGATGGGTTATTAGACCACCTTGATGGGGTCAGCCCTGTATGAGTCATGTGGGTAAAAGGGTTATTAGACCACCCTATTGGGGGTCGGCCCTGTCAACATTATTTTATGTGGTTAAGTTAAGGCCGACCTAGTAAAGGTTATTAGGCAAGTCAAGTCAAGTATAAATAGAGTGTGGGAGGCACTCTATTTGATCATTCACTTTCTCTCTCACACACTCATTGGAGAGTGGCGCACTTGTGGAGGAGGAGAAGCTGCTGCTAGGAGGACCATCTCTTATGCTTGGGTTGTATCATTGCTCTATCTATTTCTCAAGAAGTTGCGGGGTTTTTCACCTTATTGGTTTTCCTTGGTGAAACACTGTGTCTCTTGTGTGCTTGCATTATTGTGTCCATGATTGATATGATGTAGATATGCTGTACATGTTATTCTCTCAGTTAAGATCTTAGATCAGATTGTAAATTCTGAAAAACTAACAATCTGTCACCTCCCAGAATATTCTCCGCACTATGTGTTTCCTTGTTGCTTGTTCTCCCATTATAGATGCACACCATTTCACTATAGATGCAACGTCTCGAAGGCGAGCACTTGTAAAATTAATCTCTTCCCTTCGAAGGGAAGTTTTTATGCATGCACCAGCACCATCATGCTATCCTTTGCCATGACCTGTTTCAAAGTAGTTCCATATATGTGGCACTTTGTATTTTATGTGCAACAAACACAACCATTGAAATACACGTGCATTCTTGAACTGTCCAGCACAACCATCTGACGGAATCAAATGACGATAAAACGGTATATCCATAGCTATCACATGATCATAGAACAATTTAAAGCAATGTTTCACGTAATGGATGTCATGGGTCCGGTCGTCACTTATGTAAAAGTGATTTTGTTTCAATATCACACGTTTCTCTTCATTGTTGTTTGGCCCATGTCGATAAGTGATATGGACCATTATGCTCACTTGCTCTGAGTGATAGTATTGACTTTGTATTTCATGTTGTGGTTGTAGAGCGTAATTTTCTGCAAAGTCAACCACTGATAGTATTTCTTTGAGAGGGAAGGTGTCCTAGCATATTCTGAATTGCTCATCTTGCCACCATGCCATATCGACATGTTTAATGTATTGTTGGATCTTTTCACGGAACTTTGAAATAAAATCACATACTTGCACCTAGTGGAAAAAAATAAACAGTGTTATAAAACAACATAAAAAAGATTTACATGAATATTAATATGTCAATATTTAACAATGTTATAAAACAACATAAATAATGTACACACTCATATAAATGAATATTATTCGTGTAGATTGTCACCTTTGAAGTCACCAATTTAATCTTCCTTCTTTCTTTCCCATCATGTAGCTGATATGTCTCGTATTGATAGTTTTGATTCTTGACAATTGCATTCCCGAATGCTTGATCTTCACTCTCATGGATGCAATCAGACCATAATGATATCCCACCACAATTGTTGCAAGAACCCTCTACACATTGTTTTAAGTAATGTGTCTCCCCATCTTGCCTCAGAGACATTATGCTATGGATGAAATCTCTAGATGACATTGGCGATACTCTACTTGAGCATTCCTGCACATGGTTAGGATGCAAAAAATGACATATATGTGCAAATGTACGATAATATAGATCAAAATCTATGTGGTATCTACAACAACGAGTGTTCTAGATGGTATTGATTCTAACATACAAAGGCTTGCATTTTTCAAAAGATCTTTGCCCCGGCCTTAGCTCTACTTGGGAAACTTTAAACATCTCGAAGAATTCAGTTTGTGTCATATCAAGATAATGTTTAAGATGAGGTTCATTGTTCATAGAACCCCTACAGTGTTTTAACACATCCTTTGTGTTACAAGAAGGCCTAGTGTTATCGTGCCAAAACGTGTGCACTAGTCCCTTCACTGCTTCGACTAACTACATGTCTTTGCGGGGAAACCTACCGCTAAATGCCCATAATGTTTCAATTTGTCCCTCTACATCAAGGCTGTCTCTTCTTACTAAATATTTTTTAAGTGTCTTTCTATGTAAAGGCACAATTTTTGATGTGCATTTAAGTAAACGATGTTGTCTTGTGGATCTACATACAATTGATTCAGCCAATACACAGCGAGCCACATTACAGTCCCATGAACGAGTTTTTTTACCAATAGATGTGAATGCAGCAGCAAGAGATTTAACAATGTGATTACTTGATTCGATATTCTTCAATCTTTTTATGCCCAACTTTCTTCTAACAGTTTCCATATTTCTAAATTTAATCAAATCTAAAAACAATTGGCATTACCGACTTCATATTTTTTATCAAAATATTGTTTCATTATTTGAGAACAGTGACAAAGGATAATGCATTTAGCCACCTTACATTCCATGGAAGTCAATTCCCTCTCATCCACTTGTATGTGTTTAGGAGTTCTCTTTCATTTTGATGCAATATTTCTTGCCGTTTGAAATGTTGGAGTGACGTTTATATCCACTACATGATGACAACTTTGATTAGGAGATTGAACCACCTGGAATGGTTGTTGCAGAGTCACATCTGCATCGTCAGGAACAGACTGTCTGCTTAATAATGGACCAATATTATGATCTACCCTATAACTAGCTTCCATTAATGTTGCAATATCTCCCTTAGCCTCTATGTCAGGTATCTGTTGAGCGGAAATGGGAAGTATTTGCTCATCTAATGAATGCCGACGATTTCTTGAATCTTCCCTCTTCTTTTTCTTATTTTTTATTTTTAGCTTCTTCCAGTGTAAGCACCTTCCTTGCTGGCTTCCGACCTCTATTACGTGCATTCCCCATTGAAATCCACCCAAACTGGTACAAAACCCATGGATTTGTGTAATAAATGATTAAATGGCAGGTTGAACAGTGCTCTGTACGCGGGTTCAAAGGAATTTTGTGTTTTGCCACAGTAAAACTGGCCCACATCCCGCAACCCAAGGTATTTTATAAAAAACATATCGCATATGCGATATAACGCATGTCCGTTTTAATGCATATGCGTTATATCGCATATGTGATATGCATATTATGATTTTTACCTAACGGTCAAATTGTATAACGTGATCACTAAATTGATATATCGCACATGCGAGTTAGTGCATATAAAATATTGAACCCTGTGTTGATAGATTAATGAATCTTTAAGTATTAGGAGAAACTCCTCCAAATGCCCCAATACATATTATCCATAAAGACTAAATTCTCAATATAAGAGCATAAATTATCCTCCAAACATTCTTTCATTCTACTCTGCAGTGCACATAACCTCATAATGGAACCCATACCCAACCTAGAGGTCAATATCCCATCTAGAAGGCTTGTGTGGTGATTAAAGGACTCATTTATAGCTCATGAGCCATAAAAGCTTCATTTAGGTCCTAAGACCCTACCTTTTCTTCTATGACCATGCTCAAAGTCCCGAACCTTATAATGACACCCTTATCCTATTTAGACTCCATTTATAGGGCTTGTCATAGTCTAGGACCTTGTGATTTGTCCATGAACCATAAAAACATCATTTAATCCCTAGAAGATTGGATTTATCCTTGCACCATGGTAGTGTCTTCAGAACTATCTCTTGTCTAGAAATATTCATAATGGTTCTTATATGACCATGGTCAATGCCTCGAGAATAATGTTTAATGCATAAATTAGTCTAATGGCACATATATCCCATATTAAGGCTAAATATCGCCTTTAAAGGGCATCTGTAGCGGTTTAAGACTTATTTTTGTTACACTTTTGTCCCATTACCATGGTTAAGACCCTGAGACCCATCCTTAGTGCATAAAACCTCATAATGACATCCATATCCCACTAAAGGCCAAATATTCCATCTATAAGGACTGTGTGTTGATTTAGAGACTCATTGTCTTTTCTTCCATGACTATGGTTAATGTCCAGAGACCCATCCCTCCCATCCAAAACCCTATAATGGAACCCTTATCCCCTTATAATACCATTTAGACTCCCAAGATTCCATCCAGACAGTCTATTGGGTGTCTCATGGCCAAACATTACATTGATTGAGCTAAAAGAGCGGGGGGGAGTAGATATAAGTGGGAGGGGGGAATGGGGGGGAAGAGATATAGGGGGGATGGAAGAGGGAGATATATAAGAGGGAGGGATGATTGGGTTCAAGAAAGATATATGATAGTGGATGGAGTAAAGATATAGCATAATGGATGAATGGACAAATGGGGGGGGGGTTCGTTAAAGAGTGAGAGGGAGTAGAGGGATGGATGGAGTGGTGGTATAGAGAGAGGTATAGATTGAGTGAGTGAGTGAGAGAGAAAAATGGGGGGTGGTTAAAGAGTAAGAGGGGGAGATTCAAAGAGAGAGAGAGAGAGAGAGAGACAATGATGGATGGAGGGATGGTTAGAGGGTGAGAGAGTGGGATAATAACAGCGAGAGAGTAGGGATTTAGGGAAATGAAGGATGGTCAAGGATGGTTACACCAAGGGATATAGATGAGGGATTGTGTGTGTGTGTGTGTGTGTGAGAGAGAGAGAGAGAGAGAGAGAGAGAGAGAGAGAGATGCATATGAAGGAATGGAGAGAAAGATGGAGATATGAAGGCTTGAAGGTGGAGAGAGGAGGTAGGGGGAGAAAGTGAGGGATGGAGTGAGTGATAAGATGGATCACATGTAGGTATAAGGAGAGGGAGGGAGGGAGGGGGGAAGAGAGAAAGGATTTTGGAGGGAGGGATGGGCAACAAAGGAATTATCTTAGAGGGTGTGTGGATGTGTGGATGTGCGTGAGAGAGAGAAAGGGGGAAGATTGGTTATAGAGGGAGAGGGGGTGTGGTGTTCCAAGACCAAGAGGTGTGTAAGTTTTTTTGAGGGGGGAGTGGTGTGATTATGAAGGAGGAGGTATTTAGGCAGAGAGGGGGAGAGAGAGAGGGAGAGAGGGATGAAAAGGGGGGAGAGAGAGGGTTTAGGAATGGTTATAGATGCAGAGAGATAGTGATGAAGAGAGGGTGTGTGGATGTGTGTGAGAGAGACAAAGGGGGAAAGGTTGTTTATACAGGGAGAGGGGGTGTGGTTTTTCAAGACCAAGAGGTGTGTAAGTTTGTTCGAAGGGGAGTGGCTAGATAAGGAAAGAGGGGAGATTTAGACAGAGAGGGGGAGAGAGAAGGGGGTGGGGAGAGGAGGTAGGGGGAGAAATTGAGGTATGGAGTGAGTGAGAGGATGGAACACATGGAGGTAGAAGGAGAGGGAGGAAGGGGAGAATCGAGAAGGGATAGAGAGGGAAGGGAGAGAGAGGGAAGGGGGAGAGAGAGAGGGATGAGGGATGGTTATAGAGGTACAAGGGTGGTGAAGGAGAGAAGTAATGATGCTTAGATAAAAAGGGATGGAGAGATGTATGTGGATGTGTTAGATAGACAAAGGGGTAAGGTTAGCTATAGAGGGAGAAATTGTATGGTGTTCCAAGACCAATGTATATGTAATTTTTTTCTTTAAATTGACATATCCATATACAGAGCCTATAGTTGTTGTTTACCTTGTGCCACCCATTGAGGTTGATCATGCAGAGGAAACAACGAAGGCATCCTAACTTGGTAACCTCATCATCCTAATACCTCCTTTGGACTAGTCCTTGAACCTCCAATAATCTGACCTCATTATCCACAACCATTCACAAAGTTTAGGCTAAGCATAGTCCTTTTTCCACACTTACACTAAAACGCTTTGGAGGGGCCAATAATTACCATGATATTTTTCTTTTAGACGGGGTTTCTCCCAAATCCTATTCACTAACTTGGTAAAATCTTTTTTAATCTCGTACCAAGCTACTAAAACTAAAATGCATATTCGTTATATCGCATATGCGATATAAATTGCATATGCGATCTGAATCGCATTTGCGTTATAACGCATATGAGATATGAACAAGGCTAAAACGCATATACGTTATAACGCACATGCGTTATTTTAAAACTTAAAAAATCGGTGGGAACAGGGCTTGGCATGATGTTCAAAAATAGCTTCGGATGACCAAACCTATTGGCTAGGACAAATAAACCAGGGCTATTGCCTGTATTTTAGAACTCTATCAATATGCTTTGTTTCAATGGCGTGTTTTGCTATGACAAACACAATTTTTTTTATGAAAATATAGAATATTGTAGAGTACGATCTAACCATTCTGAATGTGTAATTTTTTCCTAAAAATGTATGTTTTATTTATTTATTATTATTTTTCTAAATGACACACATTAGTTTTCGAAAATAGATACATCAATTGTTTTTTATATAACATTTGATTGCCTTCACCATTTCCCAATAAAACTATATGGTGCACTAGAGGAGAGTGATCTCTACAATCTTATATATAGAAATCAAGGATTTCATTAAATTTTGCCCCTAAAGTGTTGAAACCGCACAGAACGTTTTCATTTCAAGGTTTTCTGACTTCAATAATTAATAAATAAATAAATAATTCATGAATTTTTTTGAATAAATAGTGTTTCACTAGGCCCATATGTCCTTAATATGTCTACAAGATTTTATCCAAAATTGACATCATTTACCTCAATAAGTGTTGCACCCGCACAAACATATATGTTCTGATGTGCTGAAATTTTGAAAACCCAATTTAATAGAAACTAATTTTATAATCATTTACACAAATTTTTTATAGATAAATGTTATGTATTATGAAAGTTGATTCAATTACCTATCTTTTGTCATTTACTTCATCTTCAAATCCATTAGGGAAGTACCCCTAATTGTCACCTAAAGTCAGAGGTTCCATGTTTTTTCAGTATTATGTGGCATTTAAAGTGTCTTTAAAGGAGTCCATGATTGTGCATCAACCCATATAAAGGAAATCAAAACAGTTATGTACAGTTAGATAATAAGACTATTAACCAAAATTTAATAACTAATAACTACAATGTTAATTACAATGAAACCCCGGGGATTATTCAACAAATTCCTTATCAATAACAATAATTATGGAAGAAAGTGAGACTGACAACTTTTTAAGGTTTTTGAGTTTAGGTAGCCACTCTGGAACGATAACTATAAGGTTGTTGTTGTGTAACTACTTAAATAAAATCGTCAAAATGCACAAATATCTATATTTTTCTTACCATTAGATGTGGCTACGTAATTCAGATAGCTCTCCCTTATCTCAAAAGGCAATGTAAACTCAATATTCATTCATAAAACGATAGCAGCAACCATATCTCATTACACACCATATAACATCACACACCATCTAAAACATCACAATGCATGTATGTGGTTGGTGCAGGCTATATAAACCCTACCTTGTAACTATTGTTATGCATTAATTGAATTCCACAAACGTTTTCCCAATGATACACATAAAAAGGAATTTATTAAATTACTGTAATCCATCATTCCAACTTATTTGTCAAGGTGGAAACCCTTATTCGCTAAGGAAAAGCTGCAGGGACAATAAGACAGTAAAAAATCGAAAAGTGTGGAATGGACTGGACCGTAAAAAGTAAAACTGTGAAATTAGCAAGACGTAGCTGGCTAGAAATTCATCCAAGGACTGTATCAAAAGATATAACCTGATCCATATAGATAACCCATTACAGGCATAAATTATCTACATCATATTAAACCTCGACTGGTGCAAATGGATATCTTGATGTCTACATCATGTTAATCTTGTACTGCTTGCGAATGGAAATCTTGCGCAATAGATATCTCGATGTCTACATCATTTTAATCTTGTACTGCTTGGGAATGGAAATCTCGAAAGCCATCCGCGACCAGCGACCTTGTAGTAATTCATCGCTCGCTTGCAACCCTAATTAAATATCAAGCAAGGTTATTCGCTTTATAGTAAAACTCCAAAATGATATATTAACATAGTTTTATATCCGGCGAAAAACTGACATGGAGAGATGTTCCTGTCAATGTATCCAGAATATATTACAACCAGATTTGAAATGCAAACTATGAAATTAGCAAGACATAGACTGCTAGAAATTCATCCGAGGATAGTATCACACGAAGTAACCTCGAGCCATACAGAGGGAATCCATTCAGGCACAAATATGCTAAGTTAGACTGTTGCAAATGGAAATCTTGATCTCTGCATCACATTAACCCTAGATCACTCACAAATGTAGTGATTTTGTAGTAATCCATCCACTTGAAACCCTAACAATAAAAATTGAAAGAATGTAGTCTAAATATTCTAAGTTTTAACCTTTTCAATCAAAACATCGATCAATGCTTCATGACCCGAGCTAGCCCCTTTTCCCTCTAAGGATCTTCCTTTGGCTAAATAGTTAGCCTTTTAAATTTGAACAAATATGTTTTGCATTTTATTTAAATACAAAATCATTTAATTTTCTAAAATGATTTTTTTAATGGGATGCAATAACCACATCTCATATTAATCATATTAATAGGAAAATAACCACATGTAATAATTGTGTGATAATTGTTAGGAAAATAGGTATACACCTGCTTAAACTAATTAATCTTTTAATTTATTTTTCTAAACACATATGAACTTGTTTGTGTTAGGTACTAGCAAGCCATATTAATATTAATAATATGGTTTATATATGCCGATCAATGTATATCAACCACATTTAAATATCTGGCCATGGTTGATATATGCCCATTGGCGTATATAAACTATATTATAAATATTAATATGGGTTTCTAGTTTACGGTGGGCCCATGTCTATTTATTATTATCATAATAATTGTTTTATAAAAATAAAATAATTAAAAAAATAATAATAAGGATTGCTCAGTTTTAACCAATTCGTTGACATTAACCAATTGGTTGACTAATGGTCGCTAATGGTGAACCCATACTCAACCATGGTCAACCACTCGTTAGCCAATGTCAACCATGGTTAACAAATGGTCAACCATTAGTCAACTAATGTGAGCCAATTGCCAACCATTAGTCAACCATTGGTCAACCATGGTCAACTATTGGTTCACCATTCGTAAACCATGGCTAACCATTGGTTCACCATGGGTAAATTTGTTTGACTATGGTTAACTTTGGTTAACTATGGTTGAATATGGGTGACTTTGGTTAGCCATGGTTCACTATGGTAGAATATGGTTGACTATTGTTGACTATAGTTGGCTATGGTTGACTGTTGTAAACTTTGGTCGACCACGATTGACTTTTGGTTGACCATGTTTGACTTTGGATTAACATGGTTGACTATCATTAAATTTGGTTGACCATGGATGATTTTGGTTGATCATGGTTGAATTTTGGTTAACTCTGCTTGACCATGGTTGACCATGTTGGACTTTGGTTAATTATAGTTGACATTGGTCAACAATGGTAAATTCAAGTCAGCCATGGTAAACTATTGTTGACCACCATAGTTGACTTTGGTTGACCATGGTTGACATTTGTTCACTGTTAGTTGACCATGCTTGACTTTGGTTAACCATGGTTGACATTGGTTAACTCTTGATCGACCGTTGTTGACTTTGTTTTATCGTGGTTGACTACGATTGACTTTGGTCAACCATGGTTGAATTTGGTTGACCATGGTTAACTTTGGTCTACCATGGTTAACTATCATTGATCATGGTTGACTTTAGTTGACCATGGTTGAATTTGGTTGACCATGGATGACATTAGTTGAATCTTGGTTGACAATGGTTGAATTTTGTTTACAATGGTTGACCTTGCTTGACTACGGTTGAATTTGGTAGACCATGGTTGACTTTTGGTTGACTCTTGGTTGACCATTGTTGACTTTCATTTACCATGGTAAACTATCGTTGACCATGGTTGACTTTGGTTAACCATGGTTGAATTTGGTTGACCATGGTCCACATTAGTTGTCTCTGGGTTTACCATCATTGACTTTGGTTTACCATGGTTGAATTTGGTTGACTATGATTGACTTGGTCGACTATGGCTGAATTTTGGTTGAACATGACTTTTATTGATCATGGTGTACTTTTGGTTGACCGTGATTGACTTTCGCTCACTTTTGATTAACCATGGTTAACTTGGTTAACTATGGTTTATCGTTGTTGGCAATTGTTTGTTAACACTCAAAAAGTGCTCACTACCTCATCTCCCTCATTACATGACTCATTTGTCCATATTTCCTACCATATTTGCCTCCAAAACCTTAAAAACCCATTAAAAAGCCTCCAAAAGGCCAAAAAAACATTAAAAAGCCTCCAAAAGGCCAAAAACCCCATTTTTTCCCCAAAATAAGTTAAATTCCTCCAAAAATAGCAAAAACCCTCTAAAAATGGAATAAAAAAGAGGAAAAAGAGGGAAAAAAAGAAACAAAAACCCTATACAACTGACCTAAACTATATGGTGCCCCAAACCATGGGCCAGCACTCCACCACTAAAAAACCTATAAATAGGTGATGGAGGCCCCCTATTTCATATCCATAGTCATCCATATCCTTACTCTGCTAAAATCACTCCTGAAACCCTAGCTCACCCTTTTGAGCTATTTTCACATTTGAGTGCCCCTTTGGCCCATTTCCAAAACCCATTGGAGAAGGAGAAAGGATCAACACTGGAGCTCAGAAGCAACCCTCTTGGACTGCTGCAAAGGCTCCACCAACCTCTACACCTGGAGTAACTTTTAATACAAAAAGAGAAATATTTTGCCATCTTTTCATGTTTTATTATTTATGTTAGTGCTCATGCTAGGTTAAATTTTATATTATTTTATTGCTTTTATTTACTGATTATTGAACTGCTACTAAGGAGGCCCTTCTCCTTAGTAGGTGCTCATTTGCACAAGCTAGGGTGAAAACCCTAGCTACAATTTTTGGCGACTCCCCTAGTGTTCCTTTGAATTTCTGGTTATAGTTTTAAATGTTTTTAATTTTTTGCAATATTTTTCTGTTTTTTTTCCTTTCGGCTGCCGTAAACCGCATCTTTCGTCCCCGTAGTTGCGATCCGACTGCATCTTTCAGACTATTACCTGCGATCCAATCGCGGCTCTCAAACTGTTTCCTGCGACCTGCCTATGGCTTTCAGCCTTTTTCCTGAGGTCCACCTGCCACTATCGACCTGTTTCCCATGATTCGACCGCGCAATTTCGCCGCAGACCCGTGATCTATTTCTGCATTTTTCCCTGTTTTGAACCCAGAACTTTGCTGCAATATTTTCTGCACCTGCATAGCCACCTATCCTATCTGCAGCCATACTTACTTGCAGCCTTTTCTTGTAGTATTATTTCTGTTCCATTTACATAATTTTTTAAGTTTCAGCATTTTAATTGAAAAAAAGAAAATTTTGCATTTCAAAGTTTAATTTTTGCATTGTTATTATTAGTTAGAAAGTTGCCCACCCCGTGGCACTTTTACTTGAGTTCATTATCTCACATCCACACACTTTGTCACCTAATTCAAGTGAGCCTTAAAATACTCCTTAACACAACCAAAATTCTAACCCCACTTGGGGAACACATAAGAATATTGTAGTTAGGTAGGGTCGGGGGGATAGGCATCCAAATAACACCTCTCGGTCGCTTACACTTGAGACATAGCTATTGTCCATTAGGGAACCAAAATCCCCTATTATTTTTTGACACGGTTTAAAACAAATTTATCGGGAAGACCTCTCCCCTAGGAGGGTTGAAGTAGCCAGACTGGTTCCGGAATCCTGAGTGGAATACCACAATCCATTCAGTAACCGAAGGATACCTTTCGTAGTTCTCGGTGTACTACCCATATGGGAGTACAGCGACAATAGAACCAAACTTCAGATTCACCCAACCGAACGTGTCATGAACGGGGTATCTTAGATACTTTTCTTCTAGGATTGACTACCCGATGTCCCTCCCGGTAGGGGGATATCTTTAGCCACTCGGCTCTACTATCCATATTGTCTGACTTGGATTTCATCACCTTGCAGAGGATATGTCTAGTTGAGTCAGAATACTATTTAGCTAGGTGTTTGCATGCTCCCTCACCTCCCTTTGGTCTAGCGATTCCACTATTTTTAATTGTTTTAGGAAACCTGCTGCTTGTTGGTATTCTAAACATTTTTATTGACGCTCCACTTATTGTAGCACAACTGTTACAGTGAGTGTTTTGAGCTGGTTGTTGGTGTGAGCGCAATATTTTTTGCGCTCTCCTTCTGCACACTTGGCTGCATTAGGGATTTTGAGTTGTTTTCCACTCGACACAACCCCCAAAGACTTGACACCATTTGTCACCATTGAGTCCCCGAGACATTCTCGGCGCCTCCGGGGCCAGCCCCCGCATCACAATTCACTCGACTCCACTCGTCATAGACGTAGAGCTTCATCACTCAACTCCACTCGTCATAGACATAGAGCTTCATCACTCGACTCCACTCGTCATAGACATAGAGCTTCATCACTCGACTCCACTCATCATAGACGTAGAGCTTCATCACTCAACTCCACTTGTCATAGACGCAGAGCTCCATCCCCCGGCACTGACGCCCCTTATTTTACCTCTGATTCTAACGCAGAGTTCGAGAACCCCACTTATACTACACCAACCAGCCCCATGGTTGGCATGACATCCAACCCTTTCTTTGTAGGGACCATTGGCGGAGCATCCACCACCACACCTGCTTTGGGTATGCCCTCGATGGGGCCCACATCTACTATTCCGATCAATTTACCCATTCCAGTAGCTAGCATACCCATCCCCACTCCATCAGTGACTCACACTACCCTTGGCGGTGTAGGACCGTCCCATACCACTTTCGTTGCTCCACCTGGGGGCAACATCCCCAACCCAGCCCCTCCACTCAGGGGCATTGGCCCCAACATGGTCACAACCAATAGTATGTCACATCCTTCTACTAGTTTTCCATTCATGGCTAGTCTCAACCTTCCTGACCTGGCTAGACTGACTAACGACCCCATCAAACATAACCCTGCGTGGCCTTACATGCCCACCAAGCTCCCCTCTGACATCCCTAAGTTTGAGGGCAAGGCAGTTGAGGACCCCCAGAACCATATTATGTCCTTCCATCTATGGTGTTCCTCCAAATCCATAGTGGACGACTCTGTCCGCTCTGTCTGTTACAACGCACCCTCACTGGCTCTACAGTTAAGTGGTACATCGAACAGCCCCATAGGACCCATGCCACCTTTACTTCCCTTGCCTCGACTTTCCTGCAGTTCTTTCAATTACCTATCTGCTATGATGCAGGAGTTGAGATCCTACTATCTTGCAGACAGAACATGGCTACCCACATCACCGACCACATTCATGAGTGGTGTCGACGCCGCAGCCTCTACAAAATCAAGTTAGATGACCGTATCTTCTTAGATTGGCTTCTAAAATATCTCCTTCCTGTCATTACCAAGGATGTGGCATCCGAACGACCCCAGTTCGAAGAAGAGGCCATCCTCAAAGCCCAGCAATTTGACCTCATTTACACCAAGTTTGGTTATCTATATTCCATCATCCCTGACTCCCCCCGCGGCGATTCCTCCTGCCATGATGCACCAGGGGCATCCCATGCCGCAGATGGCATCATTGGCCGTATAGCCTCACATAACCAACCCTTTTCCATAGCACATCATAGCCATGGCCCCGACCTTTTGCAGGCTACATCTCAGTCCAGAGCAACCAATTCGTATGCTCCCATGGCACATCACCATCATTCCCACGGACCCTCGTGTCCACCTTAGTGATTTGGCCATGCTGCCCCCGCTTACGCCCCACTAGTCGTACATTAGCCATATTACCACCCATAGGATGCACCAACTCCTGTATCCTCTCAAGCCCAACCTGCTTATTACCCACCACAAGCAACCCCTGTGGAAAACCCACAACCCATTCCGCAGATATCAGCAACCCCCACAAGGTTCAGCACCTGCGCTGCCTCCACCTACTTATTATCCACCGCAGCCTACTCCCACACCTGCACAACCCCAGAACCCACCTGCTGCCCAAGGGAAAGTGTATGCCCAATAGAATCCGCAGTAGAACCAAAATAACCAGCACCAACAGGGCCAACAAAACTGTGGCAAAGGCCGTAACCGTGGGAACAACCCCCCTTCAGACCAAGGCGGTCAACCTCCCAATCCCCCAAATAATAATAACGCGGCATCTGCCAACCAAAACCCTGACCAGCCGCCCAAACAAGCCAAAAATCCTAATTTGCGAACAAACCATCCTTGTTCTATTTGCGGGGTCTATGGCCACTACACTCATGCTTTCCCACATTTGGAGCGAGCTCGACAACTCTGGACCAATAATGCCCATCGTCAAGGGCACGTGGCTCCTCAGGCACCGCCCAACCCCCCACCACCTCAATATCAACCCTTGGTGTTACAAAACCCTTTACCAACCCAAGGCGTAGTGAACACTCAGCCATTGGTTCCCCCTCAAGGAAATGCACCACCACAATAGCAAATCACTTATGTCGCTCCTGATCAACCCATGTTAGACTCAGGTACCCATCACTTGTTAATGATGTCATCCATCGATGTCAACCTTCAAACCTGTCGGAACCAATATGGCTCCACCCTTGAATCCCCTCCCACCGACAAAAACATTAATGCTCATCCCAATGACCAGTCATTACGTATACCTCCGGCTCCACTCGATGGCACCTCCAAAGCACCTCGCTTCCCACTTCGTCGCATCAACAATAATCCCAATGCTCGCGCTGCGTCTAATTACAACATTGTAGATGACTTAGCCCAGTCCCCTGCAGCCATGTCTGCGTTAGAAGTCTTAAAAAACTGTCCTTCACAGTCCAAGACTTTGCTCTCCGCCATTGGTGCTATTGACCCAAATGACTCACGACTGATGGCCTTCGATTTGGACCAATCTTAACCATGCCTGCCTTCCAATTTAGCGTTCCAAGTTTCTGTATCCGTTTGGAATCTTGTCATCCATCGGTGCATTATCGATGAAGGTGCCTCTACATATGTTATGTCCACATTCGTTTGGCAGAAGTTGGGATCCCCTACTCTTCAACAATCCACCACTGCATTGCGAGCCTACGACGGTCATTCAGCTCAACCCCAAGGTCTCTTAGCTAATGTCCTCGTCTAGTTGACTGGTAAAACAGTGCTCATTGACATAGAGGTCATTAATGCCCAACTTAATTAACCTCTTACTTGGCCACAGCTACATGTATTCCATGCGGGTGGTTGCCTCATCCATTTTTCGTACCATGATGTTCCCCCATGATGGATGCATGGTCAAGGTCGATCAACTCACCTATTACGATCCCAATGCCCCCGCTGCACACGAAAATGTTCTCCCCAAGGTTGAACAACCTGTTTGTGGTGCATCTACCTCATTGGTTTCCTCCGTGGGACCTGAAGTTTACTCAGATACGCCGATGACCTCAACATTCCAATCCATTCCACCCCCGTCACCAGTGACCGAAATATCTGACCTATGTACCCTTTCCCACAATACAAAAACACCCAACAATCAACCGCCCTTGTTACCCAAACCACTATCGGTACCTAGTCACACTGGTGTTACACCCATCCACATAATCCCCTTCCTATTCCCTCCCTTGGGAGTAGTAAGCACCCCGATTATGGCTACTCTCAGCCTCCCTGGGTTAACCTTAGGATTACCCGTGTGGTATATTTCGCCTCCCGTTCCCCCGCTGACACCAAATGTCATCCTACAACTGGTGCAACCCATCTCCACTACTAGTCAACCACCCCCCGGTGTCTCTACTCCTTACTCATCCACCAATCCATCCCCTCTTATCAAGCACACTGGGGGTAGAGGCCCACAACCATACACTGCTGTACCCCCGCCCAAAACAGTTAAACCCCCCCCCCCCCCCCCCCCCCCCCCCGTGTTTCGTGCTCCTCCTAAATGCTCGTTGTGTGATGAGTTAGGCCATCCTACCCATCAATGTCCACAATTACCTGCATTACAAGAGCACACGCAAATGCTTGACGATGACCCCACCATCTCGGTTGTCGAACTTGATCTAGCCCCTAAGCCTCGTGATAAATCACTGCATACCAACCACCCTTATGCAATATGCGGTATTTACGGCCATTACTCACATCACTGCCCTGATCTCCCATATTATAGCATCTCTCTACGAGATGAATAATTTGGACCTTGAGACGGCGCCCCCCACAATTTAGGAGATCCACCCCCCAATATCACCCTCATCTGGCGATATTAATACCATCTATATGATCTCTTCTACTACCACTCCCTCATCAACCGATTTGACAACTCAAAGTTTCTGCAATGATGAGGAGATTCTAGAGGCTCTCACTGCCCCGGATTACCCCTCGGAAGACATGCACCATCGTTCTTACTTCCTCCCGGAAGAGTCCTCCTCCACCACAGCCACCCAATTTGCGGTTGAGTCCAAAGATTTCCTCCCCACCAAAGTCGACTGGTTTAAGGATCCCAATCCCGCTCCTTATGCCTTTGAGGAAGGTAACATGGCCAACATCTCACCCGTCATCCACATCGATATCTCTGACCCACCTGGTGTTCTTGAAATCATTACATTAGGAGCCTCCTACAGTGAGTATGAGATCAGAGAGTACCAAAAACGTTTCCAAGAGTTTCGTGATGTTTTTGCCTGGTCCTACACCGAAATGCCTAGTCTTGACTCCACTATCATTGACCACCACATTGACACCTCTGAGTTAGGAGGAATAATAGATTACCTCGACCTTGGGATAGGGGGCATGATCAATCATTTTGAACCTTCCCCATCACATCTATCTCAGTGTTTCAATGATCCCATTGTTCAAACCAACACATATGTGATCCACAATCACAAACCCCATGCGCATAGCATGGGGGCAGGTCATTAACCCTGCTCACTTTTTCACATGCGTGATCTCAACCATTTTTGAGGTCACATGTCACTTGTATATATGATTTGATTCGACACACCTAGTATTCTGCCCCCGCGGGTCATCATTTCTCCCCACCACTGCATCCTTGGCTTGGTGGACTCAACTTTATTTATAGTCATTTTTAACCTCATTTTTTCCTTTGCCATTTCGGAGCCATATGAACTCTGTTTTTCATAGCATTTGTACCATCAGATTCAGTTTTTCGAGCCCATGATGATGCTTGAGATCATTTCTCGCTCTCACCCTTATATTTTTTGGGTATTTTTTCCAAAATTCCCCCCATCATCTCGGTTTGCATGCCACATCGGTCGTAGTCCATTTTTGACACTTTTTAAAATTGTCGGATTCAGTTTTTCGAGCTCGTGATGATGCTTGAGATCATTTCTCGCTCTCACCAGGTACAATTTCAACATTGTGTCTCGACACCTTGCTACCTCGATTTGCGCACCACATCGGCCGCCATCGGATGTTACACATTTTTACATGAGCCAGTCACTCCACTCATACTGCAATTATTTCGTTATTTTTCCACCATTCATCATCCCGCAAAGAGGCCCACCAGTGTTCCCCCCCACCCTCGTTCTTGGTTCTCATCGATGTTCCTTGATTAAGAACTTCCTCCTTGCCTGGCCATTCCTTTTGTTCAATATAATTTTATCCCTTTTTTGGGCTGGACAAGTCCTTTACGAAAAAGGATCTTAGGGAGTTTCTGTTAAGCTCTTTTCTGACTCCTAAAAGAATGAAAAGATCGTCAAGCAATCTTGCTTCCTTTCATGCTCGTTAAAGTACCTGAAAGGGCATATATCTGGTATAAGTTTAACCCTTTTCTGGACCTAATAGACTAATTACGAAAAAGGAATACTCTAGTCACATCGACTAGAAGAGTTCTTCATTGCATCCTTTTATGCTTCTTCGGGCCTTGGAGACTAACACACGAAAAAGCACCCCCCTGGAGTCTTCTTATTGCTTTCAGACTCTCTAAAATTGAAAGAAACCATGAGCATGCATCGTCCTGGGCTCGTACAAATCCACACGACGGTACCATTCCATTATTTCAGAGTCTTCTTATCGCTTTTAGACTGCTTAAAATTGAAAGCAATCACGAGCATGAACTATCCTGGGCTCGTATAAATCCACATGATAGTATCGTTTTGAACACACTTCTTCTAGTTCCTTAACCCATGAAGAAATCCCCCCCGTGCCTCTCGGCACTATGATCGATCATCTCGGCAGCACCCGCAATCAGGTCGCCTTTGTTCAAAGTATTCTGCAGTCCCCTGCCATCTTATGGCACCTTGAGTATCACTCATCCCAGTCACTATCCTTGATCCATTACAGCTATGATCTCTTTCCCACCAGTCAGTTTCATATGTTGCCCGATCATCCCCCATCATCATACTCTGAACAAAGGAAGTTCGAGTCCACCCACTCTACTTGCCCAGTTATCCCCCACAGTATGTCAGTCCTACCATCACTACTCTCACACTTCGGTTCTCCACCTCCTGCTCCTATCAAGGAAACATCATTGCCTTGCTAGTTGCAGGTCTCCCTCTGTCAACGACAACCCCTCTATTCCAGAGGATAGACCCAGAGGTCCCTGCGCCTTGGACTCATCACCATCCGTGGTGCATGCCTACGGACCATTTTGAGAGGGGTCATCATTGCCTCTCCGAGTGGTTGTTTCTCACATGCTCGACTTCAACACCTTGATCGCATCGTTGAGAATCGCGCAGGGTTTATATCCCTTCAGTTATTGGTCAAAGACCCCGGATCTCCCCGGACTCTAGTACATTGGTGAGTCTTTTCGGAATGCCCAGTTCTATGTTCCCGTGGATGTCCGGGTTGCGTTGGCGAACGTATTTGGAAGCCATCCAGTTATATGCTTCCTTGAGTACCCAGTTCAGTTTCAGTTCAGTGTACCATTGAGGGTATGACTCCCCGTCACTATGATCCATCAGCTCATCAGTTCCTCTGGTACCACACTCAGCAACACTGTTGTTATTCCAGTGTATCAGTTCTTCAGCTCAAACATGGTCAGCCCAGCAGTATGTCCCAGATTTGTGTCCCCTCTGGACTCTTATGATGTACACAGTGGTCCTCTATGTATCTTACAGGTCCCCCTTTTTGGGCCTCACAGTTATTTTTTATGTATCTTGATACGAGCATGGGTATGCCCGCCTCATCCATATATTGAGATTCTTCCTCATTTGAGGCCATGTATATTTCAGGTCCCCATTTTTTGGACCCCCTTGTTATTGTTCTATATCTTGATACAAGCATGGGAATTCCCACCTCGTCCATATGTTCAAATTATTCCTCATTCATTATTGAGGTCATGTACTTATAGTTTTTGCAGTTTGTTCAGGACCATTGTTCCGGGCTCTAGTTCATTTCCTCTCCTCTCCACACCCCAAGAAAACCATAAAAGACTCATGATGTCTATCGGCCATACGATGAGCTCTTGCCCTCACACATTAGGGGACAATCTGTTAACACTCAAAAAGTGCTCACTACCTCATCTCCTTCATTACATGACTCATTTGTCCATATTTCCTACCATATTTGCCTCTAAAACCTTAAAAACCCATTAAAAAGCCTCCAAAAGGCCCAAAACCCCCTTTTCTCCCCAAAATAAGTTAAATTCCTCCAAAAATAGCAAAAACCCTCTAAAAAGAGAATAAAAAATACAAAAAAGAGGAAAAAGAGGGAAAAAAGGAAGCAAAAACCCTATACAACTGACCTAAACCATATGGTGCCCAAAACCATGGGCCAGCAGTCCACCACTAAAAAACCTATAAATAGGTGGTGGAGGCCCCCCATTTCATATCCATAGTCATCCATATCCTTACTCTGCCAAAATCACTCCTAAAACCCTAGCTCACCCTTTTGAGCTATTTTCACATTTGAGTGCCCCTTTGGCCCATTTCAAAAACCCTTTGGAGAAGGAGAAAGGAACAACACTGGAGCTCGGAAGCAACCCTCTTGGACTACTGCAAAGGCTCCACCAACCTCTACACCTGAAGTAACTTTTAATATAAAAAGAGAAATCTTTTGCCATCTTTTCATGTTTTATTATTTATGTTAATGCTCATGCTAGGTTAAATTTTATACTGTTTTACTGCTTTTATTTACTATTTTCTGAATTGCTACTAAGGAGGCCCTTCTCCTTAGTAGGTGCTCATTTACACAAGCTAGGGTGAAAACCCTAGCTACATTGTTGACCATGGTTGAATTTTAATTGACTTAGGTTTACTTAGGTTGACTATGGTTGACCATGGTTTACAATGGTTGACCATTATTCGCTTTGGTTGACTATGGTTCACTTTAGTTAACTTTGGTTGACTCTTGGTTGCTCATGGTTGACTTTGGTTGACCATGGTTGACTTTGATTGACCATGGTTTACTTTTAATTTTCCATGGTTGACTTTAGTTGACCATGGTTAGCTTTAGTTGACCATTGTTTACTTTGGTTGAATTTGTTAACCATGGTTGACTTTGGTTGACCATGGTTGACTTTGGTTTACCGTGGTTGACTTTGGTTTACCATGGTTGATTATAGTTGACTTCAGTCAACCATGGTTGAATTTTGCTTGGCCATGGTTGAATTTTGTTGACCATGGTTGACTCTAGCTAACCATGGCCAACTTTGGTTGACTTTTTGTTAATCGTGGTTAATTTTGGTTGAATATGGTTGACTATGGTTCAGCATGGTTGACTTTGGTTTATTATGGTCACCTGTTGTTGACTATGGTTGACCATGGTTGAATATGGTTGATATTAGTTTCTCTTGGTTGACCATGGTTGACTTTTCTTTACCATGGTTGACTATAGTTGACTTTGGTTAAGTATGGTCAACTATGGTTGACTTTGGTTTACCATGGTGGACTTTGGTTGACTATAGTTGACTTTGACTAGCTTTGGTTAACAATGGTTGATTTTTGGTTGCACATGACTTTGGTTGAGTATACTTGACTTTGGTTGACTTTTGGTTCACCATTGTTGACTTTGGTTGACTTGTGGTTGACCATAGTTAACTTGGTTAACTATGGTTGAGTTTTGGTTGACCATGTTAACTTGGTTAACTATGGTTGACCATGGTTAACTTTGGCTAACTATAGTTGACTTTTAATTGATCATAGCTGGCTTTGGTTGACCATTGTTGGCTTTGGTTGACCATTGTTGACTTTGGTTGACTTTTGGTTGCTCATGGTTGACTTTGGTTGACCATGGTTGTCTACAATTGTTCATGGTTTACTATGTTTGAGTATGGCTGAATTGTTATATACCTCAATGGTTATATCACATTTGCATAGTCATCTAGAGTTATGTTTAGGGTTTCATGAGATTGTTCAGTGTTAAAATTACATTAGATCATAATATTGAATGTTTTCAAACACATTAGTGGATATAGGTGTGTTGAAATGTGACACTATACCTTACTATGTTTAGGGTTTCATGAGATTGTTCAGTGTTAAAATTACATTAGATCATAATATTGAATTTTTTCAAACACATTAGTGGATATAGGTGTGTTGAAATGTGACACTATACCTTACTATAATTTAAATTGATATGATTTAAAAATACATACATACATAAATTTTATGTTATGTGTACGTATAATTTTATAATCAATGATCTTGAATTAATTGTAGTTTAAAACTAAAATTGAGAGGAAAAGTGAAAATTATATGATTTAAAAAAACCTAGACACACATTTCTTATAATGTTTACAATTTTTTTTTGTATAAATGTATATGTTGTATTTTTGCTAAACCATGTAAATATATTAGCATTGAATTAATTTAAAATTCTTTTTAATATTTTTAAATTCAATCAATTCAAATGTTTTAATGGTGAATATAGTCGATATTGAAATGTAACATTGTATACTTTTAATATAATTTAAATGTTATAGTGAATATTGCAATGTAAATTTGAATTACTTGCAATATAATTTAAATTGGAAAACACTCACATTTCTTATAATGCGTATATGATTTTTTTTACATAAATCTATATACTATGACTTTTTTTTACCATGTTTACATAATTTTTATATAAATCTATATTATATAAATTTATATATTATAATATAAATCCATATATATTATAGTTTTTCATACAAATCTATATACTACTCTTTTTTCTTACAATGTTTATATATTTTTTTTAAATCTATATATTATAATTTTTCTAAATTATATTATGATATTACCTTTCTTTTAAAAATCAAAATTCTTTTTTTAATATTGTAACATTCAAATTAAAATACATTTATAAATATAAGACATTAAAATTAATATAATTTAAATGTTATATTAGGTATTCCGATGTAAAATTAAATTGCTTTTATTATAATTTAAATTAATATGATTGGAAAAAATTATATATAATTTACAAAATCTTAATTATATAATTTTATAATAATTATATGATATTTTATTTTTTTATTTTTTTTATAAATCATTCTTATTTACATAATTTTAATTATATAATTAATATGTTTATATAATTATATTTATATTATTTATATAATTTTATTTACTTCACATTATTCTTATAATATTTACATTTTTTTTTAACAAAATATTTATAGTTAAACCTACCTTAAATAATTTCAATATATAATTATATTAAATATTTTATGACGATATGTTTGATCATATATTCAAAATAAAAAATTGTCTTAACTTTAAAATGTTTATTTTATTACAAACAAAATAAAAAATCTAAATCTTTTCAATACAAAGACACGGAGTGCTTTGCATTGTGTTGGATAGTGATTGAAAATGTTTTTATTATTATTTATAGCTTTGCATTGACCTGAATATGTTGATCGAGAATGTCTTTGTAATTTATTCCTTTGCATTGACTTGATGACTGAATATTTAACATATTATTGATTCATAATGGTATTTAATATAGTGATATACTGCAAAAAAATCGAAGCATTGAATACAACATAGAGGATATAGCACACATATCGACAAGATACAAAAGGTACAAGTAGGTATTTAAATTAGTGTTTAAAAACAAAGCCGATAATATTATGAATTTTTGTGTGAAACACTATCATCTCTCCGTCATGATGAGTCTCATCTCTCCGTCATGACGAGTCTCATCTCTTTGTCATGACGTGTCTCGTTTTCTACATGAATATGTAGAATGACCAGTCTCGTTTTCCACATGAATATGTAGAATGTTCAGATCTACCATCTATTGTTGAAGCATTTTATTCTCATACAAAGGTCAGAAATATTTGTCATAATTAGCCTACATTCAAGATATTGGTGGTTTCCTAAAGAAGTCAAAGTTCCACTCCCTTTTTCACATCAAATAGAATTAAGACAAAAATAAAAATCAAACATAAACCTCTACAATCTCAGCTGACAGAATAGAGAGAATTATGGGAGCTACATTATCAACATAGACACCTTTATACCATAACCTTGGCATCCCATTCATGGTGTAGAAGCAGTGGATTTAGAACCTTACCTGTCACATTTCATTTCACAAAAATGTATCAAGTGAATGTATTGTATATTTTTAAGGGAAATAAAATTTCTAAACCGTTATTATATTACTACTATTTTTTAAGGACAAAAAAATTCTTAAAATGTTATTATATTATTAATTTAATAGTAATATTAATATATTTATGTTATATAAATTATACTTTCTAAATTCCAACCTTTTTTTTTAAGCAAAAAAACATAGTATCATTCTATTACGATAGGAAAAACATTACAGTAATCAATTTTACAAAATCCTGGGGGCTGAAACAACCATCCCAGATATCAGACCAGAGCTTGTCAACATAATTCCAGGACCAAAGCCTAAACTTAGCTAAAGGAGTACTATCCACATAACCCCACATCCAACACTAGAGAGTCGTAGAGATACAAACCTTAGCAATAGTAGAGAACCAGATACAAACGGAGAGCAACTTAAAAAATTATCAGCCAATGTAACCCCCATACCCATTACAAAAGCGATGTCATGAAGTCAGACATCCAAGACCGTAAAAATACCAATACCAGATTTAATACAGGCGAATCCGTAGATCCCGCAAACAACATTAGCATAAGCATCGAGGCCGTATCCAATCCAAAGTCACTATGTCGCATCAGTACCCAAAACAAACCTAACAACCTTCCATGCCAGTAACAAAACAAACATGCTGACAAGCTCCACCAGCATCCGAACACAAAAGACGACAACCAAAGAGAGAATTAAATCGACGGTCCAGCCTTGTCGTCAATATTCACCACCAGGGGTGTTTCAGCATCCTTGCATTTGCCACATAGGTTTATCACCCGAGGATTATCACCTTTCTTAGTCTGGGTAAGGAAAGAAATTCCCATATCGGCCGCAGGAGCATCTAATTTCATATGAATCTAGTTGGATTCATCAGCATGCTCCTTACACAGTTCCTCCAATTGATTCATCCTCAAAGAACCAGACAGAATGTCCATTTGAGTTTCTATCGCTTGGGAAATGAGGGTTTTAGTCACCCAAAGCATCACAACACACCGACTATAGAGAGCCATATGACCCCGGGTATTACCAGGATCGTGAATCCAATCATCCATGGCTACAGCTTCCGAAGGAATTTCCTGCGCACCAACCCTACGCCACAGGGTGTCTTCCAAGTTTTCGACCACCCTCTGCACATTCTGAAGGAAGTAACAATGGAAAAAGAGAGCGGTAGCAGCCACATTCCACTGCTCATGACTAGGACCATATTGGCCATCAATCCCTCTTTCCTCATTACATGGCTCAATAGGAGTTCGTCTACCTATTCTAGTAGGACGCCCTCTCGGCGGCATGGTATTGTTGATCTTACTCAAACTCTTCCCCCCACTGTTAGGATAAACACACTTCAACCCGACAACAACACAATAGAGAGAATTACCACAGTTACTTAGGACCTCCTGAGACTCCAAATTTAAAGGCAATCTGCCTCCTATGTCCATTAAAGCCATTAAAACGAACCACTTCGTGTAATTACTCAAACTGTCCTGCATTCCCATCAGCTCAACATTCATCTGCTCCGAATGACCCATCACATCAGTGTAAGGCCGATCCTAAATTAACTTCGCACGCACCATATCATGAACCCTGACCTTAGTAGCCAAAGGGAGATCTACGGAAGCTCGATCCATGGCATACTTAAAACGAGAGGTTGATAACCACTTGTCCTTCCCACCCTGCATAAGCTACCATCTGTTAATACCCATTGGAATTAGTGAGGCTCCTGTTGTCTCCAAACAGCTCCACGCCACCCCTATCACTTTCTGCAATCATCAAACATTGCTAACGACATCTAACCGATGAAATTTCCAGGGCATCACCGTCCCACCCATCATTATGGTTAACATCCCCATGATTAGCCAGTGCATCTGCAATCCCATTGGCGCTTCTCCTTACATGTTGGAATGTGATAGCGTTAAACAAAGTGATGAGTTGGCCAAGGCACGTCAACCTCCATGCAAGCCTCCACAACCTCGCCAGCTTCGCAGCTTGGGTCCCATGGTTACGTTTAATAGCTGTCTAAATCAACATGTTAGAGTCACCTTCGACGATTAAACTGCTCACTCCATGACACGTTTCCATGCGTAACCCATTCAGCATTGCTTCACACTCAGAGACATTATTGGTTTCACACCCTAGGTGCTCGAAGTAGCAAAAAAGAATCCTGCCATGATCATTCCGTAGAGCACCTCCATACCCAACTTGCCCAGGGTTCCCCTTAGACGCTCCGTCAAAATTTAGTTTAATCCACCCTTTCAATGGTGGAGACCAAAACGTCGGGCTATCAGGGGGACAAACACCAGCCAGGGATCGACCGATGTAACGAGGGATCCCCAAAATATCCTAGGTAAGCAAAATTTGCAACTCATTAGTAGGTATTTTTAGATCATGTTCATTCCATAGGGTTAATTTGAGAGTTTCGGTGATACCATGTTGAATACCCTCCTAAACCATCTTCCAAGACTTGATATTACCACTGAATATATGTTGATTCCGCTTCTTCCAGACTTCCCATTTGAGAAATCCAGGGAACAGTTTCCGAACTCGGTTAAGTAGTCTTCCTTGAAAGGGATCAACCTTCTACCATTTCATAGTTTCATCTAGGGCATTTCTAACTTTGTTCGACATGCAGAATCTCGTGGCTCCTTCATCCCACAGTCCAGAGGTAAAACAACAACCATCCAGCAGGTGCGATATTGTTTCTTCATTTCTACCACATAGGCTACATCGTGAAGGTCCTTCAAAGACCCGCTTCACAATATTGTCCCACATTAGGATTTTACCTTTCATTACCAGCCAGAGGAAAAGAGTGACTTTGGGCCACAATTTCGCTCCCCACAGATGCTTCCAAGTATTGTTACCCTGTAGGCTCGTCGAGGTAGTTAGCAGGCTATAAGCTTCCTTTATAGTGAACATACCTTTAGGGCAGTGCCTCCAGCGGAGGATGTCTTTGCCCCTCTGCATTTTTATCATGTGAGTCGATATTATATCATGGATTTTTCCTCCAATATAAGCCCCATAGGTGTCCGTCCACCAGGATAAAGGAAGCCAGACACAAAATCCCCTGGAATTAGAATCCTCATGCCAATAGAAATTCACCGTCCTCCAATTATGGAGCATAAAAGGTGGAGTAGCAGGGATATTAGTCACCTGAGAGGAAAGGGATGGTTCTTGTTTCCAAGCATCCGTCCAGAGGTCCGCTGAAGTCCCATCACAAATCTCCCATAATATATGACTACGAATTAGCTCGCTACCAGCCCACGCCATATTCCAGATATGTGATCCATTCTCCGACCAATTTTCCCTGACCCAATCCTGTTGGTCTGTATTCACAGCATATTTCTTACCCCAAAGACAGGCCCATTGTTCATTTGAATGGTTGAGCCATCTCCACCAGATTTTAGCTCCACAAACCGTACTAAGTTTTTCCAGATTCCGCAGGCCTAACCTTCCCTCCTGCTTAGGTTTACAAAGAGTCTCCCAACCAACCAGAGGCCACTTTCTATGATCCGACGTACCTCCCCACAAAAAGGTACGCTGCAACTGGATGATCTTTTTCATCACAGATTTGGGAGCTGCCAGAACAGAGAACATATATAAAGGCATAGCTTGAAGCACAGATTTTACCAAAACCACTCTTCTAGGGAGGTTCAATGATCTGAGTGTCCAATTTGAGAGCCTTTCCTTCATACGATTTAAAAGATCCTCCCATGAAGCCTTTTTTAAAACTCCCTCTGATAAGGGAGCCCTGAGATATTTTGTTGGAAGGGAGATCTTTTGGAAGCCAAGAATGCGAATAATATTCCTCTGACAGATAATAGACGTGTTGAAGAAAAAAACCAAGGACTTATCCATATTAATATTAAGCCCCGAGGCTCGAAGGAATGTGTTCAAAACTTTCTTTATCTGCCTGGATTCTTGGATAGAAGAGTGACCCATAACCATGGTATCATCAACAAATTGTTCGTGGGTGATGGCCTTCTCATACGGCGGAAAATGAAGCCCTTTAATAATACCCTGTTCAACAGAATGAAAGATGAGTTTGCCAAGTCCTTCTATCATGATCACAAAGAGAAAAGGAGACAGGGGGTCCCCTTGATGAATACCTCGGGAAGGTTTGAAGGTGGAGGAAGGGTTCTCATTGATCAGGATAGAGAAGAAATAGAGGAAGTAAGATTAGCAATCCATTGGATCCAAACATCACAAAAACCGAACGAGCTCATGATTTCTTTCATATAATGCCAATTTAGTTTTTCATATGCTTTGGAGAAATGCAACTTAAGCATCATACCATATTTTTAGTACTCTTCAAAGAGTGAATAACCTCATGGGCCAGGATGATACCATCCATAATATTGTAGAGAGAGATCGATCGAAATAAATTAGCTTTCTCATCCATAGGAGTTTTGGGGATTAGGGTCAGAAAGGTAGATTTTAAGTCTTGGAGAAATCCTCTCATTGTTCAAGACTCCTCCACCACCTGCCACACTTCATGTTTTATCAGGTCTCAAAAGGTGTGGAAAAAATTGGCAGTGAACCCATCCAGCCCGGGGGACTTTCCATCTTCCATTTGATTAATGGTCATCTCAACTTCCAAAAATTCGATAGGTCTTATAAGCATCTCATTTTGTACTTCAGTGATAAGCCTAGGTATAACAGCTTTAACCTCCCCACAAGCCTCAGGTCGGTCCACAGTCGGCTCTAAAACAACCTACTTGAAGTGATTAACCAGTTCCTGTTCAATTTCCATATGGGATTCAACCACCCCCCCATTACTAGTCCTCAGGTTACTGAACTGATTATGGTGTCTATGTTGGATAGTCGCTTTATGAAAAAACTTAGTGTTTTGATCCCCATCCCGCAAACAGAGGTTACAGGATTTCAGCTGCCACAGGATCTCCTCTTGTTTTTGACGATGAGAGATTTGTTCAGCCAGACATTTTTCTTCAATTGCAAGCTTAGGGTTCACTCCATTCTGCATGATAAATTCCTGGATGTGCTCCATCTCCTCCTCAAGCTTGGCTTTCCCCACCTAGATGTTCCCAAAGACATCAGTATTCCATCTCTTTATTTTTTGTTTTAGGGCCTTCAGTTTTTGTTGGAAACAAAACATTTTGGTTCCCACAGGTGGAGTAAAAGAATGCCACCATTCTTCCACACGGGCATAAAAGTCTTCATGAGTTAACAAAAACTTCTCAAACCTAAAGGGTTTGGTCATTTTCAGTCCTATGTTATGCCAGAACAGGGAAACCGATGAGTGATTGGATCCCGAAGAAGCATGAGAGCGGGATGTCAAAATACCTCCCAGGAGAATGATACTTTTCGATAGAAGAAACCTATCCAGCTTGGCTGCTACAAAATGCTCCCCTCCACGCCTATTGTTCCAAGTGAGCACAGAGCTTCCAATATCAACATCAATCAGCTTACTATTCTCAATGAACTCATCAAACAGAATATTCTCTGGGGTGAGAACTCTGTGTCCCCCTTTTTTCTCCGATAGGGACCTGATTAAGTTAAAATCTCCACCCAAAATCCAATGGGCTCCTTCAAACATTTCTCTCAGATTGGTCAAACTAGTAATGAAATACGTTTTTTCGAGTAGCTGATGGGCCCATCGACATTAGTGAGGACCCCTCTCACATCGGAACCTATGATATGGAAATCAGTCGACAAGCTGAAAGTGGTAGACTGAAAGTTGTACAGAGAAACTTTCCCGGGGGTCCCATAAAAATGCCAAACCTCTCGAGGACATAGTAGCATCTAAGGTCATAATCTTACAATGTTTCCAAATAGTCAAAGCCTTGGATTCCAATTGAGTTCCAGAACATTTAGTTTCTTGCAAAAAACCCACAATAGGTTGATCTTTCATGATCTTATTCTTAAGGGTTCTACATTTGTGAGGCCCATTGGTACCTTGAATATTCCAGGATAGTAATTTTATCAGGCACTATATCTGGCAGAGAGAAGGGCTTCCTGAATGGTAGGATACTACCCTGAATCGACCAATCTTGCTCCAATCTCCCCAATCCTGTCCCTATTAGAGCGCATCCCATTCTTGGAACTACCTTCTTTTATTTTTCTTTTATTTTCTTTAAGCTTCAGCAGTCCTATCCCCAGACACAGAGTTGGTTTGGTTTTGAGGATGGCTTCCTTCAATAATTTTAGATGATTATCCAGAATGGAAGGGACCTCCATATTCTTGCAGGCCTCTTCAATGATGTCTAAGTCTATGTCCCTTAGTTCCAATTCTTCCAGATCCTCCTCATTATGCTCAGTTTCCACACAGTTCTTACCAGTAGACTTGAGTGATAGGCCAATAACAGGGATCTCTTACACCGAAATATCCCCAAGCTGAGTTTGGTCCTCCGGAATTAAAGGATGAGGGTTTTCTGCTACATCATGATCAAGAGTGACAAAGCTATTAGGGTTCACCTCCTTAGTCCCTACTGCAGGGCCATTATGTCTTCGCCCCATCCTTCTGCAATTAGTGACCCTAACAAAGCCATCCTTGTCATTCTGGTCCGTATTGTTACTACCTGGGATTTCCACAGGGAGATTCAGGTGACAATCCCTAGCCAGATGGCCATGGGTATGACAGCGGCGACACCTAAAGAGGATGTGTTCATAATCCAGAGTTTGAAACCATTCTAATTTTTCCCAGTTGAGAGTAATTCCCTCAGGTAGGGTTTTGGAGATATTCATATAGACACAGATGCGGGCATATGAAACATACCTTCCTTTCTTGGTCTGATCAGATATCTTCACAAAATTCCCCAGCGTTCCTCCAATAGCTTTTAAGATGTCCAGATCCCAGTACTCTGTTGGAAGAGAATATAATTTGATCCAAACAGGGGCGACTGAGAGATCCTCCTTGTCTGGATTGAAATGATCCTTCCAAATATGAAGGAAAATACCTACAGAGGAGTAAAAATAAGGTCCACCCTCGAATATCTTATCCTTGTCCTCTACATTCAAGAAAACCATGGTGAAGAAGCCCTTTGAGCCCAGCAGCAGGTCAAAGTGTCCTTTCGGTTTCCAGGTAGAATGAATCCACTAGGTTAAAGATTTCTCCGTAGGCCATATACCCATAAATTTCCCTATCAGGGCGTGGTCCGTCATATGCTATATTTTCTCCTTCACCCGTGTGGGGTTCACAGAAATAGCTGGGATATTGAGTGATTTAGGTATGCAAAGCCCCTGCCCCGCTTCTCCTTGACTGGAATCAAACTTTTCCACTTGAGTATCTAGACCCTCTCCTCCAATTCCTGTTTCTTGTGTTCATAGAGGTGATTCCACTATCTTTTGCGTAGTATCCTTTGTCGGAGGAGGGGAGGGGCCCCTCCCCTACGATCTTACCATTTGTTGACAGTCTAACAAAGGACCCAAAGCTTCAATCAGACAGACAGAGAGAAATTTTTTAGAGATCAGTCGTTAGAGATTATCACTTCTTGGAGCCCTCTCATTCTCTAGGCCCTTGTAACCCTCCCTTTTACTACCTCCTTTCTAAATTCCAACTTAGAAAGAATATATTCATTAAATAAATAGAAACATCTATTAAATTAAAATTGTTTCTGTGTTCAAGTTGTATTGATTTGTTAATCTATACTTTCTAAATCCCAACTTCCAAAGAATACATTTATTAAAAAAATAGAAACATCTATTAAATTATAATTATTTCCATGTCTTTCCATTTGCAAGTTGCATTGATTTTTCCTAAAAATAGGAAAACTCATATTTTTTATTTTTTTATTAGTGCAATGGGCGTCTACAGTCTACAAATTTCAGTGCTCAATGCTCATTGATTATATTAGCATGTTGCAACAACTTTGGGAGTTGAAAGTTGGGAGTTGGAGGGCCTTGGAGACAAAGGTTGAGAGTTACTTGCATTATAGAGGTAATTCTTGCACTATTTTTTTACATGTGTATTTAGTCATTTATCCCATAATTTCAATAATCTATACAGATTTGGACTCGAAGAGTATTGGTTAATTCTCCAAATCCCATTGAAATTGAAATGAACATCTCTTATATTTCTCCCATGGTTCAATTTCAGTGAGGGATGCAGAATTTAAATAAAGGCAAGTACTAAATAAGGGGTTGAGAGACATGAAATGATCTCTGTGCAACATTTGGAATGAAAATTGCCTATGCAGTTTGTAGAATAAACGATACATACAAAAAAAGGCATATAGAGCTATATTTTGTAGAGTCTTGCATTCATTATTTATAACAATTTGATTTACAGAGGCTTGCATCTATTTAAAAATATGGATTATGATTACATGTGCCATGTATTTTCAAAGACTCAAGCATCTTTTATAACAATAATGACTAGCTTATAGATATATAGATTTCAAGTGGGCATATTGATTCAATTCAAATATAATGTAACTCTTACCTCCATTTTATGATAACAATTTTGCAAACAAAATTAATTATGTGATATTTGTTTTTTTTTTATATGCATAATTGTGCGAAATTATAAAACCATTTTTTGTTTATTTAGGCTTCATTATTTATTTATTTTTGCATATTATGAAGTGCATTCATATTTATTATTTTTAAGTTATATTTTTATATAATATTAATTTAGTACATAAATGGTAAATAAAATGAATGTGAATCAAGTTAATGGATAGTGATACATATTAATAATGATTATTTTAATTTTAATATAAAAAGGTCAAGAAAAAAAAAAATTCTAAAAAAATCAACAAAATTAAATTATTGAAGGGTAATTTTTTTGGGAAGACTTCATTGTTAAATGGTAAAATTCTAAACAAAACGTTTTCGGACGAGCAATATAAAAACCCAAAACGTTAAAAAAAAAAAAAATCCCACAAGTAGAATGAAAACCAAATTCCAACACTCCATAGAACCCTTTCCAGCTAATAATATTTGTGCTTATCTTTGATATGGTTGTAGCACTGAAGCATACTTCTATACAACTTAGCTTTGTTTCATGGAAGGTTTTCCAATGTCTGGAATTTCAGAGGCTTTTACCCGATGCAATCTTGATAAACAATATTGTAGTTATCTGATTTCCTTTTTTTCATGCTTATCCTTGATCTGATTGCAGCACTGAAGCATACTTCTATACAATGTAGCTTTGTTACATGGAAGGTTTGACAATGTAAGGAATTTCACAGGCTTTGTATCGGATGTAATCTTGTAGTTATATGATTTCCTTTTATTTATTCTCCCTTTCCCTTCCCTTCTCCATTTATTCTTTCTTGTCGCAGCGAGGCTCGACCACATATGGGGCAAAACGAACATTCTTCTTCATCTTTGATTTTTTGTCTGCAAAAGCTTCCACCATTTAAGATTATATGCACATGATTCACATCACATTTAAAGGAAATAAAAGGGAGGAATGTATAATTGAAAAACAAATGACTACATAATAAATCATAAAGAGACTACGGGTTACATCTATGATGGTCTTTTCTGACTGATTGTCGAATGCGGTGGTTGTCTCGCCTGACAGCAATATGTTGTGATGCAATATTGTATGATTATTCAAAACAATCATACTTGTGTTCCAAAGAGTGTCCTCCAGTAATTTTGTAAATAAATTATTCAAAACCATAATAATTGTGTTCCAAAGATCAACTATGGTATTATCTTCTTCTTTTTTCCTTTCAGTTTTTTAGCAAGGCCTTTCAACTTCTATGTTGCCATTGATCCTTCGAACGTATCATTAACGTATTTCTTCAAACATCTGAACAAAATCTGTTAAAGTTTCTCTACTTCACTCCCACTCAACACACATATTTTTGACATTTCCTAATTAACTTACAAGCTAACAACTGAGTTTCAAATTTCACTTCCAGGTCGGCAATGGCTGAAATAACCACTCCTTTGGAACGTCTATGCATTCCATACCATGAGTACACTTCCTCTACTGATGCTTCCTTGGCCATTATTGATTATGTTGGGTCCTCACTAGCCATGGGTAACCCTCATACCATATGTAGAACCTTTTCATCCACTTGGTAATGTCTGTCCAACCACAAATAGCCTCCATGCATCCGGCTAAGCAAAAAGTGGGTACACCTTGTAATACTCGGGCAACATGATTCTTAGGGGTAACATTAAGAGAACACTTAATTTCCTCGTCTATCCACCATTCTTAATCTATCTAGAGATATGCGCTTATGCTCCACATCGATTTATCAGATGGTGGTGCACGAAAAGCCACTTGAATAAGCATGAAAAGGGTACGAAGCGTGTATATCAATTTTAAATATGCCTCCTACCATTTTACTTGAAGCTTCTGAATTTGAATTTACAGATAAGTTAGTTGGCTAACCCTAGACCTTTTCAATTGATATTCCAAATCGAGTGACTATCTCTCTTGAGGATTGGGTTTCAAATAATACCTTGGTGGTAACCTTCTATCCATATAAATGGTGTGTTGGAGAAAACTCACTATGGCTTGGGAGACCACAACAAACAGATGACTACCAGAAATCAACTCAATTCTCAGAACTATGCTATTATAAATGACATGTAATATCTTAGGTGAGATCTGACCCAGATATTAACTCTACTTTAAAAACTTTTACAACTTTTACTAGTATAATGTTTTGTCACTTCCTTCGAACCAGGCAGGAGGTAAGTGAGGGGTATTGATGTAAGGATTGAGGATGGTGGGAAGAATTTTTAATTCTGGAAAATGTATGAGTTTAGGTGCAGCAGCAGGTCAAGGTGGTCAAAACAGGTTTTTCTTATGCACAAGGTACCATTACCATTCACTTTTCAGCATAGAGCAAGTCTATGCCTACTTCGAGGCTACCTGGGTAGATGGCATATGTATACTGGACAGGGAGGAGTCACTGGGAGTTAAAATAGAGTTTATATCAGTCCAATAGGTTCTGGTTAAGTTTAGTAAGATATTTTTTCAGCCTGGTGAAAGTATGGGAAAAATTGAGGTTTCAGGGCTCTTCCGAGATTGCTGAGCTAGTAAGTTTCTTATCATTCCTCAATAAGGTTAAAAGTATATAAATTCTGGTTTTGTGGACTGATATGGTTAATATATCATGTTATTAACCTACTTCAAAAGACGGGAGGTCAAATGGATACACAGATTGCATTTTACAAAGAATTCAGTGAAACTAGTCTAGAAAAACCTTGCAATGAGCTAGTCTTGGATTTTGATTGAATAAATGGATTTACTTAATTAAAATATCTGTTCATAAATAATTTGCAGCTCTGATATACTCATATGGATAGTAATATAAAACATTTATCATAACAGAACCCTCATTTTTATTCCAGAGTCTTTCTCTTCAAGCAAATTGCCTTACAGGCTAGAAATTGCAGTACATTTGATAGAGAATATGAAAAAAGAAGAGATTTTTTACAGGGGATCTGTTTTGAAGTATTGATCATGCTCTCTGCATATCAATGGTCTTATTTTTCTGTAGCCACTGCTGCAAAACTCTATTGATGCACCCTCCTTCAACTGGTTAACTCCACTAGTGAAAACACCTCTAGATTTGGTTGTACGAGGTAGAGAAGTGAGAGATGGAGATTGGATCTAAACTCGACCTCTGGATATTGGAGCCACTAATATATCCTGGTAACAAATTCTAGAGCTCACTGCAAGCCCTGGGAACCCTTAGCTATCTTCATCTGCTGGTGGCCCTTCTCCAAAACTAGCTAGTAAACTACTGTACTAGTGATCTCCTCTCCAAACTGGCACTGAATCTTCAATGGTGACCTAAACTGAATATCAATGTCTGCAATACTGAATAATGGATCTGAATAACACTTACAAGAAAACTCTCATGGCCTTGGGGCACGTAACGCAAGAAAAGTAGCTGAGGCACATCACTCAACTGGAGGACTTAGAGCTCTCATACAAAATTCTCAAATGATCAAAAGTTGTTCATGGGAGTTGATTGGCTTCTTTTATAAACTTCATGATGACCTGCTGAGCAAGTTACTTAGCTTGGTGACCTGTGAGAATAGGTCACCCATGAGTGTACATACTTTCCTTGCTTTGCTTTGCTTGACTTTTCTTTCTTTCCACTTTTTGTGATTTTCGTTCATTTTCTAAACTTTCCTACTTTCAAAACTTTCCTGCTTTTCCAACTTTCCTTCTTTTCCTGGATTTATGCTGTTTTTCCTGAAATAAGCCTCTTTTCTCCATTTTAGCAACATTTTTGGACTCTAGTGTTTACTTGACTTCTACTCCAAGTAATTCCTCCAACCTTATCATCACCACTTGCCAATATTTATTAGCAATATTTATTAATAAAAATATTACAACTCAGAATTAATTCACACTTCAGCATTTAATCAATTAATTAATGATTAATTAACTCCTATTGTATAATTGCCTCCAAAAATACACCCTACTCCATTTTGGCAACATATTCCACATGGGTGCCCTCTTGGCCCACTTGCTCATTATCCATTACTTTTATTTATCAAAATCACCTTTAATAAATAAATTTTCCAATTTTGTGAGACTTAGGCTAAGAATAATTCTAAGCAAATAGAATTAATACCATATAATTTCCTTAGGGGTTGATCTTTCCCCCTTTCACACATGGTACTGGATGAGCCAAAATTGGGGACATGACATGACAATGCTAAGATAATGGAGAATGTAACCAACCTCGATCCAAACGTTTGATGTAGATCCCCGTTGGAGCTTTCCAATCCGTGCACTTGAATCTGCAAATTAGTCTTGACAGCCAATATACAACAAGTAAATAATATATATAAACGACATTAACATCATCAATAGCAATGGCCCATGATATAACAAGTAAATGCAACCCAATGTAAGATAAACAACATTTACAACATTAATGGACGAGAATATGAGTATTTCTATTAATAAACAAGAAGAAGTACAATGTGATACGACCTCTTGTCGGCAACTAATCTGAACCAAGATCTGGATCAATCCACTTGTGCCTCCACCACTTCAATCCTCCATGAATGAAAAACTCAAACTAGATAGGAGTTTAGAAGGTGAACATAAAGGGTTCACAACTACAAGGATCAATGAGTGTAGACTCAAGATAGGGCAAAAATCCACTAGAGTTCTCTTTCTCTTCTTTCTCCTCCCATCCATAAGCCATATGTGCTCAATATATAGTCCATTCAAAGGTAGGTGAAAGGACACATCGAGGCGTTACTTGGGCATATGGAGGGTCAAAAGTCACCCAATAACCACTTTTGGGGAGTAAAAAGTAATTAACTAGTGATTTTTACCATTTTACATGCTACCTGCGGGCTATAGTGATGCAACTCGCGGGTACGCTTGCTATAGTGATGCAACAAGCGGGTAAGAAGAAAAATGAGGAAATAGTATGTCTGAAGGATATAAAGTGGATCTGAGTCAGTGAAATGGATCCTACAGGCCAAAGAATGTTGATGCTCATAAGGTGGAAGATTGCGTTGTAACAGATGCCCCCTAATGTGTGAGGTCAGAGACTGATGCTACGATGGTTGAAATACATTATAAAACTCAGAAGTGGAGTGATGGAAACACAAGTGGAAAGAGCAGCTCACTCGTCATAGTACAATAGTATCTCTGAATACATGTCAGTATAGTACAATAATCTGATACAATGGTCATGAATAGGCAGTACATAATGGATATATGTCATAAGTGATCATAGCCATGATCCCTCTATAGTAAGATATGGTCTCCTGCTGAAAAGGAAACAACTAGTGCAAACTGGAGGTACAAACTGCTGATATCTGAGAGGTGATATCTCAGATGTAAAGTCAAAGTCATAGGTAGCATACTGAATGCCACCATCGCCTGGGGTCTTCTACACAAGTCTTCGACGGTGCAAGTCCCATCAAGTGAATAAAGGAGTTGGGGTCGAACTTGATGAGACATCGTCTGATTACCTGTCAATGATGTATACCATTAACAGACGCGAGATGACCCACCAATAATGAAAATGGGCATCAAGGAACAGAGCACAATCATTAGAGTGTGAATAAATGAGTTGAATTCGAACACTAGGATGAATCCATCAATCAGGGGACATTGATGTATTCCCAAAACTGTCAATGGTGAGAGAACCTGCCACTAATCACTGCAAGCCTCACGGTACTCAACCGAACTCTAAGCCTCAAGTCCTAGAATAAATGGGTTGAAGTTGACGGAATGAGACTCACTGGAAGGAGGGATTTAATGCATCCCCCATCAACCAGCACAAGGCACTAGCTACACTGAAAGATTTGGAAGATCTCAGGTGAAACGGACTGACTCACTAAGGATGGCCGACATGCAATAGTCAAGAGATTTGAGGAGTGGCCGACACTAGTTTCAGGAATTCCTTTGAACAAGAGCATGAGCAGATGGATAGACTCAGGTAGCATAGACTCAATATAAACTGTGCGATGCAGGAGGCATCACAAAGGGCTCCATAATGACTTGAAGCTTAACCAATCGGTGGAGAAACTGAGATACAAGTATAGCTCCTAAGGTCCAACTATAGTCCCGACTCATAGTGTATGGAGTGGAATGAATGCTCTATTCAAAGGCGACACAACAGCTACCAACAAGAAGTAGTAACCATAATCTCATCTGGCTTTTTGGAATATTTGATTTTTTTGGTCTTTTTTATATTTGGGGAAAGCTTGAAAAATAATAAAATTTCTTACAGTACAACAAGTGAGGGAACGAGTGTCAAATAGCGAGCAGACTAGTCCCAAGAAGTGGAACATACCTATGATCAATGCAAGGAAGTGCATGCAGGATGTGGACACTCGGGGGTGTGTTCCCTTAGGGTCAAAAGGGTGATCAAATTGTGAAGGAAAAATGGAAGCTCTGCAAGGCTCGACAGGGAAAAGTGCTCAGGAACCAGGCTAACAACTGAGTAAGCAGGAGTCGGCACAAGGCTCAAGCGGCAAGCAGGATGATGCAATGCAATCACAACATGATATAATTGAGGGGAGTCCTTAAGGAAGATGGCCAACATAAGACAAAGTAGAGTATGAGTCTTTATCGCAACGTCATGGCATAACTACAAAGGACTCCAAATCCTGAGGACAAACAACGGCATGGGCACCAGAATGCACAAAGTGGTTCTAACTAGGGTACCCATGTTCGGAAAAGCCCTACCACCACATAACGACACTTCTATAGCAGTGTGAAGGTTCCATGTCAGTTACAAAGCGGGGTCGCACCTAGGGTTTATGAAAGTGGTCCAAAGGTCAAATGCATAATGCACATGGAAATGGCATCTAAACTATATGATAGGTGCGAAATGTACCTGCCGTAGGTGTGAAATGGTCCAAAACAACTTTTGCCGAAGAAATCTGATTAAAAAATACTACTCCAAGACATTATATTAGTCCATAACGGCATAAAACGGTAAAAACTATAGATAAGTGGGTCCAGAAAATTATAAATAGTAATAAAAAATTACAATTTACAATTCATTTTTACTATTCACCCATTTGGAGCTTTGTGGTTAGTTTTCACTTGAAAGTTCAGTTGCCGATTCTGGGAGCTACAAGAAATCGTTCATCGAACCGTCCAGAGCAGGTTGGTAGTCTCATCCATACCTTTCATTTCAATGGTCGGGATGGCAGCTAGGCCTCCTTGGAGGGAGTAGATATCCCAGGATCTCATTTTTGTATCGATATGTATATTTTTTAGGGCTACAGGCTCTAGTTTTGTATGACACTACCATTTTTGGACATATTTATATATATAAAAAAACTTTGGTTCTACGGTTCTACTATATGTGTGTATGTACAAATGTATGAATGTATCTTTCATTTGTGTGCTTCATGGTGAGTGTGACAAATGCCAATCTAATACATAGTTAGCGTATGCATTAGATATATGATTAACACTTCTCGGAACATGTATGTATGTAATTGAAACAAAATGTCGTTCCAAGAGTCTTACCCTTAGGAATTTATGAAGTAACGTAGGATTTCACACACAGTACTACCTATTCAACTAAGACACAACTAGTTGTGAATCCAGGCCGACTTCTAAAGATTGGATACCATGTGAAATAGCATCCCGAAGTAGCTCGATCACGGCACTATACTCGGCCACATTGTTAGATGTAGGACCGAGACAATCACCTCCTGAAGACACAACTAGGTGGTCAGGTGAGAAAATAACCCAAGCAGCAGAAGCAAGCTGCTGCGTATGCCGGCTAGCACCATCCACGAACCCTAAGAACATAGGAGATTCCGCTGACATCTGTCAATCAAATGGAAGTGAATCAACAGACTCGAAAAACCAAAAGAAAGCTACACTATGTACAAAAGCAACTATACAATAGTATACAAAAGTATCAGCCTGAACCAGAGGTTCAAGCGCAATATCGCTTGAGGTAGAGCCCATTTCTAGGCTCCTTCAAAACAGTCCCCTCATAGTCTTCTAATTCATAGGCTCCTTTTTCCAGGACACACCTCACGATGTAAGGACCGTGCCACGTGGGGTTGAACTTGCCTGCTCCCAAGGGTTATTTAGCTTGGTCATATAAGAGGACCAAGTCACCTTCAGCATACTGCCGGGGATGGAAAGACCTATCATACTGAACCTTGATATGACGTTTGTTAGCATCTATGGCCATAGTGGCATCTCGATGTTGCTCGTCAAGCTGCTCAAGGTGTATTAAACGTTGCTCAATATCTGTCGTATCAGGGAGGATTTCTATGGCCAGTTTAAGCGAAGGGATTTCGCATTCAATCGGTAAAAGTGACTCCACACTGTGAACTAGCTGGAACGGTGAGAATCTGGTGGCAGTCTTGACTGCTGTTCAATACGCCCACAAAGCAAGATTTAACATGATGTGCCAATTGTTCTTGCTTTGTTGGATGGTACATTGGAGAATGGTCTTTAAAGACTTATTAACTACTTCAACTTGACTATTCGCTTGGGGATAGTAGGATGACGAGTGTTCTTGACTAAACCCATGCTTGAGAGACAAATCCTCCATCATCTTATTTTGAAAGTGACTTCTGTGGTCAGTGACAATCTCTTTCGGGATACCGAGCCGAGTGATAATTTGATTGAACATGAAATGGACTGCAGTAACATCGTCGGCTTTTACGGTAGACATGGCCTCATTCCATTTGGAAAAATAATCCACGACAACTATGATATGGTGATGCCCCCCAGCCAAAGCTGGTTCTCAATCCATGAAATCCACCCCCCACTTATTGAAGGGACCGATGGTGACGACCGAATGAAGGGGCACTGGATGCGAGCGTATGTTCCGAGAAAACACCTAGCAAGGGTGACATCTCTTCACAGCATTAACACAATCCTTAAATATGGAAGGCCAAAAATAACCAACTCACATAATACGCTGGGCTGTAGCAAGCCCGGATAAATGACCGCCACATGCCCCAACATGGCAATCATTGAGCACCCGCTCTGCTTCTTTGTGACTTAAGCAACGATGGAGAATCAAATCCTTTCCTTGACGATACAAAGTGTCACCGATGATGGTATAGTCTTTAGCGTGATGTTTCACACGTCATCGCTCATCTCGTGAATAATACGGAGGAAACTTCAAAGTTTGGAGATATACAATGACATCCCCATACCAAGGGTCCTCAGACGAGATAAGAAATAAGTGCTCATCCACAAAGGAATCTTCATGAATGACATCCTCATTAAGTCTTGGAAGGTTCGACATAAGCTCAGCAAACACCAACGATTTCACCGATTTCGCTGAAGCAAAATCGAGATCGAACTCCTGAAGGATCACAATATTTTTATTATACTTCCCCCCTATAAGGCATCGTGATAGCACGAACTGAAATGGATTGATGTGAGCTACTACTGTGGTTGTTCTAAGCAAAATGTAATGTCGTAATCGATGGACTGCATGGACAGTCGCAAGTGCCAACTTTTGTACGTGAGTATATCTTAGTTCAACATCTACTAGATTTCGACTGAGGTAATAGATAACATGCTCGATGAGTGCGTCATCAAACTGAACCAAGACCATGCCAATCATCTCTTGAAACACGGCCACATAAAGGATAAAATCTCGTGCGAAGTCTAGTGGACTAAGCACCGGGGCCGATACCAAAGCTTTCTTAAGGGCGTCGAAAGATTGTTGGGCTCGCTCATCCTAGATAAAAGGTGTGTCTTTCTTCAATAAGTGCACGAAACCTTTGGTAATATTAGCATAATTGACAACAAATCTACGCAGAAAAGTAGCTCTCCCTTGGAGGCTCTGAATTTGTAACAAATTACGCGGAGGAGGAAACTGAAGTATTGCCTCAACTTTTAGAGGATCGACTCTAATACCCTTTTTCGAAACTATGAAGCCTAGAAGGCAACCAGTCCTTACAGCAAAGATGCATTTATTGGGATTCAATTGAATTTTGTAGTGTATACATCGTTCGAGAATCATACGGAGGTGCTTGGGGTGGTCCACTCTCTTACGAGAATGGCTTGCAAGGTCATCCAAGAAAACCGTCATAATCTTCTTAAGATCGTGAAAGGCATAGGTCATGGCTCACTGAAACGTAGCTCCGACGTTTTTAAGGCCGAAGGGAATTTTCCAATATGCAAACGTTCCCCATGGACAAATGAATTTCATCTTATGTTGGTCCATGGTTTTGATCTGAATCTGATTATATCTTGAGAAACCATCCATGAATGAAATAAATCTTACTTCACGCACAGGCATCCAAGATCTGATCAATGAATGGTATGGGGAAGTTGTCTTTCAGACATGCACGGTTCAAATCTCTAAAATCGGTGCATACACAGATCGTTCCTTGCTTCTTATCCACAGGAACGGGGTTGGACACCCATTCGGTAAGGGGAACGGGGTAGATGAAACTAAATTTGAGCAGTTTCTCCACCTCTACCTTGATAGTAGCTACCTTCCTAGGGTTCACAGCACGTAAGCGTTGTCAAATCGGTTTAGCATTAGGGTACATTCTAATCTCATATTCAACAATGCGGGGGTCTATTCCTGGCATCTCCTCATATGACCAGGTGAAAGCTTCCTGGAGTTCTGTAAACAATTCAGTTTAAATAGCAATCTCCTCAGGAATGCAATCGGCACCGATGTAGACATTCTCCACCTTTCCGGGAGTACGAGAGATGTTGATCAACATGGTTAGGGAAATATTGGCCATATTCCCCTCTTGCTCAATGAGCTCAAGGTTGGGAAGGAAATAAGAGCAATGGTGCATATCCTCCCAAGGCCTCTCACTACCTCCATAATAGCTTCATCAGATGGCAAAGTATCATCAAGGCAATCGTGTGAACAAGATGAGTTGGCTGCCCAAACAGGCAGCGTAACGGGATCTTCTTCAACTGTCTAGGAAGAAGAGAGATCCGGTTCTACAGTGGCTTGTTGAATATGCTTGTAAGCAAGCTCAGCTACAGATAAGGGCAGGTACTTCCTGACGTACGTAATATCTCCAGACGTAGGACTCATGGACGGTAAAGTCCATGGATCAATACAATAGGAAGTCCGAAATGGCATATTATGCAAAGGAGGAGACGCATCATCGAAAATGGTTTCGATAAAGTTCACAGGTGCCGAAAGACTATAAGTTCCCATCAATGAAGGGTACATACCAACACCTATGTTCCCAGTTGTCGGCTGAGAATCAGTAACTTGCAGAACTATGGATCCCGTGGATGTTGTGGAAGGAGTGTTAACGAAATCCAACTGATCAATGGTCACAATCTTGCCTTCATGGGGAAAGTAGATAACTCTGAATACAATGGACATGACAGCCTTCATAGCGTACATCCAATTCCGACCCAGTAAAAGGTTGTAGTCGATGGGCGCATCAACCACCTCGACTTTAATAGGCACAGACTTACCTCCCAAGCAGACAACAAGGGAAGGGATAATTCCATGCAGCTTAAAAGACCGACCGTCGAATGCAGTGAGCGTGGTTCTAGATGCGAGTAGAGGAGGAGAGCCAAGAGCTTTCCAACAAGTTAACGGCATTACTGATGCGGAAGCACCTTCGTCAACCATAGTACATTTGACAAAACTATGAAGGAACACCACCTAGATTTGAAAAGCCACGTGGTAAGGTAAGCGAGGTTGTACATAAGTAGTATTGAACTTGATAATACTAGGATTTCCCCCATCCTGAACTCCTAATGCACTCAAAAGGGCATGCTTCTGAGACGGACAGGCCTGCAAAACTTCAAGAGTCGACATGGCACACGGAGTTTGGCCCAAATCTTCTACAATGGAGTAGTTCTGGGTGGCTCGAGCATTAGGATTATGCGTAGAGCACTTGAGAACACCTTTCAGTATCCGCGGCATATTAGAGGGATTCTCGATATGCAAGGAATTGTCAGGAGGAGGGGGAGGCTCACTCCCCATATTAGGTTGTGGTGCACCATAATCGCATTGACGAGTAGCAACACAAACCTATGACTGAACCATGTTCACACATCCATAACCACTAGTATTGGAAGAAGCCGTTGCCGTTTCATTAGGTCCATAACCAATGGTGGGAGCATGCGAAGCCATGTTTTGATGATGAGGAAAGGGATCCTTCAACACAGCTGGGCTCTGTGCCAAATGCTTCGATGCTTCTTCAATTCGAGGACATAAGTGAGTAAGATGATCTTCTCCACATAGCTTGCAAGGGAATTTCACCTTACGCCTAGGTTTATGATCCTCGACAGCATTTTTGCCTTCCCGAGGAGGGTTGGAATTCTCTTTACGAGGGGTATTACGATTGCTATTATTGTTACTTTCATTGTTTCCACCCCTACGGTTGTTTATCCCCTTTTTCTTACCACCAGGTTGTTGGTTACCTGACGGCTTTGTTGATTTCACATTGTGTACATCAGACGACGGAATGGAAGTGGACAAGGTGTGAACCTGTCTGGGAGTAGACTAGTTTAGCGACAAATTTTGCATTTGATCAGCTACCAAGTCTATAGGGCGAGTTCTTGCGGATCCCACGATGCCATCGGCATGTGGTCCAGGAACTGACGTGAGCTCGTGTCGTGTTCTCGGTGCATCAGGAATAATGTCATATAAAATGCCAGACTGAGAGTATAGTAGGTCTAACTGCTAGACTTTCAAGATAGCTTGTTCCTCGGTCACAATGCCGGACATCGAAACATCCTTAGCAATGTATGGGAGTAGAGACTTAAGGAACCATTCCAATAGAAACTTTGGAGGAATGTTGGTTTTCACTAATCTCTTCCATCGGCGCCACTCTTGAACGTGGTCAGAAATATGTGTGGCCTTATTCTGACGGAAGGTAGACAACAGTTTAGTACTAGTATCATAATGAACCGGCAACTGGAAATGGTCCAAGAAAACCAAAGCAAGCTCGTTGAATCCCCTATAGGTGTTCCTAGGAAACTCCACATACCACTTCGCAGCTGCCCCCGTGAGGGTGCATTGAAATAGTCGTAATCTAACGGAATCATGATTCAATGAGTTGGAGGAGCACCAAAGGTGAAACATTGTGATATGATCACCCGGATCCTCACCACCTTTCCCCTCAAACTTGGGAATGTCCGAAGGGAGCTTGGTAGGGACCAGGGGCCAACTAGGGTCATGACACACTGGATCATTTATGAGCTTCGAAAGATCCAGAAGATTCAAACGTGCAAGGAAAGGGAGCTACGGCTGGAAAGCTTGATTATAAGCTCCCATAAAAGGTTGATTGAACGGAACTGGATTATAAGGTGGACCAAAAGCTTGACCATGAGCATTAAACGACTGATAATGAGGACTTGATGGATCATAAGCTTGACCATGGCCATAAGGTTGATAACCTCCTACAACCTAACCCGTATGAGAGTAAGCAGGTATATGAGTGTTTTGGGTACCATATTGGGGTGGGTTGAACTGGTGGCCAGCACCGACTGTGTTGTAGTAAGGGTTGCCACCATAAGTATGGGGCATATACGTACTATTCGTAGAGGGAACCGAGTTGTAATGACTATAATGGTGAGATATGTTCCCACCCCCAGCATTAGGATTAGCGTGAGCAGTCGTGTGGTGACCCAAAGCATGAGAAATGTTCCCAACCCCAACGTTGGTGTTACTAGTAGCAGGAATGGTGGAGTTATAATCATGAGGATAAGATACATTCCCACCTCCTACATTAGCATTACTAGTAGCGGTGGTGGATGCAAAAGTGTGTGGTACTTGTCCACCCCCATAGTCAAGAGGAGCATTAACATTTGCGAAAGTGGTCCTGGGTTGACGAGTAGCAATATGTGTGTTAGGTGGTGGATGGTCAGTTGTGTTTCGAACAGTGTTCCTATTGGGTTGGGCAATCCTAGGAGGTGGTATTCTTCCAACATTAGCATTGTTAGGAGGATTATGACTAGTCCTCATATTATGTGCGTGAGTGGACAACGTGGTGCCCCCGGCGAGGGTATTAACCCCAGTGGAGTCGCCATTTCTGTGTTGGAGAAAACTCACTATGGCTTGGGAGACCACAACAGACAGATAACTACCAGAAATCAACTCAATTCTCAGAACTATGCTATTATAAATGACAATGCTAAGATAATGGAGAATGTAGCCAACCTCGATCCAAACGTTTGATGTAGATCCCCGTTGGAGCTTTCCAATCTGTGCACTTGAATCTGCAAATTAGTCTTGACGGCCAATATACAACAAGTACATAATATATATAAATGACATTAACATCATCAATAGCAATGGCCCATGATATAACAAGTAAATGCAACCCAATGTAAGATAAACAACATTTACAACATTAATGGACAAGAATATGAGTATTTCTATTAATAAATAAGAAGAAGTACAATGTGATACGACCTCTTGCTGACAACCAATATGAACCAAGATCTGGATCAATCCACTTGTTCCTCCACCACTTCAATCCTCCATGAATGGCAAACTCAAACTAGATAGGAGTTTGGAAGGTGAACATAAAGGATTCACAACTACAAGGATCAATGAGTGTAGACTCAAGATAGGGAAAAAATCCATTAGAGTTCTCTTGCTCTTCTTTCTCCTCCTGTCCATAAGCCATATGTGCTCAATATATAGTCCTCTCAAAGGTAGGTGAAAGGACACATCGAGGCGTTACTTGGGCAGATGGAGGGTCAAAGGTCACCCAATAACCGCTTTTTGGGAGTAAAAAGTAATTAACTACTGATTTTTACCATTTTACATGCTACCCATGGGCTATAGTGATGCAACTTGCGGGTACGCTTGCTATAGTGATGCAACGAGCGGGTAAGAGGAAAAATGAGGAAATAGTATGTCTGAAGGATATAAAGTGGATCTGAGTCAGTGAAATGGATCCTACAAGCCAAAGAATGCTGATGCTCACAAGGTGGAAGATTATGTTGTAACAAATGGATGTGCCATGTAAGCATTCATCCTTCCAGCCTAAAGGTTGGCCGTTTTGGTTCCTTTTCATTCTTGAACGAACCGGTGAAGAAAAAATAAATTGCATTCTGGCTAGCATAAATAATTTATTCTGGGGTAGTGTTTTATACACTACATAGAATGAAATTGAGCTAGTTAATATATATTATCGTTTATTATTTAATTTTCCTTTATATATGATTATACTACTTGCATGGAAATAACGAGCTGGAAATGAAACTATGCTGCCTAATTATCCCTTCTCATCCAATTGCAAATAGATAAATCAACAAGCATTAGATTCAGGTTCAGGTGTAGGGTCATGTTTAGGCATAGGGTCATTGTAGATCCTATAATTAGCATTTGATTCTCCAGTAACATGTTTTGGTTTATAAGTTTGATCAATTGTATTGTTTTCATTTTATATTTGAGTTTGCAACATTTTGAATTTCATGCTTGTAACACTTGTGTTATTGACAACACATGGTAGTTTATTAGGTTGAAGCATAGGTTCTCATTTGAGTTAGTGTGAAGAATGATTTGAATTTCAGTCTTAGTTGGGGGCACTTCAGTTACCCCATCACTAGTGGAATTTATGTTTGATCTAGGGGGGGTTTTAAGTTTTAGATATGTTTTGCCCAATATAAGCTTTAGCGTGTGCATTTTCAAATCTCATGAGGTATCTTATACCATATTCAATGGTAATAGGGAAGAGGTTTACGATATTTTCCTTCCTCTCAAGGTTTATCAAAGTTCGCATTTGAAGCATTCAAAATAGCATTCATTCTAGCTTTCATAAAATTGAAAAAATCCACCAAATTTTCTCAATTACCATTTCAAATTTAGGGTTAATAAAAGTCCTGCATAAGTTAGTAGTCTTTATCACTTTAAAGTGGATGATCTCAGAAGAAAAGAAATTGAAGTGATTTTGCCTTATAAATGTTGCAGTCTTGATGATGGTTTTAAGTACTTAGGGTTTTATTTAAAAGCAAATAAGTATCTTATTAAAGATTGGAGATGGCTCCTTCGAAAGGTCGAAGCACTTATCTCTCATTGGTCCTATCGGATTCTCTCAATTGGGGCAAGCTCATCCTGGTGAAAGCAATCCTTTCTGGCATTCCTATTTATTAGCTTTCCCTTCTTGAAGTCCCTTCCTTTATTTCAAAACTGATGTGATCTTGTGGATGAGAAACCCGAGGAAGATTGGATGGCAAATCTCCCCTATGTGGAGGGGTTTTATGAAAGTTTATGACTGGATTGCAAAAGATATATATTGGTAGGTTGGCTCTGGAGAAAAGATTTTGGTAGGTAAGGATCCTATTCTAGGAATGGAAGATTCCTATGTGATGTATGATAGAATGCAGGCTATTCTGAAGTTCTATGGTCTTTAGATACATTGAACAGGATCAAAAACTTGGGTGGCATTTCAAACTCTAGTAATTATTGGTTAAGTTCCAAAGACCTGGGGTTTGTGGGTTCTGATGCTCAGGAATGGGACTGTTATGTAAGAGCTCTAAGCTCTGCTGGATGTACTTTAAATTTGGATAATGATAAGATTGTGTCGATAGGTAACGCAAAGGCTGGTTTTGTGACTGCGAAGAATGCATATTCTAGGATCTTCCAAGACAAATGTATTTTCCCGCAGCAATGGTGGTACAAAAGGTTATGGAATTGGATAGTCCCTCTAAAAATTAAATGCTTCTTATGGCATGCTCTTCATGGTAGCCTTAAGACATGGGATAATCTGACAAGGCGAGGTTGGTCGGGCCCTAATTGGTGTAGCTTGTGCCGGCATAACTTTGAATCAATCAGTCATCTATTTGTGGAGTGAAAGTTTATGCATGATGTTTGGAATTTATGCTGCTCAGAATTAAAAATTGATATTCCAAGGGTTGTTGGTGATTTTGGCCAATGCATGCTCAACTGGTACAGGAAATGTAAAACACATTTTTCCCTGCCTATTTATGTTTCATGGGTGGTATGGCATGCTCGGAATTGTGCTATCTTCCAAGAGAAAAGACTAGAGGTTATGGATAGTGCAGTGGTTACGGTTTTGAAAATGATTCAGGCTTATCAGGTGGGTAAGGGCCCTCTGCCCGATGCTAGAATTAGTCACTTCTCCTTTAAAGTCAGACAACCAGTCTTGTTTTTCGATGGTGCTGCTCAAAATGTCTTATGTGCGAATGGTGGGGTAGTTTATTTAAATGAAGATCATTATTTTACTTTATGCCTTAATTGTGGTAAAGGGACAAATATGAAGGCAAAATTATTGGCTTTTTGGTGTGTTTTGAGGGTGGCTAATATCTTTGGCTTAGTTGACCTTAAAGTGTTTGGTGATTAGCATGTGACCATCAAATAAGTAGCAATGAATTTAAGTTAAATGTTACAGCAGATGAATTTAAGTTAAATGTTACAGTACTTCGTCATTGGTGTCAGCATACAAGGAAAGAGATTTCTATGCATGAGTTCATTTCTTTTGAACATATCTACAGGGATCATAACGTCCGACAAGTTGTCCAAGCAGGCTCTTGATGGTGTAGAAGGATACTTAGTTTGGGAAGAATGGCTGAATGCAAACATTTAGGATATGGATGTTTGTTATTTCTATGAGTAAGTTTTTTTTTGTCCTTCGTATCTTGTCTCTTATTTTTATAGACCGGAGAAAGTTTATTTTTGTTTGTATAGAAGTGGACAGTTGGTTCCATCCTTTTTTATTTTACTGTAAAGGTTGTTTTTGTCTCTGATATTAGCATATGGGATCTTGAGAAAGATCCAAAACAATCTTTGTACTATTTGATTCATTCCGGCCAGGTGTCTAAACTTGTCTTCCAACAACGAGAAGGAGTCAATCAATTCCTTTTCTTTGGGGGAACCGTCAGATCTCAACAAATGCATCACGAATGCCCTCGCAATCAAAATTCCCAATATTGTGTCCTGCCCATACTCTGCCTGAAATCAACCGAAACACAAAACTCCATTAAACCTGTAGAGAATAAAACAATTCCTTCCGAAACATTTTTAAAATATGAAAAACAATGTTATAGAAACAGAGATGGAGTCCGACACTGCACCTTCCAATGTTATGGAAACTACAGCACCTCAAGAATATAAACCACGGCCATGGTGAATATACAGTGCGTTTAACAGACGGCCATGGCGACTACCTATCTGCCAGATTCATGAGTGAATGGTGCTTCCCATTCACCGTAGGTGGAATTCGGTTGAAATGCCTTGTTGATACCTGGTATTGAAATAATACTTCACGCTTGAAACACCCTCCTCGTGGACTAAAACCGCCGAATTCAATGGAGATGATGAGATGATGGTGAAAACAGAAACGGCCATAGTGCAGCTCTGGAAGGATCAAATTTAATCAATAAAATTTAACTGAGGGGTAATTTAACCGCATCCAGCACTTTCAGGCTCTTCTTCTACGACAGTTGGAATTCCTAAGTATTATCTGACCGAATTTTTTAATTCATTTTGATAGAAAGCCTAAATCAGGTCAAGCATTCTCACACAATCGACTTACGGAAATACGCACGATTTCTATGTTTGAATTTATTTCTTATTAATGCATTTTGATAGAAAGCCTAAATCAGGTCAACGCATTCTCACACAATCGACTTACGGAAATACGCACGATTTCTATGTTTGAATTTATTTTTAATAAGAGGAGGAATCGCCATTAATATCGCCCTGCAATAAAAACGTTTCCCGTCTAAAAACGTTTTTATTTCAGGGCGAGATTAATGGCGATTTCTCCTCTTATTATAAATAAATTCAAACATAGCAATCGTGCGTATTTTAGTAAGTCGATTGTGTGAGAATGCGTTGACCTTATTTAGGCTTTCTATCAAAATGCATTAAAAAATTCGGTCAGATAATAGTTAGGAATTCCAACTGTGGTGGTTCTTTGAAGTTATCTGCAATGGCCGATACTAAACCAAGGAATAAATAAGACCGTTGTAAGCTGAATATCGCAGTTGCAAGAAACCTGCTATTCATTATATTCCCAGCTCTTGTTGCAGAAGAATATTATAGCTGCTTGGCATGGCTGTTAGAAATATGGAAAATAGAAACGGTTATTTTATTATCTCTACTCTTCTGCTTGTGCTGCTTCTGCTTCTCCATCGTCCTAATTTATGTCATAGCGCTGAAGAATCTGATGGTCGGTGCCTCCTCGACAGTAATTCTGCCATCCAGGGAATTAGTGGAGCGGGAATTCCGTTGAATAATAACAGAACAAGGCCATTAATCTCCCGGCGGAATCTTCTTGTTATTGCCGTAGCGTTATATGGCAGCACTGTCACGGTACTGTTTGCGTATTTCTGTTCGAGTCTGATGGATGACTTTGATGAATGTGATTACCTCATGTCCCGGCGAAGGATTCGATCAGCCCGCGAGAAGCATAAGGCCAAGGCCCTTAATTAGCGGATAAGCCAACCGTCTCGTAAACAGCATTTTTTTCGTACTATTTCCCAAAAAAATTCAAACCTCAGGTTTGAATCGTTGCACTATCGATTAGATTGTCAAAATTGTGGTACAGTGGATGTTACAATAAAATGGGAATATGTCCAATGTTAAAATTTCCCAAAATTGTAAATTTTCATTAATGAAAATTGTTTTTTTTTTTCATTTCCAAATTACGACATTAGAAAACTGATTACTACATAATATCCGAACTGTTACAGCACCCCTTTTACAATAATAATACAGATCCGAATTATGACATCATCCCTATTACAACAATAATAGATAATGATTAATCAAGACAAGAATACATGGATCAACATAATGAAGAAATACATTGAAATTGTTGAAAAAAAAAGTTACATTGTAAACAAGGAGTTTGTTCGACCTATCATAATCAAATTTGCAATAAATGTCACTCTTTTATTGTCCATTTATGCTCAAAAGTTGCATATGAGAAGAATGTTTATAAGTGATGTGTGGCCACAATCAAAATACAACAACATAAATACTGTCACTTGTACTGAATCATGGAATGGAGGGAAGCCAATAAGGTTGTTTCCATTTGAGAGATCATGATTAAGGTGTTTTAATTAGTTGATAGTGTAAAACTACAATAGAATGTGTAAATGAGGTTGTAGAAAAGGCCAAAAATGGAATCTGGTACACTTTGGAGGTAAGGAGGAGAAACACATACTTTTATAAGAAATAATTGATTTCAAATTAGTTGCTAATTAATCTTTCAAACTCAATTTGTTTTTAGTCAAACTTTCAATAATCATGAGATAATGCAATGTATTTTCGAATGCACAAAGAGGATGTTCCATGTCCACCTTAGGAGGCCATCCAATGCCAATTATAAAAGCACAAGAATTGTAGTGCTATTTGAATTTAAAATGGCAATAGAGTTGAGGAGAACATCGCTACCCAGTGAACTTCTATACTCTTCAAGTTCATTTCTCGAAGATTTCCATTAATTTGAAGTTTTAAATTTTCATCTTATAATACGTTTTGACTTATTCTCTCTTTTGTAAGTTGTGCCTATCTTTATTTGGTTCTTGGCTTTGATGGCCAAACTCACAAGCAATGGAAATCTGCAAGCCTAGTGTAGATCCAAAGCCTAGAGTGCATATGTGAATGCAATTGGAGTATGTTTAAGTACAATCATTCCAAGAAGTACAAAAAGTCCCCCCCCCAAAAAATGTGTAACAATTTGGTGTCTTAGGATTCATATCAAATAGTTCGAAGCAATGGAAAGTGATGCTTCCATTCAATTAGTCAATATTGATTGAACATAAAAATCCATTGTGAAGATAAACAAGCCAATTGTTAGAGATGAGTATGTCACTTGATTAGATGGAGGGGTAGTATCTTCCCTTTTATAACCTTATAGGTTTTATCATTTATATTATTCCATGATTCATCAACTATAATTTTATTCCATGATCCATGATCCATAAACCATGTAAACTTCTAGATTCTACTTCAAGTTAATTTTTAAAATATTTTCATCGATTTGAATTTTTTTCTTTTCTTCTTATGATACATTTTTAAATTATTAACTTTTCAAAAATTCCAAGCTAAATTGGCTCATTGTACAAGACCTTGGAGAAATTCACACACAAAAAAGAAAGAGTTAAGTGAGTACTAATTTCTCTAACATCTACATACCTCACACCAATGAACAAATTGGTCCATGAACTGATTTTATTTCAAATTTAGAAATGCGAGGTTTATTAAATTCTAATTTTTTTACCCAGAGTCCCTTCCTAGTCCTATGTAAGAGACGTCCAAGGGTTCTAGTTTGTAGAACAATGCTAGTAAACAAAGGGATCTTGACATTGAATAAGAGTATATGTTAAGAGAACTCATGATGGTACAATTATTCATTTTATTTTCAAGTGGGATAAGCAAGAATTTGTTATATATTAAATATATTAGATGGGATAGATATCAAATAATTATAGACATCAAGAACATTAAAGGTTTGAGGCTACCATGCATTCTATTAGAAACAATTCTCATTAGGCCAAAACTAAATATATGAATATTAATGAAATTAATCCCATTTGTAGTGCAACTCACACGACCCCATACACATGGGTCATCAAAATTTTCATTGCTGCGTGAGAATAAGTAGGATTCCAAGTTTTTCATCACATGTATTTGTTGGGAGTTGAGACAAATTATAGAATTAAACATGAAATCGCAAAGGGAGAATATGTTCAAAAATTTATCATTTTTCACAATAGGGAAAGGAAGAATATGTGCAATCCCTAAACCATTCGAGTTGTCGTATATTTACTTGGTATTGAGAAAACTAGGAGAAGTTATCTTATGGAAAGTGATAGCTTCAAAAAGGAGAAAACAAACTATTTAGGATGAATACCAAAGTATGGCATGATTTCTCCTTAAGAATTGATAATTTTCTCCATTAAAACCCTCAATCAAGTGGCAAATATTTACAAATTTAATCTTGTATGTGATAATGTCTTCCATTGATTTCTTTATAGTCCACAATTTTCTTTTACGGCAGCATCAATCTTTAACTTGACCATTGGTAGCTTTGTTCAAGACTCTTTTTCAGATGCATCACATATGTTTTCAAAGTATAAACGTTTTGAATCAAACTAGGGTGGTCCATTATTAGGAAAAGGAAAAAATAGAGAGATAGGGAAAATATGAACATGAATATTAGGTTAAATAGAAAAGAAAATAAGCCAAGAAAAAATCAACAAAAGACAAAATTAATAACAAAAAACGAATAAAATATGGGCAAAAATAAAATAGATGAGTAATAAAATTATTATTATTATTATTAACCAATTTAAAACAAAAACCAAAACCAAAACTAGTAAGAAGGAAAAAGAAAAAAAATAAATGCAAAAGAAAACCATAAAAAGAGAAATTTTATAAAAAATAAAATAACAAAGAACTAGAAGAAATCAAATATTAAAAATTAAAAAAATAATATAAGAAATCAAATATTAAAACTTAAAAAATAATATAAAATCTATAAAAAAAAATAAAGAGAAATATTAAAATAAAAAGAAGGAATACGAAGGAAAAAAAACAAAGAAAATATAAAAGTAGTAAAACACAAGATAAAATATAAATAAATAACAAATTAAATTAAATTATATATATATTAATTTTAGTATAAAAATAAAAATAAATAAAAATAATTATATAAAGGCTTATTAAATTAATTATATAGATATTAAAATTAAGAGGGGAACATAATAAATATATAATATAATAAAATAGGAAGAACAAACACATAAGAAAAAAGCATAAACTAAAAGACAAAAAGAAAGAGAGAGAAAATAGAAATACACTTACAAGAGAAGAAGGAGAGGGAACAACAAAAACCAAAGAAAAAGTAAACAATAAGAGAATGCAAATTCAGGAACGGGTAGTGGAGAGGGAACAACAAAAACCAAAGAAAATGTAAACAATAAGAGAATTCAAATGGAGGAACGGGTTGAGCTACTTGGAGACAAACATAGGTGCTAAGACGAGCATTCAATTACTACTAATCTTCCATCCATCGTCTCTATTGAGATTATTAGGGTGTTTCTCGATTTCAATGGCTTCCTTAAATTTCTTGTTAAACAAGCTTTACAACTCGATGAGAACTTTATATTCAAAACAAGAACTCTAGCCATAAAACCCATACTTTTGCATTTAAAAACACCAAAAACAATCCTCGAATAAAAACGTGGTGCTACTGATAGCACCACTTTTTGATTCGGGGTCAAAAATATAGAAATTTACCAAAACAATTGTTACTGTTGTTTGCAAAAACCTTAAAATTAAGCTCTGAATTGAAAACTAATGCTATTGGTAGCACATTTTTTCAAAAAAAAACAATTTTATATCATTTTATCATAATTTAAATTTGTAGTTATTTAATCTCTTTGTAACACTATATAAAACTTACACTGAGTTAAACACAAATTATTTAGGAAATTATTTCACCACTCTTTCCATATAAAATAAAAGAATTTAGGATATTCATAATAAAATCATATATTAAACCATAAGACGTAGAAGTGATTCAGATCCAAATTCAAGCATCCCTTTAGAGTTTCCATACAAACAATGTCATCTTAATAATAAAGATAAAATATTTCATGTGCAAATATTCAAATCAACACATGGATTCTGACACACCATCAGAAACTACATTTTCTTCAGATGAATGATCGGATGAAGATGCAAATGAATTGTATTCTTCTCTACTATCAATGAGTGCACCATCCGAGTCTTCATATATTCCTGACATTTCATATTTCGTATTCCTTCTAGATCTACGCCTTGGTTTAGCAGACTCCAATGTTGCACCTATTTTTTGTGCCAACAATCTTTTAATAATATATGTAGTCTTAGAAAGATGAGTTCCTTTCTTTGTCAACTGGAAGTCATAAACTAGTACATGTCAACATGGAATCTAATTTGAAAATGTCAATGCGACGATGATTTACATATTGACCCTTTCTTTTTCTCTTTTTGCAACCCTTTTTCTCAACCACCATCTCCGCCTTGTACACACCATCAAATCGGTGTGTATCTGTTGCATACTAATGTACTTCAACAAATATATCTTCTTCATTTTATTTATTTATCTTCATAACGTTTTCAATCCAGAATCAAAAACCACATGGATCTTCTGTGGCCAAAACTGCAATAATGCAACCCTCCTTAATATCTTGTACTGAGCCTTTATAAAGGTATTCCATCACCTCACATCGTGCAAATGCTCTTCTAGATCGAATATAATTTTCCATTTCCTCTGGTTGAGAAGACTCGACACCTTCAGGCTCAACATTTCTCCCCTCGTTTTCATTCAACATACTTTGCAAGGATAATTTTAGGGGCAAAATTTATCCCATGGGCTATTTTTTCCATTTTTTTTCCAAAAAACGATTTGCCAATTTGCATTTTTTGAAGCCCAATTTCACCCAATTTTGATGGGGTAAACTTTCTTCACTCTAAAAATCGCCAAATTATTATATAAACTATATAAAATCCTTAGAAATTGAAATAATTTTAGAAAAATATCGCCAAATATTTTATAGTTGACATTTTAAGAATTGGTAAGATTCGCCAAGGTTTATACACTTTTAAATGAGTATGGGTCCTTAAAATTTTCCCTGATACTTTGTGGCCAACTAAATGGAGTGTTCAAAAAATATCTCCATTTGTAGAGTTTTAAATTATGTCATTTTTCTCCATGAAAAAAGACTACCACCAAACAAAATTTGCAACATCAAAATAGTCATATGTATATTTGATATAATTTTGTATTTCTTCCAAGCATTGAGAAGAATCAACATCTCTATTGTGTCGGCGTGCATTTTGAATCTCAATAGCTAATTGAAACAACAATAACTTTGAAGCATAGATTTGACGAATTGGGATGAATATTAGAAATGCTAAACCTGATGTAGGCCCCCATTCTAAGTTCGTACCCCATAGTATTATTCCCCATCAATATTTTTTATAAGAAATTTTTGCTGAAAGCTAATGTCTTTAATTTTTTCAATGCGCCTTTCTTCACCATGAGATCCAAAAATAAATCTTCACATGTCAATAGTTTTCTCCAATGCTAGTACAATAGGCTCTGGACTATATGTTTTTCTAATAATTTCAGTTAATGATGGTAGGCTCCCAACATTCTTTCTCCCCACTGTCACTGCAAAACTGCTAAAACTTTGATCAATATGGTCATGTGTATGCCCATGAAGAAGGAAAGCAACTTTAACCTTTTGAAAAATTCTGAATTCAATAAGCATGTTCAAATAACCAAACACGATCTAATTTTTGTTTTCTTGACTGGTGTTGTCCAATTGCAGATATAGAACTCGAGGAAGATTACCAGACCAATGAGTCAACACATGGTGAATTATGGTGATGGTCAAGTTTGCATCGTTATGAATATTTGGAGCTGAAAGTAAACCCTTGGATACATTTGACCATTAAAAACCATACAACCAACCAAGTGAAACTAAATGAAAATTTTCTCCTTTAAATTCTTTGGTACACAAACAAAATGTGGCAAAAGTGTTTTTTTCTGATCCATGCCATCAATTATCAAACCCATATACTTATGTGGATCATCATAACACTTCTTGCGATGTTTGTATAAATTTTTTCTGTTCAACTGATTGTTGATTGCGATGTGTTTGAATTTCTTTGATAACAAAATCTACAACTAAATTAAAAAGAAAACATTGATGAGATTTTGTAATTGATATTTATTCCAAAACAATAAAGTTGTTAGATACATACCTCCCTCTATCCCTTCTTTGTTTAAGAGAAGCACATATACTACAAACCCCCATCCTTGACCTCTTACGAATACAGACGTTGTTGAAATTTGTTTTCCATAGTCTTGTAAAATGTGCATATCTAATGAAATTGTTATTTCCTTCGGAATCTTGAACAAATGATAAATTATCTGGAATGTGTATGGTTTCTTTATCTAGCATACTCTCTCCATGCTTAGAAAATAAGTCACAGATCCATGACATTGCAATGTTTGTAATCGGTGTTACACCAAAATATCCTCATCATCCTGGTAATGAGATAAATTTCCTTGGATTTTCCATAATCCCTAAACTGTTAGTGCCAAATTTCCTGAGAAAAGGTTATACCTTCCCATTTTCTAGTTTTTGTAGTAGCAATGCACCCTGCATGTTTACAACAAGCATCAGACCCTTGCTAATGCACTCTACACACTGAAAAGGTGCATCATTGACCTTAGTTTCCTTAATTCAACATGTGTCACCCTCCAGTAACACATGTTTCCCTTTGACAGAGTACGACACTACTCATTCTAAGGTAAAAAGAGAATATTTGAGAGTCTTCTAGAAAGAAGCTCTCGTGGAGGCTTATCCCAACAAATTAGCATAGGGGGGAGTCGAACCCCTAACTTCTTTGGATAATCCCTTAAACTTCTCCATTGAATCCTAAACTCCCTCTATTCTCTTTGGCCAATACATACAAGCTCACCCTTCATGGTTGGGAGAGGAAATATAGAGCACCCAAATGTTGTTGAAATATTCTTAGAGCTAAGTTTCATTTCTCCATTAGAAACAAGGTTGGATATTTGAGGAAAAGGATAATTCCACATAGACAAAGCATCTTCAAAAAAAATTGGTGAATCCACTGTGGAGATTCCATGGTCTTTGATTTTCTTAATTTGTGATTTTCATTTCCTTGTTTATCCTCTTAGGGATATTTAATTTGCCTTGTTTATTTTGGATCTATCATTTTTTAGTTACTAGGTGATCTAGTCTTAGTCTAGGATCCTTAGCTCATCCAATCACCTACTTTTATTTTTGGATTTTTACCTTTTCCAATTTTTTATTGCCCCTGCCACACCTGGGATGTGATTGCCCTGCGTCACTAGTGAGTTGACACACATTAATTTGGGTCACAAAGCATCACTAGCGCATTATGTCTGTATTCAAGAAGCGTCACTGACGTGGTTCCCCTGTGAGCAGGCTGTGTTACTAAGGGACTAATGCTCTGGTGGATACTAGTAAACCACATCACCCTACAAAATATTGCATTAGGGTTAGGATCCCCAATTAAAAATTGCACTAGGTGGTTTTCTGAGATTTGCTTTACTTGTCTCATTCACAGTCTCCTCCAAATTTGGTTTGCCACTTTTCTTGATATTTGGATCCCTGTTTAGCCCTTTGACTCAAAAATAGTGCTTCACTCGCATTTTTAAGCGAAATGAATTGCATTAAAAAAAAAATCCCCCTCATTGCCAGGGGGGCATGAATCATTTATCCTACAGTCTCTTTTACCCATATTAAGTTTTCAAAATAATTTTTGGTTTGGTGTGGATTTGATTGTTTTAAAGACACAAAAAGTGTGGGATATCCATGTCTTTTTTAGCGTCATTTTCTTGGGTTGTGCATCTTGTTTCCTTTGCATGCTAAGCTATCTATTGATTGTTGGAAAAGATTGATTCTTTGTCTCCACTTTAGTTCAAAGAGAAGCTTAATTTTGTCCCTCTTTTCCTAAATTCACAAACTTGGAAAACATAAATATCCTTCTTTCCTTAGTTTCATCATTTTACATTCTTGGTCTTACACTCATAAGAAGAAGAAATACTTGTTTTAGGTGTGTGTGCATTTGAGTTAGACAAGATTAATGAGTGTTTTTAATTGTCTTTCATTTGATTGAAAACATTTGTGGAATCCTTCTTTCCATAGCTTAGATGTGTCCTTTTCAAGTGTATAGAGATGGGAAACAAATTAGAGTTCTTGCATTTGGTGTTCATCGAAAGATATCTTTTGTCACTTTAGGATAGTTTTGGGTGCATGATTTTGAATTTTTTACTTCTTTCTATCATTTTGAAAAATCCTGAAATTGCATTTGCATAGGGTTTTGATTTTGGGAAGAAAAAATATATCTCCCTCTCTTAAGTAGGACTTCATCGAAAGAAGATTTGCATACTTATTCATTGCATGGTTTTGAGTCGAGTCATCATTTCATTTGTCCACTTAACCGCATAAGATAAAATAAAGCGCTAAACACATATTTCATTAAATTTGGAATTATACAAGGGATCTAGAATTTAGAACTTCAACAAGATTGAGTTTTCAAAAAATGAAAAACCAAAAAATTACTTAATTCACTCATTTCAATCTTTATATTCACCATTTTTTTATAATATTATCAATATAAGCTATATAAAATCAAATTTATATAAAGTTGAAGCATATCTTCCTAATATTAAACTTAGATTCCTTACATTATTTTATTATTATAATTTTTTAATTTGTAATAATATTTGAGTTCATCAAGGTTTACCTCATCTCATGAACAATAGATGTTGCAAGAAATTTCTTACCTATTAAGTTATCTAATGGCATTATTTGTATGTTGAAATTATTAACCATTTTATTTATAATTTGATAAAGCATATATTGTGCATGTGTTGAATTACCATATTAGTAAGAGATTGTCTCCATTTTAGAGTGACCTACAAAGTTATTTAATGATATAGCAGTCAATGTGTTTGTTACTGTAACAAATTTATGTATTGGCATAGTAACTTATTAATTCCCAATCTTGATAATGGGTGGCTAGAACATGGAGATTTTTTCTCAACTTCAAGAAACAACAAGAACTGGAAATGCCTAGGAATTGGCTGAAACCTCTAATACCATGAAAAATTATTAGCTCATATAGTCACTGTAATATTGAAGCTGTGGATGAGGACACTACCCCTAATCATATTTAGAATATTGACTAGAAAAACAATTAGTAACATATACACAAGCAACAACATGGAAAACTAGGTCATACTCTATTTTATTTTCTTCCCTTTATATGTATTGTCGAGTACGGATCTAGAATTTAGAACTTCAACAAGATTGAGTTTTCAAAAAATGAAAAACCTAAAAATTACTTAATTCACTCATTTCAATCTATATATTCACCATTTTTTTTACAATATTATCATTATAAGCTATATAAAATCAAATTTATATTAATTCGAAGCATATCTTCCTATGCTTAAACTTAGATTCTTTACATAATTTTATTATTATAATTTGTAATTTGTATTAATATTTCTTACCTATTAATTTATCTAATGACATTATTTGTATGTTGAAAGTATTAACCATTTTATTTATAATTTGATAAAGCATATATTGTGCATGTGTTGAATTACCATATTAGTAAGAGATTGTCGCCATTTTAAAGTGACCTAGAAAGCTATTTAATGACATAACACTCAATGTGTTTGTTACTATAACAAATTTATGTAGTGGCATAATAACTTAGTAATTCTCAATCTTGATAATGGGTGGCTAGAACATGGGGGGTTTTGCTCAACTTCAAGAGACAACGAGAACTGGAAATGTCTAGGAATTAGGTGAAACCTCTAATACCATGAAGACGTATTAGCTCCTATAGTCATTGTAATATTGTACTTGTGGATGATGACACTACCCCTAATAATATTTAGAATATTGACTAGAAAAATAATCAATAACATATCTACGAGCAACAACATGGAAAATTAGGTCATACTCTATTTTATTTTCTTCCCTTTATATGTATTGTCTATTGTATGCCTTAGGACATTTTTGTCAAGTATATAGCACAATAGGTACTTAGGCACTTCACTTTTTCCCTTCATTTTATGGGATTATTATGAGCCCACAAGTTTCTACATGTTTTGGACATTGTTAACTATCAATTATTACTTTGGATTATGTTGATTGGTTAAGCCTAGATTCCTTTTTATAATATAAATATAATCATCTAACATTTAAAGAAATATTCATTATTCAATACTATATATTATGATATGTGGTTGGCACTATTTTAGAGCCAACAAGAGAAAATATTGTATTGGATAAAGTCTAAGTATACCAATTAAGGTCAAAAAAAATTATTAATTAGAATATAAATTTTATAGTACAATTGGTTTTTTTTCAAATACATGAAGGAAGAGGGAAAACCCATTCTAGTTATTGCAAGTGTCCAGTATTTATTTTTGAAATGTTTGAACATATAACATTGAAAAAACATTAACTAGCTACTCCCATAGTAAAGTTTTTATAGACAAAGTCTATAATATGTTGTATGTCCAGTATTTATTTTTGAAATGTTTGAACATATTACATTAAAAAACATTAATTAGCTATTCCCATAATAAAGTTTTTATAGACAGTCTATAATATGTTGCTTGTAAGTGCTTTACTGGACTCCATTAACCAAGTTTGATGGATCGAGAAGTGTGGTACATTTGAAATCAATGAATTAGAATAGAAACATTGAAGTACATTTTTGTTTCTTACAAATACAAAAGTGAAAACCCACTAAACTTATTAAAAGTGCATTTAACAATCAATTTTTTTTATAAGTATCTGTGTGTCATTTAACAATCAAAATCAAATTATTATGAATTTTTATTGGTAGTGCATTTAACAATCAAAATATTTTATAAGTATTTGTGTGTCATTTAACAATCAAAATCAAATTATTATGAACTTTTATTGGTAATTTTTATTGGAAACATTTTACAGATGTCAAAAGAAAATATTTTATAAGTCTAGGCGTGTTTTTTAATGATCAAAATAAATAATTTTGTTATGAATTGGAATAGAAACAAAGTAGTACAGTTTAATTTATTTTATTATAATATATATTCATGAAGTGTTTGAATGTATTATATTGAAAAGAATACGAATTAGCTAGCCCAACATTATCGTTTTAATAGATCGTATCTAGAAGATGATGCTTTTAAATGTATTATTGAACTTGATTATCCAAGTTTGATGGAGTGAGAAGTTATGTCGATCTAGACAAAGCATTGGAATTTGTAATTTCCATGTTAGATATTGTTTGGTGTTTGAACGTATTACATTGAAAACAATGCTAATTAACTCCAAACATTATCGTTTTAATAGATCGTATCTAGAAGATGATGCTTTTAAATGTATTATTGAACTTGATTATCCAAGTTTGATGGAGTGAGAAGTTATGTCGATCTAGACAAAGCATTGGAATTTGTAATTTCCATGTTAGATATTGTTTGGTGTTTGAACGTATTACATTGAAAACAATGCTAATTAACTCCAATATAGTTTTAATAGGCCAAAACTAGAAGATATTGATTTTAAGTGCATTATTGGACTTGATTATCCAAGTTATGGGAGAAGTTATGTTAATATAAACAAATCATTGAAAGTTTAATATTTCATGGTGTCATGTAATTTGCATGAAGTATCGTCACATGAATACATTGCAATTTAAACAAAATTTTCATATTTGTACCAAACAATATAAAACTCCTCAAATAAATTTGAAGAGAATATTCAATATACAAGAAAAATTGAAAAATGTTTCTTCATGTATTAATTGGTCCTCCAAAGAACAAAATTACATCCATGAATCATCTCCACCTAATCTCATGTTATTCGTTCAAGTAGGTCAAGGACAGCTTGTACACCATGTTTATTTATCTTGGCCTTCTTGCAATATTCTTTCTTAGCCATCCATGCCCAAACTATGGTATCAATTGGAATAGATCCAAGCTCTATGTCATCAGGATTTGGTACCCAATATTCTTCTAATACTTTTCCATTGTATTTCCCTGAACCGGGCTTCCACCAATCAACTTTAACATGAAGAGTATCACTTTCATCATCTTGAAATATATTTGAGGTGGCTTTTGCCATCCAAATCATCTCCCCTTCTTCTTCGTTTCCTGATCTAACTAGCAACATCTTTCCTTTCTCAACATCATTAATAGGGTTGAATTTTGTCTTTGGCTTATTGCACTTGGGTCCAACATACACGGGTTCACCTGTCATAGTATCAAAATCCCCATCCATAATATTTGAGATTGCATGAAGCGCATTACGACCAACATCTGGAGTTTGCCTTGTCTTGGGCCAGAAATCCTCAGAAGATGAATCATGATCATTGTAATCTTCATATAAAGTATCAAGAACTCTTTCCCAATACTCTACCTTATTTTTCCATTCTGATGTAACAATTGGCAAATCCTCACCACCCATTGTGTCTTTCCACATTTTTATGTATGATGTTATTCCTTCTTTTAGTTCTTTTAAATAGATTTCATTCTCTTTGGGATGTAAGAAAGATGGCTTCCCTATGGGAAGTTTAGATCGACCTTCATCGTCTGTATTCCATAACTCAACTGGTTCTGACCACTCAACATCTCTTATGGATTCTTTATACCTTAATACCGGAACATCATTGAGTACAAGAAATTGGAAGTACTGAACATTAAGATGTCCAACTAGTGCATTTTTTCCTTCCTTGATGTATCCATTAAGGAAGCTTTTGAAGTCATACACCTTATCAATCAGTTTAGGTGGAAACACTCTTTTTTCTTCAATTTTGCGATATGTATCCATCATCTCAGGTAGAGAATATATATCTTTACTTTTCAAGCTGGAAGACATTCTCCCATAGGTCCCGTCTATGTCTTCATGGGTGTGTCCCACGAGCAAGAACCCAACCTCAATAGTGATGAAGACACCAAGTGCAGTGAGAAGTGATAGAAACATGAAAAGATAACGATTTTTATTATCACTTGCTGCATTATCCAATTGTAACAATAAATGTGGAGGAAGAGGTTTAAAATCGATATCTTGATTTTCTAATCTTCCATGAGATAAAAATTCATCCTTGTACACTCTACATTTTGAGTAAATAGAGGTGTCAAGTAATGCATTTGAAAGTGGGTTTCTTGAACTTCCACTCTCATAAAGAAGATCACCATACATATCAAGATGTGGGTCTTCAAGGTCCCTTAAGCACTTAGCAAGTGATGTAATGGTAAATTGTGATCCCATATGTACAAATGGTAGGGAGAAATGACCAAAACCTCCTGTCTTATGCCCATGTGTTAGCATACCTGTCAATGACAAACCCAAGTTTATTCCTACAATAGATTTTGATTTGACGCGTAGCCTTGGAATTGAAGTCTTTGTTTTATCCATTTTATCATGGATAATACTCAAATACTCCTTTGGAAACCTCTCTGACATGATTCTGTGGGCATAGTAGCAATGTCTTCCGCACATAACAATCTTGTTATGTTTGTTCAATCTAGCGCGTGCCGTTTCTTCCAACTCTTTTGTAGTTGCTGACTTCATTTGTGCTTTCAACACAATACATTCACCACATTTACTGAAGTTGGTGTTCTTTGAGAATGCCACGTCTCGAAAATGAGTGTTCCAAATCTTGCTCATTGTTGGTTGTGATATTAATGGACAATTGAGCTTTTCCAAACCCACATTGATCTCTTTTAACAAAGAGCTTTGTGTGTAAGTCGAAGGCAACAATCTTAGAGGAGAAGAAGTTCCATCTGCTTCGACTTGACGTGTTTGGTTTGGCGAAAAATCTGAATTGTCCATTACAATTTTATGCAGTATTTCTATGGCCGCCACAGTATGTGCACGTGCTTTACATGTATTGGTGTTACCATGAATGGATTCCATATGTCCTTGTTCAAAATTATGTTGGTAGCTATAGAAGGTGCTTTGAGGAATCTTATGTATCTTGTACCATGCTTTCTTACAAATAACATTACCATCAAATCTCATGTCCTTTACTTTTCTAATAATAGGAGGTAGGCCATGGCCATGGCTCTTTGACATGATAGTGTTTGAAACAAGTGAATTCAATACAAATTCCCTGATACCATTTTTGTCTTTGCATTCCATATCCCTTCTAGCATTTGCAATGGCATTCCTATCCACATGTTGAAGACAATCTTGTTTACAACATTCATCTGCAGCCAAAAGTCGGACTTCTTTCTCTTTATCCATCTTGGTTTGACGTTTTGCAACTTTTTCTCTTGTCATAGCTCGTTTAATCTTTTTATATGGCCTCGATGCATTAAGAAAATTGACATCTTGATCTTTTTGATTATAAAGATCCCCATCCCATTGGTATAGAGGACTTGTATCCTCTATAACATCCCATATCAGCATTTCCATGGGTGGCTCTTTGTACTTTGTCTTGACCCTTAACATCTCACCTATGTTGTCCACCAATTTATGTATTGGCCATCTAACCAATCCATGTATAGACCTATCCCCAATCTTGCATCTTTCACAATACCCATGTATCTCTTCCACAAAAACACCAAAGTTATCTTCACCTAGTGTTTCACCCACAACCATGTCATCCTCATGGACATTAACTATCATTCCTTTGGCAATGCACATAATTGTTCCTATGCATCCATGTGTAAGAGAAACCCTTGTACATGTGAATGCAGCCCTATCTTGTGGAATATTTATGGGTTGATCTTCACAATGAGGTTTCAAATCTATTTCTGGCCAAATCTCATAAGATTCTATTGCACCCCCTAGTGTTTCCTCAAATCCAGTTGGATGTGGTAAAGGAGCATCATTTTTTAACACCTTCTCAATTCTAACCACTATGCATCCTTTCTTTACAATCTTTCCATGAACCTTATTCCCAAGCTCTGTATTGAATATGGAGCCCTCACCCACCTTCACTCCATGTTGTAAAAGATCTACTTTGTTTCCAATAGAAAATGTTGAACAAACATTTGCACCTGCACACCAAACATAACAAACTTAGTATTTTCTCAAAAAAACATTCAATAAACTATGAATAATTCTTAACACATGCTTTGGTATTTGATTTACCTATGGTGTGCCTCAAATCTGTAGTCCTCCATGGATGTGTGTCCCCTTCATCAACATATTCCACAATCAAATGTGGTTGAGTGACATCAATTATCAAAACCATAACATAACCTGCAACAACCCTTCCTCCACCATAATAAGTTCCAACTTCTGTAGATTCAACCTTTCCTAGCCCAATAACTTGACCATTAACCAGGAGGTCAACATAGTCCCCTTTTGTGAAAATTATACTTTCCATTGTCGCTCCTACAAATTCTGTAACACACAATTGAATTATAATTTGTAGTTAAGGTTAAACCATGTAAAGTGTGCTCTTATATTTTAGGCAAAACACAATCTACAAAAAAATAATGTACTTGTAATAGCTAAAAAGGGTATGGAATCATTTTGTTGTGCAAATTAAACATTGTTCCCCACCATTTAGTCCCCACCGCCAAAAGGGACTTTACATATAAATTATGATGGAGCTACAAAGCGTAATCAAAACAAGATTGGTTATCAATGTATATAATCTTAATACAAACACAAAACTATTCTTAGAAAAACTGGTAAAAATGTCTAAAAATTTTCCATACTTAAGAACTTGTAATAGTATCGAAGGTAGTTATTAAGTAGGTTGGAATCCAGCCATGATCGATCATGCAAGTTTGTATAATCATGGAACCTGTAATAGTATTGAAGGTAGTTATTTAGTAGGTTGGAATCCAACCATGATTGATCATGCAAGTTTGTATAATCATGGCTCACTGAGATTTATTTTTTGTATCAATTGTTCAAAGTAAATTCAAATATCCTTGATTGGAGTCATCCCTATTTTAAGTACTCCCGAAAATAGTTATTTGGTGTCATCTAAACCTATATTGTAGATTAGTGAAGAATAACATCTGTACGGAACTAGAGTAATACAAAATCCCAAGCAATGCTACTTGATGCCACTATTAGTATACTAATACATAGTAGAAGTTTTTTGAATTATAAGCAACTCCTAGCTTAGCGACTACTAATACATAGCGACTACTAGCTTTCCTTCTAGCATAAGCACACATGCTTATGCTAGAAGAAAAGCTAGCACTCATTAGCTTTCCAGAAGAAAAACCCTGGGCATGGTGATTGGTGGTTGCTAGGTTATACCTTGGTCTTGTGCCATGTACTCTATTTTGAAATAAGCACATGGCACAAAATCAAGGAAAGCTAGTGACTCCTAGCTTTCATTCTAGCCTAAGCATTTCCTTATAGCATAAGCACACATATTTATGCTAGAATGAAAGCTAGTAGTTGCTAGATTTCTAATAGATAAACCCTGGGCATGGTGATTGGTGGTTGCTAGCTTATACCTTGAGCTTATGCCATGTGCTCTATTTTGAAAGAAACACATGGCACAAGATCAAAAAAAGCTAGCAACTGCTAGCTTTCTTTCTAACATAAGCATTTCCTTCTAGCATAAGCACACATGCTTATGCTAGAAGGAAAGTTATCAATCGCTAGCTTTCCAATAGAAAAACCCTAGCCATGGTGATTGGTGGTTGCTAACTTATACCGTAATCTTGTGCCATGTCCTCTATTTTGAAATAAGCACATGGCACAAGATCAAGGAAAGCTAGCGACTGCTCGCTTTCCTTCTAACATAAGCATTTCCTTTTAGCATAAGCACACATGCTTATGCTAGAAGGAAAGCTAGTAGTCGCTAGCTTTCCAATAGAAAAACCTTGGGCATGGTGATTGTTGGTTGCTAGCTTATACCTAGAGCTTGTGTCATGTACTCTATTTTGAAATCAGCACGTGGCACAGGATCAAGGAAAGCTAGCGACTGCTATCTTTTCTTCTAGAATAAGCATTTCCTTCTAGCATAAGCACACATGCTTATGTTATTGGAAAGCTAGAAATCACTAGATTTCCAATAAAAAAACCCTGGGCATGGTGATTGGTGGTTTATAGGTTATACGTTGATCTTGTGCCATGTGCTCTATTTTGAAAGAAGAACACGGAACAAGATCAAGGAAAGCTAGCATAAGCATTTCCTTCTGGCATAAGCGACTACTAGCTTTACTTGTAGCATAAGAATTTTTCTTCTAGCGACTGCACACATGCTTATGCTACAAGGAAAGCTAGCAGTCGCTAGCTTTCCAATAGAAAAATAATAAGAAACTCTTTAAGTTCACATTTCCTAAAGATTCATAATAGCCTATCCCATAGAGACCATCATTTAACTCGTTAGATGAATAACTTTTGGACATGTCAACATGAGAGAATAAGTGTTTATAAATGACAAGCTTTAAAAACTCAGCGTCTTCTTCCACATTCACCTCATAATAAAACTTCCCATTACATAAAATAAGCACACATGCTTATGTTATTGGAAAGCTAGCAATCGCTAGCTTTCCAATAAAAAAACCCTGGGCATGGTGATTGGTGGTTGATAGGCTATACGTTGATCTTGTGCCATGTGCTCTATTTTGAAAGAAGAACACGGAACAAGATCAAGGAAAGCTAGCATACGCATTTCCTTCTGGCATAACCACACATTCTTATGCTAGAAGGAAAGTTGTCAGTCGATAGCTTTCCAAAAGAAAAAGCCTAGCCATGGTGATTGGTGGTTGCTAGCTTATACCTTGAGCTTGTGCCATGTGCTCTATTTTGAAAGAAGCACATGGCACAAGATAAAGGAAAGCTAGCGACTGCTAGCTTTCTTTCTAGCATAAGCATTTCCTTCTAGCATAAGCATAAGCACACATGTGCTTATGCTAGAAGGAAAGATAACAATTGCTAGGTTTCTAATAGAAAAACTCTAGCCATGAAGGAAAGCTAGCAGTCGTTAGCTTTCCAATTGATAACACTGTCCATGGTGATTGGTGGTTGCTAGCTTATACCTTCAGCTTGCGCCATGTGCTCTATTTTGAAATAAACACATGGCACAAGATCAAGGAAAGCTAGCGACTGCTAGCTTTCCTCCTAGCATAAGCATTTTCTTCTAGGATAATAACACATACTTATGCTAGAAGGAAAGCTAGCAGTCGCTAGCTTTCCAATAGAAAAATCCTGTCCATGGTGATTGGTGGTTGCTAGATTATACTTTGATTGTGTCATGTCCTCTATTTTGAAATAAGAACATGGCAACAGATCAAAGAAAGCTGGCGACTGCTAGCTTTCCTTGTAGCATAAGAATTTCCTTCTATCATAAACACACATGCTTATGCAAGAAGGAAAGCTAACAGTCGCTAGCTTTCCAATACAAAAACCCTGTCCATAGTGATTGGTGGTTGTTAGCTTATACCTTGAGCTTGTGCCATGTACTCTATTTTTAACGAATGCTACCTTTCCTTCTAGCAAATGCATTTCCTTTTAGCATGACACACATGCTTATGTTAGAAAGAAAGCTAGCAGTCGCTAGCTTTCCAATAGAAAAACCCTGGGCATGGTGATTGGTGGTTGCTAGCTTATAATTTTAACTTGTATCATGTACTCTATTTTCAAATAAGCACATGGCACAAGATCAAGGAAAGCTAGCGACTGCTAGCTTTCCTTCTAGCATAAGCATTTCCTTCTAGAATAATAACACATACTTATGCTAGAAAGAAAGCTAGCAGTCGCTAGCTTTCCAATAGAAAAATCTTGTCCATGGTGATTGGTGGTTGCTAGCTTATACCTTGAGCTTGTGCCATGTGCTCTATTTTGAAATAAACACATGACAAAAGATCAAGGAAAGCCAGTGACTGCTAGCTTTACTTGTAGCATAAGAATTTTTCTTCTAGCGACTGCACACATGCTTATGCTACAAGGAAAGCTAGCAGTCGCTAGCTTTCCAATAGAAAAATAATAAGAATCTCTTTAAGTTCACATTTCCTAAAGATTCATAATAGCCTATCCCATAGAGACCATCATTTAACTTGTCAGATGAATAACTTTTGGACATGTCAACATGAGAGAATAAGTGTTTATAAATGACAAGCTTTAAAAACTCAGTGTCTTCTTCCACATTCACCTCATAATAAAACTTCCCATTACATAGAATAAGCACACATGCTTATGTTATTGGAAAGCTAGCAATCGATAGCTTTCCAATAAAAAAACCCTGGGCATGGTGATTGGTGGTTGTTAGCTTATACATTGAGCTTATGCCATGTGCTCTATTTTGAAAGAAGCACATGGCACAAGATAAAGGAAAGCTAGCGATTGCTAGATTTCTTTCTAGCATAAGTATTTCCTTCTAGCATATTAAGCACACATGTGCTTATGCTAGAAGGAAAGATAACAATTGCTAGCTTTCTAATAGAAAAACTCTAGCCATGAAGGAAAGCTAGCAGTCGTTAGCTTTCCAATTGATAACATTGTCCGTGGTGATTGGTGGTTGCTAGCTTATACCTTCAGCTTGCGCCATGTGCTCTATTTTGAAATAAACAAATGGCACAAGATCAAGGAAAGCTAGCGACTGCTAGCTTTCCTCCTAGCATAAGCATTTCCTTCTAGGATAATAACACATACTTATGCTAGAAGGAAAGCTAGCAGTCGCTAGCTTTCCAATAGAAAAATCATGTCCATGGTGATTGGTGGTTGCTATATTATACTTTGAGCTTGTGCCATGTGCTCTATTTTGAAATAAGAACATGGCAACAGATCAAAGAAAGCTAGCGACTGCTAGCTTTCCTTATAGCATAAGAATTTCCTTCTATCATAAACACACATTCTTATGAAGGAAGGAAAGCTAACAGTCGCTAGCTTTCCAATACAAAAACCCTGTCCATGGTGATTGGTGGTTGTTAGCTTATACCTTGAGCTTGTGCCATGTACTCTATTTTTAACAAATGCTACCTTTCCTTCTAGCAAATGCATTTCCTTTTAGCATGACACACATGCTTATGTTAGAAGGAAAGCTAGCAGTCGCTAGCTTTCCAATAGAAAAACCCTGGGCTTGGTGATTGGTGGTTGCTAGCTTATACTTTGAACTTGTATCATGTACTCTATTTTCAAATAAGCACATGGGACAAGATCAAGGAAAGCTAGCGACTGCTAGCTTTCCTTCTAGCATAAGCATTTCCTTCTAGGATAATAACACATACTTATGCTAGAAAGAAAGCTAGCAGTCGCTAGCTTTCCAATAGAAAAATCTTGTCCATGGTGATTCGTGGTTGCTAGTTTATACCTTGAGCTTGTGCCATGTGCTCTATTTTGAAATAAACACATGACAAAATATCAAGGAAAGCCAGCGACTGCTAGCTTTACTTCAAATCCATCCATCAGACTTGATTGGTAAAAGAGGCTAACCTGGCTCTTCTGTTATGGAACCATAGACTTCTACTTGACGCGGGCGAAGGTTAAGCTGCTCGGCTAATGCCAGATTTTGCTTTTGCAATTGAAAACGCTATGAGTAACAGATTGTCTTTATCTTGTGGGAATGCAAAAGACGAGGTATTAGGCACACGGAGGCTTACCGAATTAAGGGTATTGTGATCATTAAAGCTTTCTTCTAAATAAGCAGACTATTCTTTGGAAAGATGGACCTTTTTTCTACTAGTTCTCCCGTCTTCTTCTTCATCGCTTGCTCTGGAGCAAGCTCTATCCAGTTCGTGGTCGTTAGCGTTGTTATCAGGATGATCGTCGTCTCTCTCCCTCTTCACAGCACATGTCCCATTACAAATGGAGAAATCCATCTGAAAAGACGATAGACGCCAACGCGGTGGCTCCTACACCTTGACCACAGGATCAGTTTCCTGCCAATTTTATCAATAGACAAAAGAAGCATTAGATTAGATAAGAAATGGACAACCATTAAACCTGAAAGAGATCGGACCATGAGTGAATGAACCAACATACATACCATCGTTTTCAGAGATCGGTGGTTGGTACATTTTAGTGTCGAGGTGCCATGAAAAACAGCGCGGAACGGGAGCTGAAGGAATCAGATCCAGCTGAATGGGAGGGTTGGGATTGGTTGTGGTTTGCCTCTGTGAGCCCAGTTCTAGTCCCTAGCCTTCAAATTCTAAAACATTTAATTGGATATTATCTATTCCTTCAGATATCACAAGCTTCAAAATAAGTTTTATCGCCATCAGTTTAGCTCGATTATTTGTGTTGGGGCCCAAATCCGCCAAGAAGAAAATATAGGACGTCTTTGAGGTGTATATGATACCCCCAGCTCACCCTAGTGAAGGTTGTCCCTACGAAGTGCTGTCAAAAAGAGCCCAACTATAAGATTTGTCAATGCATACCTCAGTGATTCTTCTGACAGACTTCTTTCCTGTGCAAGTCAATGGATGGGCATTAACAATGGCAAGGCCCTCAGCAACCCAGTGATAAGGCAGTATGAGTTTATTTTGAAAGATAGCGAGGTTCCTAGAGAGCCTGATACCCCATAGGAAGATAATCGACAACGCTTTGAAATCATCTAAACATCCATTTGTAAGCCAATTGTGCAACACTGCTTCCAGGTTCGGGCCTACCCGAGTGAAGGGTTTTTCTACAGTGCTTGAAGCAAGATCCCACAATTTTTGCATATAAGGACAGTTTAGAAAAAAGTGGTATCTAGTCTCACTCTCCAAATTGCATAAAGCACACCATCCAGGTCCAATCTTATATTTGTTTTGGAGATTTTGCCATATAAGGACCTTATCCGAAAGCGCTAACCATGTAAAGATTGTAAGGACCTTATAAGGACCTTATATGATGATTTCTAATCGGTAGGAATCCTACCTAAGATAGTTATCTAAGTAATAAATAAAAATAATTAATTATAGTTTTAGTTGATATAATTTAACATTATATAAATGTAAGTTGCCGAAATACACTCATGCTACTTGCAATGAATTCGGTTTATATAAAAATATTTCTTTGTTTGAAAGAAAACTTATTACATTGAAATCGTGTAGGAAAATAATTATTATTATTTTTAGTATTTTATGATAATATAATATTATGATCTATTTATTTTTAAATTAATATATATATTTTTAGTGAAAATAAATAATATATGAGGTTGGTATAAAGAAAATTAATTAAGTTTTATCTAAATCATTAGGAAATCAAGAAAGAAGTTATTATATTGAAAATAGTGAAAATATTGCAACACTTATCTAATTTGTGTAGTTTTATATATATGTTAGTTTAAATGTTTTAAATTTAATTTGAACCGACATGTTTTTTTTATTTTTTTATAAAGGATGCATGTCAGCTCCATGATGAGCACGGAAGGAGTTACACATCCCCCTATTGGGTTGTAGAATGCACCTCTTCGGATTATGGAATGAATGAATTTGTGGTATTGTGCCACTAAGAGGGTTGACAATGAAAATTATTTTCTCTTAGAATGTCATGTGTACACCCACATTAAATTGCAATTTCAATATTTGTTATAATAGTGATATTCTTAACTTTTTAACTTGTCGCAATTATGATAATTTAGGAATGCCTCTTTTAAAACTTTTCGAACATAAAAATAAAATTTAAAAACAAATAATTATTATTTACTATTTTAAAAGTACAATAAAATAAAATTGATTTTAATGAGAAATAATAACTATTATTATTATTATCAATAATAATAATAAATTAATAAAATATATAAATAATAATAATTAGATAAAAACAATTGTGACACTTTACCATCATTCTTTAGCAAGCGGTAGTCATGCAAATCCCGACATGATTATGAGGAAGTGAAAAATCATACACCGTGAAAAATTGGAGAACTGAAGAAATAAGACCATGGAAAAAATTATTATACATTAATGTGTAGAGTGTAAAAATTTAAACCATTAAAAGATATTTGCTTTTTAATTATATAGATGAATTATGTTTAGAAACAATCATTGTTAATGTCAATTTTTTTTTTAAATTGTATTTGTATTTGATTTTTTTTAAAGAAATGATAATGATTCAATATCAATTTGAAATTAGGGGTGGCATGTGTAGGGTCATCTTTGATTTTGGTAGAAATGAAGAACTTAATTATGAGTGTGGTTTTGGGAAAATAAAAAATAATCAAGTAAAAATAGGTATTATTTTTTAGGGATTAAAACTTGCATTTCAATCAAGGTAACTTTCCTCATAGCTATGGGGGACTCAGTTGTAATTGTAATTTGATATTTTAAGTATAAAATCAAAGTTACATCCGGTTGTGAAAGAACTAGATACAGTTCTGCATATACAGTCTAGCATTGTCCATAAAGGATAAAACCTACTGAAACATCTTAGAACTTTAGTACCATTCCAGCTTTACAATAAAGAAACAAAAAAGGTCTTCAATCTCCTCATCACAGGAACAGAAAGAAGCAGATAACCAAGTAAGCCCAAAAAAGATCCCAGATCAGTCACCCTAAAAAGTTGGCATGTTGCCCTGATCAACAACCATGTTGTCCAGGTATTCCACATACCATACCATACTTAGCCAATTCGTGAGCCTCTAGTACAGTTTTGGAAACTGCTTTGCCACCTAGGGGTTTTTTTGTCTTTTCTTAGCCTTTTCTTTTTTTCTATTTCCGAATTGCCTCCAAGGCATTCGATTTTCTCCATGGAAGGTGTATAATATATTGTTATGATATTGATGAATAATATACAAAGTGATTTCCACATTTTATCTTCTCTATTCTTCTTCTCCCATTGTCTGAAATATTCCATGTGAAATTGTCTTATGAATCTAGTTCCTAGCAATTAAAAATCTCACAAGGGTGGTCTAAGTTGCAAGGAAAGGTTGCACACTTTTGAAAATGTATTGTTAGGAAAAGATAAATATTTGTTTTGTTTGAAAAAATCTGAAACTAAACCTTGCTTACCAAAGTCACTTGATTAAAACAAAAGGAAATGATAATTTCAAATTTTGAAAAGCAATTTGTCAATTGAAAATCATCATCAAACTCGATTGAAATTAAATATTGAATCTCGCTATTAATGGAATTTTATTAATTGACAAATTAATTAAAATATCTAATAAACATACAACTACATAACTTTAGGTAAGTCAGTAGTGTCCTAAAGTTGAGATAAAAAAAAGGTTATACCATAAAACCTTCACATAATTCCAATCAAGACGGTCAACGCTCTAAACAATCATCTTACCAATATCGACATTTCTCTAAACAAAGAATCATATCAAAGATGTTTTCGATAGAAGTTGATATAGGATAGATTGATGCTTCCACATTACATCAAGCTAACTCTGAGCTTAATTGATGATATTTTCATTTTGTTTCCTCTTGTGCTTTGAGGATGAGTCCTTCCTAGATGGGAGGGCATGTAATATACCTATTTATATTAATAATTATTATGTAGAGTCATGTCCATTATGGTAGTCATCTTGACTTCATATCACCATATCTTTTATCTTTTACAGTTATTATATATTTTTGTTACACTTTGGATTATATTGGGCTTGTGCCTCTACCAAAGAGTGCATATGGCATATTATGACTATCTCATGGAATGCCAAAAAAAATTCCATCTTATTGAATCTATCAATAATCACTTGCATATAGTCATTTCCATGTCTAGCCTTTGGAAAAACTCCTAATAAATCCATGGAAATACTTTTTGAGGGTCCTTGAATAAATAAGAAGCAAACTATATAATCCTAACTTGTTATTTGTTGGTATTAAAATATTGCATATCTTAATTTAAAATAAAATTTAAATATCATTGCATGAGTGGCCAAACTTGGCTAAAGAAGATGTAGAAGTACATATATAAAATGAAGTGATAATAAGTTGTGTTAATGCATCTTTGAAAACAATAAATTAAAATGTAAAGAGAGAGAGAGTGCATATTCTATGTGCCTAAACAACCTTGAGAAGTAGAAAAAGAAACATTGGAGAGAGCCATTTGTTGCTTAAGTGTGGTTAACCTAGTTGTAACAATGTTGAATATATTGGAGGATCTCATCTTAGGCCTTGGGATGCTTTTAGTTTTATCTCATGAGGAAATGAACAAGGGTTCGATTCACTACTTTCGTCCACCCATTGGTATGAGGTGAAATGTCGTACTTCTATATAGAGTTAGCTCTTTTTGGTTTTTAGGTTAGATTTATACTTCTTTCTTTTAATAGGAGTTGCCTTAGTTCTTCCACTTTGTGTTGACTTCATTGTACCACACAGTTCCATTAACCTACTTTTGTGGTCATTTGATGGACATTAATAAAATTATCGTATCTTATCTTGATCAACTTCGTGTCAATCATGCCCCATAATGCCTTCTAGAAGTATACATCATGTCCCACAATGCCTTCTAGAGGTATCTTAGGAGTTTACCGTCTCTATTCATGATGACAAATTTCAGCAATCCAAAGTGTACCTAGGTGAGTTAAAAAACTAGGATCTTGGTTGTCTCTTGTCCAACGATGGACTTCTTGCAAAAACCAGTTAGTTAATCTTATTAAGTCGATTGGATACCATCAACATATAGTTGTTCCTATGATTGGTCTTTGGCAATCCTCGAGAAAATCATTGAGTTGTTGTCCCAAGGATGAATTACAACAAGAAATGGTGTATACAAGATTAGCTTTCTATTAGTTGGCTTGGAAGTACAACACAACACACAAACATGAATTTGCTTTGGCAACATCAAAATGCATACTTTGCATATTCAATAGTTTCTTCACTGCTTTGAAATACCCTACTAATTCAGAAGTGTGAGCCTCTCTCAACAACATGGTTATACATTCACCACCTAAAATACACATTTGGTCATCCAGGTACATTAACATGTCTCATAGATGACAAACATGCTTCCTTTTTCCTTGTTGCAATGCCATCACAATGGGATGAAAATTCTTTCTCATTTGTATTGAATTTTTTGATCCTCCCTATTATTCCTCACATTGCATGAGGATTACATGTGTGATTTCATCATACAATTCAAACATTTATAGGATAGTGGCATCATAATTTATAGTGTTCTGCATGCAAATTTGTTATCAATAGGCTTGGATTATCTTGCTCTTATGGTACTCTGTGTGAAGTATAGTCCTTATTGAGATCTCCAGCAAGGACCATGCTTAGGGCATTCATAAAGAGTACAAATGTGTCCCTTTTCTTGGAAGATTTGAAAGTCGATACTGCTCAAAATTCTTCATGAGCTATCCATATATATTGGCTGTTGTGAACATTATATAACCCATACCTATAGGATACACCGCTAAAACCTTTGTTTTGCCATTGACACCGTTCATTATTTCCCATATTGTGTCATTCTTAATTTATGGCAGATTTAGATAAGAAAACAATACACCAAACGATGACCACTTGGTATTTACATAATCTACTTTGCTAAGAGAAATCCATCCATAAGCATGAGTGATCTACAAGAATTTATGAATATGTCTTTAATCCGGAGTATTAGGATGTTGTCATAGAGGAGTTCCCAAACACGACCAAATCATGCAACCAAGCCAAGTGCTCCATCATAAAAGGAAACTCAACCTTTGACAAAACAAGGCTATGAGGGCGCTTCACTAATGATGAAGTGGCATAGAGATGAAATGCACCATTTTCATCAATAAGGAACCACAAGAGAGCATATCAAGATCAACCATATCCCATAGCTCCTATACCAAAATTCAAATACACCATGAACATGTATATGCTAACATCACCATCACTAGGGTACCATCAACATGAAGAAAAATTCTAACATCAAGAATCCAGGCCATCAAATTTCCATCATCATGTATACCCCCTACCCCTACTCAAAGCGAGTTGTTACTTCTAACAATCGGTGTCCAGTCTAGGATTCAAGGAATTCTAGAATCTAAGGTGAACAAAAGAACTCAAAAGAGTCTAGAATCTACGTGACAAGCTCCATTGAGCAACGAGGTGCAACCTGCGAGTCTAGACTCTGCGAATAATTCCAAAATGGCATAAATTCGCATAATCCAATATGAAATTTTCCATAATCCATATTAAACATTTACCATTTCATTAATGCGGTAGCTGGCCGTAATCCGTGGTCACATGGCCATGGCAGTGTGGCACAAAGTTCACTAATCACAAACCCCCCTTAGCCATTGATTTAATTGTGTAGGCAGTGCAACATTGGATGAGGATTGGAATTGAGGATCAAGATTCAACAGGTCACAGGAGTTGATGTTCCTTGATAATGATAACATTAATGTTGATTAATAGATTATGCTCACTTAAAACTCACCGACTCACGAGTCACCTACTAACGGTCTAGCTACCATGGTGCCACACCACCATGTCACATAGAGCCCTCCAATTCACTATTCACACTGTTTAATTGTGATATTTTACATTCAAATACATATATCTAATCATCACCCATAACGAACTTCTTACTAGTTCACACCTTTATCGTCTACCTAAACTTCTAATGGAAATTATGAAATACATTTCGTATTTTAAAATGCCTTTCTAAAACTTCATTTAAGCATTCGATGCCCATTTCTTAAGCGGTAAGAAAGTCTCCAATTATAAAATACGAAATGTATCTCATCTTTTGTAGCTAGACATCTTAGCAATGCATGATATTCAAATTTATTTTACGTAAAAGCATGCACATTATCCAATGTGTAGACTTTCCTTGGCGTAACAATCGTTGTGTCTATGCACATCAGGCAGAGTGTCACGGCATTTATGAGCCACCTTCGTGGTGTTTAGCATAGGGATTCAGTGTTTATTATTAATAATTAAAATATTTGCGTTAAACGCAATGAAAATTCAAAAAAATAAATTTCGACTTAAAGTAATAAAAAATTAAAATCAGCATCAATCCATTTCAAAGTCAATCAAATCAAATATTTTTAAATGTAATTCTTCGTCATTAATCTAGAGAAAGAAATTAAATAATAAAGTTTACATGCTTCGTCAATCTAAGTTTAATATAAATCTTATTAATAGGTGCACGCTGTGTTAAAAGAACATCAAGCAAAGAAACCATTCAACATACGTGGAAACTTCCTGTGGCATTAGAACCGAAATTGCATTTTAAAATACTTTAATCAGTTGCGTATTATATGAGACAAAGTAAGCATCAAACATACCGGCGGGCACTGCCACAACCCACTCCCCTGGGCCACAGTCCATTGATAAAGCCCGAACAGGCAAAATTTGGACTCGCCCTTCAGTTGCAAATTTATATAATTTGATTTAATTTCATAATTGACGTGCTCTCCATAAAAGTAAATTTTTTTTGCCGGCTAAAATTTAATATGGCCTTCTATGACGCTTAAAAGGGCCTTTGAAGGGCACTGAAGGCTTCAAATTTGAAGCCTCCCCAAAAATGGAGACTTATCCGATGGAAATCAGCAAAGGTAATAATCACAATATCAACATATATACTACCATTTTGTACATTCCCTCTCCCTGCTGGTCGAGTCCCTCCGAGTCCTCGTAACTCGGGAATGATTTACCTTTGCCGTTGTAAGAGGTTAGATTCTTACTTAGCTTAGCAATAATTCCCTTACGAACCACCACCTTTTTTAGTACCGGACCTTTTTTTTTAACCTTTTCATTGGAGCTCTAATCCGCTATAATCCCCTGGCCTTATTGGAAGGGAATTACATGAAATGCGTTTAATAAGCTATTTGACTAAAAAAAGAAAAGTTTGGGAACCCGGTAAAGACTATGCCTATTTAACTCCACAACCTAGGGTTTTAGATATCTCAAACGCACGCATTTCACTAGGTTTTCAATTTGGCCGGACAGACAAATTTATATGGCTTTTATATATTCTTCAGGAACAAACAAAGTGGTCGTATACTTTATCGGACGAGAGGGTGAGGTACGAACCGATCGCCTCCCTTCAGGGAGGGCGAGAATCAACATTGGGGAACAAAATAGCAAGTATTTTTGACGAGGTGCGAAGCCGCTTTGAATTCAACATTTTAGAATGTTTATATATTATATATGTAATAACATGCATGCCAACCAATGGAAAAGGAAGTGCGTGCCCCAACCCCGATCTTTGTAAATAAGACAAGCTTTAGGTATTAGACATACCCGTATACTTCAAGTTGAAATCTAGCCATGTTTAGAAATACATACCCTGAAATCTGTCTATTCATCCAAATGATTCCGTGTAACCTCAATAATTTCCAGACACCCTCCTAACCTCCCCCAAATTTAAGGTAATGCCCTATTCAGCAGATTATAAACCTCCTGTTTCATTATTAAAAACAAATTGAACTTGGGTTGTTTTTGTTGATTTATTTGCTGCAGTTGGTAATAGATATGCTCTATAATCGTTTGAAATTATAGTGAGCTAGTATCCTTATTTTTCAAGGCAAAAGGAATATCTAGTAAAGAAGTTATAACATATTATGACCTGGACGGACTACCTGTATCTCAGCGTTGGAGGGACGCTCTCCAATGCTGGGATCAGTGGTCAGGCTTTCCAACATGGCCCTCAGATCAGCAACGTTCAGCAGCTTGAAGTTGTTACAGGTCAGTGTTAATGTCGAATTCTCTGTTAAATTCTTCTCAAACTCTTAAAATGCTCTTGTTATATATTTCCATTTACTCTCTTGTTAATCTCATTGTTGCTATTCAATCTGTTCAGGAAAAGGCGAGATATTGAATTGCTCCAGACACCAAAATGTCGACCTGTTTCAGGCAGTGCTAGGCCGTTTAGGCCAGTTTGGTAACGGAACCCTTTATGGGTGCTAATTTCAAATTTTGTTAAGAAAATGCCAGAGAATTTGATGAGACAAGAATGCCTTGTAGCACTAGGAGATAGGATGACATGGCAGAGAGATGTACCTGGAACTAATGTGGTGCTGTCAGGATGATTCATGGAGATGGATGAAACACCGAATGAAATGCTACTGGCCACCCACGCTCGTGAAGGTTATTTGGGCCTGCCAACTCCTGTAAAAAATTCATTACACATATCTTGAGAGCTGGAGATACCAACAGAAGCAATTTATGGAAATAACAACAAATAATGCATACCCTGAGGCTATTTAATTTATATACCAGTTGGTGCAAGGAGGAAATGTGCCCTAAGCAGGCATAGACTGGATCTCGTAGTTGATCATGTGCCTGGTAGGATGTGTGACAACTGTTTGGCAGCGCTAGATTATGAGAATATATAGAAAATATTTCCAGACAATGCTCGCCCCAAAAATCTTATGAACTGTTGCAAAATGCTCACGGCCTTCATCATAGCCTTAGTATGGAGAGAACAGCATCCTTTCACCCATTTCCTTCTAAGAAACTTGCAAGCCCTGAGGGCGCTCCTCCAATGCACAAGATTTGAACTACCGAGTCTGGACGGTGAGTTTTCTGAGGTATCCTTGATGGATCTTCTGCCATGGCGAAGAATGGAGGAAATTGGTGAGGAACCGTCCTTTGGTAACTTTCGTGGAGCGCGGGGATTTGAGATTTGAAATTCAAATTCGCTTTTTTGAACACCGTGTCTGAACATTGAAGGGACAGGATACCACACCAATTTGTAATTTCAAAGGGATTTTATAATCAATAATCAAGAATACGATAAATCCAAGTGAACATGCAAACTATTTTCAAATTCTTTTTCAATTTGGTTAATTTGATACAACAAACAAAACCAAAAAATGACCGTGAAAGCATTCAAAATACTTTTTCTCTCATAATCTATGCAATAATATACCACAAACATAATTGTTTAAACCTAAGATCAAGATCAAGTAGATGGAAATTTTAAACATCAAGGTACCACGCGCAACAAATACTTAGGTTAGAAAATGTACAAATTTTAGGTTTTATCAATGAGACCTCGATTGTTCCATGGAAGAACTGCAAGGTGTCATGGATTTTCTAAATAATAAACAAGGTTGACCACATATATTGATTATAACATGCATGAGCTGCAAGTAAACAATATTAAACAATTCTAATATGAAAAAAAATTGATTGTTGGGTTTTTTTCCATGTCTAATTATGTATCATGAAAGAAGTTCTACAACTTTTAAAATAAAAAACAAAGAAAAAACAAACCCAATACTTAAGGATGATTATGTATGAATCATCCCGAGTATGGTTTCCAATTCTATTGTTCTAAAAATCCTTACATAATCATCCCCAGTATGGTTTCCAATTCTATTGTTTTAAGAATCTCCTTGAGGTTGATTCTTTGGAGAGTGATAGTTGATAGTGTAGACTTCTATATTCTTTCCGTTGAATCTACATGCAACTTTAGATGTCCAAATGAAAGAAAGGAAGAAAGAGGAGGAACACATTTCTCTTGGTTGTTTGATGTTCTTAAGTGTGTTGGTCCTTTTCCTTATCACCAAGATGATGTACATGTATCTACGCACATTTCAAACAACCTTTCTCAAACCTATTTTCATATTAGTAACAAGAAATTATGTGAATTTAAACTACTTTAGGTAAAGCAATCGTATTCCAAATAACACCATTAAACACATGATAAATGACAAGTATTTGTGGGGTAGGGAATAATTTCAATATTATTGATGTGAAAAAGGAAACATTACATTAGTGTGAATACATGATTTCCATCTATTGTATCTCCTTCACTAGAGCTCTTGGCCCTTTATCATTTGCCACATGATTTAATCCTTTGTTGATGGTGATCTACAGTCTCTTGTGTTCTTGGAGATATGGATTGAGTGATCCTTGGGCTTACACTCAATATTCCTATGCATATAAAGAAGTAAGAAGAAACTTCCTCTCAACAATAAATATGTGAGCTTCATAATACTATTTATTTCTTTGAATTCTCCTAATGCTTGGCTGCTTGATATCACTCTTCTCTATTTCCATCTCTTAGCCATGGATCTTTCAGTTATTGGCCAGGGAGGTGACAAGGTTGAGGTCAATAGTGCATGCATATTGTAGAAAGGTTTTCTAAACATCATCTTTCATCATGGATTTTCTCATTCCCAAGCTCTCTTCCCTAATTTATTCCTTTTGGTATATGGTTGTGGTTATTGTATATAACACATATGGATGGTAGTGGTTACTCTTTAGAATAACCACAATTCCTATGCTTTTCATTAGGGAAAAGAGCATCCACTTATCTATAAGCATGTAAACAATTGATTTTGATCTAGTATTTTTCACATGTTTCATTGATTCTAACTAGGAGTACCTTGTATTTGTGTTCCTCACATCAAGGGTGTAAAATATCCATATTACACTTCAACCATCCTAAGTCTACACCCAATATCCATATCCACCTCTCTCTATGCTAGTGCTTGCATCTGGGGAAATGTCCATAAGTTGTCTATGTCTTAGTCAAGTATTTCATCTTGTAATCATCATAATTTTCGTAAAATCGGTATCATATTCACCATGTTAAAAAAGTTAGTACCTTGATGTTATGGATCTTTGGATCCATTACAATAGTCAACTAGCCGGTTAACTTCATAATGGTACAAGATTTCTTGTAGGTAAAACTATAATCCATATGATATAATTTACAATTAATCATTAATGCCAAATTGAACATGTACATCTTCACAACATGTGTTGCAAGCACTTATACATGATTGAAACTGCAATAACAAATGATCATCATAAGTATAAAATCATGATGGAAACACTCCATCATCATCATGATCATGTGTTGATAAATCATAAACCATCAATATATACTCTTAAGGGTTAAATAAGCCATGATGTTCACATACCTAAGTAAACAACAATCTCTCTTAGTCACATTACAATATTGCACTAGAGAATATCATGTCATGGATAACTTTGCCCAGTTCTATTTACAGTTGTACTCATGCCATTGACTATCTTCTTAAGATGATTTCATGCATAGTCCATCATATTCATCAAACTCAAGTATAATATACACAAATTATAAAAGAGTAATACACATGTGACACGGAGCAACGAAAGTGCGTGCCGTCGGCTCCTACAAGTGTGCATGGGAAATGCCGACGTGGGTATACCACCAACACTTGCTCGGTCTAGGGTTTTGCAGAGTTGACCCACCAATGCCAGATTTGCATTGAGGTGCACTGGGCAAAAAACTAGTTTACGAAATGACTGTACAATGGAGTCATTGGGCCACGAGGACACGAGAGAGAGGGCCCCCTAGGGGTAATGGAATGCCAGGAGACCAACGGATTCGACGGTTCGTCGATCCGACCTCCGGTTGCCGAGATATGTCAAGCCCTAGGTCGCATGAAAATGTCGTTCAAGGACACTAGGTCAATCTTGGTCCGGGAGCAAAAAACCAAACGGAGCAACGAAAGTGTGTGCCGTCGGCTCCTGCAAGTGTGCATGGGAAATGCCGGCGTGGGTAGACCACCAACACTTGCTCGGTCTAGGGTTTTGCAGAGTTGACCCACCAATGCCAGATTTGCATTGAGGTGCACTCGGCAAAAAAATAGTTTAGGAAATGACTGTACAACGGAGTTTAAAAATTATTTTTATCGGTAATAAAAAAAAAATGAGCAGTTCAATAAAATAGCAAAACAACCAGCAGTGGAATAAAATAGCAATTTGCTCTTCATAAATATTTATTACTTGGCACCAATGACTGGTGTGCCAACCCTATTCTAACAATCTACCCTCAAATCTTGGTTGAAAAAATAGAATATGCTTTGTTTCAATTCTTTGTACTTTTATAAAATTAAAGTAAAATATTGTACAACTACATACAATTATTAATTAAATTATTTATAAACTATTTTTAAATGACAGATATAAGCCGCTTTTGCTATTTTCACTTGTTATAATAAATTTTTAAAAAAATTAATATGATTAAACTTTTTAATTTATCAAGTTTATTTGTTATAGTTTTTTAAATTCTTTTTTATTATTATAATAAAATTTTAAAAATATTATTATGATTGTTTTTTTTAATTTATTAATTTTATAATGGAAACATATTTCTATGAATATGAATGCACTTCACTATTAAATTATTTAACAAGCCTTCCTTATGTCTAAATTTTGAGATTTTATATGTTTTACTCATTTTCTTTCCTTGCCCATAGCTGGGAAAATACATTTTGTTTTATTATAAATAAGGTAATTGCATGAAATTCAACCATATAAATTGTGTCCCACGACAATTTTCTGAAACATATTGGTGATATAGGAAGAAGAATTGAATAATGAATACTCTCAAAGGGGAAGACTTTCCGCTAAAACGCTAAAACTGAGTAGAAGAGCTCTGAATAGTGACTATAATTTTATTTATTTATTAATTTTCACAAAGTTCTATCTTTGTTAGTGGCTATGAGACTTGGGACGAGTATAATGGTCTCAGATTTTAGGGTTTGTAGGTTTGACATTTAAATGATTGTTTGTATTTACAAAATATTTTAGAAAATATATTGTTTTAGACTTTCTTCATTAATGCTAACCAACCTGTATAATGTTTTAGACTTTGCTGAAAACTTTTGTCACTTTGACTTTTTCACTATTTTATCCATGGTGGAGGGCAACGAACTTGAGAAAACTGTGTATTATAGAGAGGGTTTAAACTTTGCTGAAAACTTTTCCCACTTTGACTTTTTCACTATTTTATCCATGGTGGAGGGCAACGAGCCTGAGAAAACTGTGTTGTATTATCGAGAGGGTTTTAGGTACGAGGGATGGGATTCTTAACATAAATTTTGAAAACCAATTAGAGATTTAGATTGAGTAGTTTGTGCAATGAGTAAGTAAATATCATAAATTTTCAAAAGAAAAATTTAGAAATTAAAACAAAGGCAAACCATGTATATACTTATTTTCATATTTTTTCTGTAAAACATTCGATATTTAAGTTTCCAATCCCAACCTCACATTTTTAGTTTAGACGTCCCTTCCGTCAAGGCTCGCACTGCTCGCAGCCAGCGAGCATTGGATTTGTTGTGTAGTTGCCAGTTGGTGTTTAGGTAGATGTCCCTTCAGTCTTCAAGTGGCTATTAAGAACCATGGTATTGGTATCAGTATTGGTATTGGTAATAATATCTCGGTGAGTCGGCATTCCACCTATCTATCTGGATTCCAATTTCCAGATGGAACCTGTTTGGTATAAACTCTAGCATTAATCACACATTTAAAATAAAAAATTCACAAACTTAAAATAAAAAATAAAAAATGGATCTATATTAATAGAGTAGGTGTAACATTAATATTCACTCACAAACCAATATACATGACGGCTAAGTTTTAAACTGCCCGTCAGTTTGACTTTCTGTAAAATTAAGCACATACAAGTGCTATACCATGCCTCCCTATCGAAATTACTATGATAGAGAACCTAGTTATTCCCATTCGAGCAAATTATTATCTCTTTAAGGAAAACCCGACAGATAGGTTTTTGGTGTCATGTAGGTTCAAATTGTAATATATCATACTACTCCCCACAACAAGCTGGATGGAGGAGCGAGCACTAGCACGATTTGTATCTATATTGTTGGGGGAAACAGGACGATTCAAAAATGCGTGGGTTAGGTTGGGCCCGAAACTAAAAGATCATAAATGCATTGGCTTAAATAATAATAACTGTTGAATCCCTCCCTATTTTAGACGAACATTACTCCTTCCTGATAAAGCATGGAAGAGTCTAACCATTCGACGTTTTCCCCAAACGTCCGTCTCCTCCCGTCTCCTCCGTCCCCTCCCGTTAACGGCGCCCCGACGTCTGCCTTCTCCGATGGTCTCACTCCTCCCCACGACGAGACGTGGTCCCACATGATATCCCGTGGATTCGTCCCCCGTCACATCTCCCACTTCCTCAAATATGCGGCTTTGGAAACCCATCACATCTCGCACTTGGCTGGCTGTATCTGTCAGTTTCCCTTTAATCTCCATCGTGTTATCCGTTCGTACGACCACAACTTTCCTATCAATTTTCCCAGAGCGCCATTTTCCCAATGTATATTTGAATTTCAGAATGCGAGGAAAATTTGAATTTGAGGCTGCGAGCCAAGTTTAAATTTGAATTCAATTTCAAATCAAATGAGATGTAGAAAAAGTCTGGTTTTCTATTTGGATAACCTGTATCTGAATCTAGCACATGCACAGTGAATTTGCTGTAACACCAAGCTGTTACACTTGTAACTTGCGAGCCAGTGGCCGCGAGCCAGTGGCCTTGAGCCTATGCGCTGCTGCAATGTTCAGCCTTATCAATCCTAACTAATAAATTGGGTTTTGTATTTACTGAGATCTATTTCGATGGTTTTCAAGGTTTAAAGAGCAGACCTTTACGGGTTTGGATCTTATTTTTTTTTTTGCTTTGATATTTCTATCTATCAGATGTTGTCTGAAGGTCTCTGGGGGCTACCTTCCTTTCACAACCGTCTGATCAACAAAATGCCTACATCAGCCGCATATTGGTCACCGGATGGGAAGACTACCTGGCCCTCTGAGCCGAAGCCTGAGCAATGTAAGACTCAGAAAAATCTTCGACGCCTTCGACAGTAACGAAGGCAGGAGGATATCCGTCGACGAGCTCGGCCATGCCCACATAACAAATCCGAAGTGTATGGAGTAACCCGTTCTTTGGGATTTTAGTATTTTTTCTTCAGTATATACTACAGTTGTTCAGAATACGGTATTTTTTCTTCTCGTTTTGCGTCTATGATTTGTGCTTCTTAAATTCCCTGGATTACAAATATGCTGTTATGCATTGTTCTGCTAGTAAACAACACTATCATTATTCTCAGCTTGGCTCCCTTGAGCAATGATGATCGTTCTGTGTTTCCTTCATAAAATGTAAAATGTTATATTAGGAACTGGGAGGTCCACGAGAGTGAATTCACAGGGCTTTATGTTGATTTGTGTGCATGTGAAGATTTCTTTTAACATGCATTTGGTAATATCTTAATCGTGACTTAGGAATGAATGGCAGTGAAAAGTTGTTATAGTACATAGATGTTTATTATTATTTTTGCTCAATATAATAAAAAAACACAATATAATAAAATTGATATATTATTTTGAGGTTTAGGATTTTCTCAATCAAATTAAGTCTTAAAACTAAATGTATAATTAATAATTAGGAAGAGCAAAAACTAAGAGATTAGCATGGTAAAAGAAACTCAACAAGCTTAATGCTCAAACAAATCTAGTGGGGATTTTTTTAGCAAAGTAGATACCTACTCTTCCCATATACTTGGACAACTAATATTTTTATGGTGTAGTTTGTTAGATTTAGTAATTAGTTAAATGAAGTTTCTTTATGTGATAAGGCATTTTATTATGGAAAATGTTTTGAGACGTAAAAATGTTAAAATTTAAAGAGGATAAATTTAAATAATAAAGTTAGTCATATTTTATTTTAAAGAGTTATTATTAATTTAATCTTTTCTAGTTAACAATCTAAAACACATCATTTTTTATTTGAAAATAAATGATAAAAAAAAAATTATAAAGTAAAACACAATCTTATAGAAAATTCCAATTAATATAGCATGTCCATAATAGTAAGTATTCAAAGTTACACTTTGTTATCCCTTTTAAAAATTTAGGTTTGTGATTTTCAGTCCAATTTTGACAATCTTTGACATATGATAAGTATATGATCAAATTTTTTTAATTTTAAAAATGAATATGTGCACACAAACTAATCCTAAAATATAAGTGTAAAAACAAATTGAATATATGATATAATGGTTTGAAAAAAAAACGCAGTTCATTCTCTTAAGCTTGTTGATTCCCCCAGTTACAAAAACAAAGATTATCATATCAATTTTGAAAGAAATAATTTTAAATATAACCTAATTGAGAAGAAATTTAAATGTTCAATATCATCATCTTCTTAATTATACACTCATGACTTTTTCTATTATTCATTAAATATACTATAATGTTTCGGAATTTTAATTGTTATAATTCATAAAAAGTTGTTCTTAACTTTCATGAGATATATGTAGAATAGAGTTCTTACTCTTTCAAATACAAATTTCTTAAAAAATTGTATCAATAAATACTTACAACTCTACTTCTTGGCACTATATTTAAACAAATATTGAAAAAAAATTACTTTAAATAACATTTTTCTCTTACCTATACTTTCACTTCCACATACTTTTGTTCATATTTAACATCAAACTATTTGAAATGTACATAATTTTTTTGTCACATTAATTTATTATTACAAATTATTAAAAAACTTAAAGTTTACAAATTCATTCTAGAAAATTAAAAAAAAAGTAAATCTAGTTAATATTTAAATAAAAAATAAAAAAGTAATCTTAGTTTTATTGTTTCCATGGTTCAAGACTAAATAATTATTAGAATGACAACATAATTCATAAAAATTAAAAAAGAAATCTATAAAATTAGTTAATAAGACAACCCTAACTAAGCTCATAGTAGTACAACCCTAACTAAGCTGATATCCGCCGGTGGCTCGCTGCTCCACGCAAGATCACTTCCGCGTCAGGTGCATTGATGTGCAGCCTACATTGGAACTCGTCCACGATCCAATCCGGACAATCAACCGATATGGGTGCAGGATTTGGGTGGATCTTGCGTGGGTGGATTAAGTCGGAGAATGCAGCCAGGAATGAGAAGACGGATGATTAAAGATTTGATGATCCAATCAAGAATGATTAAAGGAATCAGAAATCTGAGGGACAGGTGCCCGGCTACTCTTCCCTCATCAACCCGCGTTTAAACCTCAGCAACTGAGTAAAGACTCTGGATACATAGTCGTGGCGAATATCCCACCTAGCGTGAAATTATTGGCTTTTATATAAATATAAGGTCCTTATTCAATCAACCCAGCCAGTTATTTAACGCCCCTAAAATACGAGGCCCCTACCTTACTTTAGGGTCCTTACTTCTTCGACAACTCTGACAATTCTTTTTTAATGCAAGGATAACCTTATGCATAAGCTTCGAGCTGTTAGTTAGACTAGGTAAGCACTAAACTGTACTCTATTAACTCCATTTATTTGTTTAATATGAAGCTGTAATCCTTTGTAATCTCATGTATTTATTGATAAGCTTATATCCAAGGTAATTAAAGCTGGAGAGTCAGCATGACTCTAATCTGGTATGTGTTTAAAGCAAGTGATTAGGGCGATACAATTAGTCTGTATTTGTGATTAGCATAATTACGGATATGCTTCTACTGTGGTTACTAGTTCTATTAGCGTTGATTAGCCTGCTTATTGGTAATGTTTAACCTACCATCCTTGTATAGTATCCATGCCAGTGTTTGCCTTTATTCAATATTCATATCTCATACATAGTCGTGGACGTGCTCTTTACCCATTCATTCAGAAAATACTCATGAGACATAGATATTGAACCTCACAGACTAGGAGATCATTAGGTATCTTTTTACATTAACCCCTGGATTTAACACTTAATCACCCAAACCTCGACACTAGTATTTCACTTACTATGGTTTATTCCAGCAGTGAGTTAGTATCTCCTGTGATAAATCAGAGAACATCGAGCTTAAGGAAAATATATTAGCAGAATGATAAAGTAAATCAGCAAGCTCGTTTACCTTTTCCATTAAAGTTTTTATAGAATACCTGGGGCCACGCAAGAAGTTGAGTTGCTTCAGAATTTACAAAATATTCTCATTGGCTTTTTTTGTATAAGAAAATTGCATATTTAGGGGTTACGATGGTTCCATCTCTCACTTTAATGCCCAACGCGTCCAGGATTTGGTGCAGGTTGACCATCACGTAGTGAGTTGACGGGATCTATCCGGTTCCATCTCTCACTTTAATGCCCAACGCGTCCAGGATTTGGTGCAGGTTGACCATCACGTAGTGAATTGACGGGATCTGTCCGGACTAAGATCCGCCAACAACTCAAATGGATTTGCCTTGGATTTGGGCGTATTCAATCACTTAATCCTTCACCAGCTCGAGTTAATGCACCATCCACGTTTTCTGCCTTCTTCTCATCTCCCGCCCATTCCATGCTATGTCATTCTCACGGCTCACGGTGATGTCATTCTCATTCTCACGGCTCACAGGAAAGCAATAGGACCAGTTTGCAATCAGCACAGCAAGTAGATATCACTCCTACCAGGTACCGCATATCTCTCCATTTTTGTAATCTGCCAATTCCAATCGACGTGTTGCCAATTTCTGGTATTTCTGCTCGCTTGTTTAACATGGATATCGACGTAGGGGTTTTATTTATTCACTGCTCTGCATTTGTGTTTGGTTCATTGTCTGGTAATTAATTTGTGGATGGCAAATAAATATTTTTTTAGTTATGTTCAAGCCTCATTTCTTCTTGAAAAATCTGGGTCTCTTCTTCATTCAGAATGGACTTCATAACCTCCATATTCTCATGACCCACAGCCATGCTGCCTCTGGGTCTCTTGTTTGGCCAGCCATGACTCTCATGATCATGGTCGGCCCCCAACATAATGCAAAACAATATACTTACAAAAACTATAGGCCTAAAATTTGATAACACAGAGACCTCTCAGTGAAAACGAAAATACTGAATCCCTGAACCTCACCTCTGTGTATATATATATATATATACCTCCTTTCCTAGTGTTTTACACTGTTATACATTATCAATCTGTATAAAACTTTGACTGTACAGAGAAAGGGAGCTGTGACCAGGCCATTTTGCCCGTTAAATACTGGTAAAATAGTACTTACTGCATAAGACGGAAGCTAGTAGTAGTTTTACTGTCTAGTAGTAGTTTTATTTTTTAGTTATATAATACTTCATTTATCTGGGAATTCTCCACCGCGGGTTTTATAAATTGAATTTCTCTTTAGCGAAATCGCAGATTTCATGCATGTCAGGTTATTTCATCTTCTATCCCGTGCTCCTCGTCTGATCAAGAAGGAAGAAAACAACCAGGCATGCCCTAAAACAATAAGTCAGACCAGCCATTCTATTAAACCCACCCATCCATTCTGGGGCAAATCACTTTTTTTGTGGCAACTTGACTCCGTGCCTAAATATTGTTTCCTGTCCTGAGTGAGGTGCATAGCAACCTCGTCGTATTGTCCGAGTCTGGATGGCCTGAAGCTTATTTTCCTGTTGTCTGGATGACCCTAACCTAATTGTCTTTCATCCTGTAAGGATCAGGGTATGTATTTCTAAACATGGCTAGATTTCAACTTGAAGTATACAGGTATGTCTGATACCTAAAGCTTGTCTTATTTAAAAAGATCGGGGTTGGGGCACGCACTTCCTTTTCCATTGGTTGGCATGCATGTTATTACATATATAATATATAAACATTCTAAAATGTTGAATTCAAAGCGGCTTCGCACCTCGTCAAAAATACTTTCTATTTTGTTCCCCAATGTTGATTCTCGCCCTCCCTGAAGGGAGGCGATCGGTTCGTACCTCACCCTCTCGTCCGATAAAGTATACGACCACTTTGTTTGTTCCTGAAGAATATATAAAAGCCATATAAATTTGTCTGTCCGGCCAAATTGAAAACCTAGTGAAATGCGTGCGTTTGAGATATGTAAAACCCTAGGTTGTGGAGTTAAATAGGCATATTCTTTACCGGGTTCCCAAACTTTTCTTTTTTTAGTCAAATAGCTTATTAAACGCATTTCATGTAATTCCCTTCCAATAAGGCCAGGGGATTATAGCGGATTAGAGCTCCAATGAAAAGGTTAAAAAAAAAGGTCCGGTACTAAAAAAGGTGGTGGTTCGTAAGGGAATTATTGCTAAGCTAAGTAAGAATCTAACCTCTTACAACGGCAAAGGTAAATCATTCCCGAGTTACGAGGACTCGGAGGGACTCGACCAGCAGGGAGAGGGAATGTACAAAATGGTAGTATATATGTTGATATTGTGATTATTACCTTTGCTGATTTCCATCGGATAAGTCTCCATTTTTGGGGAGGCTTCAAATTTGAAGCCTTCAGTGCCCTTCAAAGGCCCTTTTAAGCGTCATAGAAGGCCATATTAAATTTTAGCCGGCAAAAAAAATTTACTTTTATGGAGAGCACGTTAATTATGAAATTAAATAAAATTATATAAATTTGCAACTGAAGGGCGAGTCCAAATTTTGCCTGTTCTGGCTTTATCAATGGACTGTGGCCCAGGGGAGTGGGTTGTGGCAGTGCCCGCCGGTATGTTTGATGCTTACTTTGTCTCATATAAGACGCAACTGATTAAAGTATTTTAAAATGCAATTTCGGTTCTGATGCCACAGGAAGTTTCCACGTATGTTGAATGGTTTCTTTGCTTGATGTTCTTTTAACACAGCGTGCACCTATTAATAAGATTTATATTAAACTTAGATTGACGAAGCATGTAAACTTTATTATTTAATTTCTTTCTCTAGATTAATGACGAAGAATTACATTTAAAAATATTTGATTTGATTGACTTTGAAATGGATTGATGCTGATTTTAATTTTTTATTACTTTAAGTCGAAATTTATTTTTTAGAATTTTCATTGCGTTTAACGCAAATATTTTAATTATTAATAATAAACACTGAATCCCTATGCTAAACACCACGAAGGTGGCTCATAAATGCCGTGACACTCTGCCTGATGTGCATAGACACAACGATTGTTACGCCAAGGAAAGTCTACACATTGGATAATGTGCATGCTTTTACGTAAAATAAATTTGAATATCATGCATTGCTAAGATGTCTAGCTACAAAAGATGAGATACATTTCGTATTTTATAATTGGAGACTTTCTTACCGCTTAAGAAATGGGCATCGAATGCTTAAATGAAGTTTTAGAAAGGCATTTTAAAATACGAAATGTATTTCATAATTTCCATTAGAAGTTTAGGTAGACGATAAAGGTGTGAATTAGTAAGAAGTTCGTTATGGTTGATGATTAGATATATGTATTTGAATGTAAAATATCACAATTAAACACTCTGAATAGTGAATTGGAGGGCTCTATGTGACATGGTGGTGTGGCACCATGGTAGCTAGACCGTTAGTAGGTGACTCGTGAGTCGGTGAGTTTTAAGTGAGCATAATCTATTAATCAACATTAATGTTATCATTATCAAGGAACATCAACTCCTGTGACCTGTTGAATCTTGATCCTCAATTCCAATCCTCATCCAATGTTGCACTGCCTACACAATTAAATCAATGGCTAAGGGGGGTTTGTGATTAGTGAACTTTGTGCCACACTGCCATGGCCATGTGACCACGGATTACGGCCAGCTACCGCATTAATGAAATGGTAAATGTTTAATATGGATTATGGAAAATTTCATATTGGATTATGCGAATTTATGCCATTTATGAATTATTCGCAGAGTCTAGACTCGCAGGTTGCAGCTCGTTGCTCAATGGAGCTTGTCACATAGATTCTAGACTCTTTTGAGTTCTTTGGTTCACCTTAGATTCTAGAATTCCTTGAATCCTAGACTGGACACCGATTGTTAGAAGTAACAACTCGCTTTGAGTAGGGGTAGGGGGTATACATGATGATGGAAATTTGATGGCCTAGATTCTTGATGTTAGAATTTTTCTTCATGTTGATGGTACCCTAGTGATGGTGATGTTAGCATATACATGTTCATGGTGTATTTGAATTTTGGTATAGGAGCTATGGGATATGGTTGATCTTGATATGCTCTCTTGTGGTTCCTTATTGATGAAAATGGTGCATTTCATCTCTATGCCACTTCATCATTAGTGAAGCGCCCTCATAGCCTTGTTTTGTCAAAGGTTGAGTTTCCTTTTATGATGGAGCACTTGGCTTGGTTGCATGATTTGGTCGTGTTTGGGAACTCCTCTATGACAACATACTAATACTCCGGATTAAAGACATATTCATAAATTCTTGTAGATCACTCATGCTTATGGATGGATTTCTCTTAGCAAAGTAGATTATGTAAATACCAAGTGGTCATCGTTTGGTGTATTGTTTTCTTATCTAAATCTGCCATAAATTAAGAATGACACAATATGGGAAATAATGAACGGTGTCAATGGAAAAACAAAGGTTTTAGCGGTGTATCCTATAGGTATGGGTTATATAATGTTCACAACAGCCAATATATATGGATAGCTCATGAAGAATTTTGAGCAGTCTCGACTTTCAAATCTTCCAAGAAAAGGGACACATTTGTACTCTTTATGAATGCCCTAAGCATGGTCCTTGCTGGAGATCTCAATAAGGACTATACTTCACACAGAGTACCATAAGAGCAAGATAATCCAAGCCTATTGATAACAAATTTGCATGCAGAACACTATAAATTACTGTAGGACTGAATGCACAACACTTCTAAAGATGGTCTGAGAGCTAATGGTGGAGGTTCATTTCTAGCCCTACTTTGCAAGCCAAGAGAGGAAGATCGCACCTTTTTGTATGTAATAATTATTGAATGATATCCATGATTCTTGGTATAGGGTATGAATCTTCGATATTGACACTCTTACTGAATTCCCCAACTGTTAATTGCAAATAATCTTTTCAGCATTGCAGAGAAACGAACCACTGTAGCAGGTGACTCTGTTGAGTATTTGTTTAATTCAATGTAGTTCCTCTTACTCAAAGTAAGATGATGGCATTACCAAGGAGACTTGTTAGAGTCTTGTCATTTACAAGTGAAGGAAGCAAAGTATCTGTGCAACTAACCATATCACAATTTGTTCAGGGAAAAGGGAACTTTAATTCATCAAATATTTCTAAATGTGTCTAGTTTGCAAATACCAAGGACAATTATGGAATTATTTAAAGACGTGTCTTTTTTTAGAGCTAGTTTGCAAACGATAATGAAAATTTGATGTACTATTACATTTTCAAATGAAAAGAAGGATTTATTTTTACATGGCAGTATTGTAGGGTTGAATTTCTAATAGCCCTTCAAAGTGAAATGTGACCATGCCCTTCAAATTTGATCCCTGGTTCCGTATGCATTACTATCTGTAAACATAACGGTATTACTACTATCCGTATCTAGCACTGATAAAGGCTCATTAATTACTCTGAATACGTAACAGTCATGTAATGCTCTCTCACGTAGTTCGAACAAGCTAGTTTATGCCACTTTCCCCTCCCCGGACCGTAAGGTTAAGTCTCTTTATTCTATAACAGGTTGTGCTCGATCCCGGAGGGAGGCTCACCTTCCAAAGGTAAGGATGTCGCTCGCTCCATTTAGTTAATGTCCAATACTTAGTCTGGCCCAACAAAAAAGGAACTTATTGTAGGTGCGCTCGAAGGAGAGAAGGCCACTACACAAATAAGCATACTTTCTTTTTTGGGGAGGGAATCAATCAACGTGTATATATTTGCTATTACACTTATTACAAAGAAATTAAGTATATCTTGAATGCATTGGCATTCGTGTCATGTGACTGGACCATGTCCCTGTCATGTAATAGTTCCACCCACAGTTTGGAGAAATGATTTCTCCTCACTCCACTTGTATCTTTCGTTTTGGTTAATATCGACCTTTTCGAGAGCGCAAGGGGTCTACAGCAGTACTGTAGCAGACAAGAATATGAATTTTTATGTAACCATACAAAACTTCCTTTTATAATATTTATTTTTATAATATTTATTTATTTATGAAGATATTTCAATTTCATACATTTAATATTCTTACATAGAATTCATATTCATTATGCAAATATATTGAATCATCTCTCCAAGTCAAGAAACTAATTAGATCAATTAGGAATTTTTAAAACCGTCGTAATTTTTTGTTTATATTTAGTTGTAATACAGGAATTGGCCTCACAAGATACTCTGTTACCACAGAAACATCTCTTTCTGTTTCGAAAAATAGTTTTCGTTTCCCGGTTTTGGAAACTGTTTTTCGTTAAATGTTGCATGCAGGTCGTTTCTCCCTTCTCCCTCCGTTTCATTAATGGTTAAGTTCATTAATGTTGAAATATTTATATATATATATATATGGAGTTTGTTTCATTAATTTATTTATTTCTCTCAATTCTAATATTGACATGTGTCTTATATTTTGAAGGTATAATTTTTTTCTTAACGTATAAAAATTTAAGATAAAAAAAATTACACTTTGAAAAATTGGATCTACCTAACCTAAACCTTTATTTAAAAAATAGTTTTACTATAAGATGAAGAATTTTTATATATTTAAATTACCATGTTAAATTATATAAATTTACAACATTCCATTTTTTAAAAATAAATTATATATATTAGAAATCTAAATAAAAATTTATTTTAAACTAAAAAAACTATATATCAAAATTTATAAACAATTCTACTTCTTTAAATGATTTCTTACAACTCATTTCCATATACACAAAAGGGGTATTTATGGTGCAGTCCTGATGTTGTGACTTACACAACAATCATTGATGGTTTGTGTAAGGTAGAGAGAGTGCGGAATGCTTATGATGTTTGGAATAGGATGGTACGGGCAGGTTGTGCACCAAATGCGGTAGCATGTGGAGCATTGATATAAGTTACCTCATATATGTGCGTTAGCTATTTGTTTGTGGGAGAAAAGATTTCTTGTGTAAAAATTTAAAGATTTCTGGATAACAATAAATATATTATAGGTTTTTCTTTAAATCTTTTGTTTATGTAATACCTTTATAGAGAAAAAGAAAGCATGTCTTTTATGATAAAGTCAATTTTAACCCTAACCTAAAATACATGGAGATTACCATTGTACTTTATTTAAATATTATATAATAGTTAATTATTAAAGCTACATATTATTACGGATAAGTATGAATAGTTACACTTAGAGAGTAGTTTCTTTCTTCAACTATCTACATCAAATCCTCTTAGTTTAGTTGGAAAGATTATCCAGTTTTAACTTAGGGGAATAATGAAAACACAGAAGATAATGTTGATTGAAATGGTGACTTAGTCTATAATACTAGAGTGCTGAGTCTAAAATGAATGTATATTTTCAATTTGCAAGTAATCAATTAAGTGATAAAACTATTGTCTTTTTGCACAACGTTTATTTATTATCACATCAAGCAAGATGACTGTATGGATAGTTGTCAGTTTCCAGTGGCCACCTACATCTGCATAGCAAATATTGACATTGTTTTACAAGATGGAAAATACATTTTGTGACAACTCTTGTATTAAATGTTTGATTGCAAATTGGAAAATACCTATCTGTTTGTCTCATAGACAGGTATTAAGTTAGGCCTCCCGTCATAATTTATGGGTTGGGTATGGATGCAAATCTGAATTGGGTTTCTAGTATTTGCCGCGCCTGTATATATAACACTGGATATATTCATTGTTCCTGAAGGTTATTAAAATTTAAAACCACAAATGAATTTAAAAACACTCCAGCTCAATTTCTTCTATACAAAAGGGGCAGCAAAGATATTGAGGAACAAGTGATGGTTCTCATTAACAAGCTCTAGGTTCCCAATTCTAAGGTCCCGAAAAGCTTTACTGTGAATTAAAGCACTCTATTGCTGGCTCGAAGTGAAGATTACCCTTTCAAATGAATCCGGAGAGGTCATAATATGGACTAAGTGAATCTGTAATTGAATCAACGATGATTACAATATTGGGTAAGTCATATGTTTGAAAAGGGAGCTCAAGTACTCAATAAATTATGGACCAGGAGGCAGGCTCCTTTCCATCTGAGACTCCTTGCCCGATGCAGACAAGCGGCTTTGCACCTTCTTTCACGAACAAATTTTGCAACTAGTAGCCATGTTAGGATAATCTTTGCGAATTTCCATACCTAGTAATAGGTTTGTTACTTGCGGTTCTGGTTGCTTTAAATTTATAATCAAATCATTGTGAGTTTCCACTCAAGTGCAGTTATGGAAGTGGATGAACTTCTTAAAAATTTATAATGAATTTGTTATCCTTAAACAAGCTCACACAACATTGCATGTATTTCAACAACGTTGAGAACCAATTTTTGATCTAGTTGGGTTTGGGTATCTAAGCTTTGTTTTTACCTAGAGAATATTTGGGTATTGGCTTCCTCCGTTTGTAGATCTTGACGTACTAAACTATTGACATAGTATTGGGAGGGTTGGATGACGTTGTTGCTGCGTGTGCATTGAATTGATAGAGTGTTGATTACATTGATGATGAATAAGCTCTTCATATTGAATGGTTCCATTTGAGTTTCACTGAAAGAGAAAATTAATTTGTAGCTTGTGATTTGTCTTGTTCATAGTCCATTAACCACGATAGATTAGAGTAGGAACAATAAAAATTCGTAGTAGAATTCTTTACCCACACAATATGTGCAGTTTTGAAGAGCTGGGTAAACATGCACTTGAAGTTGTTTTTTTGTTTTGCTTTTAAATGGTGAAACTTAGGACGTATATTTATATTATGCATCACGTATGTGGCAGATCAGAACATACATATATTTATATTATGCATGTAGATAGGGTTTGAAGTCACATGTGCAGATTATTCTGGGTCTAGAAAACTGATTGGGGGCAGGCTTTTGTCGTTTACCAAAAACATCTCTCTTGCGATCTGGAAATCATGATTTTTACACGTTTTATTTTACCAAATACATCCCTCGTGCAATCTGGAAATAGTGACTTTTTCCATTCTATATAGCATTACTTGTATATAAAAATAGCTAAATAGCTCAGTAGTGTTTTTTATATTTAATTATTTGATATAAGTTTGCAACTTACAGATAGTTTCAATATATTGTACAGTTTCCATTCAAGTAGTCTTGGCTAGTTCATAGCTTCGAGATTATTGTCTATCAAAGAAGCAAGACCAACTAAGATGAAGATGAAGTTATGGGAAAAAATGGCATTGGCATTGGCATTAGCTTTAGTCTTAGCCAAACAAAAATTAAAGAAGAAGACTGGATTAAAAAGAGGTTGAAAATCTTGGTAAGTTTATAGATTTTTTTTTACTTTTACAATTTTGTTTATAGATTTTTTTTTATTTTTACAATTTATTTTATTTAGTTTTTTTTACATGGTTTACATGGTTTATTTAGTTGTTTTTCTATTAGGTTGAGTTGCATTATTTTCATTTTAAAAGAAAATCCTTTTCATTTATATGCAATATCTCATGTGCGCTCAAAACCGTCACTTTCTTTGATGCACACACACACACACAAGAAACTCTCTCGTCACCCACTAAGTTCAAAAATAGCTTAAATCTACTCACTTAATACCTCCATAGGAGGGCACAAAAGAATCTTGTAGTTTAGGTAGGATTTTGGGGCTAGGCATCCAAAAACATAGTTGTTGTCCTTAGGGTGCTATAAAAATCCTTCTAAATCAAGTGGTCGTGTATAGCCACAAGGGGAAAGTGAAAGAGCGGCACCGCGCCATAGGGGGTCAAACCCAAGGTTGCGGGTGTATGTTCTCTCAAGTGGGCTCACCACCACTTGTTGAAAAGGAGATGACCCAATATCGTTCGAGGGATAACTGCTCTTTCTACACTTGACGAAGGTACTTAGTGACCAACTTAGGATGTCATTCCTTATAGGTGACTGTCGTGGAAGCCGACAGTACCTGAGACAGATTTTGTCACAAGATCAAGGAAAGCACACGTCACAAGATCAAGGAAAGCTAGCGACTGCTAGATTTCCTTCTAACATAAGCATTTCCTTCTAGGATAAGAACACATACTTATGCTAGAAGAAAAGCTAACAGTCACTAGCTTTCCAATAGAAAAATCATGTCCATGGTGATTGGTGGTTGCTAGCTTATACCTTGATCTTGTTCCATGTGATGTATTTTGAAATAAGCACATGGCAAAAGATCAAGGAAAGCTAGCGACTGCTAGCTTTCCTTCTAGCATAAGCATTTCCTTCTAGTATAAACACACATGCTTATGCTAGAAGGAAAGCTAACAGTCGCTAGCTTTCCAATAGAAAACCATGTCCATGGTGATTGGTGGTTGCTAGCTTATACCTTGAGCTTGTGCCATGTGCTCTATTTTGAACGAATGCTATCTCTCCTTCTAGTATAACACACGTGCTTATGTTAGAAGGAAAGCTAGCAGTCGCTATCTTTCCAATAGAAAAACCTTGGGCATGGTGATTGGTGGTTGCTAGCTTATACCTTGAGCTTGTGCCATGCACTCTATTTTCAAATAAGCACATGGCACAAGATCAAGGAAAGCTAGCGACTGCTAGCTTTCCTTCTAGCATAAGCATTTTCTTCTTGGATAAGAACACATATTTATGCTAGAAGGAAAGCTAGCAGTCGCTAGCTTTCCAATAGAAAAATCATGTCCATAGTGATTGGTGGTTGCTAGCTTATACCTTGAGCTTGTGCCATTTTCTCTATTTTGAAATAAGCACATGGCAAAAGATCAAGGAAAGCTAGCGACTGCTAGCTTTCCTTCTAACATAAGCATTTCCTTCTAGCATAAACACATATGCTTATGCTAGAAGGAAAGCTAACAGTCGCTAGCTTTCCAATAGAAAAACCCTGTCCATGGTGATTGGTGATTGCTAGCTTATACCTTGAGCTTGTGCCATGTACTCTATTTTGAACGAATGCTACATTTCATTCTAGCATAAACATTTTTTTCTAGCATGTCACACATGCTTATGGTAGAAGGAAAGCTAGCAGTCGCTAGCTTTCCAATAAAAAACCATGTCCATGGTGATTGGTGGTTGCTAGCTTATACCTTGAGCTTGTGCCATGTGCTCTATTTTGAACGAATGCTAGCTCTCTTTCTAGCATAACACACATGCTTATGTTAGAAGGAAAGCTAGCAGTCGCTAGCTTTCCAATAGAAAAACCTTGGGCATGGTGATTGGTGGTTGCTAGCTTATACCTTGAGCTTGTGCCATGCACTCTATTTTCAAATAAGCACATGGCACAAGATCAAGGAAAGCTAGCGACTGCTAGCTTTCCTTATAGCATAAGCATTTTCTTCTTGGATAAGAACACATATTTATGCTAGAAGGAAAGCTAGCAGTCGCTAGCTTTCCAATAGAAAAATCATGTCCATAGTGATTGGTGGTTGCTAGCTTATACCTTGAGCTTGTGCCATTTGCTCTATTTTGAAATAAGCACATGGCAAAAGATCAAGGAAAGCTAGTGACTGCTAGCTTTCCTTATAGCATAAGCATTTCCTTCTAGCATAAACACATATGCTTATGCTAGAAGGAAAGCTAACAGTCGCTAGCTTTCCAATAGAAAAACCCTGTCCATGGTGATTGGTGATTGCTAGCTTATACCTTGAGCTTGTGCCATGTACTCTATTTTGAACGAATGCTACATTTCATTCTAGCATAAACATTTTTTTCTAGCATGTCACACATGCTTATGGTAGAAGGAAAGCTAGCAGTCGCTAGCTTTCCAATAGAAAAACCCTAGGCATGGTGATTGGTGGTTGCTAGCTTATACCTTGAACTTGTGCCATGTACTCTATTTTCAAATAAGCACATGGCACAAGATCAAGGAAAGCCTTGAACTTGTGCCATGTACTATATTTTCAAATAAGCACATGGCATAAGATCAAGGAAAGCTAGCGACTGCTAGCTTTCCTTCTAGCATAAGCATTTACTTATAGGATAATAACACATACCTATGCTAGAAAGAAAGCTAGCAGTCGCTAGCTTTCCAACAGAAAAATCCTGTCCATGGTGATTGGCGGTTGCTAGCTTATACCTTGAGCTTGTGCCATGTGTTCTATTTTGAAATAAGCACATGGCAAAAGATCAAGGAAAGCTAGCGACTGCTAGCTTTCTTTCTAGCATAAGCATTTCCTTCTAGCATTTTTGAGAATGAAAACTTTTCTTTTTAATGAGTCTCTATATTGTACAGTTTCCATTCAAGTAGTCTTGGCTTCATAGCTTCTAGATTATTGTCTATCAAAGAAGCAAGACCAACTAAGATGAAGATGAAGTTATGGGAAAAAATGGCATTGGCATTGGCATTAGCTTTAGTCTTAGCCAAACAAAAAGTAAAGAAGAAGACTGGATTAAAAAGAGGTTGAAAATCTTGGTAACTTTATAGATTTTTTTTTACTTTTACAATTTTGTTTATAGATTTTTTTTTATTTTTACAATTTATTTTATTTAGTTTTTTTTACATGGTTTACATGGTTTATTTCGTTGTTTTTCTATTAGGTTGAGTTGCATTATTTTCATTTTAAAGGAAAATCCTTTTCATTTATATGCAATATCTCATGTGCGCTCAAAATCGTCACTTTATTTGATGCACACACACACACACACAAGAAACTCTCTCGTCACTCACTAAGTTCAAAAATAGCTTAAATCTACTCACTTAATACCTCCATAGGAGGGCACAAAAGAATCTTGTAGTTTAGGTAGGATTTTGGGGCTAGGCATCCAAAAACATAGTTGTTGTCCTTAGGGTGCTATAAAAATCCTTCTAAATCAAGTGGTCGTGTATAGCCACAAGGGGCAAGTGAAAGAGCTGCGCCGTGCCATAGGAGGTCAAACCCAAGGTTTCGGGTGTATGTTCTCTCAAGTGGGCTCACCACCACTTGTTGAAAAGGAGACGACCCAATACCGTTCGAGGGATAACTGCTCTTTCTCCACTTGACGAAGGTACTTAGTGACCAACTTAGGATGTCATTCGTTATAGGTGACTGTCGTGGAAGCTGACAGTACCTGAGACAGATTTTGTTACAAGATCAAGGAAAGCACACGTCACAAGATCAAGGAAAGCTAGCGACTACTAGATTTCCTTCTAGCATAAGCATTTCCTTCTAGCATAAGCATTTCCTTCTAGGATAAGAACACATACTTATGCTAGAAGAAAAGCTAACAGTCACTAGCTTTCCAATAGAAAAATCATGTCCATGGTGATTGGTGGTTGCTAGCTTATACCTTGAGCTTGTTCCATGTGATGTATTTTGAAATAAGCACATGGAAAAAGATCAAGGAAAGCTAGCGATTGCTAGCTTTCCTTCTAGCATAAGCATTTCCTTCTAGTATAAACACACATGCTTATGCTAGAAGGAAAGCTAACAGTCGCTAGCTTTCCAATAAAAAACCATGTCCATGGTGATTGGTGGTTGCTAGCTTATACCTTGAGCTTGTGCCATGTGCTCTATTTTTAACGAATGCTAGCCTTCCTTCTAGCATAACACACATGCTTATGTTAGAAGGAAAGCTAGCAGTCGCTAGCTTTTCAATAGAAAAACCTTGGGCATGGTGATTGGTGGTTGCTAGCTTATACCTTGAGCTTGTGCCATGCACTCTATTTTCAAATAAGCACATGGCACAAGATCAAGGAAAGCTAGCGACTGCTAGCTTTCCTTCTAGCATAAGCATTTTCTTCTTGGATAAGAACACATATTTATGCTAGAAGGAAAGCTAGCAGTCGCTAGCTTTCCAATAGAAAAATCATGTCCATAGTGATTGGTGGTTGCTAGCTTATACCTTAAGCTTGTGCCATTTGCTCTATTTTGAAATAAGCACATGGAAAAAGATCAAGGAAAGCTAGCGACTGCTAGCTTTCTTTCTAGCATAAGCATTTCCTTCTAGCATAAACACATATGCTTATGCTAGAAGGAAAGCTAACAGTCGCTAGCTTTCCAATAGAAAAACCCTGTCCATGGTGATTGGTGATTGCTAGCTTATACCTTGAGCTTGTGCCATGTACTCTATTTTGAACGAATGCTACTTTTCATTCTAGCATAAACATTTTTTTCTAGGATGTCACACATGCCTATGGTAGAAGGAAAGCTAGCAGTCGCTAGCTTTCCAATAGAAAAACCCTAGGCATGGTGATTGGTGGTTGCTAGCTTATACCTTGAACTTGTGCCATGTACTCTATTTTCAAATAAGCACATGGCATAAGATCAAGGAAAGCTAGCGACTGCTAGCTTTCCTTCTAGCATAAGCATTTACTTATAGGATAATAACACATACCTATGCTAGAAAGAAAGCTAGCAGTCGCTAGCTTTCCAATAGAAAAATCCTATCCATGGTGATTGGTGGTTGCTAGCTTATACCTTGAGCTTGTGCCATGTGTTCTATTTTGAAATAAGCACATTGCAAAAGATCAAGGAAAGCTAGCGACTGCTAGCTTTCTTTCTAGCATAAGCATTTCCTTCTAGCATTTTTGAGAAGGAAAACTTTTCTTTTTAATGAGTCTCTACTTGTGCTAGATGCAATGGATTTTTATTTATCTCTAAGTATTTAATATGTTTCCATAACACATGACCCTTATTATTCTTGTGCATGTGAATAAAATACATGTAATAGAATATTGTTTGATAATGCTCATTATTTTATGTATTTTTAAAACAATTTAAACTTATAGTCGACTATTTATTATTGTTTTTAGAAGCTATGGACTCTGGTGCAATGACAATTCCAAGGAATAATTTGAAGAAAAAACGAATTGCAAGTGACACACAAACAACGTCTCCCCCATGTGGTATGGTGGTTTTAAATATTATTCTCTCATTTCTAAATGGTTAGACTAGAAGACTATATGGTAATATTTGTGATTTTGATTTCATTTTATTTATAGTAATAATTGCTTATTATTGTTTTTAGAAGCTGTCGTCTCCAAAGCAAGTAAAATGCCACAATCAGCATTCAAAAAACAAAAGCATCATTCAACTCAGATTATAAATTCAACAATGGGTTCTAATTTTGAAATGATTAAAAATTTCAAAACATCTGCTGCATATGAGTATGTCGAAGATTGGTATGTTGAGATTGAAAGTCCCATGAATATGTTTCCAGATATGTATCTATTTGGATCCATGGATGGAAATGATATACAAAGGCTAGGGATAATTGTTAGTTGCTATGCTCTCAATCATAGTCAGATCGATTTTCAAATGGAGGTAATTGAAGAAAATGAAGTGAAATTATTTTCTTGCCAAGTTGATTACACAAAATTTAGACCAGATTTGATTGATACTAATACAGAATTTCCAGAGTCAATAAAAAAGTCACAGTTTAAGTTGGACAGTTTTGAGAGCTTCAATGAATCTGGTCTAAAGAGTTGTGATGATCTTGTAAAACGTATTGCCAACGTTATGAAATATCGCTATGTGAGATGTAAGAAAACATCATCCGTGTTTCTTTATTTGCAACAAAGAGGTAAACTACTTGATAAAATACCAGATGATAAACTCGAGGCTCAAATGCTTGCTTTGAGAAGGGTATATTTAGCTGAGCTAGAACAGAGCATTAAAGAAAGTGAGTTCATGCCTACTGCAGAGTTTGTAAAATCCCAAAAAGAAGACTCTCAGATAGAGAAGCTTGCTGACCAATGCGATGAAATCCATGAAAATTTTAAGGACAGTTATTTATTTTCAAGCTCTTTTACCATGAAGGTGGATGTTCGAAGATGTGTAGAAGCACCCAAGTTATATAAATTGAGATCACGGGATGATTTAAATGTTCGAGTATTAGTAAAATCATTCCTACAGAAATTTCAAGCATCATTGCCTGATGCTCTTCTGATTCCATTCGACACAAAAGAGTCTGATCCGATTGGAAACCCTGTGAAAATCATGAATGAAATGGATATAAATGACAAGAACATCAATTTTTGGATAGTTGATGGGCAACACACCATTCAAGCAGCAAAAGAAATATTATCAAATCCTAAATTCAGTCTATCTGGGGAGGCAAAACAGAAGTACAAAGAACGTAATGCTCGATTCTTAGATCCATTAGTTGCTCCCAGTGTGGTGATTCGTATTTGCTGCCAGTTAAATTCTGCAAACACAGTTTTCTTCAAAACTCCATTCATTGATTCTGTGCGATCTGCAAGACAATTCCTAATTGCCACAAATAAATTAAAGAAACAAAAATGTGGGAATTCTAAGACGGCTGAAGACAAGGTATGTAATTTTTTTTTTTTTTTGCACTTAGTTTATATTGTTATAACTAAATTCATGGCTATTTTATTTTTGATATCACATTCTTACTAATTTATATTTGTTATTTTTTAACAGGTTGATGATGAAATGTTGTGCTCTTTCTTCGATTGTCCACTAACAAACTTTGCTGAAAAAAAAGTCTTGTTATATCTTGATGATACTACTTGGGATAAATGGGAAGTTGTTTTTAATTGTTACAAACTAGGGACATTAATGTGTTCTCCAAACCAACCTAAGGATCCAAACTATAAGACAAATAGTCTGAATAGTTTGGTATCAAGTTCTTTCCGTCCCCTTCAGGGACTAACCGCTGAAGAAATGTGTTCTGTAGCAGATAAACTATTGGATGGAACTGTCTGGTTTTCCGTTCCAGTGAACCATCCGACCAATGCCATAAAAATGAAAGATTATTGTTCACAATTGAAAACCAAAAGAACAATTTTGGAGGCAATGGTAACATATTGCAAAAGTCATGATAAGAATCTGAATGATAAGATTCTTACAATATCCAATATTCTTGAGCATTATGGAATTACTGATATCATATTTGTCAACTTCTGTAAGACAATGGAAGGGTGTAAATATGTAAAAGGATCACGAAATACAAAAATAGAGTCCCTTTCTCCACAAGCCTGTGTGGTCCTTGATAGAATAATTGATGCATCTACAGATATACAGGAAATTGAGAACAGTTTTGAATTCGGTTGTCATTATGGGGGTCCTAGCCTCTTGTCAACACTTTTGCACTCTTTTCCTTGTCAATTTCAACCAATGTTATACACTGACTTTGTTGTGTTGGATACATTGGCTTTGAAAGATGAATCATTCCTTAAGGATCACTATATTGAATTGTTTCGATTTTTAATCGAAAAAAATGGGTTGAAAGATTTTACTATGATTATCTTAGTAGAAATTTGGTCTTGTAAGGATGTACGCCAAGCTCTGGAGATTGTTGTCAAGGACTCAAATGTCAACTATAAAATGGCTACCGGTCTTTATGAATATAAAGAACAAGCAAACTATAGTTATGATATAGTTTTAACTATACATTTCTATAGTGAAGAGTCAAAAAGTTTAGAGGCCTCAAGATACTCTCATAGTTTTAGAGACACATCTGATGAAAAGGAGAGAGATTTTGAATTCTGGGAAGAATTATTGCAAATGCATCAACAACATAGTGATCTAAATTTGATTATTTCTCTTTATGCGGGGACAAATTTACAGCAGGCTTGCTGTACATATGGAAGAAGAATGGCATGTGTCGTAGAAAACGAGTTACAAAGGACTACCATGCTGACTAATCAAGAATCCTTCCAATTGCAAAAACCAATGTCTAATATATTGCTGTTGGAATATCCAGGTATTGTACTTGTTTTGTTCTTTCTCTAGTGATTCTTTGGATTCTATGCTATTTATAAATCTTGATTAACAAGATGTTTACTATAACTACTAATGGCGGAAATTGTAAAGAAAACAACGAAGACACTTTGCAACAAAGCAATGATCAACATAGTGTGCACAATGTCGAAGAAGTTTTCGAGATGCAAATACAAGACGAAGAAAATACCATACCAGGTACATAATTTATTTTGTTTCTTTTGTTGTATTGTACTTGTTTTGTTCTTTCTCTAGTGATTCTTTGGATTCTATGCCTATTTATTTAATGAATTTCATTCGTTGATATATTTTATAACATTTCATATGTTTATTACAGTGGCAAATGAGGAGAAAAAAGACAATGATCAAGGGAATGTGACAGAAAGCCATAGTCAAGAACATGATATCATATCAGGTACTTCACATGTCTCTTATTTTCAATTAAACATAAAATATGTCTTATAAAAAAAAAATTGATTTAAAGAAGTATTATTGGTATTTGATTGAAGGTTTGTTATTTTGGCTCTAGGTTCTATGAAGACAATACAAGAGAAGTGCTTATCAATAACTAGTACAAAAAATACTCCAAGTGAGTGTATTTCTTCAACAATTTTTTTTATTAATAATTTATGTAGCATGAATAAAATGAATTAACTATGATATCCATTATTGTTTTGCAGCTATTATAAGTCAAAAGAAATTAGTTATTTTTTAATTGAATAACATTTTCTATCAGAGCATTGATGGTGATGCATCACAAAAAGAATTTATCGAGAAAATGGGAAAGGCCGCAGATTACACGATAGAGAAAAAATCCTTTTGGTTTCGTCCACATGCAAAAACATTTCTTGGAATGTGTTCCAGAAAAGAATCTCTTGACATTGCAATTTGGACGACATCTTTGAAACAAAACACAGCAAGAGTTATGAAAAAGCTGGTTTCAGAAACATTACAAGCTAAATTTTTGTTTACATGGACTGCTTCAGATTGCAAACAACAAAAGGGAAAAAATGACATTGATAATTCAACACAAGTTATATACAAAAAACATCTGAAAAAAGTGTGGAGAATGTATTCTCAATATGATGCTACTAACACTATTCTAGTGGATTGTTCAATGGAGACAAAGAAAGAAAATCCCAAAGAAAATGTGATTATTGCCCCTTCGTTTGATGGAAAGAATGAGGATAAATGGTTGATCGCTGATCTGTGGAGCTTATTGAATAAATTCTACAAGGCACCCGATGTTCGAGATATTTTGAAGAATCTTCAATGACTTTTAATAGTACATTAAGATGACTGTTATTCATTTCCTCTATAAACAAAATCTTGAAGTTTATAATATAAATTCTTGGTCATTGTACATTTGATGACTTAATTCTACATGTGATGTGTTATTACTGTGTTTTATTTTATTATCAATTTAATGTCAATATTATTTCATAATACTCATATAAGGATTGCTGTTGTGTCATTATTATAAATTAACATATTATTATTTTGTTTATTTATATTGAGATATTGAGTTATAAAAAGTTAGTGATTTGAATAATAGTCTTATGTGTTTGCATAAAAATGTAGTACTCCATATTAATTAAATAATTGTATTAGGTTGTATGTATAAATTAACGTACAATTACTATGTTTGAGCAATTGCAGTTTATTTATCAATTGCGTCTTAATTGATCATTATAACTCTTACAAATCAATGATTTGAATGTTAGTTCAATGTTATCATATGAAATTTTCTTATTTCTTTGAAATTAAAAAAATGGAAAATCATATCAGGTTGTATGTAAAAATTACCTATAATTAGCTTGTTTAATTGAAATTAAAAAAATTGTAAATCTAGGTGGTGTGTATAAATTAACATCTAATTGGTTTGAATTGGACCATTGTAACTATATTTTTAAATTGTGATTTGAATTTCATTGCAATGTGCTTATATGAATTTTTCTTATAATTTCTTGAAAATTAAAATATCGTATGAGGTTGTATGTAAAAATGAACATATAAATAGTTTGCTTGATTTAAATTCTTGGTCATTGAACATTTGATGACTTAATTCTACATGTGATGTGTTATTACTGTGTTTTATTTTATTATCAATTTAATGTCAATATTATTTCATAATACTCATACAAGGATTGTTGTTGTGTCATTATTATAAATTAACATATTATTATTTTGTTTATTTATATTGAGATATTGAGTTATAAAAAGTTAGTGATTTGAATAATAGTCTTATGTGTTTGCATAAAAATGTAGTATTCCATATTAATTAAATAATTGTATTAGGTTATATGTATAAATTAACGTACAATTACTATGTTTGAGCAATTGCAGTTTATTTATACAATTGCGTCTTAATTGATCATTATAACTCTTACAAATCAATGATTTGAATGTTAGTTCAATGTTATCATATGAAATTTTCTTATTTCTTAGAAATTAAAAAAATGGAAAATCATATCAGGTTGTATGTAAAAATTACCTATAATTAGCTTGTTTAATTGAAATTTAAAAAATTGTAAATCTAGGTGGTGTGTATAAATTAACATCTAATTGGTTTGAATTGGACCATTGTAACTATATTTTTAAATTGTGATTTGAATTTCTTTGCAATGTGCTTATATGAATGTTTCTTATAATTTCTTGAAAATTAAAATATCGTATGAGGTTGTATGTAAAAATGAACATATAAATAGTTTGCTTGATTTAAACTTAAAAACTGTAAATTTAGGTAGTATGTAGATATTAACATATAATTAGTTCAAATGAATTCGACTATTGTAATTATATTTTTAAATTGTAGTTTATCTCATTACAATTCTTAAAAATTAGTGATTTGAGTAGTAGTTGAATGTGTTTGTATAAAAAAACTATTCCATGGAAATTACTTTTATTTTTTTCATTAAGTTGTTTGTTTGGGAGTGGAAATAAATTGGATATGTTTTGATGCCATTAAGCAATGAAGTTTTGAAGTGAAAATATGTTAATGTTATATATGTTGTGGCAGCAATGCAGATGGGAGTTAATATCAGTCGAAAGATCTTGTTGATCTTTGAAATGGAAGGAGTATTCTTCTCGTCGTATTCCAAAGATGAAACGAGTTGTCAAATTCAAAGAAAACCAGATTGGGAGCTTGGTGATAGATCCTACTTTTGTAGGCCTTTTCAATTAGAAGTATTAAAATACTGCCTAAAACATTATGATGTTGCGATATGGACATCAAATGTTACTAACAAGGACATTCGACAAGTACTTGAAAAATCAAATATTGATACAAGTGACTTTGAATTCATATGGGATAGGTCCCATTGTCACTTGCAAACAAAATCCAAATCATGTAGTATGATACAGTTTTATGAGAAAAGGCTAAGCGACGTGTGGTCCCAATATGGAAATAAGTACACAGAATCAAATGTATTGCTAATAGATACATCAAAGCCTACTTCTCAATTCCTCGGATATCGGTCAAACTGTATCTTAATAAAGGCTTATATAGGACATGAACACGATACTTGGCTTGTGCAAGTTCTATTCCCCTTTTTAAAGACACTTCATCGTATCAAACAGAAACGCAACTACATTCGAATGTTCAATAGAACATTGAGTTCTTTGTATTAAGTGATGATATTATTTTATGAAAATTTGTTGACGATTACATTGCAATATTTCAATACAAGTTGGACACATTTTTTGGTGAATTAATTTGTATGATTTTATAACTTTTATAGATAGATGATAATTGACAATGATATATAAATACAATTATTAGTATTATTTATGATTGCTTTTAGATTGACAAGTTTTTGCATCATACAACACTTGATTTCCCCATTCAAAATATTTTCTAAATTTGTGCTCTTAAATCAACTATTTGTAATTTAAATCATCTCATAAAAGCCAACAAGGCATGCAAGAAACTCTCTTTAGTTTTATTTATCTATATGTATTAATACAAGTGCATTACAACACTTGATTTATCTATTCAAAATATTTTTTAAATTACATACTCTTAAATCAATAATTTGTAATTTAAATCATCTCACAAAAGCCAACAAGGAATGAAGTTCTCTTTAGTTTTATTGATCTATATGCATTAATACAAGTGACACACAAATTTTGAATTAAACCTCCATCTATATAAAAGCACATTTCTTACAAAAAATATTACTTCAATGATAATGAGTGCTAAGTGTACAAGAATTTAGATTAAAGCATGATGAGTCATAGATGAATGATTTTGAAAGGTATAGGCATTTGATTTCCCAATCTATAACTTATTGTAAATGTGTATTCTTAAGTTAATAGTTTATAATTGCAATAATCTCATATAAGCCAACAAGACATGAAATAAATTATTGACTGTTATTAGCCTATATTCATTAATATGAGGAGTTTATCAATGCAATATGTAATTTTTGAAATAAAACCCCATATAATTGAAGTTGCAATTTTTTTAAAACACAAATGAGTTCTTTGTATTAAGTGAAAATATTATTTTATGGAAATTTGTTGACGATTACATTGCAATATTTCAATACAAGTTGGACACATTTTTTGGTGAATTAATTTGTATGATTTTATAACTTTTATAGATAGATGATAATTGACAATGATATATAAATACAATTATTAGTATTATTTATGATTGCTTTTAGATTGACAAGTTTTTGCATCATACAACACTTGATTTCCCCATTCAAAATATTTTCTAAATTTGTGCTCTTAAATCAACTATTAGTAATTTAAATCATCTCATAAAAGCCAACAAGGCATGCAAGAAACTCTCTTTAGTTTTATTTATCTATATGTATTAATACAAGTGCATTACAACACTTGATTTCTCTATTCAAAATATTTTTTAAATTACATAATCTTAAATCAATTATTTGTAATTTAAATCATCTCACAAAAGCCAACAAGGAATGAAGTTCTCTTTAGTTTTATTGATCTATATGCATTAATACAAGTGACACACAAATTTTGAATTAAACCTCCATCTATATAAAAGCACATTTCTTACAAAAAATATTACTTCAATGATAATGAGTGCTAAGTGTACTAGAATTTAGATTAAAGCATGATGAGTCATAGATGAATGATTTTGAAAGGTATAGGCATTTGATTTCCCAATATATAACTTATTGTAAATGTGTATTCTTAAGTTAATAGTTTATAATTGCAATAATCTCATATAAGCCAACAAGACATGAAATAAATTATTGACTGTTATTAGCCTATATTCATTAATACGAGGAGTTTATCAATGCAATATGTAATTTTTGAAATAAAACCCCATATAATTGAAGTTGCAATTGTTTTAAAACACAAAATTAATTGCTAATGAGTGCTAAGTGGTATTAAGGGTAGTACGAGATTGGTCATAAGTGAGTGACATTGAACTATAAGAAATTTGATTTCTCATTTCATTTTTTTGTAAGTTTGTATTATTAACTCAATTACGATTAATTGAAATAATCTCATAAAAGCCAACAAAGCATGAGATACGCTCCATCTTTTATCTTCTTGTATGCATTAAATGAATGTATAAATGTGATATGTATTTTTTGGAATAAAATACAATGTAAAAACATTCAACAAGTAGTTGAAAAATCAAATACCGATACAAGTGACTTTGAATTCATATGGGACAGGTCTCATTGTCACTTGCAAACAAAATTCAAATAATGTAGTGTGATACAATTTTATGAGAAAATGTTAAGTGATGTGTGGTCCAAATATGGAAATATGTACGAAGAATCAAATATATTGCTAATAGATACATCAAAGCTTACTTCTCAATTCCCCGGATACCGGTCAAATTGTATCTTAACAAAGGCTTATATAGGACATGAACCTGATACTTGGCTTGTCCAAATTCTATTCCCCCTTTTTAAGACACTTCATCGTATCGAAGAGAAACGCAACTACATTCGAATGTTCAATAGAACATTGAGTTCTTTATAGTAGGTGAAGATATTAATTTTTAGAAATTTGTTAACGCGTACATTGCAATATTTCAATACAAGTTGGACACATTTTTTGATGAATTAATTTGTATGTTTTTAAAACTTTTATAGATAGATGAGAATTAACAATAATATTTAAATACAATTATTAATATTATTTATGATTGCCTTTAGTTTGACATTTTTTTGCATCATACACCACTTGATTTCGCCATTCAAAATAATTTTTTAATTTGCGTTCTTAAATCAAATATTTGTAATTAAAATCATATCATAAAAGCCAACAAGGCACGCACAAAGTTTTGTAAATGTGTATTCTTAAGTTAATAGTTTATAATTGCAATAATCTCATATAAGCCTGAACAAGGCATGAAATAAATTATTGACTTTTATTTGCGTATATTCATTAATAAGAGGAGTTTATCAATGCAGTATGTAATTTTTGAAATAAAGCCCAATATAATTAAAGTTGCAATTGTTTAAAAACACAAAATTTATTGCTAATGAGTGCTAAGTGGTATTAAGGGTAGTACGTGATTGGTCATAAGTGAATGACATTGAACTATAAGAAATTTGATTTCTCAATTCATTTTTTTGTAAGTTTGTATTACTAACTCAATTATGATTAACTGAAATAATCTCTTACAGGCCAACAAAGCACGAGATATGTTCTATCTTTTATCTTCTTATATGCATTAAATGAATGTATAAATGTGGTATGTAATTTTTGGAATAAAATACAATGTAAAACCATATAATTAATTGATAATGAGTACTAAGTGGACTATTTAGACTCATTCGATATGTGCCATAAATAAATTCAAAAGAGCATGGGGTCATATATAAAGTTCAACTAAAAGATTTGAAAAATATGTTTCAACATCTATTTCTTCGACATTTAAAAATCTTATCATTTTCTTTGCCTTTTAGTGAAAGTAATTCTCGGCCATGATTTCTTAATTCGATTTCTTCACACTTTCATTGTGTATGTATAATGTTGTACCTAACAACTATCCCAATTTTGACGAATTTATAGTTATTATTTGGTTCGACATCAATACATTTCTTATAATTTATTTTATTTTAATTTAATATTGTGATTTCCTTCCAATCATGCTATATTATAATATGTTATTTAACAATAAAAATATTTAATATGATACTTTGTTCACTTCAAATATAGATAGAGATCTTCTTGTAATAAAACATGCAATTATGTGTGCAACTTAACTTCATTAATCCTACATTTTATATCTTCATGAATATTTTTTCTCACGATTCAACAAATTACAGATTTTCATATACTCCTCCTAATTTATGGCATACCGAACTAGTTATAAATTATACAACATTTCATTTTTTATGATTGTATATTAAAAACACTTGGAGTAAATAAAATTTGTGATCAATAAAAACATTCTTTCTAGGATTAGTTTTTCCAATTTTAATGGAATATTTCTTTAATGCATAATTTTTACAAATTAAATGAAATAAATAAAATGTTTACAAAAAAATTCAATGTCATAGAAGTCCTTGTAATAGAATTTTTCTAGATTTCTTGAAATATGTGTTGCTAGTTAAGTTAAAATATTTTAGCAACTTGGTGTGATAGGATAGATACGTCTTCCAGCGTCATAAAACGTGTGAGATTTCATTATTTTTCCTGCACTACATCCTGGGGACTGTGAGGTTCTTCCACGTACTATTCACTATATAGAAAGGCCTTTCGCGTACTTGGTGGTATATAGAAAGGTTCATTCACATACTCGACGGTAAATAGAAAGTCCCCTTTCGAACGGTTGTGCATTAGACAACACTAGTACGGATTTGAGCTCCCACGTACCTTGTGTATATCAGGAGACCCTTATAGAATCCTGGAACCATCCGAGTAAACCTTGTGGTCATCTTGATGTCATAATACACCGAGAATAACACTCATGAAGATTACTATGCACATACTGTTAGGTAGTTGGGTTATATGTCCAAGGGTATGGTCCCAATCCTCCTTGGTTAATGTTGTGAAAAATTGGGCTGAGTATAGATGTTGGATCCTACAGTATATCGCGAGTTGTGACAACTTGACACACCTGTGAGGATGCGTCTTTTACATCCCTCCTATTCACCAGTTTTCCTGTTGCTTTTACTTTGACTAGCATTTGTTGTGCGTGATATTTAGAAGGCCTTAGTGAGTTTAGATATGGAAACCTCTTCTAGGACTATCAATCAAGAGACACCTTTTCAAGGGGTTCCTTGTGATTTTCCTCTAGTTGGAGATATTGGTCATCCCCTTATTGCTACTTTAAATGTTCCTAGATTAACTATAGGATTACTGGTATGGCTATTCAATTTGGTGATTCCGGTTGTACCAAAATTTTCAAATTTTAACTCTCCACCACGATAGTATCAATCCCAAACTCATCCTTCCCCTTCTTCGTTGGATGAATATTCTTTTATTTCTTCTTCCTCCGCTGATAAAAGTACTAGTGCTAGTAATAACAAGGATAAGAAGAAGAAGAAAGGGACGATTAAGAAGAAGAATGATAAGAAAGAGACCAAACATCAAACAATTTCCTCTGATGGTACTCAGTCTATTCAAACATGTCGTACACCCAGGTTCCATTGAAATATTTGCATGGGTGATCACCTTCTTAAGGATTGTCTTGGCCTTTCCAAAGTGTTAGAAGAGTGGCCTAAACCCTCCAATGTCACAACCCTAATTTACTCAATTTTAAAAAAAATTATAAGTACATGTTTACAACATTAATTCTTATGTCATAGATATGGAATACGAAGAGGATGCAATGTGACTCCACATAGTCTATTTATAAAAGGTAACTTGTATTTATGTACGATACATGCATCAAATATTTATTGCACTTTGTTTGCGGAATAAAATCCATCCTTAGCTTGGAGAATACATCTCATGTAACATTTATATCTAACTTTACTATCGTCGTAATCTATAAATATTATTGTTGATGTATTAAATAGTTTTTATTAAAAGTCTTATGTGTTATTTTAGTTTGATGGCCCAGCCATAAACCAATTTAAGCTATTGATCTTGTTATATATTAATAATCTCCATGAGATAAAATGGAGAGTCGTACTTATGGTATTGCTACCATAAGTCGACTCCATCCATGACTTATAACTAAGTATACAACTACCAACTAAGCTCATCGAGCTTCATGTACCAAATGCCAACTTATTTGTAAAATAAATACCCATTAAAACATATGCCAAGGTATATGCAATCTATGTAAAGCCCAAAGTATGGATTATTAACTATATCATTGTATAGACTAAGTATACAGACCCATCGTATATTCTATAGCGTTTATATTAATGTGGTTACATGCTTATGCATAAACCTTGCAATCCATATACTATGTAATGAATGAGTCCATATGAAAATTTGCTTGCTAAGGGTCTAAAATTATGATCTTAATGTTTAATGTGATTATGGGATCCAAATCCCGAGCTTACAGTTGTAAAGCATGATTCAGAAATCCTAATGTAAATGTACAAGAATTGGTATTAAATCGAAGGCTTAAGGAATATCTACGTACTAAATATGAAATCGACGTTATGAAACCTCAGCATTAATGCAAGGTCATTTTGGTTAAACGCAGGACCACCAAAGGATGCCAACTCGGCCAAGAGTTAGTAAATCCATGTGATGTCTTAACACAGTACATTGTACAGGATTAGCGTAGCAACACGAGGATCATTGATCCAAGTGTTTCAGGATTGGAAAACCCTTACTCAATGATTTATCCAGGAAAACAAAAAGTTATTGCATGCATAAAATGATTTATCCAAGCACATTATATAAATTAAAAGAAAACAAAAAGTTATTGCATGCATAAAATGTATGTATTGCTTACAAGACATGTCAAATCCATAGAATTGAAAGACTGATTGCATCATTGAACAACAATTTGAAGTACAATGCAAATTCAACCTATGAACAAAAACTTATCCAGAAAAATTTCTATTGATTGCAATAAAAAGTGTAAGAAAAGAGAGAAAATTAGAAAGAAAGAAAGCATGTATCCATTGTAGTAAATCAACCTTAAGGAATGACACAAAAAAAAAGTTTTCATTCAATCATAGACCAACAATGGAGAATGGTACATGTCCATTGTCTTTAAATAATTTCCAATATAAATTCCATCAACTATAAAGTCCAATTTATATAACGATTCTATTTTCTAACCCTAGAATCAAAGAAAACAATCTTATTCACATACCAATTTGTTCTTGATTCTTATGAAATGTGCTAGTGGCCCATGTTTTCAAGAATGGCATTATGATCTTCTATTGACAATTTCCATTGGCGATTCTTGGCCTTTTTCCTAGTCTTCACTGGTTTCAACTGCAACCAAGTGGCTATGACTAAATGACTGTACTGAGCACATATAACATTTGGCTCGTAGCCTTGAAAAAGAATATGGTCATTACATTTCCTTATTGTAGAAAATAAATTTCCCATTAAAACCATTGAACCCACTGCATACGCATAATTTGACGGATCCTTAAATTCTTGCAACAACATGCTTTTTGACCTAGTGCATCTCAATAAATAATAATGCACTTTTTTCTGGATTATCTACTGGTGGAATGACAGCAAATACATCACCCTCTCTAACCAAATCGGAAACAGGATCATAATCCTTTCCAATCACAACCACTTCATTATCGCGCTCTTCATTTGTGATATTTCCAAATGGGGGAAATGGTTTCAATTATTGGTGTCTCCACGGTTTGATAAATTTGTTAGTTTCGTTTTGACACTCATCGAAGGACTCTACATCATCAATACATGCAATACAAGAGCAAGAGTATTTTTGTTTCTCGATTGTGTGTATATTTGCCATTTTTTTACTCCTAATGGAGTGTAAACGCCTTGCTTTAGGGATTGTAGCACAATTATATGGCATTGATCGGTCAACATCGCCCATTGCAATATTCAATAAGAACTTGTTCAAGATAAAACCATAACTTGTGAAAATCAAATTTCACATTTAAAAACAATTTAATAAACTTTTTTTAAAATAATTTAAATAAAAATACTCATGTACATATAGACATAGTAAATAACTACATTTGAAAACATTAAGGGTCATCGAAACAATTACATACCTTCTCACATTAGCCATCCTTTCATTGAATTCATGGCTTAAATTTTGCTTGCACCAATTAACAACATCGTTTGAATTTGTGAGGCAAGAAGCGGTGTGATTCATTTGATATCCCCTAAGTGAACGTTTTATGTAGCCCCCAGTGCCATCATGTTCTCATTTTCCATGTCTAGTTTTAAAAAAATCCATGTGTGGTGAACATCCATTTTATTATGAATGCGAGACAACCACACGAATGAGCGTGCCGATTTAAATTGACCAGCACAACCATCTGAACACACCCAATGCTCTTTAAAAGTGACCCCTCGTCTTGATAATTCGTTATAAAGCATATTAAAACAATGTTGGACAAAACATGTATCATGTGTACGATCATCACTGATGTATAAATGGTACTCTTTAATCACTTCACTATTATTTTCATCACTATTAGAACCATGGACATGAAGCTTTGCATGTCTGTACAAAATATGAACAAGTATAGATACCTAGTCTGAATGATAACACTCACTTTGCATCTCCTTTTGTGGAGTGAAAGTGTAATTTTCAGCAAAAACAACAATTCATAATATTGTTCCATTTGGAAATACATCTCGTGATTGCTTGAACTATAAGTCTTTCCATCGTGTTGTATGAGAGTGTTTGATATATCTATATATTTTCTCCCTGAACGACTCCATAAAACATGTCACAGAGATATCATCTTCAACTAACTCAATATTTCTTGATGTTGTCGTTGAATCTATAACATAAGTATAATCAACATATTCATATCTCTTCCATTTCACAATCCGATTTGACAATTGAGGATCATATGTATCAATGGGGTGTTTAACATAAAAAAGAGCCAAATGAGAACATTCTTCACATTTTCTTCCACCAACGAATTGTTTCTTATAGAATACTTGATCATTCCCTCTTGCACATAATATTTTAGATACAAATTCATGAACACTCGAAGGAGGGGGGTCATTTGGCCAACACTGTATGCCAAAATTATTAAATGTCTCATAATATAATTCAAATTCTACATGGTATCGAAAACAACATGTGTTGCAAACAACAATGGGCCTGACATACCATGGTTTAAGCTTCACAAATGTGCTAGGCGAAATCTTCACATCAACATTACTCTCCATAAAACGTTTCAAAATTTCCACTTGAGTGACCTATGTTATGTGTTAGGCATGCGTTACATAGTTTCCTTTAGATATACGATGCCACACAACATCCTTTCATTTGGTAAGACACGAGATTTTAAATGCCAAAACTCTTTCACCTTGTCCCTCACATTATCTGGAAGCCTATATTGATAAGGTTGTCTACAGATAGAAACCCAACATGCAAATTCATCATCTTCATCTAATTGAACCCTAATGTTTTTATGCTTCCATAAACTCATTCTTGATGTTTTTAACGTTCTTGTAGTCATGGCCAACAAACGATCAGTCCCAGTTTTTTTTGCCACAACCCCTATTAGCAATGTTTTACGATCAAGCACTAAATCATGAGATCGTTTCTTTGCAAGTGTGGCAAGGGCCAAGGTCAGATATTTAGATACCATCTCATTTGTTTTAACCTCTTTGACACTTTTAATGCCCAATAATTTAATTGCATCTTTTAGACATTTTTGCTTTAACAATCTATGTAACAATTGAGATTGTGCTATGAAAGAAATACCTTCAAGATAATTTTTGAGTATCTTCTTTTCTTTATATCGAGTTGTATGATCATGCATCGAAGGTCCCAATTCTTCAATTTTACTTTAATCCATATTCTCCAAAAAATTGTCATCAATGACGATATTGTTGCAACTTCCAATTAATCTTTGTAAATTCATAGGTACGGTAGGATGTTGTAGGTTGGATGTTGACCCTGCATGAAAATATGTAAATTTATAATATTGTGAACTTTACAATCAATTATATACTCAAGTATTAAATACAATTTTATAAACATTAAAAAATATTTACTCACCAATCATGGTCTCAATATCAATGTTGCCCATTGTTTGTTCCACATTTGTCATTTCCTCATCACCTCCATGTTCTTCATTTCTTTCATCAACGTGTTCCTCCACCTTTCGCATTCCTTCATCACCGCCAGGTGCCTCCACATTTTTCATTTCTTTGTCACTGCCATGTGCCTCCACATTTCTTTCCAATGCTCTTTTTCCTCTTAACTTTCTCATGTTTTCACGTTTTCTTTCTTTTCTTGCCTCTCCATCAGTTTTGATGCGATGTTTTGTTGCACATTTCTTTTGATTTCCCATGATGAAAGAATTGAAAACCTAAACTCCAATGCCAAAAACCTGAACTCATAGTAATATGTTAGATATAAAATTGTAGAATTAATGAAACAAATTGCAATGTGACATGAAAGCATAACCAAATTCACAATATTTCCCTTTGTAAAAATAAGAGTAATATGCTAAAACCAAATTCACCATGTCCCTTGTATAACAAAATGTAATATGACAAACATAATATGCAATATGTTGCTTTGAAAAAAAAAATCCAAAATAAAATTTGCTTTTATCCTTTAAAAAAAAAATTAATATATACGATAACCAATTTTACAATCTAAAAAAAAACTAGTAATATGCCAAAACCAATTTCACAATCTAAAAAAAAAACCAGTAATATGTCAAAGCCAATCTTACAATCTAAAAAATAAAAAATAAAACAGTAATATGTCAAAACCAACCTTACAATCTAAAAAATAAAAAAACATTAATATGCCAAAACCAATTTTACAATCTAAAAAATTAAAAACCATAATATGTCAAAACGAAGTATATATTAATTTCATTTATAATAAAAAAAAAGCAAATATACCCTTTGTAAAGAAATTTAATATAAAAAAACCTTAAAACATCCAAAACCAACAATAAAAATACCTTATAACTTTATTTCGCATTGTAAATATCCGTGCATTGTAAATATCCAAAGTGTAAATATTCGTGCAGTAAATATCCAAAGTTGAATTTTTATGGAAATACAATTTTGAGTGAGAGTATATATAGAACTCTCGGGCGAGAAAGTTTAGAATTTTGCCGAGAATCACGACCATTTAATAGGTTGGCCCCAAAAATATTCGCGGGGCTTTATGTAATAAAACTCTCACCCGAGAGTTGTTTTATTTTGTCGGCCGTGAGTTTAAACAACCTCTCAGGAGAGAATTTGATTTAACCCTAGGCTACTTTTCGGGATAAGTATCTCTCGGCCGAGAAATAGATTTAATTCTCAGACAAGAAAGTTTCTCGTCCAAGAGTTTCTGGTCAACAAACACAACAATTGTTTCTGCAGTTTTATGAAATTTGTGACTTTCTGACTGTGGAAACACTGCAAAATCTAAGAATGACTGTCGGAGTTTATACCAATAGATTCATTATTGAATCTACTTTTTTATAGTATAAGAATTTGTGAATTTTAGTAGGGATTTCTATTTTTTACTATTTTTTTCTAAATTGTATCATTACAAAATTTAGTGAGCTAAAAATGAGTCACATTGAAAATTTAAGATCATCACAATGATAGCAAAAAAAAAAATGTAAAAACTCACAACGTTGTTCCTTGCACTGCCCTCTTCAAAAGTGTAGTTTTAGTTTTTATTATAAGAGTCACATTTGAAAGAAAATGAGAGGGTCCCAACATGTGTCAATAAGCCGTCGTTTTTTAAACATATGCTATTTCGATAAATAATAAAAAATAGTTTTTTAAGTCTGAAAATCCTCAACATACAGTCCACTGCAAAGTACATTCTGTGTAGATTATGAGTGTACATTTAGTTTTCAAAAAATGAATAACCATCTCTAAAAAAGAGGAGGGGCACACAAGTCACTCATTATCCAAACCTAAAATTTTAAAGTATATATCGTTGGTGCCCTTCAAATTTGTCGTACTATATGTCCATAATTTTTTTTTTTTTAAATATGAGTATGAAGCTAATAAAATTTTCTAAAACTCTTATGTTTACCTCAAGTTGAAATTTCTAAGGGAGATATGGGTTTGAAGGGGTTGAAGTTGGAAAACATAAAATTTTGTAGTTTTTTTTGTCAAAAAATAGGCAAAAAGTGTATCCCAACTTCATGTTTTCACCCGGACCTTGACTGTTGGTTAACTTTGGTTAACTATGGTTGACTATGGTTGACTATGGTTGACCATGTTGGACTTTGGTTAATTATGGTTGACATTGGTCAACAATGGAAACTAAATTCAACCATGGTCAACTATTGTTAACCACCATAGTTGACTTTGGTTGACCATGGTTGACATTTGTTGACTCTTGGTTTACCATGGTTGACTTTGGTTAATCATGGTTGACATTGGTTGATTCTTGATTGACCATTGTTGACTTTTTTACCATGGTTGACTATGGTTGACTTTGGTCGACCATGGTTGAATTTGGTTGACCATGGTTGACATTGATTGACTCTTGGTTCACCATGGTTGACTTTGGTTTACCATGGTCAACTATCATTGACCATCGTTGAATTTAGTTGACCATGGTTGAATTTGGTTGACCATGGTTAACATTGGCTGAATCTTGGTTGACAATGGTTGAATTTGGTTTACAATGGTTGACTTTGGTAAACCATGGTTGACTTTTGGTTGACCATGGTGACATTGGTTGACTCTTGGTTGACAATCGTTGACTTTCGTTTACCATGGTAAACTATCGCTAACCATTGTTGACTTTGGTTAACCATAGTTAAATTTGGTTGACCATGGTCAACATTGGTTGTCTCTTGGTTTACCATTGTTGACTTTGGTTTACCATGGTTGAATTTGGTTGACTATGACTGACTTGATCGACTATGGTTGACTTTTGGTTCACCATGACTTTGGTTGATCATGGTTGACTTTTGGTTTACCATGATTGACTTTGGATGACTTTTGGTTGACCATGGTTAACTTGGTTAACTATGGTTGATCATATTTGGCAATTGCTAACCATAGTTGACTTTGACTATCCATGGTTGGCTTTGGTTGACTATGGCTCACTTTGGTTGACTCTTGGTTGACTTTGGTTGACCATGGTTGACTTTTGGTTCTCCATGGTTGACTTTAGTTGACCATGGTTAGTTTTCGTTGACCATTGTTTACTTTGGTTGAATTTTTTAACCATGGTTGACTTTGGTTGACCGTGGTTCACTTTGGTTTACCGTGGTTCACTTTGGTTTACCATGGTTTATTATAGTTGACTTTGGTTAACCATGGTTGAATTTTACTTGGAAATGGTTGAACTTTGTTGACTATGGCTGACTTTGACTAACCATGGCTGACTTTGCTTGACTTTTGGTTGATCGTGGCTAACCTTAGTTTACCATGGTTGAATATGGTTGACTATGGTTCAACATGGTTCACTTTGGTTTATCATGGTCAACTGTTGTTGACCATGGTTGAATATGGTTGACCATGGTTGACATTAGTTTCTCTTGGTTGACCATGGTTGACTTTGGTTTACCATGGTTGACTATAGTTGACTTTGGTTAACTTTGGTCAACTATGGTTGACTTTGGTTTACCATGGTTGACTATAGTTGACTTTGGATAGCTTTGGTCAACCATGGTTGACTTTTGGTTGAACATGAATTTGGTTGACCATACTTGACTTTGGTTCACCATTGTTGACTTTGGTTGACTTTGGGTTGACCATAGTTAACTTGGTTAACTATGGTTAACTATGGTTGACTTTTGGTTGGACATGGTTAACTTGGTTAACTACGATTGACTATGGTTAACTTTGACTAACTATGGTTTACATTTAATTGATCATAGTTGGCTTTGCTTGACCATTGTTGAATTTGGTTAACTTTGGCTGACTTTTGGTTGCTCATAGTTGACTTTGGTTGACCATGGTTTACTACAATTGTTCATGGTTTACTATGTTTGAGTATGGTTGAATTGTTATATACCTCAATGGTTATATTACATTTGCATGGTCATGTAGAGTTATGTTTAGGGTTTCATGAGATTGTTCAATGTTAAAATTACATTAGATCATAATATTGAATGTTTTCAAACACATTAGTGGATATAGGTGTGTTTAAATGTGACACTATACCTTACTATAATTTAAATTGATATGATTTAAAAACACATACATACATAAATTATGTTATGTGTACATATAATTTTATAATCAATGATCTTGAATTAATTGTAATTTAAAAGTAAAATTAAGAGGAAAAGTAAAAATTATATAATTTAAAAAATAATCTAGACACACATTTCTTATAATGTTTACAATTTTTTTTGTATAAATGTATATATTATATTTTTGCTAAGCCAGTAAATATATTGTATTAGCATTGAATTAAATTAAAATTCTTTTTAATATTTTTAAATTAAGTCAATTCAAATGTTTTAATGATGAATATTGTCCATATTAAAATGTAACATTATATACTTTTTAATATAATTCAAATGTTATAGTGAATGTTGCAATGTAAATTTGAATTACTTGCAATATAATGTAAAGTAGAAAACATACACATTTCTTATAATACTTACATAATTTTTTTTATATAAATCTATATATTATGTTTTTTTTAACCATATTTACATAATTGTTTTATAAATATATATAATATAAATTTATATACTATAATATAAATCCATATATATTATATTTTTTTATACAAATCTATATACTACTCTTTTTCCTTATCATGTTTATATATATATTTTAAAATCTATATACTATAATTTTTTTTAAATTTTACTACTCTTTTTCCTTATCATGTTTATATATATATTTTAAAATCTATATACTATAATTTTTTTTAAATTTTATTATGATATTAACTTTGTTTTAAAAATCAAAATTCTTTTTTAATATTATAAAATCAAAATTTAAATACTTTTATAAATATAAGATATTCTAATGAATTGTTTTTATTATAATTTAAATTAATATGATTTGAAAAAAATATATATAATTTATAAAATTTTATAATAATAATAATTACATGATATTTTATTTTATTATTTATATAATTATTTTTTTATAAACAATTTTTATTTACATAATTTTAATTATATAATTATTATGTTTACACAATTATATTTATAATTTTACTTGTACGTAATTTTGTAATATTCACATAAGTGATAGTCTTATAATATTTATATAATTGTTTTTAACAAAATATTTATAATTAAACTTACCATAAATAATTTTAATATATAATTATATTAAATATTTTATGACAATATGTTTAATCATATATTCAAAACAAAAAATTGTCTTAACTTTAAAATGTTTATTTTATTAAAAATAATATAAAAATCTAAATCTTTCTAATACAAAGATACATAGTGCTTTGCATTGTCTTGAATAGTGATTGAAAATGTTTTTATTATTATTTATAGTTTTGCATTGACCTGAATATGTTGATCCAGAATGTCTTTGGAATTTATTCATTTACATTAATGTGAAGACATTACATTTTGTAAGACTAAAAGTCACATAAAGCAATGCAGAAAAAGCTTTTAAGTGAATATTTATTAACATATGCCTAGGACATATTATTGATTCATAACACTAATTAATATAGTGATTGGTTGCCAAGAGAATCGAAGCATTGAATACAACATATAGGATATAGCGCACAGATCGACAAGATATTTAAGGTACAAGTAGGTATTTAAATCAGTGTTTAAAAACAAAGCCGAGAATATTATGAAATTCTCTGTGAAACACTATCATCTATCCATCATGATGAGTCTCGTCTCTCATCATGACCAGTCTCGTTTTCCACATGAATATGTAGAATGACTGGTCTCGTTTTCCACATGATTACGTTTTTTTTTTTCACACATGTGTGATACAGGGGAATCGAACCCAACCCCACCCCGTATATCCCGGCCGCCTTCGCTCCAATTGAGCTACTTATCCTGCCCAATTACGTAGAATGTTCATATCTAGCATCTATTGTTTGAAGCATTTTATTCTATACAAAGGTGAGAAATCTTTGCAATAAGTAGCCTACATTCAAGATATTGGTGATTCCCTAAAGAAATCAAAATTCCACTCCCCTTCTCACATAAAATAGAATTAAGACATAAATAAAAATCTAACCTGAACCTCTACAATCTGAGCGGACAGAATAGAGAGAATTTATGAGACCTACATTATGAATATAGACACCTTTATACCAGAACCTTGGCATCCCATTCATGGTGCAGAAGCAGTGGATTTAGAACCTTACCTGTCACATTTCATTTCACAAAAATGTAACAAGTGAATGTATTGTATAAATTAATTAAAGCATGAAACCCTAAAACTTCTAGCTAATAATATTTGTGCTTATCTTTGATATGGTTGCAGCACTGGAGCATACTTCTATACAACGTAGCTTTGTTTCCTCGAAGGTTTGCCAATGTGGGGAATTTCACAGGCTTTGTACCGGATGCAATCTTGTAGTTATCTGATTTCATTTTTTTAATGTTTATCCTTGATCTGATTGCGGCACTAAAGCATACTTCTATACAATGTAGCTTTGTTACCTAGAAGGTTTGACAATGTCAGGAATTTCACATGCTTTGTACTGGATGCAATCTTGTAGTTATATGATTTCCTTTTTCTTCTTATCCAGAAGAAATCACCTTAACTACCTTATTTCCCTTCCCTTCTCCATTTATTCTTTCTTGTCGCAGCCAGGCTCGAACACATATGGGGCAAAATGAACATTCTTCTTCATCTTTGATTTTTTGTCTGCAAAAGCTTTCGCCATTTAATATTATATGCACTTGATTCACATCACATTTAAAGGAAAGAGAAGGGAGGAACGTATAAATGTTCAAAAGCATAATAATTGTGCTCCAAAGATCAACTATGGTATTATCTTCTTCTTTTTTGCTTTCAGTGTTTTAGCAAGGTATTTCAACTTCTATACTTCTTCGATTGATCCTTCGAAGGTATCATTAACATATTTCTTCAAAAGTCTGAACAAAATATGTTAAATTTTCTCTACTTCACTCCCACTCGGCACTCATCTTTTCGGCATTTCCTAATTAACTTACAAGCTAACAACTGAGTTGCAAATTTCACTTCCAGGTCGGCAATGGCTGAAATAACCACTCCTTTGGAACCTGTATGCGTTCCATACCGTGAGTACACTTCTTCTACTGATGCTTCCTTGGCCATTATTGATGTAACATACCCAAAGAAACATAGTTAGTAATTCAGGTGAAATTTTTAAATTTTCTTTACATAAGAGGATCCACATAAGAAATTCAATCGTTTTAAGGATCAAGGGTCTTGCCATCCTTTCATCAATAAAAGATGATTAGTTAAAGAAATAATTAACTTGCATAATCGTAATCATATAAATCCTACTTATCTATGTAATGATTTTTCAACACTTTACACAAGTCAATTTATTTATCATATTAAGTAATACCTAAACAACTCTTTGTATCTCCTTCATGAATGTGTACTATGCTTAATAACAACTGTCATGACTGCATAAGTCAACCACATATTAGCTTATATTCGAGTATTAATCATTTTTGCCTTGAATCCTCTCGTGAACTTCTTACCCATTAGTGATCATGAAACCTGACTATGCCTGACCAAACTTAATACATGTAAGTGAAAGTCACCTACGCAACATTAATAACCATGATTTATCTTTTATAAAGGAAAAAGTATACATGAACAACCAACATCATATGGTTATCTTTTACCAAGGGAAAAGCATACATGAACCGCCAAACATCGAACAATCAAACATCATATCATGCATAGCAGAGAGACATATGTACGTGGTTCACCTAACGGCTGGGCTACATCCACCAAGGAAAGGTCACATCTTATATCAGTTATCCTCAATAGAGGATTACACCATGCAACATAGTTGCTACAATTCTCGACTCAGAAACTTTACAGAAATTTTGCTCATGTTGTTCACGCCATATCATTAATAAACAAAGGTTTTGAGAGACAGGGATCCCGCTTATACTGTCCCTTCCCATACAAGTCATGATAGCAGAGACAAAACAGATAAAAGAAAAACAACCAATGGGATTCAATCCCCCTACTGGTATATCGGGATGAGGTAGATATATGACAGACTTCTCCACATAGCGTTCCAACTCTGGCATAAAAATTATATAAGTATTTAGATCGATATAAACAAAAACATAGATCATTAGCATATCAAAAATAGAAAAACTTCATCAGGTATTTTACACAGGGACTAAACGCTCTGCGCCTTCCCTAACCTTTTGCAAAATCCCAGAATAGACAGGAATTCGGTTGAATTCAACGCTATCGCAGAGACTTCTCTACGATGTGAAATCTTATGTGTATAGCAAAAAGAATTTAACAACAACTGGGATTTAGCGTATACGCTATCCCATCCCTAATGCAGCCAGGGTCCATACACTTACAGAATGAAATAAATTACAACAAGGACTACACAGGGAATATAAAATAACCAGCGTATATAACATCGAAACAAGGTAATGCAAGGATTGGGCCTTAAGCCCTTTTTCCAACTCTGTGCAAAGCTAGCTACAAGTTTCTTGTAGAGAAACCGGCATAAGTTACAAGACAATCATCGTTTAAGTAACTGGAGCCGATTCATGACAGTAGAAATAAATAGCCAAAGCTCTACTATTTCGTGGCAGCCGACAGAGATAATCACATAATCTTTAAGCATAAAAGTGAGCAGGCTCACTCAGACCTGCCATAGTAGATCACATAACATCCAATCCTCAAACAGTAAACATGTATAGAACCTATAACTAGAGACTGACCAACGCAGAATTCCACCGAGGAAGCTCCATGATTTCGTGACAGCCAGTATATATAAATACAAATAGGAAAAACGTAGCAGAAAAAGGGAAGCCGACAGGCTACAATACAATTCAACATCCTAAAAATACGTATGTATCTTCTCAAGGGAATTATGACACAAAGCAGATCTACCCATCAATCAGCGCCGATATATAATCATCGAGGGAAATAAGAAAACATCCATATCCTCCAGGCACATATAAATTTCAAAATAATGCAGACAAGATCTTCAAAATCGAGTCAATCAAGGCAGATCACTCCCATAGCTAATGCGCAGAAAAATAACTCTCTATCAACCGTTTTGATACGCATGAGTTAAAAAATGCAGACAAGATCCTCAACATCGAGTCAATAAAGGAAGATCACTGCCATAGCTAATGCGCAGAAAAATAACTCGCTATCAACAGTCTATGAAGGATCGTTAAATTAAAACCATAAGCCACACTTGTGTAAATACAGACTCCGTCCAAGAATTTCTATTACAACAAGTTTTCAATGTAACCCGGCACACTCGTCACTAAAATTGGGATCGGGCTTCTTTTACAGAGCCGTCCCTTCCCTTCCACCGCTGAATTCCCCCCTCTCACGATTCTCTACGCACCTATTTATAAAACCTAGATCAATCTACCACCGATCCAGACTCTCACCATCTGTCAGCCCCTTAAACCCACTATGTAGTCTATGATAATCATCAATTAATTCCTTGGAGTTTTCCCCTTAAGCTTAGCTGCGACTACTCCCTATACTAAGGTTTTTGATTACCTTGAAAAGTCCACCAATCTTGGGGAGATTCTCTCACACCTCCACTTGGAGTTCCAAATCCATACGAGGATAGGGAGAGTATGGCAGGTGGTGTTATGTCCATTTCAATAGCTGGCATGGAGGTGGTCTTCGATATCTATTGTAAAGTCAGTACACTTAAATTTCGAAAATATGGTTTTCCTTTTTATAAAGGTTCATCCACATATCTAGCTTTATTAAAAAATATAACTATTTGTTTCCATCCATATATATATATAATATACCATCCATATGTATATATAATATACATATATCTAAGTATATACCACATAAAAATCAAGGTGTATTGGTGTATCATCCTATATTATATATATATATATATATACCATCCTTTAATATATATATCCCATATATTAATCAAGGTATTAAGTATATCACCAAATATATATATATATATATATCCCTATATAGTAATTAAGGTATATATTTCCTTGCTATTTTTAAGGCGACTACAACATATAGTTCCTTAACAATTAGTTCCTTAGGCTTGTTTTTATTTTAGAACTTTATAGATAACTCTTTGACATTTTATGTCCAAGTTAATATGATTGTGATCTCCACTATCATGGCTTAATCATATTATGATTAAATAACTTGGGTACAATATCTTAGTTGGATAATTATGACGAAATAGGTATTCCCTATAAGGACAAACCTTAAACTTAATACTGCTCTAATTAAGACGATACGTAAGGTTACGATATCAAAATTATGGCTTCCTAACCATTTCGCTTCTCCCCTTAGTGGGTTCAGTTGCCCAGTGTTGAGTTGTGACCTTGTCTTAAGTCTCCTAAGTCTATAACTTTAGGAATTAAATCATATAATTTACAAAGTTTTACTGGCGAGGCCTTGGCCTCGAGCTCCTCACCAGAAAAAAAAGGTACAATATATACTTCCAAAATATTAGGGTATATAAGAGGGATATTACAATTGCTTATGTTGGGTCCTCACCAGCCATGGGTAACACTGATATCATATGTAGAACCTTTTCATCCACTTGGTAATGTCTGTCCAACCACAAATAGCCTCCATGCATCTGGCTAAGCAAAAAGTGGGTACACCTCGTAATACTCGGGAACATGATTCTTATGGGTAACATTAAGAGAACACTTAATTTCCTCGTCTATCCACCATTCTTAATCTATCTAGAGACATGCACCTACCCTCCACATCCATTTATCAGATGGCGGTGCACGAAAAAGCCACTTGAATAAGCATGAAAAGGGTACGAAGCGTGTATATCAATTTTAAATATTCCTCCCTCCATTCTACTTGAAGCTTCTGAATTTGAATTTACTGATAAGTTAGTTGGCTAACCCTGGACCTTTTCAATCGATAGTCCAAATCAAGTGACTATCTCTCTTGAGGATTGGGTTTCAAATAATACCTTGGTGGAAACCTTGTATCCATACTATGGCATGTAGGCTTTCATCCTTCCAACCTAAAGGTTTCCCTTTTGGTTCCTTTTCATTCTGCAACTAACCGGTGAAGGCAAAATAAATTGCATTCTGGTTAGCATAAATAATTGGTTCCGGAGATAGTGTTTTATACACTACATAGAATGAAAGTGAGCTAGTTAATATTCTACTATCGTTTATTATTTAATTTTCCTTTATATATATATGATTATACTACTTGCATGGAAATAAAGAGCTGGAAATGAAACTATGCAACCTAATTATCCCTTCTCGTCTGATTGCAAATAGATAAATCAACAAGCATTAGATTCAGGTTCAAGTGTAGCCTTTTTTTCTTATAAGAATTTTTTTCTTATAAGAATTTTTTTCTTATAGGAATCATGTTTAAGCATAGGGTCCTTGTAGATCCTATAATTAGCATTTGATTCTCCAGTAACATTTTTTGGTTTAAATAAGTTTGATCAATTGTATTGTTTTCATTTTATATTTGAGTTTGCAACATTCTAAATTTCATGCTTGTAACACTTGTGTTATCAACAACACATGATAGTTTATTAGGTTGAAGCATAGATTCTCATTTGATTTAGTGTGAAGAATGATTTGAATTTCAGTCTTAGTTGGGGGCATTTCAGTTACCCCATCACTTGTGGAATTTCTGCTTGATCTAGTGGGGTTTTAAGTTTTAGATATGTTTTTCCCAATATAAGCTTTAGCATGTGCATTTTCAATTCTCATGAGGTATCTTATAGCATATTCAATGGTAATAGGGAAAAGATTTACGATATTTTCCTTCCTCTTGAGGTTTATCAAAGTTCGCATTTGAAGCATTCAAAAGGGCATTCGTTTTAGCTTTCACAAAATTGAAAAATTCCATCAAATTTTCTCAATTACCATTTCAAATTCAGGGTTAATAAAAGTACTTATGTAATTTCAAATTCAGGGTTAATAAAAGTATTGCATAAGTTAGTAAGTTCATTCATATTTTATGTTTTCTTGCGAGTTTCTTCATATTTAAACATAATAGTTATTTTCAATTCTTCAAAGCTTCCATATCAAATTTCTCAGCTTACAATTTATTTTATCTAAAACAAAACAAGAAAGATGTAACCTTCATATCACCGGCCCTACGTTTGAATTTGTCTTCCAACAAGGGGAAGGCGTCAATCAATTTCTTTTCTTTGGGAAACCGTCGGATCTCAACAAACGCGTCACGAATGCCCTCGCAATTAAAATTCCCAATATTGTGCCTCGCCTCGCCCATACTCAAAATAAAAACTCCATTAAACCTGTAGAGAATAAAACATTTCCTTACGAAACATTTTTAAAATATGAAAAACAATGTTATGGAAACCGAGATGGGATTCGACACTGATGGGTCCGACACTGCACCTTCCCATGTTATATGGAAACTACAGCACCTCAAGAATATAAACCACGGCCATGGTGAATATACAGTGGGTTTAACAGGGCGCTTCGCATTCACCCTAGGTGGAATTCGGTTGAAATGCCTTGTTGATACCTGGCATTGACATAATAGTTCATGCTTGAAACACCCTCCTCGTGGACTGAAACCGCCGAATTCAATGGAGATGAGGGTGAAAACAGGAACGGCCACCGAGTGGAGATACATGAAAAACATAATCGATATAGTGCAGCTCTGGAAGGATAAAATTTAATCAATAAAATTTAAATGAGGGGTAATTTAACCGCATCCACCACTTTCAGGCTCTTCTTCCACGACAGTTGGAATTCCTAAATATTATCTGACCGAATTTTTTAATGAGGGGTAATTTAACCGCATCCACCACTTTCAGGCTCTTCTTCCACGACAGTTGGAATTCCTAATTATTATCTGACCGAATTTTTTAATGCATTTTGATAGAAAGCCTAAATCAGGTCAACGCATTCTCACACAATCGACTTACGAAAATACGCACGATTTCTATGCTTGAATTTATTTTTAATTAATAAGAGAGGAAATCGCCATTAATCTCTCCCTGAAATAAAAACGTTTCCCGTCTAAAAACGTTTAGACGTCGAGAATGCGTAAACCTTGTTATTATTATATTAAACAATCTTTGAATAACATTTTCGACGTCTAAACGTTTTTATTTCAGGGCGAGATTAATGGCGATTTCTTCTCTTATTAAAAATAAATTCAAACATAGAAATCGTGCGTATTTTAGTAAGTCGATTGTGTGAGAATGCGTTGACCTGATTTAGGCTTTCTATCAAAATGCATTAAAAAATTCGGTCAGATAATAGTTAGGAATCCCAACTGTGGTGGTTCTTTGCAGTTATCTGCAATGGCCGGTACTAAACCAAGGAATAAATAAGACCCTTGTAAGCTGAATATCGCAGTTGCAACACACCTGCTATTCATTATATTCGCAGCTCTTGTTGCAGAAGAATATTATAGCTGCTTCGCATGGCTGTTAGCAATATGGAAAATAGAAACGGTTATTTCATTCTCTCTACTCTTCTTCTTGTGCTGCTTCTGCTTCTCCATGGTCCTAATTTATGTCAGAGCGCTCAAGAATCTGATGGTCGGTGCCTCCTCGACAATAATTCTGCCACCGAGGGAATTAGTGGAGCGGGAATTTCGTTGAATAATAACAGAACAACGCCATTAATCTCCCGGCTGAATCTTCTTGTTATTGCTGTCGCGTTATATGGCAGCAGTGTTGCAGCACTGTTTGCGTATTTCTGCTGGAGTCTGATGGATGGCTTTGATGAGTGCGATTACCTCATGTCCCGGCGAAGGATTCGATCAGCCCGCGAGAAGCAAAAGGCCTGTAATTAGCAGATAAGCCAACCGTCTCTTAAACAGCATTTTTTCCTTGATATGATTTGGTACTATTTTCCAAAAAAAATCAAACCTTAGGTTTGAATCGTTGCACTGTCGATTAGATTGTCAAAATTGTGGTACAGTGGATGTTACAATAAAATGGGATATTCCAATGTTAAAGTTTCCAAAAATTGTAAATTTTCATTAATGAAAATTGTTGTTGTTTTTTAACATTTCCAAATTACGAAATTAGAAAACGGATTACACATAATATCCGAACTGTTACAACACCACTTTTACAATAATAATACAGATCCGAATTGTTACATCATCCCTATTACAACAATAATCGATAATCAGCATAAGAATACATGGATCAACATAGTGAAGAAATACATTGAAAACAAGGAGTTTGTTCGACCTATCATAATAAAATTTGCAATAAATGCCACATTTTTATTGTCCACGTATGCTCAAAATTTGCATCTGAGAAGAATGTTTATAAGTGATGTGTGGCCACAATCAAAATACAACATAAATAGTGTCACTTGTACTGAATCATTGAATGGAGAGAAGCCAATAAAGTTGTTTCCATTTGAGAGACATTGATTAAGGTGCTTTAATTAGTTGATAGTGTAAAACTCCAATCGAATGTGTAAATGAGGTCGTAGAAAAGTCCAAAAATAGAATCTGGTCCCCACTTTGGGGGTAAAGAGGAGAAACACATACTTTTATAAGAAATAATTGATTTCAAATTAGTTGCTAATTAGTTTTTCAAACTCAATTAGTTTTTAGTCAAATCTTCAATAATCATTATATAATGGAATGTATTTTCAAATACACAAAAAGGATGTTCCGACATGTCCACCTTAAAAGGCCATCCAATGCCAATTATAAAAGCACAAGAATTTTAGTGCTATTTGAATTTAAAATGGCGATAGAGTTGAGGAGAACATTGCTACCATGTAAACTTCTATACTCTTCAAGTTCATTCTTGGAAGATTTCCATTAATTTGAAGTTTTAATTTTTCTTCTTATAATACATTTTAACTTATTCTCTCTTTCGTAAGTTGTAAGTTGTGCCTAGTTTTATTTGGTTCTTGGATTTGGTGGCCAAACTCATAAGCAATGGAAATATGCAAGCCTATTGTAGATCCAAAACCTAGAGTGCATATGTGAATGCAATTGGAGTATGTTTGAGTACAATCATTCCAAGAAGTACAAAAAGTTCCCCCCAAAAAATGTGTAACGATTAGGTGTCTTAGGGTTCATATCAAATAATTCGAAGCAATGGAGAATGATGCTTCCATTCAACTAGTCAATATTGATTGAACATAAAAATCCATTGTGAAGATAAAAGAGCTAATTTTTAGAGATGAGGATGTCACTTGGATGGAGGGGTAGTATCTTCCCATTTATAACCTTATAGGTTTTATCATTTATATGATTCCATGATTCATCAATTATAATTTTATTCCATTATCCATCATCCATAAACCATGTAAACTTCTAGATTCTACTTCAAGTTCATTTTTAAAATATTTTCATCAATTTGAAATTTTATTTTTTCTTCTTATGATACATTTTTAAATTATTAACTTATGGAAAATTCCAACTTGTTTTTGGTTTTATTGTTAATGTTTTGTTTTGGTGGACAAAGTCAAAATGGTTACAAAATTCATCCCATTGACATTGAGTATAGAAAAGCCAAATTGGCTCATTGTAAAATACCTTGCAGAAATTCACACACAAAAAAGAGTTGAGTGAGTACTAATTTCTCTAACATATGGGCATGTGCAAGCTAATGAGGGTCACTTTTGGAGCGTTAGATGCAATAAAAAATAAAAAATTAGGCATCCCTCAACTTACTTGGTTTTTTTGACATTCTTACACAAGATATCTTGCATCGAGTAAAAAAGATGAAACGTAGGAAATTGAGTCACGTTTCCGAATATATAAGTTTTAAGTAATGAAAATTTACATAACTATGTCAAATTTCATGTTTTCTAATAGTCACTTTTTTTTTTTTTGGCAAATGATAAGGTATATGTTTTTGTGGGTGCAGCCTTTCAATGCCTAAATGACAGTTTTGGGATACACAAATTGGTATATGTTTTAGTGCAGTGCTATTTTTCCAAAATTAAATGTTTAATTTTTTTTTTTTAATTATGTAAGTGATCAAACCTTGAGAGCGATACGTCAAATGTGGGTGCATCCTTTGAAGGTCTTAATGCAGTTATTTCGAGTTGGATTTTTTATAGCATGTAGACATCAGTGTCTTCTAGTGCAAAATACAATTTTTTTTTAAATGGTTGTGAAATGAAAAAGTTACCGAATAAACACTAACAATATGTTTTTTGACCAACGGAGTGATGAAACAAGAAAATTAGAAAATAAATAGAAAATCTCAATATTTTTTTTTTTAAATTACATATTTGGAATCTGCATAAATTTTTTTATCTATGCCTAAAATTTCGTCAATAATGGTCATGTATGTCATGTTGTAGAGAGCGGTGAATAACATGCATATTTAGGTGCAAAATTGCACCTAATGGTTCCCTCAACTTCGTGCACAAACCCATATACATACCTCACACCAATGAATGGATTGGTCCATGAACTGATTTTATTTCAAAATTAGAAATCCGAGGTCGATTAAATTCTAATTTTTTTACCCAGACTCCCTTCCTAGTCCTATGTAAGAGGCGTCCAAAGGTTCTAGTTTGCAGAACAATGCTAGCAAACAAAAGGATCTTGACATTGAATTGGAGTAGATGTTAAGAGAATTCAAGATGGTACAATTATTCATTTTATTTTCAAGTGGGATAGGAAAAGAATTGTTATATATTAAATATATTAGATGGTATAGACATCAAATAATTATAGACATCAACGACATCAAAGATTTGAGGCTACCATCCATTCTATTAGAAAATTTTCCCATTAGGTCAAAATTAAATATATGATATTAATGAAATTAATCCCATTTGTAGTTCAACCCACACCACCCCCATACACATGGGTCATCAAAATTTTCACTGCTACGTGGGAATAAGTAGGATTCCAAGTTTTTCATGAGTTGAGACAAATTATAGAATTAAACATGAAATAATGAACATGACATCGCAAAAGGGAAAATATGTACAAAAATATATCATTTTTCACAATAGGGAAAGGAAGAATATGTGCAATCCCTACACCATCCTAGTTGTCATATATTTACTTGATATTGAGAAAAATCAGAGAATTTATCTTATGGAAAGTGATAGCTTCAAAAAGGAGAAAACAAACTATTTAGGATGAATACCAAAGTATGGCATGATTTATTCTTAACAATTGGTAATTTCCTCCATTAAAACCCTCAATCAAGTGGCAAATACTTACAAATTTCATCTTGTACGTGATAATGTCTTCCATGGTTTTCTTTATAGTCCATAATTTTCCTTTACGACAGTATCAACATTTAACTTGACCATTGGTAGCTTTGTTCAAGACTCTTTTTTAGATCCATCATATATGTTTTCAAAGTATAGATGTTTTGGATCAAACTAGGGTGGCCCATTATTAGGAAAAGGAAAAAATATAAAGATAGGGAAGATATGAACATGAATGTTAGGTTAAATAGAAAAGACAACAAGCCAAAAAAAAACCAACAAAGGATATAAAACCAAAAGCAAAAAAGTAATAACCAAAGAAAACAAGTAAAATAAGGGAAAAAATAAAATAGATGAATAATAAAATTATTATTATTAACCAATTTAAAATAAAAACCAAAACCAAAACTAGTAGAAAAGAAAAAGAAAAAAAATAAATGCAAAGGAAAACTATAAAAAAGAGAAATTTTATGAAAAAAAAAAATAACAAAGAACGAGAAGAAATAAAATATTAAAAGTTAAAAAATAATATAAAAAATAAAATAAAATAAATTAAAGAGCAATATTAAAATAAAAAGAAGGAATAAGAAGGAAAGAAACAAATAAAATATAAAAGTAGTAAAAAACAAGATAAAATATAAATAAATAATAAATTAAATTAAATATGTATTTATATATTTTTTAACTTTTATATATATATATATATATATATATATATATATATATATATAAAGGTTTACTAAATTATATATATATATATTAAGAGGAGAATATAGTAAATATATAATATAATAAAAGACGAAGAACAAACACTTAAGGAAAAAGCATAAACTAAAAGACAGAAAATTAAAAAGGAGAGAGAAAAGAAAAATATGTTGACAAGAGAAGAAGGAGAGGGAACAACAAAAACCAAAGAAAAAGTGAACAATAAGAGAATACAAATGGAGGAACATGTTGAGTTACTTGGAGACAAATGTAGGTACTAAGGCGAGCATCCAACTACTACTAATCTTCCATCTATCATCTTTATTGAGATTATTGGGGCGCTTTTCAATTTCAATGACTTCCTTAAATTTCTTGTTAAACAAGTTATACAACTTGACGAGAACTTTATACTAAAAACGAGAACTCTAACCATAAAAAACCCATATTTTTGCATAAAAAAACACCAAAAACAGCCCTGAATCGAAAAGTGGTGCTACCAGTAGCACCACTTTTTGATTTGAGGTCAAAAATATATAAATTGTATCAAAACAATTGTTACTTTTGTTTGCAAAAACCTTAAAATCAAGCTCTGAATTGAAAACGAATGCTACCAGTAGCACACTTTTTCAAAAAATGGCATTATTATATCATTTTATCATATTTTAAATTGTAGTTATTTAATCTCTTAGTAACACTATATAAAACTTACACTGAGTTAAGCACAAATTATTTAAGAAATTATTTCACCACTCTTTCCATATAAAATAAAAGAATTTAGGATATTCATAATAAAATCATATATTGAACCATAAGACATAAAAGAGATTCAGATCAAAATTCAAGCACTCCTTTAGAGTTTCCATACAAACAATGTCATCTTAATAAAAAGGATAAAATCTTTCATGTGCAAATATTCAAATCAACACATGGACTATGACAAACCATCAGAAACTACATTTTCTTCATATGAATGATCGGATGAAAATGCAGATGACTTGTATTCTTCTCTAATATCAATGAGTGCACCATCCGATTCTTCATGTATGCCCAAAATTTCATATGCCATATTCATTCTAGATCCATGCCTTGGTTTAGCAGACTCCAATGTTGCATCTATTTTTTGTGCCAACAATATTTTGATAATATTTGTAGTCTTGGAGCGAAGAGTACCTTTCTTTGTCAACTGGAATTCATAAACTAGTACATGTCAACATGGACTCTAGTTTCAAAATGTCAATGTGGCGATGATTTACATATTGACCCTTTATTTTTCTCCTTTTGCAAACCTTTTTCTCAACCACCATCTATGGCTTGTACACACCATCAAATGGGTGTGTATCTATTGAATAGCAATGTACTTCAACAGATATATCTTCTTCATTTTCTTTATTGAACTTCATAAATTTTGCAATCCAGAATGGAAAACCACATGGATCTTCTATGGCCAAAAACTGCAGTCATGCAACCCTCCTTAATATCTTGTATTGAGCCTCTGTAAATGTCTTCCATCACCTCACATCATGCAAATGATCTTATAGATCCAATATAATTTTCCCTTTGCTATGGTTGAGAAGACTCAACACCTTCAGGCTCAACATTTCTCTCCTCGTTTTCATTTGACATACTTTGTGGCCAACTAAATGGAGTGTTCAAAAAATATCTCCATTTGTACAGTTTTAAATTATGTCATTTTTCTCCATGAAAAAAGACTTCCACCAAACAAAATTGACAACATCAAAATAGTCATATGTATCTTTGATGCACTTTTGTATTTCTTCAAAGCAATGAGAATAATCAACATCTCTATTGTGTCGACGTGCATTTTGAATCTCAATAGCTAATTGCAACAACAATAACTTTGAAGCATACATTTGACGAATTGGGATGAATAGCAGAAATGCTAAACCTGATGTAGGCCCCCATTTTACACTTGTTTAGTACTTATTACCAGTGTATTTTTTAAGGATTCTAATAGTATACTTAAGTGTATTATTTTAGGCAATTATTTTGGATTGAAAAAAACATATATATAGATAGGTAGGTGAATATTAAAATGAAACATACAATTTACTATTGAAATTTGTATTTTTTGGCGAATATCATGATAAAAAAAACATATTTTATGTAAATATAGGTGATATTAGAGACTAAAAGTGACCGAATAACAATTTTATTTTTTGAAAAAAATCCCAAAAAATTGCCAATTGGCAAAATTTCTCCCTTCAAAATTACCCTGCTTCTTACCCCGTAGTATTGTTTCCCCATCAATGTATTTTATACGAAATTGATGTTGAAATATAATGTATTTAAGTTTTTCAATGCACCTTTCTTCACCATGTGTTCCCAAAATAAATCTTTGCATGTCAATAGTTTCCTCCAACGTTAGTACAACATGCTCTGGACTATATGCTTTTCTAATAATTTAAGTTAATGATGGTAGGCTCCCAACATTCTTTCTCCCTAGTGTCACTGCAAAATGACTAAACATTTGATCAATATGGTCATGTGTATTCCCAACAACAAGGAAAGCATCTTTAACCTTCTGAAAAAAATCTAAATTCAATAAGCATGTTCAGATAACCAAACATGATCTGATTTTTGTTTTCTCAATTGGTGTTGTCCTATTGCATATATAAAACTCAAGGAAGATTACTAGACCAATGAGTCAGCACATGGTGAATTATGGTGATCGTTAGGTTTGCATCGTTATGAATATTTGGAGCTGAAAGTAAACCCTTGGATACATTTGACCATTAAAAGCCATACAACCAACCAAGTGAAACTGAATAAAATTTTCCTCCATTAAATTCTTTGGTAAATGAACAAAATGTGGAAAAAGTGTTTTTGTTTTGGATCGATGCCATCAATTATTAAAACCATATACTTATGTGGATCATCATAACACTTCTTGCGATGATTGTATAACTTTTTTCCATTCAACTGATTGTTGATTGTGATGTGCTTGAAGTTCTTTGATAACAAAATCTACAAATACAATAAAAATAAAACATTGATAAGATTTTGTAATTGATATTTATTCCAAAAAAAATAAATTTGTTAGATACGTACCTCTCTCTATCCCTTCTGATTTATCCCTTCTATGTTTAAGAGAAGCACATATACTGCAAACCCCCATCCTTGACCTCTTAGGAATACGAACGTTGTTGAACTTTGTTATCCATAGTCTTGTAAAATATGCATATCTAATGAAATTGTTATCTCCTTCAACATCTTAAAAAAATTCCTTATACAAGTTGTAGACTTCCTGCCTTGAGAAATTATCTAGAATGTGTATGGTTTCTCTATCTAGCATACTCTCTCCATGCTTAGAAAAGAAGTCACACATCCATGAAATTGCAATGTTTGTTATTGGTGTTACACCAAAATATCATCATCATCCTGGTAATGAGATAAATTCCCTTGGATTTTCCCTAATCCCTAAAGTGTTAGTGCCAAATTGCCTGAGAAAAGGTTCTACCTTCCCATTTTCCATTTTTTGTAGCAGCGACACACCTTACATGTTTAAACAAGCATCAGACCCTTGTTGATGCACTCTGCACACTAACAAGGTGCATCACTAACCTTTGTTTTCTTAATTCAACATGTGTCACTCTCTAGTAACGCATGTTTCCCTTCAATAGAGTGCATCACTTCGCATTCTAAGGTAAAAATAGAAGATTCGAGATTCTTCTAGAAAGAATCTCTCGTGGAGGCTTATCCCAACAAATTAGCATAGGGGACACTCAAACCCCTAACTTCTTGGGATAGTCCCTTTCTCTTCTCCGTTAAATTCTCAACTCCCTCTATCCTCTTTGGCTGATATATACAAGCTCACCCTTCATGGTTGGGAGAGGAACGGTAGAGCACCCAAATGCTATTGAAATATTCTTAGAGCTAAGTTTCATTTCTCCATGAGAAACAAGGTTGGATCTTTGAGGAAAAGGCTAATTCCGCATACATGAAGTGTCTTCAAAACAATTTGGCGACTCCACTGGGGAGAGTCCATGGTCTTCGGGTTGTTTAATTTGTGATTTTCATTTCCTTGTTTATCCTCTTAGGGATATTTAATTTGCCTTGTTTATTTTGGATCTATCTTTTTTTTAGTTACTGGGTGATCTAGTCTCAGTTTGGGATCTTTAGCTCGTCCAATTACCTAGTTTCATTTTTTGGATTTTTACCTTTTCCAATTTTTTATTGCGCATGTCGCACCTGGGCTATGATTTCCCTGCATCTCTAGTGAGTTGACGCACATGTCTTTGGGTCACAAAGCGTCACTGATGCACTCTTTATGTGTTCAAGAAGCATCACTGATGCGGTTCCCCTGTGAGCAGACTGTGCCACTAAGGGACTAACGCTCTAGTGCATACTAGCATATCGTGCAACCCTGCAAAATCTTGCATAAGGGTCAGGATCCCCATTTAAAAGTTGGACTAGGTGGTTTTCTGAGATTTGTGCTTTACTTGTCTCAGTCACTGTCTCCTCCATATTTGATTCTCCTCTTTTCTTGGGTTTTCTTGATATTTGGAGCCATGTTTGTCCCTTTGAGTCAAAACTAGTGCTTTTCTCGCATTTTTAAGCGAAATGAATTACATTTAAAAAAAAAATCCCCCTCATAGCCAAGGGGGCATGAATCGTGTATCCTATAGTCTCTTTGACCCATATTAAGGTTTCAAAACAATTTTTGGTTTGGTGTGGATTGTCTTGTTTTAAAGACTCGAAAAGTGTGGGATATCCGTGTCTTTTTTAGCCTCATTTTCTTGGGTTGTGCATCTTGTTTCCTTTACATCCTGAGTTTTCTATTGATTGTTGGAAAATATTGATTCTTTGTCTCCACTTTAGTTCAAAGAGAAGCTTAGTTTTGTCCCTCTTTTTCTAAATTCACAAACTTGGAAAACATAAATATCCTTCTTGCCTTAGTTTGATCATTTTACATTCTTGGTCTTACACTCATAAGAAGAAGAAAGACTTGTTTCAGGTTTGTGTGCATTTTAGTTAGACAAGATTATTGAGTGTTTTTCTTTGTCTTGCATTTGATTGAAAACATTTGCGGAATCCTTCTTTCCATATCTTAGATGTGTCTTTTTCAAGTGTAAAAGATATGAAACGAATTAGAGTTCTTGCATTTGGTGTTCATAGAAAGAGATATTTTGTCACTTTAGGATATTTTTGGGTGTGTGATTTTGAATTTTTACTTCTTTCTATCATTTTGAAAAAGCCTAAAATTGCATTTGCATAGGGTTGTGCTTTTGGGCAGAAAAAATCTCTCTCCCTCCCTTAAGTAGGACTTCATCGAAATCAGACTTGCATACTTATTCATTGCATGGTTTTGAGTCGAGTCATCATTTCATCTGTCCACTTAACCACATAAGATAAAATCAAGTGCTAGTTAAGTTAAAATATTTGAGCAACTTGGTGTGATAGGCTAGAGACGTGTTTCGGTGTCATAAAACGTAGGAGCTGTTGTTATTTTTCTTGCACTACATCACGACAACTGTGTGGTTCTTCCACGTACTAGTCGGTATATAGAAAGTCCTTTCACATGTTTGGTGGTATATAGAAAGGTGCATTCACCAACTCGACGATATATAGGAAGGCCCCTTTGGAATGGTTGCGCATTAGACAACACTACTACGGATTTGAATTCATGTGTACCTTGTGTATATCGGGACACTCTTATTGAATCCTGGAACCATCCGAGTAAACCTTTTGGCTGTCTTTATGTCGTAATACACCAAGAACAACGCTCGCGTAGATTACTATGCAGTACTGTTAGGTGGGTTATACGGCCAAGGGTATGGTCCCAATCCCCCTTGGTTAATGCTCTAAAAAATTGGGCCGAGTATAACCATTGGACCCTATAGTATATCGTGAGTTGTGAAAACTTGACACACCCATGAGGATCGGGCTTTTACATCCCTCCTATTCACCAGCTTTCCTGTTGCGTTTAGTTTGACTATCATTTGTTGTGCATGATATTTAGAAGTCCCCAGAGAGTTTAGATATGGAAACCTATTCTGGGACTACAAATCAAGAGACCCATTTTCAAGGGGTGCCTTGTGTTTTTCCTCTAGTTGGAGATATTGGTCCTCCCTTTATTGCCACTTTAAATATTACCAGATTAACCATAGGACTACCGATATGGTTATTCAATATGATGATTCTAGCTGTACCAAATGTTTCAAATTTTAAATCTCCACCACGAGAGTATCAATCCCAAACTCATCCTTTCCCTTCTTTGTTGGATGTATCTTCTTATGTTTCTTCTTCCTCGCCTGATAAAAGCAGAGGTACTAGTAATAAGGAGGATAAGACAAAGAATAACAAGACGATTAAGAAGAAGAAGGATAAGAAAGAGACCAAACATCAAAAAATTACTTCTGATGGAACTCATTCTATTCAAACACCTCGTAGACCCAAGTTCCATTGCAAGCTTTACAGGGGTGATCACCTTCTTAAGGATTGTCTCAGTCTTTCCAAAGTGTTAGAAGAGTGGTATAAACCCTCCAAGAAACCCCATCGACCAGTGACTCTATGTTTAAGGGTCGGAAAGGTAAATTCAAGAATCATTGTTTGTTATTCAAGGGCATGCACCTTACTTACCTTTGTCCTCGCATGGATGAAGCTTCACAATTGTTGGAAGACATTATTGTATCTCACAAACACCTGCCAATAGGATATCATAAGTTGTTTATTGACCCCCCATTGGTTGATGAAGTAGTCGATCCAGATCCATCCTCGGCTGATCCCACTCTTTCTTCAAGGAGTGAAGAACAAGTGGTTCATCCTACACTTCCTTTGAAAATTGAATTTGAAGTGTTCGAGTCGATGTCATCTTCGCTTGATCCCACTCTTTCATTGGAGAATGCTAAGACTGAATTAGTTACCATGACACAATCTTCATCTCATCCAACTTTTTAGAGTGAACCAGAAACCACTGATGTTTTCCTAGTCAATTCAGATTGTTCTAGGCAAGGGGAAATCTTGTCCATTTCCATAGGACCTCCTCCAACTACTAAGTTCATTTTCTTTGATTGGAATAGTCTAGCAGAATCTCGTCTTCCTTCGGGTGTTCATTTTTGGATATCTATACTTGTTTTCGATAAGGAAATATTTCGCACGATAGTTGAGGAAGGATATTCTGCTAGTATTTTATCCTCAACTTATTGGAAAGCTATAGATTCTCCTTATCTTGTGCCATTCATTGACTAGATACTAGACTTTAATAGAAGACCTACTAGACCGCCAGGAATCCTTCCTCAATTACCTATTACCTTAGGACGGAGAACTGTCTGCATTGATGTTATGATAGTCCAAGGTCCCTTAGATTTCAATATGCTCCTTGGATGAGATTATGTTTATGCAATGAAATTTGTTGTGTCCTCACTCTTTTGAGTGATGTATTTTCCCCATGACATGAGGATCGTGACCGTTGATCAACTTTCCTTTGTTAAACCTAATCACCGCATGACTGCTAGTCATCAAAATTCCTTGAATGTTCCTCATGTTTTAGTGTTTTCTTCCCCTTAGGAATGGGGGGCATTTCTCCATCCTCTGGACATCATTATGGAGTTATCGCCATAGCTTACCAACCTCTGGACATCATGTTGGGTAGGAACTAATTCTAAGAATAGTTTACCATTGGTTTCAAGCTTGCTTAAAAAATGAAACCAGTCGCAAGCATACTTTATTTTTTGGTTTTGAGCTTGTGTAAAAATGAGACCGATCATGAGCAAAGTTCTATTCCTATTTCAAGCTCGTTAAAAATTGAAACAAATGACTATGAGCATAGTTCCCTTTTTGTCTCAATCTCATTAAAAAATGAAACAAGTCATCACAAGCATAGTTCCTTTTTTGTGTCAATCTTATTTAAAAATGAAATGGATTCCTCTCCCATTGAGTCAAGTCTTCCACTAGACTTAGTACCTGAACCTTATTTCCATCTGCCTATGCCATTTGAACTTTCTCCCTCCTCCGTCTATGGTGAACATATTTCTATTAGTGGCCAGGAGTTTAATCGAGTGAAGAAGTATATTAGGCGGATGAAACGAATCTTGGGGGCATATATTCAACCTATGGACATCCTGTCGAAGTGAATTCGATAGCCTCTCCATGCAATGTCATATTCAAGCTGCTTACTTCTAGAAATCATGTTGGGGGCATGTACGATCCTCTAGATATCATGTTGGGAAAACATCCACCAATGGGAATTTTTCCGAGCATAGTTCATTTTTTGTTGCAAGATCGTTAAAAATGAAGCAGATACCATGAGCATTCTTCCAACCTCTCTTCAAGCTCATTAAAAATAGTAAGATGGTTTCGAACTTACTTTTCACTTTTTTGTGCTTTGGTAAAAAACATGAAAAGTTGTTTGAGCTTAGTTTTCCTTTTTTGTGCTCTGGATTCAAACATGAAAAATATTCTGATCTCTTTTGATAACATGATCGTGCTCGTTAAAAACAAGTAAAAAGGTGCTGAGTACACTTTTATTGCTTTTTCGGGCTCATAAAACCTTTACGAAAAAAGGATCCCCCTAGAGTTGTCTTTAAGCTCTTTTCAAACTCCCAAACTAGGAAGAGATCACCAAGCAAACTTGATTCTTTCACGCTTGTAAAATTATTAGAAAGAGCATCTTTCTAGTGTTAGTTTACCCCTTTTTCGGACCGGTTGGACTATGTATGAAAAAGGAATACTCTAGTCAACATTTTACTAGAAGAGTTCTTCCAGGTATTATTTTATATTTTTTCGGACCTTGGGGACTAAATTTACAAATTTTTTTACCTTGGATTCTTCTTTAGTATTTTTAGATTCTCTAAACATGAAATGACACCAAGTTAACCTTCTTTGGACTCGTTAAAATTTAACATTGAATGACCCTTTTCGGGGATGAACCTCTCCTTTCTCAGGTTCATAAAATATCTAGGATTGGACACATCCAAACGATGAGTTATAATGAGCGTTTGTTACCCTCTTCTAGATCATAAAAAAACAAAGAGGAACTCATCAATCATGTTGGGAAAATTAAAGGAAAGGGTATGTATTTACACCTGTATTAATGGTCGCTTATAGTCACCCTTGAGAATGGCACCTATTTGCATTTCATTTAAACAATTGGGTAATCAGATTTTTCTCGAGTCCTACCATTTTCATGAATTATTATGCTCCTTTGGGTCATTCGAAGAATGCATCAATCATTTGATGTGTTGTGTATTGGTTTTTGCGTCGTTGAGTCAATGCGGCCAAGTTATTTGTCATTCCATAAAATGTTCAAGGGATGTGTGTCACTTGAGTCAACCTTTGTAGTCATCTTGCCTTCCTTTGTGTTGGTTACCCCTGAGTTAGTCCCAAAAATTCACTCTTGAGTCCAATCTACTCCAACAAAAAATATTTGATCTTGTTTCGTGTCGATGATAGGGGAAACATCATGGACCTCCTTTGATGGGTATATCCTTGTCGACTGCAACACCTCAGCCAAGGATTAGACATAGAAACTAGTTAAGTACCTTGGGCCTGCATGCCTCAATGGTAGGTTACATTGCTTCGAGCAGTAGGCTTACATAATTGGCCTTTAATTGAAAGATTCCACTGAATGTCCGACCTCAACTCATTGATTCACATTTTGTGGAATGTGCTAGAGTACCTTGGGAATCATTGACATCAATGGTAATTTCCCTTGCACTTGTTAATAGTATACCTCAATGATTGGTAATCAAGACATTTATTCACATGGATAGAATTGTACCTTTTTAGGGTTCGGGGAAGACCATGGGATACCTTTGTTACATATCTTACTCAGGTTGTGATGGATATTTTTTTAGCAGGTTCCCACATGAGAATCATGTTGGTGACCCTATTTGAAGTATTGTCACACATATCCACTCTTGTATTGGTTGTGGATGTGTCATTATTTCATCATGGATCTATGCTTGTATCTTAGTAGCCATGATTTTTTTCAATCATTCAGTACCAACATGGATCTGCAATGTATTGGTCGGAAGCCATTTCATGACTCATTTGGTACATATATCTCATATTCTATTGTACTACAAAGTCCTTGTTCAAGATTTCAAGCAACGACATTTTGCCTCAACTTCCATCTATCAAAACATTTCACTTATCGTATATCCCTCTAGCTTCATACTTTGGGGGGAAATCTGTTACACCAAAATATCATCATCATCCTGGTAATGAGATATATGCCTTTGGATTTTCCCTAATCCCTAAAGTGTTAGTGCCAAATTTCTTGAGAGAGGTTCTACCTTCCCATTTTCCAGTTTTTGTACCAACGATGCACCCCACATATTTACAACAAGCGTCAGACCCTTGATGACGCACTCTACACACTAGCAAGGTGCATCACTGACCTTTGTTTCCTTAATTCAACATGCATCGCCCTCCAGTAATGCATGTTTCCCTTTGACAGAGTGCGGCACTTCTCATTCCAAGGTAAAAAGGGAAGATTCAAGAGTCTTCTAGAAAGAATCTCTCATGGAGGCTTATCTCAACAAATCATCATAGGTGGTAGTCGAACCCCTAACTTATTAGGATGATCCCTTAACCTTCTTCATTGAATCCTGTAATGTCCATCCTATCCTACAAGGCTGTGGAGAGGACACTAATAATAATACTAGACATCTAGTCCCCTACCTAAACAAATAAGCATTCATACAAATTATAGATGGAGAAATGCAATTGCATAACATTTGAATTCATAGCAGAATGTGATTGCAATATACTTCCATCATACATTCCATATTTTCATGTCATTCATCAATTTAAGCAATATCAAATTAGCAAAGGAAAATACTTATCTTAAACCAAGTAAGCCCTGAGCAACCAGCTACGCTTCTACAACGTTCCACCCAACTGCAGGCTAGTGTGCTCCTTGATCTCTCAGCACCACTGCCACCCCTGAGTTGGGCATGATCTCCACAAGGAAAAAGGGGAAAACAGGCTCTCACATAGCCAAGGATACACCAGAATCAACCAAGCCAATCAGTAGTTGGGTTTCTCAGGCTGCTAAGAAAGGGGTAGAAGTGAATTACTAGGCTATTGGCTCAACCATTCATTGGGCTCATCAAGCCAAATCTGTCCTCTTCCACTCTTGAATCTCCTGCTCACAGGTTCAAACTAAACAAGGAGGGACATAATAGCCAGAAATGCAAGTGCTGGGCGTTTTTGCAGTAGGATGCCCAACGATGGGAATTCCACCAATTCAGAAAACGTGGAAAAGCCCAAAACGAAAATTAGAAAATGGGAAAACAACCCCACGAGCATAATCGTTTACAGAAAAACATCCATGGGCATTTTGGGGAAAAATGACCTCTATAAACCCCCAGAAAATCGTGGTTCTCTTCTCCCAACCACTATGCTAACCAAAAATGAGTTCCCAGGCATGGAAGAATGCAGAGAATGGTGAAAATGTGAAGGAAAAACCCCAGCTCGCCCCAGGATGCATGAGAGAGGAAAGACTATCATTCAGAATCGCTTCAGAAGGCAAAACATGGGTGATTTCTTGCCTTGCAAGCAAAAATCCAAATTCCCAGATTGATGGCTTGCCCATACCAAAAATTGGCTGCCATACCTCATCATTCCCAAGGCATTAACTACCTCAACCAACTCTGGGAAGAATTTAATGATTGGGACATAAGCCAAAATGGGTAGTTGGGATCTCATGGATTTTCTCATTGACACATGGATTGACTCCATTGGCTCAAGGGTTTGGTTATTTTTCCTCCCTATTCCTTGTAAGATCATGCCCCATCTCTTTGTTGCATTGCATAGCTGGTTGTGGGTTTTTCATTAAAAATTGCATATTTACATGGTATCCGAATTTACATTGTGCACGGCTAGCACAAGAACCATATGCATCTCTTCTAATTGCCGATACATAAAACGATAAATCGATGGCAGGGCCTTGGCCTGGAGCTCCTCACCATGACTAAATAACAATATTTACATCATTTACAATATTAATGCAATAGAGTTAAAATGGGGACATTACATTCCCCTCCCCTTGGAATAACACCGTCCTCGGTGTTCCAACACTTCGGAAAATAAATACCCACTTTACATATGTCCAAAAATTCACAAAATGTGGTAGGTTTGTCCTGCATTTCACCTTTTTACTTGGGTTTTTCAGGACTAAGTCCTTTGGTCTTTACAAACTGCTCTTGCTGGCTGGAACCTTCTAGCTCTGCATGAGGACATTGTTCCAAAACAATTCCTTCCTTTTCTTTTCCTTCCAACGGGTCCACGAACCTGGGAATTTACTGTTGCTACCCTCTCGATATTCTCTTGTTGGGAAGTTACAGAGGAAATGATTTCCTCCACATCCCCAACATTTCATTGGCGGCTTTACCTTTTCCCGGTCCATTTCCTTGGAGTCTTCCCCCCTAGAATGTTTCTTAATCGGACGATTGGATGAATGCTTCTTCATTGATCCACTTTCCCTTCCCTTGCTGATTGCTCCCAGAATGCTTTTTACCTCTTTTTGCAGATGAATAGAGTCCTGCAAAGCATCATGGTTTATCTCATTCTGTTGCCTCTGTAGCTTGAGCATCTCCCCAAGATTTTCTTGGGTCCTGGCAATTGTTTGAAGAAGACTTTCAGCCAACTCTAATAGCCCTCGGTCTGTTGCCATGGTCAATGGGCACAACTGAACACACTTTGCTTTGCTTTCTTGTGCTGGCCGCAACCAATTGTTTCACTTTCTTACCTGTGAAATTCATCATGGGAATTCTTTGTTAGGACAAGCATAACATAAACATTAGGATTAGTCAATTATTTTCCCAATTGTCATGGAATGTTCATGCTTTATTCATGGAACTTCCACACTTTTCATGTTTTCCTAATATACACATGAACTCATTCATGTTCATCCTTTCACAGGAAATTTATTATTTCAGCATTCACAACTCATCTCAAGCAATTAAACACAATCTATTTTCAGCCATGATATGCATTCAACAATCTTTTGTTTTATAAATGCTTCAATCATAAGGAAAGAGAAGAGTAGGGGTTTCTCCCTCTTAGTCTTGTTTTATTATGGAGCTACACCATCGCTGCGGTTTCATGCTCCTTAGTCTCTTTCACTTCAATGTGAATGCTTTGACTTTCCTTTCTTGGCTATGACACTTAGTGTCTAAGGTCTGTATATGGACTTTCAGCTAGGGCACCCTTCCCATTATTGCCTATAGAACCTTTGGCTGCTAGGATCCACTTGTATCCATTAGCACCATCTTTCATTACTGCCCATACTGAGCTCTTTAGGACGGCCACATGTCCACATGCATCTTTAGGATGCCTTCATAATCCTTGCTTCCAGCGATACCTACACTCAAACATTGAATCAATTCGCATGTTTAGTTTATTTTCATAGGGTTTATCTCTAAACAGGAGTTTAGGAAATCATATACACACTATATTCATAAGCCAGAAGCTGCAAGGTAACTGAATACTTATCTGTATTGGATGTCTTTACTTTATTCCACGGGATCCTTCTTTGCTTTATGAGCCTTGGATTTCCCGTGAACACAATAACGAATGTTGGGCCAGCACGTAGGCTACTCTACAATCATTCGAATAGGCAATTCCAGGCCAGTACGCCGACTGGGTTTATCAATCATTTCCTTTAGCAATATGCTAGGCCAGTGCTCCGAGTGGTTTTATCACTTGTTTAAGGGGTGTTGGGCCAGTGTACACGCTACTTTACCATATCAAGTAGTTAATGCCCAACTAGTCACTCTCTAGACTTACCAAGAACTTTATAGAGTTCAACCAGCTACTCCCTGGATTTCTTAATAATTTATATCGCCCACTCATTTACTCTCTGGATTTACCATCAATTTATAGTCTTTCAGGGTCTTTCCTTCCTGCAATGACCAAGGTTTCCAACAAAGAAACAATAGTGTATCAACTTAGCTGTTAGAAGACTTATAGCTGAAATCTTCATTATTCCAAACAAGACATAAATGAAAACGAATACTTATCTATATCGTGCATTTCCCCTCTAGTCCATAGGATCCTACTTCGCTTTGCAAGCCTTGGGATCGCCTATGGACTTGGATATAGTTAATGCTTAACCAGTACGCCTCCCCATCGGCTGGATTTACCAAGCATTTGGTGGTGCCCAACCAGTCCCATACCTGGTTGGCCCTCTCCAGTGTCGAGCCAGCACATTCGTCTGGGTCATCGACCATTGGAAGGAAACTGCGCCACCGACCATTATAGTTCAAGGCTCTACTATGGAGCCATAGGCATCTCAGGGTTTTTAGTCAGTCCTCGGCGCCCACCCTCCCACTGCTATCCCAGTAGAGATTTTATGCCTTTACCAATGTCACCACACCTTCTTGCACCATAACCCTTCACACACATCAACTCTTCATCTATACAAGGATGCCACTCCTTCTCTTGTGCAAATCAGTGGTTCCTTTTTGGAACTTTATAGGTGACTTTCTTGACTGTAGGTTAACATGATCCCCATTCACACAAGGGTGACACCTTCTCTTATTTCACAGCCATTCGGGCCTGTCCATCCCTTCTGGCAATATTTCACGTGAGCATAGAAAGGTTGCCAATTCCCATATAGTCCCTTTGCGTACCCTTCTTCACTTTCCCTTTTAATGTGCAGTATCAATCTGCATCTGTGTAGGCTGACAATACAAGAAGGATAGCAAGCTCACCAATATTGTTGTTCAATTCTTAACCACATTCCATATCATTCACTACCAAGTATTGAAACACCAAGAATGCGTCCATTCCCTTAGGGTGTATTAAATATTGAAAACCCTACCATGACCCAGCACCAGAAAAGGTGCACCCCCTTTCTGATGTGAGCCATGTAGGCCCTAATCATACTCAAGCAGTTTGCAATGATATAAAATAAGATAGAGCATGCTCTGCATATTAACCCTAATAATTTAGACATGCATGTTCTTGTCTAGGGTCACATAATACTCATTCATTTCCATAACAGTTACTGAAGTGATCTCAGAATTATAATACTCAATAATTCAAATACCTTCAGCTGTTTAACATTTGAAATGTAATGAAACATATATACATTCCCATATATGCATCACTATCACAATAAAATTGCAAGACATAGTCACACTATCCATGCAATTTAAATAACTGTAAATGCTCATTACTTCCTTTCCATGCAGCTCTGTCCTTCCACAAAGCATTCTAGCAGCCCATCGATCATGATTTGGCTCTTCATGCACTTACTATTCTGCATTCATAACAGCCCATGAAATGATCCTAGAATTATCATCAATTCATCACTTCATTCATTATTTATTTTGCAATAACATATGAATCATCCCTATGCATTCATACAATGCATCACAAGATTTATAAAATCTCTTAATGCACATCTACTCAATGCTACCTTGCATTGTTTCATGAGTACTATGCATTCAAGCATATTATGATCGAAACATGACTATCTCATATAACTTGCATTACCATAATCAGGACCACCAGTCCTCACTTGCTTTGGTTATTAGGCACATAACCAACATACACATGGCATGATATAAATTCACATGAATGCATTGAGATTTCTAAATAGTCATAGGGTGTAAGGATCATTTCCTTCACTTACCCACACCTCACCAAGCTTGGTAGTTTAACAGTCCCAATCAGTATTCCATATCACATGCAAACTAACTCAACATAGCTCAAACATAGTTGAAGAGATCTTACCAAATTCTCTTTCAACATTCATGCAATTTGGCACCAATAATCATTACCTGCATGGTTACCATTAACATCGCCTGATGTTACCTGATCAGTTGGCCTCTTACCAAGGCTGCTCAGTCCTTTTGCCAACTTTATGATCATAGATTTGTTGCACCATCCTTTCTGCATAAGGTTGTTGGCTTCATGCAACAACATCCTCGACACATTTAGCCATGCTCTTTGTTATCTTTGGTCCTACAACTAATACCAACATCAATAGTGATTATCAACCACAATATTCTCCATTAGTGGTTCATTGCATATGCAGACTTCATTATTCTACCAATGTGCAATATCCCATTTATGCACAAGCATTTCCATATGCACTATGCAATGTTTGTTAAGATGCCATCTAGTGCATATACATCTATGTAATTCCTTACATTTTTTTTTTAACATTTTTATGCCATATGACAATTTCATAATTATAAGTATGATAACAAACAGGGGTTTAAAGAATTCTTCCCTTTTCGATCCCTCATTGTAACGTGGAATTCTTCTTCCATATCATGCAATTGTGGAAATTGCCCATATTGACAACAAAATTTGTTTGTCAAAACAGCCGCTGGCACTCTTATGCACTAAATATCTATGATATATGTAGACCTCATTTAAACTCTGGTCATGCATCATTGCTCCCTGCTGGACAAGCTTTCCAATGCCTGTCTTCATGCTCCATTCCGATATCAGGTGCGGAAACTGCATCTCCTCAAAAAATGACAACTTTCACTCCAATTCTGCACATTTTACACAATTGCATTTTGGTCCAGAATGCCGACTTTAGCCACCTACGGAAGAAAATCTATGAGGAATCACAAAAACTTATCTAATAGACGAAGTTAGTCCATATAACAAGGAACACTCAGCAATTCACGGATTTCAATTCCGATGAACCATTCATCTTCTATGAATTTCTGGGTTTTACTACTTCTCACTTTTCACATTTTTCCAAAATTCCAAAATTTGGGCCAAAAATGGCTATCTTCCAAACAGTGCATTTCTAGGAAATCTTCATCTAACGGAAACTGTCTGTCTTAATGAGAATATGAAATGTCTAGTTCAGTAATTTTTTCGATTCCCACATCTAGGGTCACTTTTATTGTTCACCAGCTTTTCAAAATCCCGAAAAAGTGATCCGGAATAGTGCTTTTTGGCCTTCTTGCTCACCCCGACTTCACATCCCTTGGAGTTTGGATCCAAGATTCTGAACGTAACATCGTGCCTGCTTCATGGCCGCGCCTGATCAATTTCAGCTCAAACCGACCTTCCGTCAAGCCTCGGGACTCCGTCCTTCAAAAGTCACTATTATCCATTTTCTGTCAAATCGGAGTGTAATGGACTCGGGGTTTTCACTGGTTCTTTCATGGCCTTCGTCAATGGCCTCCGAGCCCCACGGAAATCATTCCATTCTGAGCCCGGATGTTCCTTCTATCCAAAAATCAAGTTATGGTCACTTTACTTTTTTTTTTTTTTTTTTTGGCCGCCGTTGGGGGACGGTTCGCTGAATGCTCCCGCAATTGCGGAGCCATTCGGCAAATGCTCCCGCAATTGCGGAGCAATTCGGCGAATGCTCTCGCAGTTGCGAAGCCATTCTGCTAATGCTCCCGCAATTGCGGAGCCATTCGACGAATGCTCCCGCAGTTTCGGCGCAGTTTGCGGAATGCTTCCGAATTTTCAGAATGACTTCCCGAACTCTTCCACATTGCGGGAAGATTCGCGGAACTCTTCCGCAATTTCGGAAGTCATTCCGGAATTCCTTCTGCAAATTTCGGAAGAGAATTCCTTCCGCAATTTTGGAAGAGAATCCCTTCCGCAAATTTCGGAAGAGATTTCCTTCCGAAAATTTCCTTTCGACGTCGAACACTTAGAAAAATTTTCCGCTGTTTCGGAGCAGTTCGCCGAATTCTTTCGCATTGCGGAACAACTTGCGGAATCCTTCCGCAGTTTCGGAAGAGAATTCCTTCCACAATTTCGGAAGAGAATTCCTTCTGCAATTTCGGAAGAGAATCCCTTCCACAAATTCGGAAGAGAATTCCTTCCGAAATTTCGGGCTAAACTCATAGAAACTTAGAAATATTTTGAAATTGAAAATTTTTGAAATTTTTCTTAACTCTCAGTGTTGAGCAGGAAGCATACTTACCTTTGCACCTATGATAGGTAGCCCCATAAAGGCCCAATGCTGCAACCAGCAACTCTGATACCAAATTGTAATGTCCCTCCTATCCTACAAGGTTATGGAGAGGACACTAATAATAATACTGGACATCTAGTCCCCTACCTAAACAAATAAGCATTCATACAAATTATAGATGGAGAAATGCAATTGCATAACATTTGAATTCATAGCAGAATGTGATTGCAATATACTTCCATCATACATTCCATATTTTCATGCCATTCATCAATTTAAGCAATATCAAATTAGCAAAGGAAAATACTTATCTTAAACCAAGTAAGCCCTGAGCAACCAGCTACGCTTCTGCAACGTTCCACCCAACCGCAGGCCAGTGTGCTCCTTAATCTCTCAGCACCACTGCCACCCCCGAGCTGGGCAAGATCTCCACAAGGAAAAAGGGGAAAACAGGCTCTCGCATAGCCAAGGATACACCAGAATCAGCCAAGCCAATCAGCAGTTGGGTTTCTCAGGCTGCTAAGAAAGGGGCAGAAGTGAATTACTAGGCTAGTGGCTCAACCATTCATTGGGCTCATCAAGCCAAATCTATCCTCTTCCACTCCTGAATCTCCTGCTCACAGGTTCAAACTAAACAGGGAGGGACATAACAGCCAGAAATGCAAGTGATGGGCGTTTTTGCAGTAGGATGTCGAACGATGGGAATTCCACTAGTTCAGAAAATGTGGGAAAGCCCAAAACGAAAATTGGAAAATGGGAAAACAACCCCACAAGCATAATCGTTTACAGAAAAACGTCCATGGGCATTTTGGGGGAAAATGACCTCTATAAACCCCCAGAAAATCGTGGTTCTCTTCTCCCAACCACAATGCTAACCAAAAACGAGTTCCCAGACATGGAAGAATGCAGAGAATGGTGAAAACGTGAAGGAAAAATCCCAGTTCGCCCCAAGCTGCGTGAGAGAGGAAAGACTATCATTCAGAATCGCTTCAGAAGGCAAAACGTGGGTGATTTCTTGCCTTGCAAGCAAAAATATGAATTCCTAGATTGATGGCTTGCCCATACCCGAAATTGGCTGCCATACCTCATCATTCCCAAGGCATTAACTGCCTCAACCAACTCTGGGAAGAATTTAATGATTGGGACATAAGCCAAAATGGGTAGTTGGGATCTCATGGGTTTTCTCATTGACACATGGATTGAATCCATTGGCTCAAGGGTTTGGTTATTTTTCCTCACTATTCCTTGTAAGATCATGCCCCATCTCTTTGTTGCATTGCATAGCTGGTTGTGGGTTTTTTATTAAAAATTGCATATTTACATGGTGTCCTAATTTACATTGTGCACGGCTAGCACAAGAACCATATGCATTTATTCTAATTGTCGATACATAAAACGATAAATCGATGGCGGGGCCTTGGCCTTGAGCTCCTCACCATGACTAAATAACAATATTTACATCATTTACAATATTAATGCAATAGGGTTAAAATGGGGACATTACAAATCCTCAACTCCCTCTATCATCTTTGGCCGATATATACAAGCTCACCCATCATGGTTGGGAGAGGAAAGATAGGGCACCCAAATGCTATTGAAATATTCTTAGAGCTAAGTTTCCTTTCTCCATTAGAAACAACGTTGGATCTTTGAGGCAAAGGCTAATTGGAAGAAATTGCGATTTCAAGGCAATGTTGGTAATCTCTCCCTTTGTATTTGTGTTTATATAGTAATATATATACTCTTTCCATAAATATTAATTTTGTTAGATCTTTAGAAATTATTTCCTTGACCACTTGTTTAGATTGATCAATATTACATATTACTTTTACTTGTGTTTCCACTTGTTTGTCTTATGTTGTTTTGCAACTAGAGATTGAAGGCTACATCAACCAAGCAAACACTACCATAGTTTTTAGGTGAGTAATTCCTCATGCTCTCTGTAATTTGATTAATCTAGGAAAGTATATATATTTTGTCATGTTTTTTTTAAGATGTAAACCATTTATACTAAAGAGATTTATCCTTGTATGCATAGGCAAAATGTCTCCGTCCGTGATCACATTGCTCTATCGATCACACAAAAGGACACTATGGATGGAAGAGCTAGGTTGAAACTGGATGAGTTATTGTTGAGATCACATTCTTCATCTGAAAAACATATTTTTTGTATAGTTTTCACTATGTGTGCGCTACTATTGCTACAATCATCTAGCATTCTGAACGTTGGTCTTATTGGAGACAACTCGTGCACATCCTCCAAAATGTTGTGAACGTTGGTTGTCAAATGCAGAAGTTGCATACTGTGCACTAGTCTATTGGTATGAAACCTGCGCACATCTTAAGATGAAATGAAAAAATATATTAGGATTATGAATTTGGATTAGTTGAAGTTGGTTCTGCAACTTTCCCAACCTCCCAATTCAACCACCTCTCAAATTCAACTGCCTACCTTGTGCCATAAATACAAGGGGAAGCCATGAGAGAGGAACCTAGAGAGGAATGATAAGTTGTTCTTACGCTGGAGGAATTCTTAAGTCATTGTGAGGAGCAAGAACCCAGGACTCAGTTGCATAAGTGTCTAGACAAATCAGGTATATCTGTACTTATCTACATTTCTTTGACAATAAAAGGTGGAAATACCCTTCCTGTCCCAATTGAGTGTCTATTTGATTGAATGCCTATTTGATTGAATGTCTGTTTGATTGAATAACTGATTGTGATTAATGTTTAATTATTTCCAATTTCATTATCTATTTGTAGTCAAGATACGCTGAGGAAGGTTAACTTGTTTTGCAGGTTCATCACTGTGGAAGGTTGGACGAAAGCTAGGACCAGCCATCGTTAAAAAGGTACAACTTTCGGAAACCTAAACTCTTTCCATTCATAGTAATTAATGCAAAACATCAATGTATTTACTTGTCACCCCATGTAAGTTGGTAGTGTCGTCTCCCCCACTATAAGGTATTTTCCTGCACAACACTTAGAGTGAAAGTCTCAACTTCACTAGAGAAGGAATGCAACAAGCTTTCACAAAGAATTTAAACCCAAACTAGGGATACAAGATAAAACAAACATTCTCAAAACAAAATTTGTAGTAGAACAACTACCACAAACCATGTAAGTGCTTGAGTACCAATGCCACATAATTAGAAATAGTATGATCATAATTAATTACATAAATTATGAGAATCGATTCCACTAATCAATCCCCACCTCGATACTAGAACCCCACCGTAGATGACAGTATTTTCTCAATAAATCCCACTACTTGGACCATTGAATGTCAAGGAACATGTGGATAATTGATCATAATAAGTCTTGAAACCTTTCTCACGCCATGCTTAATCCAAAGTGAACCATCAACCACTATTTTCAAGAACATAAAACCACCATTATAGTGGCTTCATATATCTAGAACACATAGAATATATTGGATAGCCAACCATAAACAATATTGTCACCATTCTCATACCATGGTAAATGTGAAATGCACCATACATTATTTTGAAGTACATAAAATCACATCTCATGATATCCTATAGTTGTGACCCAAAAAAGATGCTGAAAACAACATCTTGCAATTCCATTCACATACCATCCCTAAGCTAAAATACGAATAGACAAGCAATACACCCAAGCACTAGAAAATTAAAGCATGAAAACATAAACGGAGAAAATAAAGCCATACACTAGAAAATTAACAAAATCCACTAAACCATGGACATTTCTACACATAATGCCAGTATGATAAATTTTGAACAAATTCAACAAAACTAAAGTGAACCAAGTTTTAGAATAATTTGAAATACAAGTCATGGAACATCCACCAATATTTTCAATCCTAATAAACAATTCACCACAAAATTCTTAAACCAAAAAACATGAATCCACCAAAACAAAAACATAACCCCTTCTCAAAACAAGATCTAGGAAGTGGCTATGTCCCTGTGCATCAAGTGGGAGAGCTATTGCAAGATAATTCTACAATAGCAATTGCATAACAATGCTAAATGCATAACCTACTTTTGGAAATGTGCAAACTACTTATAATCTCATAGGCATGTTAAAGTAAAAAGATAAGCAAAACAATATATGTGCAAAAGAAAATACTTTTGTAAAATTCCATTTGTAAATGTCGACATCGTTTAAAGTGCTTGTAGGATGATAAGCGTGAGAAGGAAAAATAGCTAAGAAAATGGTAATTGTACAAAAGAAAACACACTTGTAAATGCAATTGTCGAAAACTATGATCCTTTAAATTTCTTATAAGGTGATAGGCATGTTAAGGAAAAAAGGCTAATGGAAATGATAATTGTGCAAAAGAGAACATAGTTGTAAGTATAGTTGTCAAAAACCATCATTGTTTAAACTTCCTATAGGCTCATAGGCATGTAAAAAGAAATAGCTAAGAAAAATAATAATTTTGCAAAAGAAAACATATTTGTAAATACAATTGTCAAAAACCATCATCATTTAGCTAAGAAAAATGATAATTCTACAAAATAAAACACATTTTCAAATGTTGTTAAGAGAAACCACCATTATTTATATTCGTTATACACTAGTAGACATGTAAAACATGTTAGGATATTCCTATACTCCATCCTAGTCCTACCAGTATTTCCATTATTTACATTTTTAGTCGTGCATGCATCCCAGTCATCAGTCCCAACACCTAGCCCTCATCTAGCTAGCCTCAAGAGGTTCTCACGGATCAGTTTTATCCCTCCTAGAGTTTAGCGCGCCCTTCTTCCTTGATTTTAGGAAGCCACTCGTCCTCTCTCACCTACCACTCAGTTGCACTTCAGTTATCTTTAGTTCTTTCCTTGATTTAAGGAAAGACTGACTCTCAACTGACTGTATCACTCCGTGAGACTAGACTACCCATTCTGACTCCAGTTAGCTCCTCATGCACCTTCCATTGAGTCTCCTTCATTTAGTTAGTGCTAGTTACACTCAGTTGCACCTACCACACTCAGTTAGACTCAATTTTACTGATGGTTGACAATTACTTGAGCATTAATGACTCCACTAATGATGATGAAGACTTCTAGTTGTGCTCCGATGACTCTCCAGTGATCTTTTGATCACTCCATGAAGGCTAATTCGAATTGCCACCTTGGCATTCGAATCCTCATGCATTGTACTACTTATTTGTCCATATTGTGATTAATGAATTAGTGTGTGTGAATTTATTTTGCTTCTATCCGAGTTCTACTGTATTATTATTCTATTGCTCATTTTACTCAATTGACCACTCTTAATCTTATTCTTAAATTCTTTCATTGTGAGGTATACATCAGCTCTTAGATCTGCTATGAGGATTTTCACATGGTATCAGAGCATGTTGATAGTATTGTTTATCTCCATTTCTGAGATTTTTTTGCAGGTTATTATCAAGATTTCGAGTGCAGTAGTAGCAGCAGTTTCTGCACTTTTGCAGCACATAAACTAGTGGGAATCGGGACCTCCTAGGACTGATCGACTGGATCTACTATGTTGTATCGCCTCTTGGAATTGAGTGCATAGAACCCTGGTTCTTTTCCTAATCCTAGCCCGCTCTTGAATTGACAGTCGTCCATGTTTCTCAAGCTCGTTGCAATCCTAGCAAGGATTAGGACTACTCGGCTTCGAGCTTCCTTTTGAATGCCATATACTTTTCTATTGTTTTTGCAGGTCTTCTACAGCTTTCATGTATTCAGAAGAAATTCATCCTCTTTCTCCATTCAACTATGATGAATGGAAACAAAAAATGATATCATATTTGAAGAGCCATGATCTCTTTGATTATTGTTTTGAAAGAGAGTTCGAATCCCCTGAATAAGAGAATGACTGGTTAAATAAAGGTGACAGTGTCTATGCAACAATGATGTTTGCTATGCCTTGTTGCATGATGAACCACTTCATTGATTATGCTGAATCTCCAATAGAGCTATGGACCCAACTAGATGTAATATTTGGAAAACATAATGACGGAATTGTTCCAAACCCTTTCGAGAGCAAGCAAAGTGATGCATTCGCCCTCCTTGATGATCTCATTGATCATGAATCGGTATCAAACATATCTCATATTGAAGTTGTCCACAAAGAAGAAGAACTTGCAAATTCTACACTCATGCTCTAAATTCCTTCTATTTCGAATTATGTGCCAGCTCACACTCTAGAAATTGCAGAGGTTCCTAAATCCTCTCTTGCACCAGAGTCTGTTGGTTTGCATCATGATCCCATGAATGTTTTGGAGGTCAAATCAGCCATTAAAGGTAATGCATTTGCTCTCCTTGATCAATCACCTCTTATTTACTATTGTAAGATCATTATTTCATGCTCTCAGAAGCTTATTGAAGATTATGGCCATTGCCATTCGCTTGGGATAATTTCTCATGCATTTACTGGTTTAGATCTCACCTCAAACGGTTCAAAGGAGATCTTAAGCAACCATGATTCAAGTCTTGGATCTGATTTGGATTCCAAGCAATCACTGATATTTGATGGTTCTTTTGGGCATAATCTCACCCATGATGGCCATTTCCATTTGCTTGGGATAATTTCTCATGCATTCAATGGTTTAGATCTCACCTCAAATGGTTCAAAGGAGATATTAAGAAACCATTCTTCAAGTCTTGGATCTGATTTGGATTCAAAACATTTACTATCATGTGATAGTTCTTTTGGGCATAATCTCACCTATAATGGTTCGAAGGAGAAGAAAAAAGACTATCTGCACATTCATAGATTTGATCCTACCTCAATTGATTCAAATCACAGGTTCAAGGATCATCCTCATACCTTTGGATTTGTTCTCATCACATTCGATCTGAAGAGAAAGTACAAGCACATGCTTTCCGAGCATGATCCACTTCTTCCCAAGAAGAATATACCTACAGACATATGACCAAGCATCACACCTGCTTGAGTTTGGAGAATTTATTTTTGTGTGTGCCTTACAGTCTATTTTGAGGGGGGGTATTTTTCCCATGAGGTTTTCCCCATTTCCTCAGTTTATTGACTGTTATTATTCATTGTATTGGGTGACCTTTGGTCTCAGTTACCAGGGCCTGGGATGGATTAAGGGGGTGTGTTAGGATATTCCTATACTCCATCCTAGTCCTACCAGTATTTCCATTATTTACATTTTCAGTCTTGCATGCATTTATGCATGCAACATGCATTCTCCATGCATGCATGCAATTGCATGCATCCCAGTCATCAATCCCAACACCAAGCCCTCAGCTAGCTAGCCTCAGGAGCTTCTCACGGATCAGTTTTAGCCCTCTTAGAGATTAGTGCACCCTTCTTCCTTGATTTTAGGAAGCCACTCGTCCTCTCTGACCTACCACTCAGTTGCACTTTAGTTATCTTTAGTTCTTTCCCTGATTTAAGGAAAGACTGACTCTCAATTGACTGTATCACTCTGTGAGACTAGACTGCCCATTCTGACTCCAGTTAGCTCCTCATGCGCCCTCCACTGAGCCTCCTTCATTCAGTTAGTGCCAGTTACACTCAGTTACACCTACCACACTCAGTTACACCTACCACACTCAGTTAGACTCAGTTTGACTGATGGTTGACAGTTACTTGAGCATTGATGACTCCACTGATGATGATGAACACTTCTAGTTGTGCTCCGATGACACTCCAGTGATCTTTTGATCACTCCATGAAGGATAATTCGAATCACCACCTTGGCATTCGAATCCTCATGCATTGTACTACTTATTTGTCCATATTGTGATTAATGAATTAGTGTGTGTGAAGTTATTTTGCTTCTATCTGAGTTCTACTGTATTATTATTCTGTTGTTCATTTTACTGCATTGACCACTCTTAATCTTATTCCTAAATTCTTTCATTGTGAGGTATACATCAGCTCTTAGATCTGCTGTGAGGATTTTCACAAAACATTGGTAGGCATGTAAAAAAAGGGATGACAAAAGATGGCAATTGTCCAAAAGAAAACATGGTTGTAAATGACATTGTCATAAACCACTATTATTTAGATACATTTGTAACTGAAGGTGGTATTTGTAATCAATGTACAATAACAACAATAACCAATAAATATCCACCAACACAAAATGCACATGCCATACATTAAATATTAATATAGTAAAATCATAGCAAGAAAAACCTCGGCACGTAATGGAAAAAAAATGTTTTAAGGATCATAGACATCATGACATTCAAACTGCTACATTCAACAACTCTCTAGTATAATGCAATGAAGTGACAGCAATTAAAACAATTTATAAACAAGAGAAACTTCATTTGTGTATCATACTTGGATCCTTTGTGACAAAGAGATGTTACAACACATAAGATAAAGCATGAAAGATAGAAGACAATTAAGCTAACAAAAGAAAAAACCCTTGGTTTTATAGTATCTAGAATTCGCTCTGGCACTAAAACATTGATTAGCATGTTGGTAACAAAGAAGAACATAGTCCACCCTTTCTAGAGTAACTTTAATTGAAAGCTTAACAAACAATTTTATTTTTGCTCGAATCCTGAATGCACTAGTGATTTTTAAGCTGAGTAATGAAGACAAGAGGTGGGGTGCCTAGAATTACTCTTGCTGCACTACATTCAAAGTTTGGGAATCCTGAATATGGGATATGTGTTCCAAGTGTTTAACAAAATGCCTACAAGGGATGTGGTATCTTGGAATGATATAATTTCTAGCTATGTTGTGAATGGGCAATGTGAGGATGCATCCATGCTTTCTATCAAATGTGACAAACATGAATAATGCTAGACCATATCAACCTTCATTATTGTTTTGTTTGCTTACATATATAGAGGCCTGGTGGAAGTTGACTGGCTCAGTTGTTCCTCATGCTAATCTTATTTGAATTTTTTCTGCTAAAAGAACACAACTAGACATTCCATCATTATTCTAAAACTATCATTTGGCCACCACAATCAAGATTCAATACACAACCCAAAAGCTGAAAATGGTATGCATTTCGGAACTAGCTCTACCTATTTATTGTTTCTGCTTCATCTTAATGGAGCTTCTGATCTAAGAGTTTTGGTAGCATATGCCCAGCTTAGACATGGGAAAGAAAGATTTGAGCTCTTTTGCCAAGTGAGACACAACTTAGAAGGGGAAGAGTGAAACTAACCCATATTCACCACTATGTTAATACATGTGCATGCATAGAAAAAGGTAAGAATATACATGCGCACATCATTAAAAGTGGATCCAATTCATATATTTTGAGGTGAGCGCCCTTGCTCATATGTATGTCGAAATTGCGTGTGGTTGTAATAAAAATGAGTCTAACATGTTTGAAAAAATGACTCAATTGAATGTTGGCTCATGGACTACCATGATACTGGCATATGTCTACCATAGACATGCCCAAGATGCCTAGCAAATTTATCAACAAATGTAACTATAATCCATAAGGATGAACTAAGTCTGTTTCAATGGTTCTCAGTTTCTGTGCGTTCTTGCAAGCAAGGAAACATGGAAAGCAAGTTTATGCCCACATTATCAAAACTGGGCTCAAGTCTAGTGTTTCTCTTGGGAATGAACTTGTCAGTGTGTATGTAAAGTTTGGGAAACATGGACTATGCATGTATTGTGTTCCATTTAATACTAAAAAATAGTTTAAACAAATAACATGGTATGATTTCTTGGAATGCAATGATTCCTGGATTTCAAAATATGTGCAATGGAACATGGCAAGCAAATTTATTCCCACCATTATCAGAAATCGGCTTCAGACTAGTATTTCGGTTGGGAATGGACTTGTCTCTATGTGTGCCAATTGGTGAAACGTGGACTAGGGGAGAGGAACCAGTAATAGAATGGGGTACCAGTAGTGGAGATAGAAATGGCATTGGATGACCTCAACCTTGGAAATACTTGGTACCATATGTGGTTCATAAAAGTACTTTATGTACAACTAATTGTCAATATTTTCATGATTTAAAAATTATTCAAGAAAAAATTTCTTCTACATTTTGAAATAAAATGAATATGTGCAATCACAAATTTCATTTTATGTCACATCCACTTTAAGTCATATCAATTTTCACCCATTGATCCCAAGAAAAAATACACTATGGTGACATTAGGACTAGACAACTTGGAACTTTGTGGTCGACATGGCATCCATTTGGATTCGTCACACCTCAAGACCAATATGATTAGATAGAGAACACACCAAAGTATATGTGATAAAAATTTGGAGGAAAAACGAGCTTGGGAACATGGGGAATTAAGTTACACAAAATGGGTAAAAAAATGCTCACTTACTGGTGTCCCTCCCCTATCCATGTAAAGTGCTCATTCTAATTCTAAACCATTATTTTAAAAATAAGTAAATAAATACATGATCTAATTTCTTGGAATGGGACGAATCCGGATATGAAAAGCAACAGTGGGTTGTTGGCGTTAAATTTTGATTCCATCATTTTTTCAAGTGCCCTTAGTTCACGTACTAGTCTAGAGGCACTAGAATAGGGTAAGCAGGCACATGCAAAAATTGTCAAAATTGGGCTTGAGTCTAGTCTTTCTGCAAGTAATTTCCTCATCATAGTGTATGCTAAAGCTGGCAGAATATAGCATTTAGGACCATGTGAGGGTCGAATATATCACATATACCAGAATCCTCAATATATGTAAAATCCCAAAATCCATAGAAAAAGGAAAGTAGTTACATCCACATATTATTACTATTGTAATCAACTGAGACAACTTTATTATAATTTCCCTTGATACCGTGTATGCATAGTGTAGTACATGGAAGAACAAATAGTACAAGCAAATTGTTTCATGGAAGACTATGAAGTTTGCATTCTCCCTTTACATGTTGACTACGGTGCTAGGGGAATATTTCCAATTATTAATGTTGAACTATTTATCAAATCATATTCTCACAGCTTAAATTTGAAAATTGAACCACATCAATATAATATACAAACCACAAGAGATTATCTAGATTCTCAAACTTGCATTAAAGGAAAAGAAAAAATGTTGTTCTAGTCTGTAATGTTTGCAATATACAATTGAGTTCTTGGAAGGCGTAGATATCAAGTAGATGCATGTCCCATTAAGAGCCAGTGGACTGGTATTTTAGTACTTTTTCTAGCACTGGTCTTGGGGCATTGGATGGAAAGGCTCTTCTTTTTTGTAATGGTTATAAGGCATTGGTTCATACAGCTCTAACAAGAAATCAATTACATAGAACCCTAAAGTCTGTAACCTTCACATGCTTTAGAGATAGAGCATTGGCTATTGGACACCATTTTGGGACATACCTAATATTTGCAATTGCATTGCTTTCGAGTGCTTCAAAGTGAAAAAGGATGAAGATATTGTATTGTCATTGGAAAGGCTTCCCGAAAAGATGAGAAATAATGTTAGGGAAAACTATGCACTTAACTGTTCGAGAAAATACAATGAGCATTAGCCTTTCCAATTAGCCTATTTGATTGGCCTCATTGCATCCTCTCTCAACTTGGCAGTAGAAACCATTGTAGACTTGATGTTGCTTAGCAGGGTTGGAATTTCATTTCATCTCTGATCTTTCAACTAATTGTTTTGACATTTTGAACTTTTATCTTACTCATCACACAATGTTTTAGTGAAAAAATAACCTTTCAACGGTGAAGTTTTATTAAAAAAATATTATTTAATAATAATTTTTTTATTAAATCCTGCAGGGGTGTAGCTCAACCAACAATTTGCTTGATATGAAGGAAATGTTGTAAATGGAGGTCATGAGTTAAAATCACTCCGGCTTACCCGTTCCCCATGCTTGTGGGATGTGTGGGTGCACCTAGGGGTATAGTGGTAGCCAACAGGATTGGACCCCTGCACCTCATGTCACGGGAGTACCATCCCCGTCCCAATTGTCGATTCCCGTAGTTAAAAAAAAAAATTATTAAAGAATTTAATTTTCAATTTAAAGATATGCTTTTATTGAGTTTAATTTCCAATTAAAAGATAGCAATAAACTCATTTACCCATGTTTTTGTTTATCATGTGCTTTAAAAAACGAGGGTGGAAAAAAACAACAAACTAAGAGTGACATAGACAATTCAAAAGTAACATGTGACAGCATTATGCATCTAAAGTACATTAAGTGATTAACTTAAGAAACAAACAAAACATGGAACCTAGAATCCTTTCTGAAGGTTAATGTGAGGCCACATGTACCACAACATACAAAATTTTGGAAGGTTAACATGTTGTGTTAAACTATATTGGAATGTTCTGGATTCCTCATATATTTTATAGATGAACTTACACATACCAAACTACAACAAATCTTTCATGGAAGTGGAGTTGTTTATGCATTATCCATGATGCAAATCTTGTGGTAAAAAAAAAATTGGGGCACAAGTTTTGGTAATATAGAGCGAGTGATGTGATACATTTTTTCCATTCAAATTGAAAACCATGGGCTTCAATTTAATTCTCATTTTGTTTTTTAGGGGAAGGGTCAAAATTTGTACCAACCACTTCATGGTTCCTTCTTTTTTCTTGGGACCATTCACTTTCCCTTGGCTATCAATGGATAAGAAGAAACCACTTTTCAACTTCAAGCTTGTTTAGAAGATTTTTTCCCATGAGTAAAAGTAATTGCTTCAACCAATTACTAAGACTACAAGAATAATAAAATGTTACTAATTTTTAACATATATCAAATAAAAAAATTCTAAAAATGGCTTTTAGCAACAAGACCTATAAATTGTAACTTGGAAGTTTTGGAAGTGTACAAAGTGAAATTGCAAGCCTTCCACAACAAAGCCCTATTTCCATGCCTTTGTCTAGTCACACACGTTAACTCGGCTCAATATCAAACTAACAAAACAAATTCATCTTTAAGAAAAAACACAGAATAATTTCATTAAAATTTGTTTTTAGATTATTTTCAAATTTATAAAAAAAATGAAAATAACGTCTTACCAAAATTAGTAGCTCCAAGTGCGTGGTAGCCAGGAGAGCACTTTCAAATTGCCTAGAGAAATGGGTATCTAAATTCAGTAGGCGCTTCTAACTTCTGAGGCCCATAACCAAAACACAAGCGTGTTTGATCATTGGTAAATTTGGTAGTTGATAAAAAGTATGCTTGGTGGGTGGTTGGGTTAATTCCTCATGAAAATAGTTTAAAACTCACTTCTTCTTCTAAAATGGTACCCACCCCTCTCTCGGAGTTGCACTATTGGACTTGAAAACTGACTTATCCTCTGAAGGAAGGGCACAAAGTTCAATGAAAGGCACTGAAAGGAAGGAAATGGTCCCTCGTATTGGGACAACGCTAATACAATATAAGAAAAAAAAGAACAAATGCAATGAAAGAAAAACCATCCAAATTGAAGGCAAACTCACCCACCTACTCTTCAATCAAATGGGAAAGTTTCAATCTCCATTATTACAATATATAATAACATGTCACTTACTGCAAGCCACTTATCTATCCATACACATATATCTTAACAAGATTATCCATAAAAATGAGTTCACTAACCGTCAAACATCCTAGCAAATTGTTTGCTCGTTCTTTGAGACGGTTTGTTAAAAATTTTAACCATCTTTTGATGGGTAAAATGCCTCATTATTTTGTATTTTATTTAAATACAAAATCATTGAATTTTCTAAAATGATTTTTTAAATGGGGTGCAACAACCACATCTCATAATTAATAGGCGAATAACCACATGTGATAATTGTTTTTTTTTCCCACGAAAAAAAACATACTACTGTTATTCAATTATGGCTGAATCAAGTAGTACAGATGTTCATCATAAAGATATTACAATCTATCAGAAAGACCATATAAATGGTACTTCCTTACACTTCAAAATTCAAAATTTTACAAACTGGACTGAAATCCATGGCTTATAAACTAACATACATAACTCCATAGATAACTTAGAAAATAAAATATTGAGAACCAAAATCCACCACCACATCCTCACAAACATCCTCCCAAAATAGAATACCTTCTTCTCCTTCAATCGCCAACTTTGATCACTTGTCAGCATGAGAATTAAACTCTCTATAAATATGATCCAGCGAATATGAATTAAAAGATCTTAAGTCCTGCTGAATATGATTGCACCAATAGATCAGATTCAGTACCTGTAGATCAAACTCACCTCGAGCCCACTCCCATAACCACCATGCATACGGAGGGTGAAAAAATGATCAAAGTTGAGGAAAATAACTCCACCAATGCCACATTTCCCCGCAAGTGCTGCCCCATCAAAAAATAATACCGGATCATCAACAATCAATTGAAACCTTCCAATCTTTCTCTCCACAGGTTTTATAGCTTCCTCTTGGTATTTCAGATAGAAACTTAATGCATCATGATACACAGAATCAGCAGAAAAATTGATATTTTCAAATATAGCTCTATTCCGCGCTCTCCAAATCACCCAACAAATAAAAACTGGCAATGTGATATGATATTTTCCAATCTTCACCCAATCATGCATACATTTTTCAATATTACACCCTCCCCACTGATAAGAGAGACCCTGACTTCTAGAAAAAATTTCCCAAACATTTTTTGTAAAACCACAATCCATAAAAAGGTGAATGGATAATTCAGAATCCATCCTACAAAGGACACACTGGCTCGGTCCAATCCAACCCAACATTACCAAATTATCCCATGTTTTCAGACGGTTCACTAAAACAAACCATATGAAGCACTGTAGTTTCAACAGAAGGTGCCATTGCCATATCAATTTATACCACCAATGGGAAGGGAAAAGACATCTGTGTTTAATGATATAAGCATAAGCAGTACGTGCAGTTATAATACCTATAGACGCATTTCCAACCCACCGAATTTCATCTTCCCCTTCATTACAACGAATACCAGGTGCATTCAGAGTACCAATATACTGATTCCATTCCCAAGCAACCTGTCGTGGCAACTGCAAGTCAGATGCATCCATCCAATATCCCTGAGGTAGCTTCTTAACAATAGAATTAAGGGTGATATAACCCTTTTCCCTTATTAATTGTAATAAACCCTGTGAGAAAACCAAGTGTTCATTCAAACCAACGATCGGATCCACTCTAATCGCCACTTCTGCACCATCACCAACCTTCTAGCAAAGGCCATCTGCCATCCAACAATATACTTTCATAAACCCATTCCAAATGGGTGATACTCCCCTCAAAACTTTCTTCGGCTTCCTCAGCCAGTGAGAGAGTTTTGTTTTAATATACTTTTCTTGTATCACATGAGTATAGAGGGTTCTGCCAAATAAGTCCCTCTAGAAGCTTTTCAACCTCAAGGCAACGCTAAAAACAGAGAGATCTTTTATCCCCCACCCACCACCACCAATCGGGATTGAGATTTTATCCCAACCAATCATGGACAGGTAGGAATTCTTCAAGCCTCCAGACCATAAAAACTTAAAAATCAAACTCCTCAAAGTATTAATGACAGAGCATGGCACTGGGAGCAAAGAAAGCCAATAGATCAGAGTCCCAGTTAAAACCGACCTTACCAGAGTAAGTTTACCTCCAATAGAAAGCAAGCGATAAGTCCAATGAGAAATCCTGGCTTCAAATTTCTGAATGAGCCACTGCCAATCCTTGACCAAATAACCATTTGGATTTAGTTGAAAGCTAAGGTATGTAAATCCATCCCCAATCTTTGAGCATTTATAAGGAAAAATGACTCTCAATTGTCGCATTCTATCCAAACAGACCAAATTCTCATAAATACAGGACTTTTTAAGACTTACTTTCATACCCGAGGTGCTACAGAATAGATCTATAATCCGCTAGTATGCTGTACATTCCTCCACTGTATCAATACCAGCAAGTAAAACATCGTCCACAAAAAGAGCATGGGATACTGTTAGATTCTTTGATATTTTCAGGCCCTTGATCCTTCCTTCCTCAATAGCTTTCTTAATCAACCAATTCAATCCATTAATCACTAATAAAAATAACAAAGGAGACAATAAACATCCTTGGCGTAGCCCCCTTGAGCAACTAAAAAAAGAAGATGGAGCACCGTTAACAAGAACAACAATGTTCATGGTACTAACACAATCCATAATCCACCTTATGACAAGAGCTGGAATCCCGATATGAATTAAAACAATTATGAGAAAATCCCAACTAACGCGATCATAAGCTTTCTCCAAATCCATCTTAAGGATGATTGACTTTAACGTTTTGCACTTAATGGAATGAAGAAGCTCCTGAGTAATGCCCACAGCATCATGGATCTGTCTCTCCTGTAAGAAACCAAATTGCTCCTAAGAAATAAATCTAGAAAATATAGGCTTAAGTCGACCCGCAATAATCTTTGAAACAACCTTATAGATAAGATTGCATAAGGCAATATGCTGAAATTCATCAAATACTTTTGGATCATTTACCTTCGGGATAAGAGTGATAAATGTAGCATTTAATGCCCCAGAAATATAGCCCTGTGTCCTGGTAAACTCCACCATCTGAAATATCTCCTTTCCCATAATGTCAAAAAATTGAATAAAGAGCTCTAATGTCCAGCCATCTAGCCCAGGACTCTTCTCCTTAGCAAATGATTTCAATGTACTCTCTACCTCCTCGAAAGTAACTTCCTTACAAATATTTGCAACAACCCTGTCATCAATGAATTTCGGGTATAATCTAGCTACCTACAACTGGGACATTAAGTCACAACCCTGATCCACTGTATAAATAGAACTAAAATATCTCTTTGCCAGGCCCTGTAAACCCAGAGCATCAACTACCTCGTTGCCCTCACCATCATCCATTTTCCAAATAGTGTTACTATTCCTCCGAGCCGAAGCATATGTATGGAAAAAATGTGTGTTCTTATCAACTGATTTCACCCACAGGGCATGGCTTTTTAAGCACCACTCTTTTTCCTCCATTAAATAACAAATTTCCCTATCCTTCTCCAAAGATTTCAATATATTAAAATTGCTAAAATCCAAAGGAGCTTGCATTGACTGCTCATATAAAGCCTGTAGCTGTGATTCAATCACAATCAGATCCTATTTAACCACTTTCTTCCTGTCATGTATCCAAGTCGAGACTTTCCCTTTAAGCACCCGCAATTTATAACAAAGCCAATCCACAGGATTCAAATCCTCCTCCAAATCAATATGAAGCCAGACATTTGAGACAAAACTAACAAACTCTGAATTTTCAATCCAGGAGCTATCAAATTTAAATGGGAAACAACGATGCTGAAAACTGTCATCCAACTGTTAAAATATAGGCCAGTGGTCAGAAATTTTCATCTTTCCAACCCATTAACGATACCTGCCACAGGACTCTAGAAGAGATCTCTTAATGAGAAATTTATCCAATCTTTTCATAATAGAGTCATGTCCTCCTCTGCCATTAGACCAAGTGGGAGAGTAGAAACCTATACACACATCAATCATATCATTAATTAACAAATAATCATTAAAATATTCAGCCAAATTATCCATTTTAGCATAACTGCCCCAAAACTCCTGAGATAACCTAGTAAAATTTAGGTCCCTAGCCACCAAAATATTTTCTCTTTCCAACAATCCAGAAGCTTTTAACCCGTTCCAAAAAACTTCATGATTTTTATATGGCGCATAACAATTAAAAATTGTTAACGAAAAATCATCTGATCTGCGAACCCCATCCAACACAATACCCCAAGATGACTTATAAACCTAGAATGTATAAGCCCGAGGATCCCAAGCCACAAGAAAACCTCCAGACATGCCATTCGAGCTAGATGCCGAAACTTCCCAATCCCCCTTAAGGCCAACAAACTTTGAAATGGCATCCAAATCAGAACACATAGTTTCCTGTAAAAATAAAATACTCGGCCGAGCAGTAGTTATAAGATCAGCAAGGGCCCTGACTTGGACAACCCCCCCCCAATCCCCGAATATTTAGGGAGCAAATAGACATTAAATAACCCTCCGCACCGGGGATATAGCTCTAAGACCCCGCAAATGAACATCTAAATCCACATCAATTACCAACTTATCAATTCTCTCGGAGACAGGAATATGGCCCTGTATGTCGTCAATTGGCTTAGCCCCTCTAGTTCCCCCTTTTCTTCGAGATTTCCTAATGGTAACATTCTGAAACCTCTCGGAATGAACAGACTTAACGAGGGGATTAGAACTAGGATTTTTGGAATAAATAGAAAGAGGGATAAAAGTATTCTCCCCACCAGAATCACCAGTTCCAAGTTCCCCCACAACCCCATTATCCAAAGGTACTAAATCACCTGTAGCCACCGACTCAGACCTCAACAATTCCCCCCCATCATCCACTGAGTTCAAAAAATCGGAACTCTCCCCCAAATTAGAAGAAGCGTTAATACTAGAGGATTCCACAAACAAACCCTGAGTTTCCTCCCCCAAACCTGTGTTAGCCCCAAAAAGCTCCCGACGGGTCGAATTCCTAACCAACAGTGCATCCTTCCCAGAGATAGGGTCCCCTTCCTCCACATTTAAAGAACCCTTCAGCTTATGGGAGATATTTGAATAAAACATCTCAGTAATCTCTGCGTCAGAAAACTCAAGAATAGAGGGTTTAGGAGAGACAAATGACTTACCCAAATTCGCTTGTCCATCCAGAAGTCCATCAGAAGGAGCCGTCGAAGGAGAGATCAGTGTTTTTGATTGAACCCACTTTCTCAAATCAGGAGTATGTGAAACAACAACTAGACATTGTGCCCTAATGTGCCCTGTCCCTTGACAATGAAAACAACGGAATGGCATTTGAAGGTAATCCAATCGCTGGCGCGAAATCTTATTTCCCCATACGAGTTCAATTTCCTCCGGCAGACCCAGAGCCATCTCAAATGATACCATAACTTTTGCTGCTCGCCTATCAAAACCACACAAGGAGCGATTATCCAATCGAACAAATTTCCTAACTGTATTCGCAATACCCATCAGTATATTCTCCGTCCATAGCTCAATTGGCACCCAACGATGAGAAGCCAAAGATGGCGAACACTCTGAGCTTCCGATAAAGGATTGAAGGCCAAATACCACTTCTTCAAATATAGCGACCCTTCCTTAAAGCACCAAAATCTCTTCAAGATTCGACCAACATGCTCCGCTTTAGTAAAAACAAACATAATCCACCTATTCATCAACTGCATGACTCTAGGCATCTCCCCAATAATCGAGACCCAATGTCTCCGGACCCAATCTACCAGTTCTTTCTGCTCCCCAGAGGTAAACTCAACCGGCCAACAATAGCCCTAGCAGACAACATCTCTATGCGTTCAAGGTTCGTCTCTTCTGGAATAACAAAACGATCAAGCCCCTCACGCACCTTCAGGACCCTGGCCTGTCGTCTTTTACGAGCCTTCGGTCCTGTAAACCGGTGCTTCCATCCCTTGCCAGACGCCTCCATGTGAATAGGTAAACACCTGCTTAAATTAATTAATCTTTTAATTTATTTTTCTAAAACCACATGAACTTGTTTGTGTTAGGTATTGGGAGACTGTGTATTAGGTATTTGACGAGTATGCGTAAACCTTGCTATTATATTAAACAATCTTTTATTAACATTTTCGACGTCTAAACGTTTTTATTTCAGGGCGAGATTAATGGCGATTTCTTCTTTTATTAAAAATAAATTCAAACATAGAAATCGTGCGCATTATCGTAAGTCGATTGTGTGAGAATGCGTTGACCTGATTTAGGCTTTCTATCAAAATGCATTAAAAAATTCGGTCAGATACTAAACCAAGGAATAAATAAGACCTGCTATCGCTGAATATCGCAGTTGCAACACACCTGCTATTCATTATATTCGCAGCTCTTGTTGCAGAAGAATATTATAGCTGCTTGGCATGTGGAAAATAGAAACGGTTATTTCAGTATCTCTACTCTTCTTCTTGTGCTGCTTCTGCTTCTCCATGGTCCTAATTTATGTCAGAGCGCTCAAGAATCTGATGGTCGGTGTCTCCTCGACAATAATTCTGCCACCGAGGGAATTAGTGGAGCGGGAATTCCGTTGAATAATAACACAACAACGTCATTAATCTCCCGGCGGAATCTTCTTGTTATTGCTGTTGCGTTATATGGCAGCAGTGTCGCAGCACTGTTTGCGTATTTCTGTTGGAGTCTGATGGATGACAGCTTTGATGAATGCGATTACCTCATGTCCCGGCGAAGGATTCGATCAACCCGCGAGAAGCATAAGGCCTGTAATTAGCGGATAAGCCAACCGTCTCGTAAACAGCATTTTTTTCTTGATATGATTTGGTACTATTTTCCAAAAAAAATCAAACCTTAGATTGTCAAAATTGTGGCAGAGTGGATGTTACAATAAAATGGGATATTTCCAATGTTAAAATTTCCAAAAATTGTAAATTTTCATTAATGAAAATTGTTGTTGTTTTTTTACATTTCCAAATTACGACATTTGAAAAAGGATTACACATAATATCCAAACTGTTACAACACCCCTTTTACAATAATAATACAGATCCGAATTGTTACATCATCCCTATTACAACAATAATAGATAATCAGCATAAGAATACATGGATCAACATAGTGAAGAAATACATTGAAAACAAGGAGTTTGTTCGACCTATCATAATAAAATTGCAATAAATGCCACATTTTTATTGTCCATGTGTGCTCAAAAGTTGCATCTCATAAGAATGTTTATAAGTGTTGCATTTCAGAAGAATGTTTATAAGTGATGTGTGGCCACAATCAAATTACAACATAAATAGTGTCACTTGTACTGAATCATGGAATGGAGGGAAGCCAATAAGGTTGTTTCCAACATAAATAGTGTCACTTGTACTGAATCATGGAATGGAGGGAAGTCAATAAGATTGTTTCCAACATAAATAGTGTCACTTGTACTGAATCATGGAATGGAGGGAAGCCAATAAGGTTGTTTCCATTTGAGAGACATTGATTAAGGTGCTTTAATTAGTTGATAGTGTAAAACTCCAATAGAATGTGTAAATGAGGTTGTTTCCATTTGAGAGACATGGATTAAGGTGCTTTAATTAGTTGATAGTGTAAAACTCCAATGGAATGTGTAATTGAGGTCGTAGAGAAGTGCAAAAATGGAATCTGGTCCACTTTGGGGGCAAGGAGGAGAAATACATACTTTTATAAGAAATAATTGATTTCAAATTAGTTGCTAATTAATCTTTCAAACTCAATTTGTTTTTAGTCAAATCTTCAATAATCATTATATAATGGAATGTATTTTCAAATGCACAAAGAGGATGTTCCATGTCCACCTAAAAAGGCCATCTAATGCCAATTATAAAAGCACAAGAATTTTAGTGCTATTTGAATTTAAAATGGCGATAGAGTTGAGGAGAACATTGCTACCATGTAAACTTCTATACTCTTCAAGTTCATTCTTGGAAGATTTCCATTAATTTGAAGTTTTAAATTTTCTTCTTATAATACATTTTGACTTATTCTCTCTTTTGTAAGTTGTAAGTTGTGCCTAGTTTTATTTGGTTCTTGGCTTTGGTGGCCAAACTCATAAGCAATGGAAATATGCAAGCCTATTGTAGATCCAAAACCTAGAGTGCATATGTGAATGCAATTGAAGTATGTTTGAGTACAATCATTCCAAGAAGTAAAAGAAGTCCCCCAAAAAAAATGTGTAACGATTTGGTGAATTAGGGTTCATATCAAATAGTTCAAAGCAATGGAGAGTGATGCTTCCATTCAATTAGTCAATATTGATTGAACATAAAAATCCGTTGTGAAGATAAAGGAGCTAATTGTTAGAGACGAGGATGTCACTTGGATGGAGGGGTAGTATCTGCCCATTTATAACCTTATAGGTTTTATCATTTATATTATTCCATGATTCATCAATTATAATTTTATTCCATGACCCATCATCCATAAACCATGTAAACTTCTAGATTCTACTTCAAGTTAATTTTTAAAATATTTTCATCGATTTGAAATTTTATTTTTTCTTCTTATGATACATTTTTAAATTATTAACTTTTGGAAAATTCCAACTTGTTTTTTGTTTCATTGTTAATGTTTTGTTTTGGTGGACAAAGTCAAAATGGTTACCAAATTCATCCCATTGACATTGAGGTGTATCCTTGCCCCGTCCTACCACCCTGATATAAATAAGAAGATCAGTATGCCATTGTCATTATATCACTGTCACAACCTATACATGTATCACTATCTATGTGAATATGTACCTCTATCACTTCCCCAGCCAACCTGTGCTTGTATCATTGTCTCTGTCAAATTGTATCACTGCATCACTACCTTTGTCAATCTGTCACAATCATTATCTATGTAACAATGCCCCAATCACTATATCTGTAACCCATATCTTTGTTTCTATCAACATGTAATTCTATATCTGTTTATATACATGTATCATTGTCCTTGTCACAATCATTGTATATCTATCTCAATGTCACAATCATTGTCTATGTCACAATTCCACTGTCGATGTCACAATGCCACAATCATTGTCACACTATCTCAATATATGTCACACTGTATCATCCTATACATGCATTAAATCTATAACCAGAAACAATCATCCATAGACTTCATTTTTTTGTTTCTTCAAACCTTTAACATCATTATCACTTTCATACCCTATGTCATTCCAAGAGAGGAACCATAGATCATGTCAATAATATCACACTAATCCATGTAATATCACCATAAACTATGCCAAGATAATCATTGTAATCACCATGATCTATGCCAAGATCATCTCCATAATCACCATGATATATACCAATATAATCACCATAATCTATGCAATAGCATTACCATAATATATGCACACATCACAACGATTTATGCCAAGATCATTACCATAATCACCTTGATCTATCCAAATATAACCATCAAGATATATGCCAAGATAACATCAATATCTATGCCAAGATAACATCAATATCTATGCCACTATAAATATCATCATACCCTCTATAACATATTCAGTGACTTCGCATACCATACCAAGATCAAAGATGAACTCTATCCATGAGAGACATGCGCCATCAAAAGAACCAACAAGCATGAACCATACATTTGTCAAGATCACAATATGTAGAAACAATAAACAAGCCAAAGGAAACTCTATATCATTTCATCACATATCCCTTGCAACGGTATTTCCAACGAGCCAAGAATTTTGTAATTTTGATATCGTATGAGAAAGTTATGCCAATTTTAGTGAATCTCCTCTACCCAAAAATTTCTCCTCTACAAAGTTTCGCACTTTTCTCCAAGAGGTGCAAAATAAAAAAGAGATACTTGATGTATGGATCAAATAAAATGTTTTATCTTCTATTTATACACTTCATCATGCCTTGTATCTTCTTTAGGGCCTCCTTAAACTCATCCTTAATTTCTGGATCTCCATATTTTAAGGGCGTCTCAAGGATTAGTACCCCACTTCAAGGATCCATCATGACACTTTTGCCTAAACTTCAAGGTCACTCCATATCTTCTCAAAGGGGCCTTAAGGATTTTCCACATCATCAAACTTGGTGGATACATCATTATTTCTTGTGGGGATCATTGCCACTTCATGTGGTCCAATGGGCCAACGTACCACAACTTTTGGGGTCATGTGGACCAAACATCATTATTTTGGGGATATTTCATGCTTCGCACCAACTTGCTTCAGACCAAATTTGGGGAATCTTTAGAGAATTATCCATTATGCGTCATGTAAACCCAAACTCATGGGAAAGTGGACCAAAAACCATTGTTTCAGGGTTTCTTCGCCTTTTATTTCAACATTGTCTTGTGGACCAATCCTTATTACTTCGGGGGATACTTCTCGTGGTCATATGGACCAATCAGGGTTATGTGGATCTATCATCATGATTTTGGGAGATATTTCACACTTCATCCCATGTTTATTTTCACTAACCTGAGGGGATCTCTAGGTTCTTCTCCAACATGGGTTAAGTGACCCCAACCGTATGGTGTTGTGGACCCAACACCATTATTTTAGGAATTTCTTCACATTTCTTATGGACACCTTTAGGGAGTTCCTTACACTTCTTATCATCGTGGTCATGTGACCAACCATAATGGTCATGTGACCCATCATCATGTTCATGTGACCAACCATAATGGTCATGGGACCCATCATCATGTTCATGTGACCCAACATCATTTCTTTAGGAAATTCTTCACACTTTTTCATGACACTTTGGGAACTCCCTTACACTCCACATCATCATGATAATTAGGGGCTTCTCTAGGGGATTTGTAACACTTGTGTAAAAATCAAAGTGTCTTCTTGTGAGGACCATGCACAACTGCTACACCATAAGGGGACCGCTTTGGAGTTATGTACAAATGTGGCAAGGATTCTTCTTCAAGGGATTCTTTATGATCATTAGGGTCTTCTCTAGGGGATTCAAGGCTTCATCAAACATTCCCAAATAATATATATCTTTTACAACCACATCATCATTATCACCTTGAAACAAATGAAAACACTACAGATATATTCACCCTTTTGACGTCAATGACACCCTGCTTGACATCAATGGTAACTTATTCCAACTTTAGGGGTTGTTTGGGAAGAGTTGGAAACCTAGTGTTCTATGTGGTGAGATTTGAACTAGTGCTCCTAGTTTCGAATCCAGTGATTCTTTGGGGTTGTATTGGGGTTAATAGATCTAATTTTGGATTGGGAATATTACAATGGTATATCAAATCTGATTGGGAACCTTACATTGGTTTGGTAGTATACATTTGGGTTGCACCATATTATTCACATTCCAGTAAACATAATAAATCTATTGTTTGGATAAATTTGGGGATCAATTTACTCTCTATTGGAAAGTTGGAATGAATGTGCCTAAATTTTTAATTGGGTACATTACAATGGTATCAAATCATATTCCATGACATCTGTGGTAACTAAATAAAATTTTGAAGAAGGATTGCAGACATGAAGTTGGAACCGGATGCATGGGAGCTTGAGGAGAGCTTAGCATGGGAAGAGTTCATTTCTGAGGATGGTTTCGATTCTTTGGTGGATGAAAATGAAAGATACAAATCAATTGATGGACGTTTGCATGATCCACATGAGTGTAATGATTTCTTATATGAAAGCATATACTGTGTGGAAAGTGAAGAGGACGTTCCTTCAAGAGTTAGACTTGTAGAGGACAGAAGGTTACCCAATTTTCGTCCTATCTCAGCCATAGAGGAGGAGAAACTTGAATGAGGAAGGATAAGGAAGAACCATGAGAAGTTACTAGAGAAACCATACAAGTTACAACATGATCTAGATCATAATTTGTAGCTGTGAAAAGCATTTCTACCAGAATGGTCGCCATCAACAATTATGGCGAGGATTTTTGGTACCTCTACAAAAAGAGAAACCAAAGGTTGTTCTGATAAGATTGGTTTAGGAAGCAGTGAATCCACTATCATTGTTCAGCCTTCAAATTAACATGAGGAGGAAAATGAAGCCATTCCCACAAACTCCCTTCAACCATACAATATTTTGGATCAAAATGGAATCAATTGTTGCAACCGTTAGTCTAGAAGTTGATCACAAAGTGGAGGGGCATGCCACCATGGATGGACCACATGGGAATGATGAAACTGTAACACCAAGGTATGTTAACAATTCTGATTTTTGAAGCATTCATAATTCCTTGCAGTAGCATGATATAGCAGCCATTTCATGTATGAATGATAGTCTTGTAGAGTATTTAATTGTTGGAATTCTAGATTTGGAAGTTGAAGATGAATTATTGTTAATATTTGGTTGAGCTTTGATCTTCAATTCTTTAAGATGTCAAAAATTCAAACAATGAGACAATTCAATCACATGAAATTCATACAACCATAACACAAGATATACCCTAGGAAAATCCTGTTAGGAACCCATGTCTTTACTTTGTTAGTATATTGTTGTTGGACACATATGATTTGTAAGTCGTCCCGTAGTATTTTTTGATCCATAGTTTGTATTATTGTTGGTTGGTGCATATGCTTTGTAAGTCACCCGTAGTATTGTTGATCCATAGTTTGTATTGGCCCATGGTTTTGACCCATAGTATTGGTGCCTAGACTTAGTATATAAGTGTGTGTTGAGGCCTATGAAGGCACAATGAAGTTATTTTGTATTGAGCTTGCTCAAAGGAGGTTTCCCCCTCGAAGTGGCATGCGATCAATAAAAGTATTATGTGATCTGATATATCGTGTATTCATCATTTAATTGTTGCAGGTTCTTCACATCTGGTATCAGAGCACTTTCTTGGGCTCGTTGGGTGAAATTTCTGCCAAAATGTTTTTTTGCATCTGTTGCAGGTTCAGATATGGGAATAATTCTATCCGCTTAATTGTGGAAAGTACTTGGGAATAATCCCTAAAACTCATTGTGAGGAGTACCACAGCAACCATGAAGTAGCTATCCCATTGAGAGGACCTGCTAGCAAAAAGGGCAATGACCCCTACCTTATTGACTAGTTCCCACCCGTGAGGTAAACCAAGAGCTATCGTTTGTGGCAAAGCAGTTATCAGTTTTACCTGAGCCATGGAGTGAGGGGTACTTCCCCAATACACAAGCCGTTAGACAACATTGGTGGTTGAGTGAATCCCCTGAACCATTAGGAAGCCGATCATACGGGGTCCATATCTATTTTCGGCTGATAAATCGCAGATTTCCTCTAGCCATAACTGTTGTCAATCACTCTCCATATCTCCCTTGTTTTCACTCTGTTTCCCTTGAAACTTCCCTGGAACCCCTGTAATACCATTTTGCATATTTCATTCATGAGGACCCTATCCCAAATTCCACATCCCAAAGCCCGAAATCCCACATTTGTCTATTTTTAGGGTTTTCCATAACTTCTTCGGATTTCACCCAATCACCTTCAAATTTTACCACAAAGTTTCTTTCCTAATTCTGCTTCTTTGTCCCTCTCTACCAAATTTTCCCATTCTTTCACCCTGCTTCTGAAATCCTCCTTTTCTGCTTCCCTATCCATTCGACAGTGAACAAAACCTAGTCAAACCCAAATTACCCTTCATATTTTTTCCCAAATCCAGATTTTCCTTTACTGAAACAGTTTTTGTTTTTGTTTTTCTACCCACTCAACAAAAAAAAAAAAAATCCTGGTTATGGTTGTCACCCGCGCATGAGCAAAAACCATGGAAGAAGCACTTGCAACCATCCAAGCCAAACTCCAAGATCTGGATGAAAAATTTCCCGGCCTCCATCTTGAGCATTCATCCATGAACAACAAATGACAGTCCGAGTCTTTATCAGACAATGGGTTCTCTTCTTCCAACAATTTTCATGGTCCGAAGCTTGATTTTCCTCGCTTCAATGGTACTGATCCAACTGGATGGATCTATCGTGCAGAACAGTATTTCATTCTGCATAATACTTTTGATGTCAACAAAGTTCCACTTGCATCCTTTCATTTGGAACAGGAAGCTCTTCAATGGTACCGTTGGTACATCAAGGCTCATGAAGAGCCAAAATGGACAGATTTTTGCCAGCTCCTTTTGCAACGATTTGGTCCTAGTGCTTTTGATGACTTCACAAGAGCCCTCACTAAACTTCGCCAAATTGGCACTGTGAGAGAGTACCAAACCGAATTTGAGAAACTAGCCAACCACACTAAAGGTTTGCCTGCTGACTTCTACCAGACTTGTTTTATCAGTAGTCTAAAGGATGCAATCTGCTCTGCGGTCAAAATTTTATGTCACAACACAATGATGGAAGCTCTGGGGTTGGCTAAGTTGGAAGAAGACAAGATTGCATCCCAACAGTGCTCCAAACCCACTTTTGTTCCCTTCCGAAATATGGGTTCTCAACGACCTCCCATCCCGCCAGCTCCTCGATTAACTTCTATCAATCATTTGTCTGAAACTGAGATGCAGGCATGCAAAGAAAAAGGGCTTTGTTATAATTATGATGAGAAATTCACTCAGGGACATAGATGTGTTCAGCAAAAGCTCTATCTCTTGGATATGGATTCTTCGCCTACCTCTGAAATTGGTGAAGAAGCTCCAGATACTGCAATGGATGCTCAGGTCAACATTCTGAAGTCGCTTATTGACCCTTCGTCTCAAGATGACCAGCTAGAGATATCTCTCCATGCTTTAGCTAGAATCACCACCCCCCAAACCATGTGGGTCGGGGGTTACTTCAACAAGCTTCCTATTACAATACTCATTGATTCTGGTGGTACTCATAATTTCATTGACCCTCGGATATCCAAACAGACTGATTGTTTTATCCATCCTTGCTCCAACTTTGAAGTCATGGTTGCTAATGGGGGCACCTTACCTTGCAAAGGGAAGTGTCGTAATGTGCGTATCTCTATGGGATATTATAACCTGCACTCTGACATGTTTTCCTTGACCTTAGGTGGATGTGATGTGGTTTTGAGTGCTCAATGGCTATGCACACTTGGCCCCATCTTATGGAATTTTGCTGAACTTTGGATGCAGTTTTCCCCCAATGGAAAAAAACACACATTCACAGGATTACAACCAAGGTCTCTCAGTATCATCAGTTCACATCGCATGGAAAACATCCTTAAGATGAATTCACATGGTGTCATCACTCAGATCCATTCCATTTAGATCCAACCATCAGCGATCTCCACTACTCCTTTGGATCTACAACAAATTCTGGATCGATATACAGGTGTCTTTGCTGAACCAGTGGGATTTCCACCTTGAAGGCCAGAGGACCATCGTATTCAGCTCCTTCTTGGAAACGTTCCTCCCAACATTAGGCCCTATCGCTACCCATTTCACAAAAAAACAGAGATTGAAATGCTCGTTCGAGACTTACTGAAGCAAGGTATTATTCGCCCAAGCACTAGTTCCTTTTCTTCACCAGTTCTTCTTGTCCACCAAAAAGATGGTTCATGGTGCCTCTGCATTGACTTTCGAGCACTTAATCACCTCACTATCAAGGATAAGTTTCCAATTCCTATTGTTGATAAGCTTCATTGTGCTCAATTTTTCTCCAAGTTGGATCTTCGTTCTGGGTATCATCAAATTCGGGTTCATGAGGATGATATTCCTAAAACAACTTTCCGCACACATGATGGCCACTATGAGTTTTTGGTCATGCCCTTTGGCCTCACTAATTCTCCTTCCACATTCCAGGCCTTGATGAATAAAATATTCCGGCCCTACTTGCAGAAATTCATTTTGGTATTCTTTGATGATATCCTCATCTATAGTAAAACCTGGGATGAACATCTCCAGCATCTGGATCTTGTAATGAAACTTTTCTCTGACCATCATCTCCACTCCAAACATTCTAAATGTGTTTTTTGACAGAAGGAAGTCAAGTATCTCGGGCACATTATCTCGGCAAAAGGGGTTCGCATGGATCCTGCCAAAATCGTTGCCATGAACAATTGGCCTCATCCTCAGACACTGAAGAGCCTTAGTGTTTTTTTGGGGTTGACTGGCTACTACCACAAGTTTTTCAAGGATTATTGGAAGATTGCAACTCCATTAACTACTCTATTGAAAAAGAACGCTTTTACATGGACACATGTTACTGAGTGTGCATTTGACAAACTGAAACAAGCTATGTGTACTACACCTGTTCTAGCTATGCCTAATTTTTCCAAGCCCTTCACTATTGAGAGTGATGCTTGCGGCAATGGACTTGGTGTTATTCTCCTTCAAGATGAACACCCCATTGCGTTCACTAACAAATCCCTTTCAAGTAAGAATTTAGCTGCCTCTACCTATGAGAAGGAAATGATGGCTATTTTGCATGCAGTACAGAAGTGGCGCCCATACCTATTAGGGAATCATTTCTGCATCAAGACTGATCACCAAAGTCTGAAATATTTCCTGGAACAATGTGTATCCTCCCCAGCACAATAGAAATGGGTTAGAAAACTCATGGGTTATGACTATGAGATCACTTACAAGAAGGGTAAGGACAATATTTTGGCGGATGCTCTTTCTCGCACATTTGATAACCAAGGTTCTCTTTCAGCTATTTATATGCATGTTCCAAATTGGTTGCAATCTGTTCAATAGGGCTATGTCAATGACTCTTCATTATCTCAAATCATCCAACGCTTAGCCAACAACCCTTCTGTTGTACCACATTACTCTTGGGATGGTGCTTCCCTGAGATACAAGGGTCGTCTGGTGCTTCCCCAGAGCACAGATATTCAACAGGTTGTCTTCTATGAAATCCATGCTTCTCCATCGGTAGGGCACTCTGGGTTCCTCAAAACGTATGAGCGGGCATGTCGTAACTTCTTTTGGCAGGGCATGAAAAGGACAATTCAATAGGTGGTGGCTGAATGTGATACCTGCCAACGCAATAAGGGTGAAATGACATTCCTTCCGGGATTTCTCGAACCCTTGCCCATACTTACACGGATTTGGACAGATATTTCTATGGATTTCATTGAAGGGCTCCCTAAGTCTGGAGGGAAGACAGTGATTTTGGTTGTGGTTGATCGCCTCTCCAAATATAGTCATTTTTGTGCTCTCAGGCATCCCTATACAGCCTCCTCAGTCTCTCAAATTTTCCTGGACCATATTTTTCATCTTCATGGAATCTCTTCTTCCATTGTCTCGGATCGTGATGCGACTTTCACCAGTCATTTTTGGATAGAACTATTTTTCCACACTAGCACCAAACTGAAGATGAGTTCAAGGTATCACCCACAAATAGATGGTTAGACTGAAATTATCAATAAATGCTTGGAAACTTATCTTCGTTGCTTCACCTCTGAACAACAACATCAGTGGGAAAAGTGGCTCCCTCTCGTTGAATGGTGGTACAATACCTCTTACCACATTGCCTCTAAAATGACCCCATATGAAGTAGTCTATGGTTAGGCACCGCCAGTTCTTCTTCCATACACCCCCAGCAGTTCACTAGTTCAGGCAATTGACATAGTCCTTCACAACCGCAATCAGATTCTTTGCATTTTGCGGAACAATCTTCACATGGCACGAAATCGCATAAAGCAACAAGCCAATCAACACCGTTCTAAGCGCACTTTTCAAGCAGGTGATATGGTTTTTCTTCGTCTCCGACTGTACAAGCAATCCTCCCTGAAACTCAAAGGGCATCATAAGCTCACTCCAAATTTCTATGGGCCATATCGGATTCTTCATAAGATTGGGTCCGTGGGTTATAAATTGGAACTCCCTCCTTCTTCCCGCATTCATCCAGTATTTCATGTCTCTTGTCTGAATAATGTTCTTGGCACCAATATCAGAGGACAAACTATTTTACCCGCACTGGATAATGAAGGATCCATCATTTTGGAGCCGAAGGTCGTCCTCAATAAGCACACTCGTCAGCTTCGCTCTCACTCTATCACATAGGTCTTAATTTAGTGGCACGACATGCAACCAGAGTATTCTACATGGGAACCACTCCTTCAGAATCAACAACAATTTCCACATCTAAAGCTTTGAGAACAAATCTTTTTCTAAGGGGGAGGGGATGTTAGGAACCCATTTCTTTACTTAGTTAGTATATTGTTGTTGGATGCATATGATTTGTAAGTCGTCCTGTAGTATTTGTTGATCCATAGTTTGTGTTATTGTTGTTTGGTGCATATGCTTTGTAAGTCGCCCGTAGTATTGTTGATCCATAGTTTGTATTGGCCCATGGTTTTGACCCATAGTATTGGCGCCTAGACTTAGTATATAAGTGTGTGTTGAGGCCTATGAAGGAACGATGAAGTTATTTTGTATTGATATTTCTCAAAGGAGGTTGCTCCCTCAAAGTGGATTGCGATCAATAAAAGTATTATGTGATCTAATATATCGTGTATTCATCAATTAATTGTTGCAGGTTCTTCACAAATCCTCAAAACTATGAGAAAAAAAACCTCAACAATTCTTCTCAGAATAATATAATGGATAGCAGAGAATGCTTTCTTTTACACCATAGCGGATTTATTTCAAAAGATAATAGATCACCAAAACACTCTTGGTGAAGATACGGAAGATTTCTTCTTAGAATAATATAATGGATAACAAAGCATGCTTTCTTTTACAACATAGCAGATTGATTTTGGAAGAAAAGATATCACTAAAACATTCTTGGTGAAGATACATAAGAAATAGAGAAGAGATATCAATCAGATGCGTTTTCCAATTTTCCCAGCACATCAATAATAAGCAAGAACAATAACTTGCACAAAGAGAAGCGCATTTCCTTCAATGGAGAAGATAATTCTCTTCACATTGAATTCATCAATCCTGTATAACATATGTATACATTCTTCTCATGCATCATCTTCTTCTAACTTCAGGATGAACTCGCCCTCAGACTAGATGTACCAATCTTACATGAAGAAGTGCACACCACTTCTCATGTAGTGATTTGTCTCACTAAACTCACTTAGGATGAACTAGCCTCTTAAATGAAAGCTTTCCCACTTAGTTAGGTGGCTAACTTAAGTGTCATCATGTAAGTGTTGCAACTCAAGTGTCGTATTTTAGTTTAACATAAGTGTTGTCATGCAATAACACTTAGTTAACTTGATCTTCTTTGTTATCACTTAGTTAACTGTATTTAACTGATTCTTTCTTGATAACATCATTGTAGTGATCAATTCAAGTTCTCCTTGATTTAATAAAGTGTCATCTTTTATGTTGACTAAAGTGAAAAACACTTTAGTTAACTAGTCCTTCTTATTTAACACTTAGTTAACTATTATTAATTGAAACCATACTGATTGATTTACTTGTAATGACGACCACTGTGAGTTCTTCAATTACATGAGGCATACATTGTGGCTTTAACTGAAGCTTGACAATTCAAGTTTACTTAGTCATCTCCTGATCAATTCAAATTCTTGTTTTCTCTATGCATTTATCTTTATCTGTTTATCTTTTACTGCATGGTCAATATGTGCTAACTTTAATTATCCACCACATTACATTATACTAAGAAGAATTATCAGATATTGTGATCATAGTATATTATTCTGGACCAAATGATCATATGCTAAAGTAATTCACTTTAGATACGATCAATATCTAAAGGAGACTTAATAGCAATCTAGTGATCATGGTTAATAATACGTCACACAACATTAAATGATTTTAACAAGTAAAGCATGACCTTTATATGGAAGGTCTACCTCTATACGGGAGGTCCATCCCATGGATACCTTTATACGGAAGGTTCACATGAGAATCATGGCTCGACACACAAGTCTAGAGCCTTGTCCAACAAGACTTTACAACATCATTACTTTGATCAATTACCCCCATATGGGAGGAATAACCTTTACACATAAGGAAATCAAAGTGTTCACCTCTATACGGGAGGATCAATCTTGGTTGCTTAAGATTGGTTTGGAGAATGTCTCCTAATGTTGTACATTTAACAATTATGTGTTGTGGATTCATGCCATAAGCAATCTGGATTTTTATATCATCCATTAGAATATGTGAACATGGCACAAGTTTTGGGTCAATAGAGTGGCTACAAGGAAACAAATTAGAAAATTTAGTGGAGGAATTTCCCCATGAACCACATTTTTTAGTAGGGAAGTTGAAGGTAAGCAAAGAAGAAATTAGGACAGCCATGAAAAATTTTGATGAAACAAATGCCTTGGTGACAGATTTTTGTTGGAGAGATTTAGGAATAGATGATACCTTGAAACTAGAATCTTCCCTTGTATATTTTGAAGCAATTAGGAAGGTAGAGACAATCATGAAGGAAAACTACCTACACTTGATTTCTGATAGAGATCATATTCTTAGGATTTTTTAGATGTACCATAGTGCACTATAGGAATAAGAAGAGGAAGTGGACAAGATCACCCATTGGCTTGAGATCGCCCTCGATTCCTTGAAAATCACACAAAAAGCACTTCAAGAATCAGATATGGAGGTTGAACAACTTCGCAGGAAGTTGGAAATATTACACCCTTTCTCCTACACTTCAGATATCCAGGTGTACATGGTTGATTGAATTCATGGATCAATGGAGGAGCCTCATGTGAGAGTTGAACATGAGGAGCATTCATATTTGCAGGTACTTGAGGAGAGATTTGACATGGATAATGTTGACCAAGTACTTGTTTTGCATTAGGAGGATCATGGGCTTCCTCTATGGGAGGGAGATTTAGTCATGGAGGAGGAAGATGTGTAAAATTTTTATGGACCATCTAGTAGAGGAGTATGTGCATACATGGATTGGGTGGATAGGTTCATAACAAAGATGTAGACACAATAGAGGTTGAGTTAATCTTGCATCGATAGAGGATTGTTTGGCACACCAATTCCTTTCCAATATTGTGATCAGAAACATAGGCATCTATGGTTGTTGTATGATGCCTATGGAAGGACATGGGAATTTCACCTAATTCGGTTGGATGGGACAAATGACAGTTATGTGAGTAAGAGGACTGGTGTGTATGGTGAAATAAAGGAGCTTCATGTTCTATTGGAGAGGCTGAGATTCGAATGAGCATTGTGAGTGATGAAATTCCAATATGGTGGTGGGATGCTGCCATCCTTCAGAGTGGTAGATTGATCCAAATAACAATTTTGATAGGAGGGGTGCAACATAGATAGTGGGATCCTAGTATTACTAGGTTCAACAGTTTAGCAGCTGGCATGGGAGGTAGAGCCAACCATATTTGTTAGGATCCTATCCATGTGGAGAAGTGTATTAGTTTCCTAAGTGGGAGACCTTATGATGGAAGGATACATTGTTTTCCTACTTGGTGTCTTAGGAGACTTCAAGGGGATACTTGTGTTGATACTATGCAGTGCAGAGGGGGATGAAGGAGGCACTATGGAGTTCTCAAGTTCATTTGGTAACCTTGGATCATTCTTGGACTCAGTTGTTTCAGCTGGTTGGTGATAGGATAATCAGGGAGATGGAGCTTTCTCTTGAGGGGATGATTGGATTTCATGAGCAGCCCATAATCATGACCAATGCAGTGCAGAGGGGGATGAAGGAGGCACTATGCAGTTCTCAGGTTCATTTGGGACCCTGGGATCATTCTTGGACTCAGTTGTTTCAGCTGGTTGGTGATAGGATAGTTGGGGAGATGGAGCTTTCTCTTGAGGGGATGATTGGATTTCATGAGCATCCCAGAATCATCAAGACAAAATTCCTTTTCCTATATTCGAGATCGAGTATGGGAGCAAGATCGTACACCTCACTTGGATTCCTATGCAGGCCATTGTCCATGGTGGTAGATTCAGTTTTTACATATTTTTCAGTTTGGAGAACCAAGAGAGGAGGATCCAGATAGAGTATGACAGTGGTATGGTTATGATAGAATGGCATAGCGGAAACATTGTGGTTCCTTTCTAAGATTAGCTGGGGATATTGGAGTTATAGTTCTACATATATTTTTAGCAGCGGGCCTAGAGGCGAGAGTCAATCTTGGCTTTCGCAAGATGAGACTCTTCGGAGATCAGTTTAGTGTGGAATTTATTGAGTGGTTGAAATATAGAGTTACTCTTCTTATGTGCATTGGTCAAGAGGCTTCCTATGCCAGTGCTTTATAGGACCATACAATGAGCAAGGTGTAATTCACCCCCTTTTGATTGGGTTGGATACATTACATAATTTTCATCCTTAGTGCGGTTTTGTTTATGGGATGTAGAGTTGATTATTTGATCCATTTCAAATTGCATTCATATAAACAATCACCACTAGAGAAGGAGGCAAAGAAATGGTTTGTGCATTGAATTGGGGAAAGAAAATAAGTAAGTACCACACTCATATTTAAAATTGATTGAGGACAAACAATATTGGGTGGGGAGGACTGTAATGTCCCCAAATTTTTATTAGTAACCATTTGAGAAAAATAATTAAATTTGGAATATCATGGCTTATAGTCATTTTGCAAATTTAAATTCAAAGACTAGAATAGGTGGTGTGGATCACAATTTTTGTAATAAAGTGGACAAATATTCATAAATGAGGTGGAAATGGTCCAAGTCAGCCATGGAGGGAACATAGGAGGATAAAGTGGACTCACAAAGAAGTTGCAACACTCCCAAATAAAGGAGAGCATCTACAAATTCGAATTCTAAGGATGAGTAACTCCCAAGAAGTTTCATGAAGAGGCATCTCATGTGTTGTAACTCTTGAGGATAAAAATAGAAATCTATGACATCTATGACAATATTATGACAAATTATGAGAAGAATTAGGTGTTATGATAGCTTATTACAACTTATGAAATCCTATGACATGTTGTATGTCCTAATAGTATCCAACAAGGGTGCTAGAGGAGAGAGTGGGCCCACATGATAACATAACTTCCCCAAAATCAAGCTAAGCCTCTCTAATTTGAATTGCTAAGGAAGATGAAGGTATTATTTGATAAAATAACATTAGAGAGGAAGTAAATGAGTTCCAAGGTATAATTCGTTCATGAAAATAGCATTTATTAATATTTTGTGAGAGAATTCTAAAATGAGGGGGAAAGGGATCAACAGAGTCTATAAAAAGGATGAAGGCCTCCTAGAAAATGTAATTTGGACATTGTGATTGTGAATAGGAGATATATTGTGGATTTTCAAGCTTGGGATATGTGTTCCTTGCAATTTTAAAATAGATTCGGTGGTGAAATATTCCACCCTGGCTAGTAGAGAGGAGGAGATCACCCTGATCTCTTCACTGAGCTTCAATGTAGCTGATTATTGAGAGGATAAGTCACCTTCATATTTCTCTACAAATATTATTAAAAAAAATTATGTCCATGTTTAGTAGTTGTTTTTATCTTTGGTTTTTGTGTTTGAGTTCCATTCAGTAGAAGTGTGAATTTGTAGTGTTTCTGGGAGTGCAGTATTGTGGTGGTTTCTACTTGAGGTGGGTGCACCTGTGGCTATCCAAAATTCATGAAGGATATTTGAATGGCTGAGTATCACTCATATATGATGTAGGGTACAATGGATAAGTCAGATATCTGATTTGGGGTTGAAATATTGCTTGTGGAGGGAACAACAGTGGAAGGAAATCACTCATTTGGAGCACTAACTCTCCCTCTTTTCTCTGTGGTTCTATATCAGACATTTCTACTCTCTTTGTAGCAAATATTTCTCTATATTTTGATTTTTTTGCAATATCCATTGATGTAATCTCTAAAAATGTCCCATTTATATTAAAAATCACAGTGTTTTTCCTCTTATGTTGTTCCATATTCAAGCACGGGGTTGATCTATGAATAAATGGTTATTTATGAGAAAATATGTTTGAATTTGGTTGTGTAAAATTAATTTTCTTCTATAAAACCTTCATATGAGTCCCTTGCGTATTTTATTAATCCACTAGTCTTGATGATCCGCATCGTAGTTGGCATTTGTGTCGAATGCTAACTTCCTACTGTGACAAGCCATCGACGTCGACACAACTCCCACAAGTTTCGACTTCGACATACTGCAACACACTCCACACCTTCGACATGTTCAACAACCTCACAGTTCACGACATCAACAAGCAGTGTCGACATGCGACCAGCGACTGTCAAACTTCGACAGACTATCTCTCTATCTTCCAGTCGACTGTAACGATTGAACTGTTGAACCTTTCTAACTTATTCGTAACTGAACGTAATGGGAAGGCACCCAAGCATCTCATAATTCTATATAAGCATGTATAATATTGTAACATACATCATCATCATCCTCTGATCAAGAATTCACCCAGTAATAGAATCATTTCACATTCTTGCATATTGTCTATGCGTATTCATGTTTATCTGTGTAGTGTAATCCTGCTTTCTGCATTCTGCTTATTCTTAATTGCTTCTGCCATAACATATTTGACTCATTCAATCAAACTATTGTCCCCCTCGTGCTTCCTATCCATGACCTAGATCATTGGTATCAGAGCAGTCTCAAATCAGAGCATTCAGTTTCATGCTTAAGTTCTACGTATACACTTCTCTCGAAGTTACCTGACTTATGCCAGTTCAAACTCGCTTGCAATCTCAGCAATCCAAGAAGATGCTACCCCTAGAGATGACAGAAGAAACAAACAATATACATGCAGCCGATGAGACAATAGAACTTATTGAGCAAGCTTTGGCTCAACAACAGACTGAAATGTTTGTCCAATTCAACGAGATTCTCATGCAATTTGCTTCAACATCCAGAGGATCTTCGACGAGAACTCACTCTGATAAAATCATCCCCTTCAAAGTGCAAATGAATTTGGACATACCAAATATTTAAGATAAGATTGACGTGGAATCCATCGACAATTGGGTACTATAATTGGAATCCTATTATGATGTGAATCAACTCTCAGAAGATGGAAAAATCACCATTGCATCCTTAAAGATGTCAACCTCTGTGCACTGTTGGTGGGAGAACCTCTCGACAAAGATGGAGAAAAGCGGAGACCCCATCAACACATGGGATAAATTCGTTGAACACATTTGAAAGGCATTTTACCCGCCTAAATACCTCGATCAACAGTATAAGAAGTGGAAACAACTAAGGAAATGGAAAGACCAATCAGTACAAAGTTAGACCGACAAGTTCTACTGACTCATGGATAGACTTGGCGTCCAAGAAGAAGAGAAATTGCTTGTTCTGAAATACATTAGCGTATTGTCCCAGTACATTCAGCAGGAGATAGAATTTCTGATTGTCAACATGCTTGCAGATGCTTTCCACTACTCCAGCAAACTAGAAACCAAGCAGAAAGGAAAAGCACATTTCACGACAAAGATGACATCAGGACGACCAGCAGATAAGAAGGCACCAGCCGACTTCAACAAGTCAAAATATTCTCAGTCGAAAACGCCAAAGCTAGATCACAGAAAGAAGCCTTTTCATAAGATGGAATGTAGCAAACAACCACCTACTAGAAAATGGTGCAATTACCACCACTCATATTGGCATGATATGTCTGAATGCAAAGCTCGGAAGACATTTTTGGAAAAAGTGTCGACCTCCTTTGCGTTTGACAACACGATGGAAGAATATGATCCAGACGCAACGACCCTTTTGAGCTCAACCACTCCAGCAGCCTAAACTATCGTCGACAAGGAGGAACGAGAGCGCCTTTTCCATACACGAATATGGGTCCAGAGAAACCCATTGCATCTGATTGTGGATAGCGGCAGCCAGAAGAACTTCATTTCTGAATATCTCATGAAGAAACTAGGTCTTGTTACCACTTTGCATTCTCAGCCTTACAACATCGGTTGGATGAAGGATGGACAAGAACTTCGGATCACTCGACAATGTAAACTTGCCTACTTCGTAAAGCCTTGTGAAGATGAAGCACTTTGTGAAGTGGCACCACTCTCCGTAGCCGACGCCCTATATGGGAAACCTTACCTCTGGGATAGACATGGAATTTATCAGTCACGACCTTAGAAGGTGATTGTCAAAATCTGAAATCGATGGTTTAACATACCAGAGCGTCAACCTACACCAATGGTTGCACTGATATCTGCCAAACAAGCAAAGAAGCTCATCAATCATGCTCAGAAGTTTTCATTAATCATGATCAAGCCGCAACATTCTAAGAAGACTGCAGTAATGAGTCGAGTCACCGACCAATGCAGCTCTCAACAGAAGCAGTATGTCGATCATATTCTCGATGAGTACCAAAACCTCTTTCAAGATCGAGACGGAGTACCTCAACATTGTTAGGTAAAACACTCCATCGAACTTGTTCCTGGTTCTTCTTTTCCTAACGCATCTATTTACAGAAGATCCATTGTAAAAAATGAAGAGATTCGCAGACAAATCCAAGAATTAATTGACAAAGGTCATATCCAACCCAGCTCCTCTCATTCTGAAAGTCCATTCATACTAGTTCCGAAGAAAGACAGGACTTGGCATATGTGCATTGACTATAGAGATCTCAAGAAAATATTGGTGAAGAATCAGTACCCTTTGCCGTGGATAGACGAGCTCATCGACTATCTAAAAGGTGCTAAATTCTTTACTAAGCTCGACCTTAAGTCGGGATACGATCAGATTCCAATAAAGCCCTTAGATGTGTGGAAAACTGCTTTCAAAACCAAGGAAGGATTGTTTGAATGGTTAGTCATGCCTTTCGGCTTAACTAATGCACCTGCGACCTTTATGCGACATATGGATAACCTTCTTCGACCTTTCATAGGAAAATGGGTTATTGTCTATCTCGACAATATACTGATATTCAGTCGATCATGGGAAGAACATGTTGGACATCTTCGACAAGTCCTCAACACTCTCCAGCAACATCGACTTTATCTGAACATGGAAAAGTTCTCTTTTGCGATGACCAACATCAAATATTTGGGGTATGTAATTGACTCTGCAGGCATTCACGTTGACCCAGAAAAAGTACAGATCCTCAAAGATTGCCCCATTCCTAGAAGCATTCATGAACTAAGAATTTGATTGGTTTGGCGAATTTCTATCGACGATTCATACTCGGCTTCAATCACATAGCCTGACCCTTGAATCAGTTGACGAAGAGAAGTGGTAAGACTGTCTTCTAGTGGAAAGAAACACAACAATAATCTTTTGAACAACTCAAAAACAAGCTCTGCATTGCACCAATACTTGTGTTACCTGATTTGCATCACTCCTTTGAGATTGAGACAGACGCATCAGACTATGCCTTGGGCGCAATGATCACTCAATCTGGTCACCCAATCGCTTTTCATTCCGATACTTTTAAAGACACAATTAGAAGATACTCGACATACTAAAAAGAACTGTAGGCCATTGTGCAAGCTCTAAATAAATGGAGGCATTACATCCTTGGCAAGGAAACGATCATTCTCACTGATCACAAGCCTCTACAGTTCGCTCCGACACAATCAAAGTTGCATAAAAATCGACAACTCAAGTGGATTAATTACCTACAACAATTCCAATTGGTGATTAAGTATCGGAAAGGTAAATCCAATGCCGCCGCCGATTTCCTCAGTCGACCACCCATTACTCTTCTTTTGACAGTGATGAGTATGTAGGGATACGACACGACCACTTGGCCACAGTTGTATGAGGATGGTAGCGACTTCTCAGCAGTCTACCAACAGTTATATACTAACATGTCGTCGACCTCAGACTATGACTATTTCCCGAAAGACACCTTGCTATACAAGCTTGTACAACTTTGTGTACTGACCGGTGAGCACCGACCGCAACTCATTTGGTATGCACACTACAGCAAGACTGCAGGACACTTTGGAGTAGCAAAAACACTTGCTATTCTACAAAAGTATTTCTTTTGGCCTACACTTAAATCTGACGTCAACAAGTACATTCAATCATGCATGGTTTGTGACATTGCTAAGCCACCTAATCGATGGCAGGGATTGTATACACCTCTACCAGTTCCTAGTTGACCATGGGAATCTATTTCTATGGACTACTTGATAGGTTATCCTACTACCAGACATCAGCATAACGTGATATTAGTAGTGGTCGACCGATTTTCCAAGATGGCCATTCTGATACCATGTCAGAAGACCACGATAGCCCAACAGACCACTCAGCTCTTCTTTACACATGTTTGGAGACACTATGGTTTACCAGTGACCATTATTTCCGACCGAGATGCCAGATTCGTCAACATCTTTTGGAAGACTCTCTAGAAACTGCTAGACACACGACTCTCATTGTCGAAAGCTTTCCATCCTCAGACCGATGGACAGACGAAAGTTGTGAATCGCTTGGTAGTACAACTGCTTCGCATGTACAATCACCAACATCGATGCACATGGGATGAAAGTCTTCCATACATGTTGGCAAGCGGGTTGGTAAGGAAGAATCGCAACATCACCGATGCTGCAACACGGCAGAAGAGGTCGCAGAAGGAAGAAGGTTGCATTATTTTATGTATTTTTTGAGTCCTTTGTACCGCAGAATGCGGGTTTTTGGGTCATTGGACTATATGAGATGTAATTTTGAGCTAATTGTACCGCAGTAGGCAGGTTTTTCTATCATTTGGACCGTGTCAATTAGATTTTGGGTCATTTGTCCAGGAGTCGGTTAGGAAGTTGTTAGTAAGTGGACAATCATTGTAAAGGAGGAATCCTATATATAGATAGAAAGTTGTAGGTTGTAAGATATCTTGGAGATGCGTTTTTGCATATGTTCTGAGATCAAGAGATATCGCTAAGATCTGGTTTTGCATAGATGTTGTATCAGGGTTTTTCTAAAGTAATATGACATGATGGAACTGTTTGGTGAAATTCCCTATGTACCTTTCATGTTAACGCCTGTTGTGATGATTTCTTGCTGGAGTTAATCTTTTGATGTTATATTTTTTTTTGTTGCGATGAATGACTCTATTAAATAATGTTATGAATACAAATGATGTTAATCTTGAATGCATAGATCTGTTTTGGATGCTGTGATAAGTTGAGTAATTGTTGCTGCAATCATCCTCCTTCATTCGGCGGAAACATGGTTCTGTCCACTCTCCCTTGATTGCCCCGGGTGAGACCTCATCTGCTCTGTAGGTGTTGCTGGGCAAGCTAAAACCTGTCTAGGCCGGTGCTCAAGGAGATCATGGTGGGTTGGTGTCAATAGTGAGGGGAGCCCCTGTCGACTGGATTTGAGTCAACAAATGGTTCCGTTGCCGGGACCGTGTGCGAAGTGAAAGGAGGATATGTTGTGGCATCCGACGCAACCAGAGATACAGAGTTGGTTTGATCAGAGGTTGCAGGAATTTTTTGAAGAAGAAAGCCAAAACACTCAACTAATGGTAGATCAGTGGGTGGGTAGATATATTCACAACGGTCCACACAAATGGTTTTTCTGTGAATTCCCTATCCTTTTGTTCGAATGGTTGGAAAATTTGACCTATCAGAAGAGGAATCTCCAAGGTGGTGAGCTGATGACCTGGACCCCAGAGCTGATCCAAGAACTGCAGGAAGTTGATAATAAAGCATCGCGGGCTATAGAAGTGTGGCTTGATAGCATCCTAGAGGGGTATATTACTGAATTTGTAGTCAATACACAAAAGTCCTATAGCGAGGCTGAGAGATATTTTTTCCGCGAACCCCGGGGAAGGTTCCTGCTTTCGCTCCAACTGTCCATTAAGATGCTTATTTGCGAAAAGGGTATATTGAAGATGCATATAGAACAGTAAGCAACCTAGTGGGCGGAGGTTGTGGGTATCGCGATAGTAGGGGGGACGGTGCATGGAATGATCAGGGTTAGATGGGTGCAGGTCACGATGATACTATGAGTAAAGCCCAGGAAGAGAGTGGTCTTACAAGGGGAGGAGCGAGGTTTCGATAGGAAAAGAGGCAAAGGATAGGAGAAGGTCCTGCTGCGATAAAACCTCAAGTTCGCGAAGGAAGACCACACAGGATGAAGTAACCTCATAGTCCGGACAAGGGCACACAGGATATGCCCGGGATAGAGGCAGGACCTAACCCCAGCAGCAAGGTACCCACGCCTCTGCTCACTATCTGTCAACCAGTGAGAAACACCACTTTGACCCCACCAGGTCAACGAAACTTGATCGCTAGTAGTTCAGTACCTACAAGAAGGAATCCCAGGATGGAGGGCGATGATGCTAAGTTACCGTTGTTCCATGGGAGTGGGACAAACAACCCAGAACAGTATTGGTTTTTGTGTGAAGCGGTCTGGACCGTAAAACAGATCACTGATGATGCCGCTAAGAAAGGACAGTTAGCGACAACTCTGCAAGGTCGTGCATTAGATTGGTTTATGAAGTTTGTTCTAGTCCCTACAGGAGCCCCAGAAAAGTCACTAAATGAGATCCGGGATGGGTTGATTGCAGAATTCAGAAAGCCCAAGTCTAAGGCTCAATATATTACAGAATTGAAATAAATTAAGCAGTGTCCCAATAAGACGGTGTGGGATTTCGACCAGCGGTTCAAGACACTGATGGCAAGCGTTAGCTTCAATATGAGCGCTATCCAACATAACGAGTGGTTCATCACGGCACTGCTACCACATATTCGGTTACCATTGATGCAACAAAACATCTCGACGCCCAGTGAAGCTCTGGAGATTGCAATGCGATTGGAGGCGTCGTTGATTGGAGAAAATGCAGCCAGGATGTCGCAGATACAGACACAGCTGGCTAACTTGACCATATAGCTGCAAGATTTGAAGAAGGGCAAGGAGCAGCGGGAAGAAGTATGGTGTATGCGATGTCGAGGAGAAGGGCATACGAAGGACAATTGCCCAGACTTCCGCAACTATTTGGTTTCAGGAGCGCCAAACCCATTAAATGGTGTTGGCATGCCGTATTGTCTCATTTGTCAGGTATTTGGGCACCGCCATGAAGAATTTCCATATATGCATAAGATGGTCACCAAGCCGATGAATCTATATTTCACGTTCTGCAAATCGGTGGGACATGATGAAAAAGATTTCCAAGCATATGGGTTACTTCATGAAAGAACGTACGACACATTCTATGTAAAGGATGACCAGCGTGCCATACAACAACCACAACTGCATCCACAGGTAGCCCAGCTGCTACCTCAACCGCAGGTACAGTTTGTACCACAACAATAATAGCAACAGTTTGTGCCGCAATATACTCTGATGCAAATCGCTCCATAGCAGCCACAATACATTCAGCAACCGCAGTATGCACAACAAGGGCAAGGCATTATGCAGCACCAGTACAATCAACAACAATACCAGCAACAGGGTGGATTCCGTGGAGGATTCAGGGGTGGACGCGGTGGAGGATTTGGTCACGGAGGAGGACGAGGAGGTCATGGCCCTGTTCAGTGCTTTCACTGTGCAATATGGGGACACTATCAGCGAGATTGCCCATTGTTGCAGACGTAGTATGCATTTTACTTCGTTGCAGACCATACAGTAGAGAAATTCCCGCAGTTGATTGCAGGATGGTAGGCAGGGAATATTCTGCAATTACAGAACCAACCTCAACAGCCCATACAGAATCCAGTGTAGCAACCAGTACAGCAACCCATGCAGAACTAGAACTAGCGACCAATTCAGAATGCTAATCAAAATGTGAACCAATCAGGGAATCCACCGCTGAACTAGAATCAAGGTGCGAATGTTTCAACAATCTTAGCAGAGCCCAGGCCACATGATGTAGTTGTTGCGATGATTACTCGGGGAGGTGCAAAAACAAAAGAAGACACTTCACATCCACTAATCCAGTTGGCTGGGCCGAAGAAGGTGTCATTTGACATTAGTTCAGAGCGCGATACATTCCAGCAGGCACGACGGGCGTTGGACAAAGGCAAAGCTATCGTCTGTGACATGCCCCCTGTCTTTGATGACACATCAGACGCTAGTCCATTAGTGCAGTTTGGAACTTTGTAGAGATTCCTAGAAAGTTGTTTGTTGTTGGCAAGGGATCCTAATGCGCTGGCCAAGATTGAGGGGTTGTTGCAGGGATTTCCAAGAGGACGCCAGGAATTCGTGGTGAATTCCTTACAACGAAGGAAGACTGGCAAGGAGATGCAGATGAATATTCAAATTGGACACTACAATGTCGACTCGGTTATTCTGGATCTTGGTTCGGATGTCAACATATTAACCAAGCAGGCATGGTAGAAAATGGGGAGCCCACCATTAAGCTAGTCCCCCATCCAGCTCCGGTTAGCTAATCACGCTAAAGTGACACTGATTGGGAGAGTCCCCCGATTAGTGGTGGACATTGAGGGCATGAAGACCTACATTGACTTAGATGTCATCGAAGTGGTTGAAGGAGGAAGCTCCTATCCCGTGTTGCTAGGGATTGGATGGGCTAACGACAATGGAGCGGTAATCAACTTCAAGCGACGAATGATGACTTTTGAAAATCACGATCTCAGAGTTATCGCCCCGTTGGATCTGGCTGAAGGATGTAGATACCTTGAACCAATGAAAGATGAATATCCCAGCGGATGGGACCATGCATTCAATATTCAGAATCTTACATTCATCCAACTTATAACAGTGAACTTGGATGGTGCAGTGACAGCTCTGCATATTTCGACTCTGATGACGCGCTAGAACACTAGCAGAACCGCTTGCATGAGGTGTCACTCCATAAGTGTGGATTGATCACGCAGTCTCTATGCTGTGTCATGACTGAAACAGTCACACTCCCAATATATGAAGGACTCCCTGACTTGTCTGACTTTCTGACGGAGTTTGAGGAAAGAGTTTCAAAACCACAGTGGTTGTTGGCATTGGGGGAAGCACTGAAGGCTACTCCAGCACGCTGGTGGGAGACACACAAGGCATCAATTGATGTATGGTCGAAATGCAGAAGATTGATGATGGTACACTTTGGTGATACCGAGGTATACCATGCAGAGAAGTATGATGGTTAGAACAATCATGGCGACCATTTGATGGAGTGTCATATGTTATGGGCACCGCGACCAAGAGATGAGTGGGTCCACGCATTTATCCATACTTTGGATGAAATGCCACGATCATGGTATATGGCCACTGAATTACGGGGAGAAATCACTACTTGGTTGGATTTGACCATCCATTTTACTCATACGTTTAGTTTTGTTGATTCCAATCCAGATATCCATAATGCTCTGCAGATCATTCGCGATGTGGTGCTAAAGGTTGTTCCTGCAGCATACCTGGCAGATCCACATACGCACGACTAGATGCAATCAATTATGGAATGTTATAATATCACTGGTGGGCCCGAAGACAGTGATGATCCGCGGAATGTCAATATTCTGGAATCTGAAGGAAGCCGTGATGTGGTACCGCCTGGTGCACCAAGTCATCCGTTCAGTCAGCCCTTGAAGCTTCGCAAGATCAATATTGGGATGAAGGCCACTCCCAAGTTCACGAATGTTGGAGATTATTGGGATCATGAGATGATGGGAAAGGTCACTAAGTTATTACATGAGTTCAAAGACCTTTTCGCTACGAAGTTCTCCAAAATGAAAGTTATTTTGGGTGATCTAGGATAAATGAAGATTCCCTTGAAATCATATGTGAAACCAAACAGGCAGCAACCGTATTGACTCAATCCATGACATAAGGAGAAGGTCAAAGCAAAACTTGATCGCATGTTGGATGCTGGTATCATTGAACCGATCAAAGAGTCAGAATGAATCAGTCCTATGGTGGATCAAGAAAAGAAGACTGGCGAGGTACACATCTGTGTCGATCTGCGGAAGTTGAATGACGCCTGCGTGCATGACCCCTTTCCAACCCCGTTTACTGATGAAGTACTTGAGGGAGTAGGTGTCCAAGAGATGTATTCTTTCACGGATGGGTTCTCAGGCTATCATCAGATCCATATTGCTAAAGAAGACTACCACAAGACGACTTTCGTGACCGAATGAGGATGTTTTCAGTGTACCATGATGTCGTTTGGATTGAAGAATGCACCTACGATATTTTCGCGGGTTGTTGTTGCTGCATTCAAGGATTTCATCCAAAATTTCTTGTAGGTATACATGGATGATTGGATAGTTTATGGTTTGATCCACGATCATCTAGCCAATCTAAGTTTGATGTTGGAATGTTGTCGCCAACACCATATATCGCTGAATTTGAAGAAGTGCAGCAACCGGTACAGCAACCCGTGCAGAACCAGAACCAGCGACCAATTCATAATGCTAATCAAAATGTGAACCAATCGGGGAATCCTGAACCAGAATTAGGGTGCGAATGTTTCAACAATCTGAGCACAGCCCAGGCCACATGATGCAGCTGTTGTGGTGATCACTCTGGGAGGTGCAAAAACAAAAGAAGACAGTTCACATCCACTGATCCGGTTGGCCAGGCCAAAGAAGGTGTCATTTGACATTAATTCAGAGCGCGATACATTCCAGCAAGCACGACGGGCGTTGGACAAAGGCAAGGCTATTGTCTGTGACATGCCCCTTGTCTTTGATGACACATCAGACACTAGTCCATCAGTGCAGTCTGGAACTTTGCAGAGATTCCTGGAAAGTTGTTTGTTGTTGGCAAGGGATCCTGATGCGCTGGCCAAGATTGAGGGGTTGTTGCAGGGATTTCCAAGAGGACGCCAGGAATCCGTGGTGAATTCCTTACAACGAAGGAAGACTGGTAAGGAGATGCGGATGAATATTCAAATTGGAGACTGCGATGTCAACTCGGTTATTCTGGATCTTGGTTCGGATGTCAACATCTTAACCAAGCAGGCATGGTAGAAAATGGGGAGCCCCCCATTAAGCTGGTCCCCCGTCCAGCTCCAGTTAGCTAATCACGCTAAAGTGACACCGATTGGGAGAGTCCCCCAGTTAGTGGTGGACATTGAGGGCATGAAGACCTACAATGACTTAGATGTCATCGAAGTGGTTGAAGGAGGAAGCTCCTATCCCACGTTGCTAGGGATTGGATGGGCTAACGACAATGGAGCGGTAATCAACTTCAAGTGACGAATGATGACTTTTGAAAATCATGATCTCAGAGTTATCGCCCCGTTGGATCTGGCTGAAGGATGTAGATACCTTGAACCAGTGAAAGATGAATATCCCAGCGAATGGGACCATGCATTCAATATTCAAAATATTACATTCATCCAACTGAAAATGGTGAACTTGGATGGCACAGTGACAGCTCTGCATCTTCCGACTTTGATGACACGCTAGAACACTGGCAGAACCGCTTGCACAAGGTGTCACTCCGTAAGTGTGGATTGATTACGCAGTCTCTATGCCATGTCACAATTGAAACAATCACACTCCCAATATATGAAGGACTGCCTGACTTGTTTGAATTTCTGACAGAGTTTGAGGAAAGAGTTTCAGAACCACAGTGATTGCTGGCATTGGACGAAGCACTGAAGGCTGCTCCAGCATGCTGGTGGGAGACACACAAGGCATCAATTGATGGATGGTCGAAATGCAGAAGATTGATGATGGTACGCTTCGGCGATACCGAGGTATACCACGCAGGGAAGTATGATGGTCGGAATGATCCTGGTGACCATTTGATGGAGTGTCAGACGTTATGGGCATCGCGACCAAGAGATGAGTGGGTCCACACATTTATCCATACTTTGGATGAAATGCCGCAATCATGGTATATGGCCACTGAATTACGGGGAGAAATCACTACTTGGTTGGAGTTGACAATCTATTTTACTCATACATTTAGTTTTATTGATTCCAATCTAGATATCCATAATGCTTTGCAGATCATTCGCGATGTGGTGCTAAAGGTTGTTCCTACAGCATACCCGGCGGATCCACGTACGCACGTCCAGATGCAATCAATTATGGAATGTTATAATATCACTGGTGGGCCCGAAGACGGTGATGATCTGCGAAATGTCAATATTCTGGAATCTGAAGGAAGCCGTGATGTGGTACCGCCTAGTGCTCCAAGTGATCTGTTTAGTTAGCCCTTGAAGCTTCGCAAGATCAATATTGGGACGAAGGCCACTCCCAAGTTCGCGAATGTTAAATATTATTGGGATGATGAGATGATGGGAAAGTTCACTGAGTTGTTACATGAGTTCCAAGACCTTTCCACTATGAAGTTCTCCGAAATGAAAGTTATTTTGGGTGATCTAGGATAAATGAAGATTCCCTTGAAACCAGATGCGAAACCAATCAAGCAGCGACCGTATTGACTCAATCCGCGACATAAGGAGAAGGTCAAAGCAGAACTTGATCACATGTTGGATGCTAGTATAATTGAACTGATCAAAGAGTCAGAATGGATCAGTCCTATGGTGGTGCAGGACAAGAAGACTAGCGAGGTACGCATCTATGTCGATCTACGGAAGTTGAATGACGCCTACGTGCATGACCCCTTTCCAACCCCATTTACTTATGAAGTACTTGAGGGAGTAGGTGGCCAAGAGATGTATTCTTTCATGGATGGGTTCTTAGGCTATCATCAGATCCATATTGCCAAAGAAGACTGCCACAAGACAACTTTCGTGACCGAATGGGGATGTTTTCAGTATACCGTGATGTCGTTTGGATTGAAGAATGCACCTGCGATATTTTCACGAGTTGTTGTTGTTGCATTCAAGGATTTCATCCAGAAGTTCTTGCAGGTATACATGGATGATTGGATAGTTTATGGTTTGATCCACGATCATCTTGCCAATCTACGATTGATGCTAGAATGCTATCGCCAACACCATATATCACTGAATTTGAAGAAGTGCATTTTTTGCTCCCCATTTCAGATATTGTTGGGCCACATCGTATGCAAACAAGGGTTGCTGGTCGATCCAGCAAAGATTGCGCTTATTTTGAGTTTGACACCACCGACCACAGTGAAGTAGCTGAGGGAGACTTTAGGACATACTGGGTATTACCGCAAGTTCATCAGGGGATATGCAGTGATCACCGCCCCTATGGAGAAGCTATTCAAGAAAGATACAGTATTTCAATGGAGCACTGAATGTCAGGACAGTCGAGTAGCTGAAGGCTAAGATGGCTTCAGCACCAATACTAGTATTCCCCAATTGGAGTAAATAATTCCATTTCCATGTTGATGCATCGTCAATTGCACTCGGTGTGGTGCTAGCGCAACAAGGAGAGAGGGATCTTGATCACCCTATTGCTTTCGCCAGTCAGAAACTGTCATCCGCAGAAAGGAACTAAACCACTAACGAGCAGGAAGGATTGGTGATGGTCTATGCGCTACACAAGTTTCGACATTACTTATTGGGTTGACATTTTAAGATGTTCACAGACCATTTGGCATTAAAGTACCTGGTCAATAAGCCTGTGTTGGGGGGGAAGATATGCTGCTGGTTACTTCTCTTTCAGGAGTTCAACTTTGAAGTGATTGTGAAGCCAGGGTGGTTGAACTCTGGTCCTGATCACTTATCACGGATTGACACAGGATAGGAGCTGACTAACATTGAAGACGGGTTTCCTAATGCGCAACTATTTAGGGTTGAAGTAGCCGATGGCTATTTTGAAGAAATCATTCAGTTTCTGGAAATAGGTACTGCACCAGACGAGCTCACCACTAGTCAAAGGAAGCAGTTGGTGGTTAAAGCTGCAAACTTCCAGCTCATCGCAGGAGAGTTATACAAGATGGGTGCAGATGAGGTATTACGATGGTGTGTCTTGCCATACGAGCAAGCGTAGATATTGGTAGAAGCACATGGAGGAGTGGCTGGAGGACACTATGGTGGTCGGGCAACTTCCAGGAAGGTGCTTCATGCGGGGCTCTGGTGGCCCACTCTCCATAATGATGCGATTGACTATGCGCAGTCCTACGACGTGTGTCAGAGATCTAAGAATCCATCCAGGAGGGACGAGATGCCTCTGATGCCTCAGTTAACACTACAGTCGTTTGACAAATGGGAAGTGGATTTTGTGGGACCAATCAATCCACCAGGTAAGCGCACTGGTGCAAGATACATCATCACTGGGACAGACTATTTGACCAAATGGGCGGAAGCTACACTAGTTGTTGATTGTTCCACAGCCACGGATGCGCGGTTTTTGTTTGATAACATTATCACTTGTTTCGGCTGCCCCAAGATATTGTTAAGTGATCAAGGCAGCCAATTTCTCAATCGCACCATCAGCGCACTAATGGAGGAGCTGCAGATTCAGCATAAGAAGAGCGTGCCATATCATCCACAAGAAAATGGCATGGTGGAAGTTTTCAATAAGATATTGGAACATGCGCTGACAAAGGTGTGCAATGCGAACCACAATGACTAGGATCTCAAAATCCCAGCAGTATTGTGGGCCTATCACACCACATGTAAAAGGTTGATGGGTCAGACACCATTTAAGCTAGTATATGGACAAGAAGCAATCATGTCCATGGAGTACATTGTTCCAAGTCTACACGTCGTAGCAATGACAAGAATGGATTCTAAGGTAGCCATAGAGGAACGTCTAGCATAGTTAGTCCAGCTGGAGGAAGATCACTTTATCGCCGGTTTACATCAAGGTGTGGAGAAGGATCGCGAGAAGGCTTGGCATGATCACCACATCAAGAACAAGCAGTTTCAATAGGGTGATTTGGTGTTGTTGTATGACAGCAAGTTTATGAAACATCCAGGAAAATTGCAGATGCATTGGCTTGGTCCGTATCACATCAGTAGCATCACTTCAGGAGGAGTGGTACAGTTGCAGCAGTTGGATGGAGCGATGCTCCCAAAGCTGATTAATGGTAGCAGGTTGAAGCCCTATCGGTCGGGCTTAGAACAGCGCGATGCCTAAGTCGCATCGGGGGAAAAAAAGTGTAGATTGATCGGTGGCAGGGTGGCGCGCCAACAGGAACGGAATGCCGAAGCAGGGAGGCTTCTGCCACAAGTTAGGAGCGGTCCACGACAGGTGGCAAGGTCGTGACCAGGTCAAATCAGCAATAAGTGCCAAAAGTTAAAATAGTTAATTAACGACGCTTGTTCAAATGATGGGCATTAATGGTAGATCCGGTCGATCGACGGATTTGCGTCATTAATACAAGATTTCAGTTGAATTAATGCAGGATTTAGTGATGATTACGGCGGATTCGCTTGGAGGCTATAAAAATAGGTAGAAGTTGGTCGGAAGGCACCGAGATTTTAGTTGTTAAGTTCCTGTGCAAAGCTGACGAGTATTGTTATAGCTTGGTGAGTGTAGTTATGCGTTGGGAAAGGTTCAGTTGCACTTGCAGAGTGCTATTAGGATGAAGAAGCTATCAGTTGTGAGCATTGGGTAAGGTATGCCATGAGAGTTAGAAACGGTTGAGATTAGTAGTGAGGTTGAGTCTCCTTTCACCGGGATTGTAGTTGAGGAAGAAGTTGCATCTACGGGAGATGTCAATCTTGAGGAAGAAGTCGCAAACATGCTAGTGGGAGCATCAGTCGTCGTCAAGAACCATTGAGGGGGTCAGCATTCTGAGTCCCCGCAGAGCAAGAGCCAACTTAGATCATCCGTTGGGGTGGTAGGAAAAGCTAAGGTGCACGTTGGGCACTCCAGTTTCCGCGTTGACAAATCTGCCCCATGGGAGGGACTATCGGCTGTTGACATCCCTGGGTATATCCCTCCCAGTCGACCGGATGCAACCCCGTGCAAGCTGAACCCGAAGCAGAAGTATGGCGTGAAGATGCCCACGCTACCTACCAAAATGGAGTGCTCTGTTGATATTGGGCCGGTGGTTATGCGCCTCCTCTATGATGATCATGATATGGTGGCCCACCCAGACATTGCATCAGCCCCATATGTGCCTGGGTCACACCTTACCACTGTTAGGATATTTAGACACTTAGGAGTTAGTTAAGATCAACTTGTGTAATATATCCGTTAAGGATAGTGTGTTTCTTTAGTATGCATTAGTATGCATTTGTAAATACTTAATCCGACGGTCACGATATGTTCCCCACATAGAGTGATCCAATGGCTCAACCTCTCTTAGATCAAACCTAACCTTGAACCATGGCTTAACACCCAATTGGTCCATGATCTCTATTTAAAGAGCATGGAGGGTCATTGTTTAGTTGATCGATTGTGAGAAGCTCATTTGTAACTTTCTTTCTTTGCATAATAAATTGTCCCATAGAAGCTATTTAGCCGGGGCCGTGGAGTGTTTCCCTCAAGAGGGTTTAAACCACGTCAAAACATCGGTGTGTTGATCTGTGATCTGTTTGTGTGAAGTGGTTGCTCTTGGTGTTCGGTCCTTTGGTAGTACCCTGTGTACCCGAACAACCATGACACTGATTGTACAGGACTGGGCACGAGGATTGAAACAGGCCGGCTTGTTAGGGATCATTAACATGCCGCATTTCGGGCAGATGGCGGAAGTTAACGCATGTGTGAAGTAGCTACTTGCTTGCTTCTATGGTGGTTCATTGCGGCTGGATAAAGAAATTTCGGTTACTATTGATTTGATCTCCCACATTACCGGGTTGCCTAAAGATGGAGTCGACCTGTCGTAGTACTTCCAAGAGAAGGAGAACGATAAAAAGCGGGAAGGACAGCTGGTGAAGAAATATGGCTTGGAGACGGATGGTCATGGGTATCGCACCGAAAGTATCAATGATAAGGTGGTACTCACCGACACCAAGATTTTATCGTGCAAGGTGGTTAGGGGTGGTCATCCTAACCAGTGCAACTCAGGGATTGTCGCATGTGCAGTACAATGCGCGGAGGGTGTCCAAATGAACTGGTCCTTATTTCTGTTGAATCGATTAGCAGAGGATGTTGCGGCAGTTCAAGCCGGTAAGGGCATGTTTACATATAGCTGGCTACTGCTCTTCATTGCATTCGTGGCTTGGAAGGAGCCCGACACATACCAGGGCATGGATGTTAAGGCTGCCAAAGAACGACGAGGTGCATGCTATTAGAACTTATGGTATGTACGGGAGCCAGAGCAACTCCGGGATTCCCAATTGCTATTATGGCTCTATTGGGAGATGCTTTGTGATGCAGCGACAAAGGTACCGTGGATATCTGAAGACACTGCGGAAAGGTTTAAGCCGATCATGGAGTTTGCGGTTCGGCTGCATGCTATTTATGTGCAGGCAAGGTGTGACCCTAGTCAGCAATGGCTGCTGACCCCTTACAAAGTAACGATGGAAGAATTGGATGCCATCATGAATGATTGGCCATCGGAATGGCGCGAACATGTGGTGTTGGCCGAGATTGAGGCTGGAGGGCTGATGAAGGGTCCAGACGATCGTATATCAGCACAGGACCCGGACAACCATCATGATTCTGATCAAGAGTCAATTAAAACATCGATGGATGACGGCAATGATTATGCCTTGGAAGAGCATAGGAGAAAAGGGCACTAGGACCCGGTGACAATCAGTGGGCTTCCCCTGCCGGCGGAAGCACACTTGGGTCAACTTATAAAAGAAATTGCTGATGCATCCACCATAGCAGCTCAGAAGATGACAAGGGCGACAAATGAAGGATTCCACGCACTCACTATTCATGTGGAATTTGTGTATGACATGGTTTCGCAAAGGGCGCAAAAAGATTCAGTGGCACCACACGTTAGCACAATCAACCTCAAGCCGCGAGTCAAGAATGTGGATATTCCCCTAATTGTGATTGTGACTGAAGCCGAGGTTGTGAATGCCTTGATGCAATAGCTGAAGAAGGTGACCATTAATGTGAACGCATTGCTAGCGGAAGGGTTGACCACTATGAAGGCAGCTACCAATCGGGAGATGACAGACCGACTACGGGAGATTAGTGGAATGTGCGTACGATTACAGGAGAGTGAGGATGATGCGAAGCGCACCATTGAAGAATTGAACGACAAAGCTGCTTCAGCAAGGCAAGCTATGGATGAACTCGAAGAAGACATTAAGAGAGAACGAGCTAAGAAGGCGCGCAAAATCGAAGGACTGAAGAGGGAACATGATTTCCTTATTGTGGAGAAGGCTCATATGTGGGATGACAGTGTACGGGTCGACCGAGCCATCACAGAAGCTTATCAGCATGTGTCGGAGCCCACTGAAGAGGTGGATGTGCTCCAACAGGTGCAATGACTGGGGGCTGCCATTGTCTAGTTGCGGCAGGAGAATCAAGAGTTGAAGGCTCAGGTGAATCCTGGTACACCTCAAGTTGAAGTCGACGACAGAAAAAGGGCGATTGAGGAGATCGCAACTCAGATAGAGGAGCTGGAAAAGGCCGCGACGAAGCTCACAGCCGATACCATACAATTTTGGAGCCAAATTGTCCAGGATGAGCAGGTTGACCAGTTGATCAAGTATCGGCAGGATGCAGAGGGACAGTTGGCGACACTCAAGGAAGCCATGTGCACAATGCCACCCATGGAACAGGTTGCCAAGTCTCAGACTTAAAAGAATTGCAGAAATGAGTTACCAAGGCTGATGACTGATAGAAGAAGCATGATGCGTAGTTGGAGCAGTTTCAAGATGTTGGGGGACAGTTCATGACCAAGGAAGGTGAAGCACTTCAAGCAGTACAGAAGGGTTGTCAACAGGTGACAGAAAATCTCACTTCGCATCCATTTGTAGAAGATGTGGTTGACAGTCAGGTGGTGGCTACGGAAGTCAAGGAAATAGTGACGACAGTCATGCAGTAGTACGAAAACTTCAAAGTGAAGACCACAGAATACACCATGTCTAGTTGATGTGGCTCGAGGGCGAGCCACAAGATTGTGTTGGGGGCCTGTTGGCAAGTGGTTTGGTAAGGAAGAATCGCAGCATCACCAATGCTGCGACGCGGCAAAAGAGGTCACAGAAGGAAGAAAGCTGCATTATTTTATGTATTTTTTTGAGTTGTTTGTACCGCAGAATGTGGGTTTTTGGGTCATTGGACCATATGAGATGCAATTTTGAGCTAATGGTACCGTAGTAGGAGGGTTTTTGGTTCATTTGGACCATGTCAATTGGATTTTGGGTCATTTGTCCAGGAGTCGGTTAGGAATTTGTTAGTAAGTGGACAAGCATTGTAAAGGCGGAATCCTATATATAGACAGAAAGTTGTAGGTCGTAAGATATCTTGGAGATTCGTTTTTGCATATGTTCTGAGATCAAGAGATATCATTGAGATCTGGTTTTGCAAAGATGTTGTATCAGGGTTTTTCTAAATTAATATGACATGACGGAACTGTTTGGTGAAATTCCCTGTGTACCTTTCGTGTTAATTCCTGTTGTGATGATTTATTGTTGCAATTAATCTTTTAATGTTATATTTGTTTTTGTTGCGATGAATGACTCTGTTAAATAATGCTATTAATACAAATGATGTTAATATTGAATGCATAGATCTGTTTTGGATGTTGCAATAAGTTGAGTAATTGTTGCTGCAATCATCCTCCTTCATTCGGCGGAAACATGGTTCCGTCCACTCTCCCTTAATCACCTCGGGTGAGACCTCATCTGCTCTGCAGGTGTTGTTGGGAAGGCTAAAACCTGTCTAGGCCAGTGCTCAGGGAAATCGTGGTGGATTGGTGTTGATAGTGATGGGAACCCCTGTCGACTGGGTTTGAGTCAACAATACATCCAGCACAGTTACAATCGTGCTCATCACAGCTCTACAGGAAAAAGTCCATTTGAAGTCTGTTACGGATTTCAACCCTCAACGCCTATCGACTTGATCAGCTCCTTGACACAGCCGAGTGACACTGACTACAACCAGTGAGAAGTTGATAAAGCAGTCAAGTTCAGAGATCAGATATGCGACATCCAGCAACAAGCACAAGAAATGTTGCATAGAGCAAGCGAGAAAGCTAAAGCCAGACACAACAAGCATCGCATTCCTCATTCATTCCAAATTGGGGATAAGGTCCAGTTACATCTCAAGAAGGAGAGCTTCAGAAGTCCATTGAAGAAGCTTAAGACTTTGCAATATGGTTCGTACAGTATTCTTCGACAGATTGGAAAAAATGCTTCCATATCGACATTCCTACATGCCTGGGTCTACATCCAGTATTCAATGTGGATCTACTTCGACCATACCATGCACCCTTGTTGGAACAAAATAACTTGCAAATAGTAGAACCCGAAGATATCCATCCATATTTTCAGGAGCCTCTTCCTTGCGACACCATTGTGGGACGACGAGTATGCCATACAAGGACAAACACAATTCCCTTGTTTCAGGTTGCTAAGGTTGGCCAGATCCCATCTCAAGGAAAGTGGTACTCTGTTACTAAAATAACCGACAAGTTTCCTCACCTTCACGAGCAAACAATGAGGTCCATTGTTTCTTAAGGAAGGATTTCTGATCTGCATCGTAGTTGGCATTTGTGTCGAATGCTAACTTCCTACTGTGACAAGCCATCGACATCGACACAACTCTGACGAGTCTCGACTTCGACATACTGCAACACACTCCACACCTTCGACATGTTCAACAACCTCACAGTTCACGACATCGACAAGCAGCATCGACATGCAACCAGCGACTGTCAAACTTTGACAGACTATCTCTTTGTCTTCCACTCGACTGTAACGGTTGAACTGTTGAACCATTCTAACTTATTTGTAACTGAACGTAACAGGAAGGCACCCAAGCATCTCATAATTCTATATAAGCATGTATAATATTCTAACATACATCATCATCATCCTCTGATCGGGAATTCACCCATTAATAGAATCATTTCACATTCCTGCATATTGTCTGTGCGTATTTGTGTTTATCTGTGTAGTGTAATCCTGCTTTTCGCATTCTGCTTATTCTTAATTTCTTCCTCCATAATAGATTTGACTCATTCAGTTGAACTATTATCCCCCTTGTGCTTCCTGGCCACGACTTGGATCATTAGTATCAGAGTAGACTCAAATCAGAGCATTTAGTTTCATGCTTAAGTTCTATGTATACACTTCTCTCGAAGTTACCTGACTTATGATGATTCAAACTCGCTCACAATCTCAGCAATCCAAGCAAAATCTACCTCGAGAGATGACAAAAGAAACATACGATAGACATGCAGCTGACGAGACAACAGAAATTATTGAGCGATCTTTGGCTCGACAAAAAACTGAAATGTTTTCCCAGTTCAACGATATTCTCATGCAATTTTCTTTGACATCCAGAGGATCTTCGACGAGAACTCACTCCGATAAAATCATTCCCTTCAGAGTGCAAATGAATTTGGACATACCGAATCTTTAAGGAAAGATTGACACGGAATCCGTCGACAATTGGGTACTACAATTGGAATCCTATTACATTGTGAATCAACTCTCAGAAGATGAAAATATCACCATTGCATCCTTAAATATGTCAACATCTGTGAAATGTTGGTGGGAGAACCTCTTGACAAAGATGGAGAAAAGCGGAGACCCCATCGACACATGGGATAAATTCGTCGAACACATCTGAAAGGAATTTTACCTACCTAAATACCTCGAGCATCAGTATAAGAAGTGGCAGTTGCTAAGGAAATGGAAAGACCAATCAGTACAGAGTTACACCGATGAGTTCTACCGACGCATGGCTAGACTTGGTGTCCAAGAAGAAGAGAAATTACTTGTTCTAAAGTACATTAGCGGATTGTCCTAATACATTCAGCAGGAGATGGAATTTATGACTGTCAACATGCTTGCGAATGCTTTCCACTACGCCAACAAACTGGAAACCAAGAAGAAAGGAAAAGCACATTTCACAACAAAGCTGACTTCAGAATGACCACCCAACAAGAAGGCAACAGCCAACTTCAACAAGTCGAAATATTCTCAGCCGACATCACCAAAGCTAGATCATGAAAATAATCCTTTTCACAAGAGAGAACATAGCAAACAACCTCCTATTGGAAAATGGTGTGATTACCACCACTCATATTAGCATGATACATCTAAATGCAAAGCTCGGAAGACATTTTGGAAAAAGTGTCGACCTCCGACGCATTCGACAAGACTGTGGAATAATATGATCTAGATGCAAAGATCATTTTGACCTTGACCACTCCATCAGCCTCGACTATCATCAACGAGGAGGAACGAGAGAACCTGTTCCTTACACGAATATGGGTCTAGAGAAACCCATTGCATCTGATTGTGGACAGCGGCAGCTAGAAGAACTTTGTTTCTGAATATCTCATGAAGAAAATAGGTCTTGTTACCACTCCACATCCTTAGCCTTACAGCATCGTTTGGATGAAGGATGGAAAAGAACTTCAGATCACTCGACAATTCAAACTCACCTACTTTATAAAGCCTTGTGAAGATGAAGTACTATGTAACATGGCAGCACTGTCCATAGCTAATGCCCTATTTGGGAAACCTTACCTCTAGGATAGACATGGAAGTTATCAGTCATAGCCTCAGAAGGTAATTGTAAAAATCTAAAATCGATGGTTCAACATACCAGAGCTTCAACCTACATCGACGGTTGCACTAATATCTACCAAACAGACAAAGAAGCTCACCAATCATGCTCAGAAGTTCGCATTAATCATGATCAAGCCGCAACATTCTAAGAAGACTGCATCAATGAGTCGAGTCACCGACCAATGCAACTCTCATTAGAAGCAACAAATCAATCATATTCTCAATGAGTACTAGAACCTCTTTCAAGCTCCAGATGTAGTACCTCAACATTGTCAGGTAAAACACTCCATCGAACTTCTTCCTGGTTCTTCTTTGCCTAACGCATCTGTTTACAAAAGATCCATTCTCAAAAATGAAGAGATTCGTAGACAAATCCAATAATTAATCAACAAAGGTAATATCCGACCCAGCTCCTCTCCTTCTGGAGTTCCAGTCGTCCTCGTTCCGAAGAAAGACGGGACTTGGCACATGTGCATCGACTACAGAGCTCTCAAAAAAATATTGGTCAAGAATCGGTACCCTCTGCCATGGATACACTAGATCATCGACTGTTTGAAAGGTGCTAAATTCTTTACTAAGCTTGACCTCAAGTCGGGATACCATTAGATTCCAATCGAGCCCTCAGATGTGTGGAAAACTGCTTTCAAAACCAAGGAAGGATTGTTTGAATGGTTAATCATGCCTTTCGGCTTAACCAATGCACCTGCGACCTTCACCCGACATATGGATAACCTTCTTGGACCTTTCATAGGAAAATGGGTTATTTTCTATCTCGAAGATATACTGATATTAAGTTGATGATGGGAAGAACAGGCCCAACATCTTCGATAAGTCCTCGACGCTCTCCAGCAACATCGGCTTTATCTAAACATCGACAAGTGCTCTTTTGCGATGACCAGCATCAAATATTTTGGGTATGTAATTGACTCTGCAGGCATTCATGTCGACCTAGAAAAAGTAGAGATCCTGAAAGATTGGCCCATTCCTAGAAGCATTCAAGAACTAAGAATTTTTCTTGGTTTGGTGAATTTCTAACAACGATTCATACTCGGATTCAGTCACATAGCCTGGCCCTTGAATCAGTTGACGAAGGGAAGTGGGAAAATTGTCTTCCATTGGATAGAAAAACAACAAGAATCTTTTGAACATCTCAAACACAAGCTCTGCACTGCACCAGTACTTGTGTTACCCGATTTGCATCAGCCCTTTGAGATTGAGACAGACGCATCGGACTATGCCTTGGGCACAGTGATCACTCAGTCTGGTCACCCAGCCGCTTTTCATTCCAAGACTTTTAAAGACACAGTTAGAAGATACTTGACGTACTAAAAAGAACTGTATGCCATTGTGAAAGCTCTCAAGCAATGGAGGCATTACATCCTTGGCAAGGAAACAGTCATTCTCATTGATCACAAGCCTCTACAGTTCGCTCCGACACAATCAAAGTTGCAGAAAAACCAACAAATCAAGTTGATTAATTACCTACAACAATTCCAGTTGGTGATTAAGTATCAGAAAGGTAAAGCCAATGTCATCACCGATTTCCTCAATCGACCACCCATTACTCTTCTTTTGACAGTGATGAGTATGCAGGGATACGACAGGACCACTTGGACACAATTGTATGAGGACGACAGCGACTTCTCAACAGTCTACCGACAGTTACAGGCTAACAAGTCGTCGACCTCAGACTCTAACTATTTCCTGAGAGACACCTTGCTATAGAAGCTTTTACAACTTTGTGTACCGACCGGTCAGCACCGACCGCAGCTCATTTGGGATGCGTACTACAGCAAGATTGCAGGACACTTTGGAGTAGCAAAAACAATTACTATTCTGCAGAAGTATTTGTTTTTTCCTACACTTAAATATGACGTCAACAAGTTCATTCAATCATGCGTGGTTTGTGCCATTGCCAAGCCACCTAATCGATGACAGGGATTGTATACACCTCTACCAGTTCCTAGTCGACCATGGGCATCTATTTATATGGACTACTTGACGGGTTATCCTACTACCAGACATCAGCATGACGCGATATTAGTAGTAGTCGACTGATTTTCCAAGATGGTCATTCTCATACCATGTAAGAAGGCCAGGACAGCCCAGCAGATTGCTCATCTCTTCTTTACACATGTTTAGAAACACTATGGTTTACCAACGACCATTATTTCCGACCGAGATGCCAAATTCATCAACATCTTTTGGAAGACTCTCTGGTAACTGCTAGACACACAACTCTCATTGTGGACAGCTTTCCATCCTCAAACCGGCAGACAGATGAAAGTTGTGAATCGCTTGGTAGTGCAACTGCTTCGCATGTACAATCACCAACATCGACGCACATGGGATGAAAATCTTCCATACATCCAACACACCTACAATCATGCTCAGCACAGCTCTACAGGAAAGTGTCCATTTGAATTCTGTTACGGATTTCAACCGTGATCACCTATTGACTTGATCAGCTCCTTGACACAGCTGAGTGACACCGACTATAGCTAGCGAGAAGTTGATAAAGAATTCAAGTTTAGAGATCAAATATGTCACATCTAGTAGCAAGAACAGGAAATGCTGCCCAGAGCAAGTGAGAAAGCTAAGGCCCGACATAACAAGCATCACATTCCCCATTCATTCCAAATTGGGGATAAGGTCCGGTTACATCTCAAGAAGGAGCACTTCACATGTCCATTCAAGAAGCTCAAGCCTTTGCGATATGGCCCATACAGTATTCTTCGACAGATTGGAAAAAATGCTTTCCATCTCGACATTCCTACATGCCTGGGTCTACATCTAGTATTCAATGTGGATCTACTTCAACCATACCATGCACCCTTTTTGGAATAGAATGAATTGCAGACAATAGAACCCAAAGACATTCATCCAGATGTTTAGGAGCCTCTTCCTTGTGACACCATTGTGGGATGATGAGTACATCATACAAGGACGAACACAATTCCCTTGTTTCAAGTTTCCAAGGCTGGCCAGATCCCATCTCAAGGAAAGTGGTACTTTGTTACTGAAATAACCGACAGGTTTCCTCACCTTTGCGAGCAAACAATGAGGTCCATTGTTTCTTAAGGAAGGAGGTTTGATCCGCATCGTAGTTGGAATTTGTGTCGAATGCTAACTTCCTACTACGACAATCCATCGACGTCGACACAACTCTGACGAGTCTCGACTTCTACATATTGCGACACACTCTGCACCTTCGATATGTTCAACAACCTCACAGTTCGTGACATTGACAAGTAGCGTCGACATGCGACCAACGACTGTTGAACTTCAACAGACTTTCTCTTTGTCTTCCAGTCGACTGTAACGGTTGAATTGTTGAACCGTTCTAACTTCTTTCTAACTGAACATAATGGGAAGGCACCCAAGCATCTCAGAATTCTATATAAGCATGTGGGCGATTCCATGAAGATGGGTAACTATTTTTAGCCAAATATGACGGTGAAAAATGGAAATTTTATCCATGTATTAAATTGAAGCCCTTGAAACTCATACTTGCCACATGAATTTTGACATGCGGTTATAAAACGAAATGTAGATAATTATGTTGGCTTTCCAATGATATTTTTTTCGAAATATACCAATGCCATTTATTGTGTCGAATTTTCATTTAATGAAACGTATGTACTTAAAAATTTGAAGAGCAATTAACAAGTAGTTTGTGTGCGTGCACAATAAATTAATGTTAAAGTAATAATTTTAAAAAATGAAATATGTGAACTTGATCTAGATAGAGTGCACTAGGGCTTATATATTTTTCTTTTAATTTTTCTCAAAAAATTTTATTTATTATTATTTTTCGAAACTTACCAATGAATATTTAAGTCGCATTTTGCACACATGTGTGTGCGTGCACGAAATCTTTTGATTTTTTACATAATTTGCAAAACTAAAAATACCCTTTTAAAGAGGACACTTTTATTTGGGGCTTGTGTATTTTTTCAAATTTTTTGGATGTGTATTTTGAATGTTGTGGATTTATCTTTGAGCTCAATCGAAGTTGTCGGCAGGGTTTTTTAGGGAAAGTTTTAGTAGAAATTTAAAAACAAAAGACATATGAAGATAAAAATTCGTAAATTTTATATATCTAGATAGAGGATCATTGAAAAATCCAATGGTATCAAGTCCTCTCATTAATGATCATTTAATGACATGGTTTATCTACGTGGAAGGCAGACAAAACTTTCATTCTACAGTGAAAAGGGCTCTCGACTTGTTTTTTAAGCCCTCGATTGAGCTATTTGCTCGATCAAGGGTTTTAAAATACCTCGATCGAGGGTTTTAACATACCTCGATCGAGGGTTTAACAACACCTTGATCAAGGGTTTAACAACATCTCGATCGAGGTATTTGCTCAATTGAGGGCCTAAAATGAGCCTTTTTATGTTTTTGAAAAGCTAGATCGAGCTTTTGAAAAGATAGATTGAGCAAAAGCTAGATCTAGCTTTTCAAAAGCTAGATCAAACAAAATCTAGATCGATCTTTTCAAAAGCTAGATCGAGCTTTTCAAAAGCTAGATCAAGCAAAATCTAGATCGAGCTTTTCAAAATCTAGTTCGAGCTTTTCAAAAGCTAGATCGAGCTTTTCAAAATCTAGATCGAGCTTTTGAAAGGCTAGATCGAGGTCTTGTTTCAACCCTCGATCGAGGTTTTTTAAAACCCTCGATCAAGGTATTTTAGAGCCCTCGAGCGAACTTTTAAAACCCTTGATCGAGCTTTTAAAACCTCGACCGAGGGCTCTAAAATACCTCGATCGAGGGTCCGAAAAACAATTTTTTTCCATTCCATCCGCCAAAAATGGTGAACCACCTTCGTGGAATCACCCATGTATAATATTGTAACATACATCATCACCATCCCTTGATCGGGAATTCACCCAGTAATAGAATCATTTCAGATTACTGCATATTGTCTGTGTGTATTCGTGTTTATCTGTGTAGTCTAATCCTTCTTTGCACATTTTTCTTATTCTTAATTGCTTCCATCTAAGATAGTCGACTCATTCAGTCGAACTATTTCCCCCCTCGTGCTTCCTGGCCACGACCTGTATCACTTGATTCGAGTATGTTTGGAAGCATTTGGGTTTGGTTTGGAAGCATTTGGGTTTGGTTTGGAAGCTCTATAGTTGTGGGTGATCTTAATCTTGTGTCGGTGTTAAGTGGGTCGAAATTCATCTTCTAGTTCGATCATTTTTTAGTGTTTATGGGTTAGTATACCTATTCCTTTGCTTCAGTGGCATCATTTAAAGTAGGAAACACTTTTTATTTCACTCAAAAAGGTTTTTGTATGCCCCATTTATGATCATTTTATCGGTCGGTTAATCCGTAGATTTATGCTTGCACACCCCAGTTAGAAATGTCAATGTAGTATTGATTTTTAATGTTCAAAGCTTCCATAAAGTTCTTTGATGTATGTTAATGGTTATATTATATGTTTTTGGGTCTCTCATAATTTTTTTGGGTCAAATTCAAGTAAGTTAGGGGCTATTTGGGAAGAGTTGGAAACCTAGTGTTCTATGTCGTCAAATTTGAACTAGTGCTCCTAGTTTTGAATCTAGTGATTCTTTTGGGTTGCATTGGGGTTAATAGATATGATTTTGGATCGATAATATTACAGTGGTATACCGTATATGATTGGGAACCTTATAGTGGATTGATAGTATACATTTGGGTTGCACCATATTATTCATATTCCGATAAACATAATAAAGCCATTTTTGGATAAATTTGGGGATCAATTTACTCTTTATTGAAAAGTTGGAGTTAATGTGCCTAAATTTTTAATTGGGTACATTACAATTGCCTAAATAAAATTTTGATCCACATGTTATTTTTCTATCATCAACACTTTCTTCCCAATCTCGATCCATATAGCATATCATACTCAAATCATCACCTCTTGGATACCACAGACCAAAATCCATTGTTCCTTTTAGAAATATGAAGATTCTCTTCACAACTTGTACATGAGTTTCCTTAGGAGTAGCTTGAAACCTCGCAACCAGTCCTACATCCTGCATAACATCTGTTCTCGAGGATTTTAAATATAGTAAGGTACCAATCATTGACTTGTAGAGTCTCTGATCAACTTACATCCAATGATCATGGGAGTACATACAGGTTTACAGTCTTCCATGTTGAATTTATTTAGCATCTCTTTGATTTTTATTTAGTCTGTGAAATAAAAATGCCTTTTCCAAGTTGTGAAATCTAAAGACCTAAGAAAAAATTCAACTCACCAAGCATAGACATTTCAAACTCTTTCTGCATGTCCATTGCAAACTTTTGTCTCAAACTATCAACATAACTTCCAAAGATGATATCACCAACATAAACCTCAATTATAGGCATATTTTCATGATATATCTTTATGTAGAACTTGATCCCAAACACCCTAAAATGTTTAATTGTTGTTGGTATTCCTTTCTAGAGTTCATAGGGATTTTTCTTGTTGTCAATTCTAATATGTTCTCTACTTAAAATATGGGCAGCAATATGAATTTCTTGTGCCCAAAAGAAATTATATATCTTGGAGTCATTCAACATCATTCTGGCCATTTCTTGCAAAATCATGTTCTTCCTCTCTATTAATCCATTCCGCTATGATTCTTGGCAGTTGAGAACTGTCTCTTGATTCTATGTTTCTCACAAAATTCCTCAAATTCATTTGAAGTGTACTCACCCCCATTATCTGATATCAGAAATTTGATCCTCAAATCAATTTCATTCTCAACCATTATTTGAATACATTAAACATCTCAAAGGATTCTGATTTTTTCTTGAGAAGAGAAGCTCAGGTCATTCTAGTGTAGTAATCAATAAATAGTATGAAATAGGATTTTCCATTCAAGCATTTGTTTCTCATGGGCCCACAAATATCAATGTGCACAAGTTCCAAAGGTTTTGTTGTTGAATATTTTGTTGTCTTGAATCTAATCTTTGTTTGTTTTCCATGCAAACATAATTTCAGAGTTTGTGCTTCTAACCTTCATTGTGTGAGGGTGTTAATTTGATTGTTATCAAATTCCCCCTAATGTGTGAGGTTTGAAGCGATGCTGAGGGTCGAAATAAATTATCTACGATACTCTTTAGACTTTGTAGTGATCAAGGATGAAGGGAAAATGAGAAGGATCATGGACACAAGAGTTGAAAAAGCACCTACTGTAACAAGGAAATTCGCAAAATATAAAATATCTTCCTGAGGTGGGTATACCCATGCTCAACAATAAAAAAGCATGGACACAAACAATACAAATTGGATTCATGTCAAAATAAAATTTTCATAAATGTAAACATGCACCTTGATGAGTGCGAGATAACAATGTCTTCATGGTACTTCTAACATGTCATTTTAATATTGTGCAACTCGGGCAGTGCATCGATGAGTGATACAACTGTTTTTTCCAAAGGTATTCAATGCAAACCGATGATAGTACGATTTTATATCATCCGAATAGATGAGATGATGTCGAGCATAATAAAACACCATCTGATTAGTGATCATTGATATATACTGTTAATTGATGTGACGAGGCCCATCGATAATGATGATGGACTCCAAGGTACTGAATACAATCTAGCAAGTGCAAATAGATGTTCTAAATTCGAATACTTGAATAATCCAATAATCAGGAGTATTTGATGTATACCCGCTATTATTTACGAGGAAACTTGCCACTAATGATTACAAAATCCAAGGCACTCTAGGGTTCCTATAGCCACTTCCTAGATGATGATTTGGCATAGATAGTAATGAATCCATTGGAATGATGGCATTAATTTATCCCACATCAATTGATAAGAAAAAGATATCAACAGTTTGATATAATTTGGTAGTGATGTGAAGTATAACACTGTATACTAACACAAGGAAGGTCAACATGATTGGTCTAGGAATATTTGAGGAATGACCGACATTGTTTGACTTCCTTTGAACACATGACACGATGTATAGTAATACTTGGAAACATAGGAATTGAGTAACCAACCATTATAAAATCATCAAATGTCATATGCATTAATGAAAGCTCCATATATGATGGGAAGGATAACCCATCGATGGAGATATGTTCAAATTACTGGTCTAGTTTCCTAATTCAATGTAGATGGTGTACTTATAATTGTTGCAAGGGTGTGTGTCATGTTCAAGGGTGACAAGGATTGACTGTTTCCATTTTCTTCATGATGAAATATGAATAGATTCAGTAATCCCCCTTTTTTGGTTTTTTTTAGTACTTTTTCTTTTATTAGCTTTAAAGGGAATAGAGAATGTTATAATACACTGCAAGGGTGTGCACCTATATTCCAAGGGTCATAGGTCAGGCCAAGGGAAAGAAACATATTTCTAACAAGGGATGATCTGGTTGTGTGCACTCTTATGGATGTTCCCTCCATGGGTAGGTATATTTGAATCAAGATTATGTGTCGACGGATGGAAAAATAATACCAAATGATTGTTTAATTTCAATTAGGTGAACTGTCCAAGTAGAAATGAGCCAGTAAGGTTTAAATCATACTAAATTTCAGACAAAATGCCAAATGCATTCATCATCATGGATTTTGGTCTATCTTCACTTACCTGAATCAAAAAATTTGAATTGTTAATGTCTCCAAATCCCGTGATCACACTTAGTTCATTTACCCAACTATTAGTCATAAAATAAAACTCAATGTATGAATATAATGTTCAAAAAGAAATCACTTAAGAGACACTCTTTTATCTAATGGATAAAACTCAACATGTGAAAGTAAAACATTAATTAGAAACTCATTTTTACCATTTTCTCTTGTAGGTGGAGCCATTGGAGGAGGAGAAGCAACTTCTTCATTCTTGTTTCTCAAGAGAATTGAGCCTTCATTTGTTGATTGTTTAGTTAGAGTTGAGCTACCATGGATACCTATGTTGAAATATTGTAACTTCAAAGAATATTCTATTGTATTTTATTATTGTAATTTATTCAGAGATGTTTTATTCCTCCGTCGGGGTTTTAGTATTGTATTTGGTTATGTAAATTCATTGAGGTAAATCCCCCCTTTTAATTCGGGGAAATAGATCCCCTAGAGTCAAATGTAATGGGGTTTTTAAGTCCCATAGAGGAGTCGTCCCAGTCAGCATTAGTTGAGTGGTAAATTTAGTTGAGGCCGACATGTCAAGTTGTAAAATTAAAGTAGAAGTGAATGTATAAATAGAGAGCTAGGATCTCTCATTTATTCATTCATTCACACACACACTCACTTGTGTAATTCGCATAGGAGAGAGAGAGAGAGAGAGAGAGAGAGAGATCTGCAAGGAGAAGGAGAAATTTTTTGGTGTTTTGTCTTTGTACTTTTGATCATCTATATTGAGGAATTTTTGCTGGGTTTTCTTCCCCTAGAGGGTTTCCCAGGATAAATTTGTGTCTCTTGTGTTTATGTTGTACTTGTTATTCTTTCAATGATCCTGTATATGTTATTGTTGTGAAATTGAATTGAATACTGATTTTATCTATCTTAGAATATTGAATCTTCACATGGTATCATAGCTATCCTGAAAGAAGTCAATGTATGGCATTTATGACACTTATTTCACTTGCAACAATTTGAAAGCTAGGGCTTTGTATAGAAAAACCTAGTCATCGTGGAACTTTCTCTATAAATTTGTTTTTGCAAGGGTTCAGGATCGAAAACTTCTACAAGATGAATCTCATACATAGATGTACCTGGTGTCAAAACATCAGCCCCATATTCATTTTACTTTGTGATATATGATTCGCACAAGTTAGGGTTTCTACCTCTTCCAGAATGCATCCCTAAACAAGTGACCTAGGAAAAAAGGTCATATATCGGGATAGGAAGATCCAAATGGAATTCCATAAAACATGATATTTAGGACATAGACTTTAGTTTCACGGTTCCGAATATCAGAGGCCGAAGTTGAAACAGTGACACGTGGCACGTCGTACAAGTTTGTTATTCTGTTTCATCCCATAAACAAGTCATGTTGGGAAACTTAGCATATCTCTCTCATGGAGAATCCAATGAATCTCAAATATGTGGGGTTGGAAATATGACAGCTCAGGATACCACAGGACAACATTTTAGAACCTGAGGATCATAAATGTCATAGAGACACCAGAAACAATACGGAACATCAGAAATGGATCAACGGAGGAAATCAAAGAAGAGAAGGAAGAAGTTCTCACTTAGGGTTTTCAGTTTTTTAGGTATGGAAAGACCTGATACAATGTTGGAGACACCTGATGCAACATTGGAAACTTTTAAAATGGATTTGGAATCCCTTCATCGTAGATATTAATCTTCCATCAAAATGTTGTGGGAGGAAGGAGATTAAAAATTAGGGTTTCTGGGTTCTACAAGTAAGAAGGAACCCTAGCAAAGTTGGGAGACTCATAGGGCAGCAATGAAGGAGGTTTAAATAGAATTGATATTCTATCATCCTAGAACCATGAATCTATATAATATTTTACAAGTGATCTACCTTGGATGATTAGGGTTTTACCCTTATAGAGAAGACTACAAGCAATCTCGACAGGTATGACTTGAGGAGATGCAGGTATGTTTTGAAATCTATTTCATTTATCTGATGATTAAGTTCATGATATGTTTGTCTTCATATTATTGAGGTTAGTAAAATCATGATTAATTTTAGACTTGTCTGATCACCTTAGTAAAAGTATGATTGTTTAGTTAGAGGTGAGATACCATGGAGACTTGATCATTGTTTTGGGTGTCTTTTTCTTCAAAGTTTTAGCAAAAAATGGGAGTTTTGGGCATTTTTCACCAATTTAAGGGAGAGTCGCACTTGTTGGGTTGATAAGAGCGAATTTGGTCCTAATTTAAACTTATTGGGATTATAAGAGAGACTAAGTCCCACTTTTTTTGTTGAACTTTGGGTTCCCTCAAATTTTTGGGTTTTGAAGGCTCCAAATCCTCCCAAATCTTGTTTTTCTCTCAAAAAAATTCATGGAGATGCATTTACTCATTGTGTAATGTTGTGTGTGCATACACATGGTGATTGAGTGGAAGGAATGGATGCATGAATCTATAGATAATTATGGCATTCATGATCGAGTTACATTGGATGCTCTTCAGAATTGTGGCCTTCTTAAATTCATCTATTGAGAAAGCATGCATAGTCAAACTACTCTACTCCACTGGATCATACAAAAGTGGGACACTACTTGGGAATTCTTCAGAATTGGTGACTAAGTTCTTCATATCACAACAGAGGATATCTATTTTGTGACTAGTTTATCTTGTCATGGTTCAGTGGTACTATTGAAGGGAGGTAGTTCAGTGTAAGTGACAATTATGGTAGATGAGATGATTTCTACTCATTTTAGGTTAAGGACTAGAAATAGAAGTGATCGTATTCCTATCAAGAAAATTTGTGAGTTACATCCCTGCACTATAGTTTTTACCATTTATCGAGCGACGGGATCAACCTCACCCTACTTGGATACCCGGGCCTACTTGCAGTATGCATTAGATTTCATGGAGCCATGTGTGTTTCATTGGATTTTGGTTATTCTACTCAATCTAAAGGATCATTTGAATAAGTGTCGTACTGGTGAGAAGAAGTAGTTTGGGTATGGTTCTATCTTGTGCATCTTATTCCCAGAGTGTCTTCTAGTACTTCATCCAGGGTGCGAACACTAATAGGAGAGATGTAGATGCATGCATGCAGCATTGGATTGAGATGATGGTTCATCATGGGGGGGGGTTACCATTGAGTACCTTTGGGCTAGATATTATAGAGTGGTTGGAGTATCAACCTCTCATGATAGAGGAACACCCGTATGTTAGTCTAGATTTATGTTTTGACCGATAATTAGTCCTCCCTCCTAACTGCCACTGGGATACTATGGGTAAGAAGATTTTCTTGTTTGAACCATTTTTTGTTTTTGGTATTTTCCAAATATTTCAAATTTTTATGAAATTTTTTAATGTGTATCTTGAAGAAAAATTAAAAAATAAATTAAAAGACTATGTTATTTATTTTTGTGTGTACTTGGTTATTGACAAAAGTCTTTTATGTGATATAGATATTGGATCAGTTGTCCTGCGGACATGAAGCCAACCCATATGATGACAACAATATTAGATGAGGATGAGGATTATGAGCGAGATGATGTGGCAGCTTAAGGTATTTAGGAGGTCGATGATAACCTGGAAGGTTTAACCAGGCGTGTGCCCCCAACTGGCTGAGTAGGGTTTCACTACGCATGAAACATCATGTTGTGGGGGTACCATCATGGATATCCTACTTGTTTTGTCGTGTGGAAACAATAATAACCTGCTATCGTGAGTATCATCAACTACGAGAATCATATGAGGATTCTCTATGACTCTTTTCATGCTACTATTTGTTTTTCATCAGACATTATGTAGATATATTTAGGTGAACTATGTGTGCATCATTTTGCGGCTTTGAATCTGACCTTTTGTATTTGGGACCTTAACACACTTTTTGGGTTATGATGTAACATTTTTTTCTTTATACAATATATGGTTATTTCGGATTTTACTTATGTGTTTGCGTACAATCAGTTAGTGTGGACATTAACCGATCTCCCTAGTCTGAATGGTTTGGATCTAGAACAAAAGAAGTAGACAATACAAACTACTTTCTTAAATTGATCAAATAGTGAAAAGTATCAGAAGAGAACTCACCTTACGAATGCAGCATTATCTCCTTGATTGATGTAGCTCTCGATCTCCAGATCCCCAACTGCAAAACGATATACCACGAGAGAAACAAGCAAGTAGTAACAACATATAAACATAAATCAATCTAAACTAGCAGTCAAAGAATCCAATTCTAAAGATATTACAATAACAAGATGTTTATGGAAAGAATTTGCATTAATGTAATGATAAGAAATACATAGAGAGAGGTTGCAACCAAGATTTGACGTCGTTACTCCTTCCAAATGGCCCTAGCCTCAAAAGTCTAAGCTCTTGCCTCTTAATGGATGAAAGGGAAGCAATCCTAGCAAAATTTCACCAGCATTTTAGTGCTCTATCTTCCTCCTCTTGAACATGGAGAGGGGGTTTGTATTTATAGTCCTAAAAGGATAGGAGAGGTTGAGTATTTGTGGGGGAATCTCAAGGGATCATCCCAAAAGGTAAGGGAACCGAATGCCACCTTTCCTAGGTCATAAGTAAAAGCCCCCACGTAACCAAGGATTCTAGAAGCCACACGAAGCTTCTCTTTTTCCTTTTAAACTAACAACACCACACCTTGCACACAGACATCCCACATCTTTGAAGGGTTACGTATCTTGTGCAAAGGAAATGTGTGTCACCGACACGATCTGACAATGTGCAGAGTGCATCACCTATGGTCCGATGCATCTTGTGAGCGTGAAGGGCGCGTCAGAGTGACAACAAAAGGTACAAGGAATAGAAACAATCCTCCTTTCAATGATTTTTCCTAGGTGCTTTACTAATTAGGGAAAATAGAGAACACATAACTCATGATGACAATATTTTGGTGTAACAGAATCCCCCCCAAAGCATGAAGCTAGTGAAATAGGGTAGGTGAAATGCTTTGAAATATGAGAGTTTGAGTAAAGGATAATTGGTTGGAGTGACGAACACAGATTCCTGTAGTACAACAAACTCTGAGATATATGTCTCAAATGACTCATAACATGGTTTTCGACCAATACATTGCAGATCCATGGTAGCATCGACTGACTGAACACAATCATGGGTACTAGACACAAGCGTAGATCCATGACAACATAATTACACAGCCACGACCAATACAAGAGTGGATCTATGTGATATGAATAAAAAAATCTCCATTGCATCCTGGGTAAGATACATAAGTTAACCTAGGGTCTTCAAGCCGAACCCGCAATGATACCAATCTTACCATGTGATTACAATTTTTTGAAGTTAAACATGGTAGAAACTACTTGATTACCAGTCATTGATGTAAACCGTTAACAAGTACAAGGGAAATCATCATTGATGTCAATGATCCCCAAGGTATCACAGTACATACCGTCGAATGTGAATCAAATGATTTGAGTTCAAACATTCGGTGGAATATTTCAATCAGAATTCAATGATGTGAACTTACTGTTGAAAGTGAGGTAACCTACCATTAAGGCATGCAGGCCCAAGGTACTTGATTGGTTTCTAAGTTCAATCCTTGGAAGATGTGTTGAAGTTGACAAGGACAAACCGTCGAAGGAAATCCATGATGTTTCCCTCATCATCGACATGAAACAAGATCAAAGATGTTTTGGAGTAGATCGGACTATAGAGTGACGTACGAGACTGACTCAGGGGTGACCGACATAATGGAAGTTATAATGATTGTAGAGATTGAATCGATCAACATAATTCTCTTGAATATGGAATGGCATGACTTGGAAACATTGACATAACGATATTGACATCGATACCTAATGCAACTAATGATTGACACATTCTTTGGATGAATCAAAGGAGTAAAATGACTCAAGGAATTGGCGAGACTCGAAGACAAGCAGATTATCCAATTAGTTCGAATGAAATGCAAATGAGTGCCATGTTTCAAGAGTGACTACATACTGCTATTAATACAAGTAAATGAAAACTCTTTCCTTATTCCCCATCATGATTGATGAGTACCTCTTTGTTTATTTACGAGCTTGAGGAGGGTAACAGATTCTCAGTATAGCTCATCCTTAGGATGAGTCCAATCTCACATGTTTAATGAAAATGAGATAGGAGGGGTTCATCCCTAAAAGGGCCCTTCGATGTCATATTTTAACGAGTCCAAAGAAGGTAAACTCGACGTCATTTCATGTTTAGAGAGTCTGAAGGACTAAAGAAAACCTCGATGAGTACTTTTTCATAAAGTTTAGTCTCCTCACCTAAAAAAGGATAAAACAATATGAGGGAGAACTCTTCTAGTCATAATTAACTAGAGTGCTCCTTTTTTGTAAATAGTCCCGTTGGTCTGAAAAAGGGGTAAACTATCACTAGAAAGATGAAATTTCTAATAATTTTACAAGCGTGAAAGAATCAAGTTTGCTTGGCGATGTTTCCTATTTAGGGAGTCTAAAAATATTTAAAGAATAACTCTAGGGGGGGTCCTTTTTCGTGGGAGTTTTACGAGCCCAAAAAGGAGATAAAAGATAACTTGGTGACTTATTCTCATGTATTTACGAGCACGAGAAGGAACAAAGAATCATCTCGATACCTTTAGTGCATAGTTTTAACGAGCATGATAATGGTATAAAAAAACTCAACAACATTTTCACACTTGATGAGGAGTATGAAAAGTCAACGATGGTTACCAACATAGTCAAAACATCGCTTTCCTCTATCTGCAAGCTCCAAGAACCAAGTTAGGATCCATCATAAGGTTTTAAAACATAAAATGAAATCAACTTTCGTAAAAACCCATAAAATACCAAAAATTAAAAAGGGAATATTAATTTTTTATATAAAAAGCGTGAATAGTAAAAATTATCTACCATTTCATTTTTTACCAAGTTGAAATAGTGAAAAAACCTCTTTGGAGATCGATATCCCGACGACGATTATGGGATCCTCGATCAGTCATTTAGCTTCTGGTCAGTGCCAGGTAATCCTAGATCTCATCCTATATGTTTTTATGGTTTAAATTTGTGTTTTAATGCAAGTTTTTTGGGTTTTCAAGATCATTTTGGAGGGGAAATTGCATGCCCTTCGTGATGTGCTTTCACCTTTAGGGATGTGTGTCCCTAAGGGTCTGACGTGCCTTCCCTATGGGAAAATCACGTCGTTGACTTCCTGTCTGTAAAGGCGGGGTGAGTCGATGCAATTTGACCCCAAAAATTGAGGATAGGGCCCCCAAAAAAACTTGAAGCATTGGAAATGACCTACTACTTATTAATTGATGTTTATGTAGGTCTTAGCCATGAAAGTGGTGCAGTGGAAAGAGCATGAACATGAATTAGAATATACACAAGGCATAAATGATCCTCACTCCGTCAACACTTTGAGGGGGTGTGGATTTCTCAAATTCTTCCACGTCCAAGGAATGAGGGCCTAGATAAAATTACTAGACTACTTGATTCGGTTATGGGACCCAGATCAATAGTATTTCAGGGTAGGGACTCATATCCTCACTTTGGATGTCGATGATATATACTTCTTGATAGGAATGTCTAGGTGAGGGGCTCTAGTATCTCTATCCGGACCCAGGGGTAGTGATCGATCCACTAAGGACCTCATTGCAAAGTTCTGTACTTCAAGCATGTAGATGCTAGGTGGGAAAATCCCCATAAAAAATGTACAAGACCTTCCTTGAGGATTGTTCTATTCACCATCGAGCGAGTGGAGGGAAGCAGAGCCGCTCATTAGGCGACCAAGGCCCATATTCTATATGTAGTAGAGTGTATGGAGCCCACTATGTTTAACTAGTGTGAGGGGCCCCTCCCTCACGAACCTAAAATATCAACTAACCAAATGCCGTAGAGGAGACTTGAAATAATTTGGGTATGGTTCCATCGTGGTCTCCTTCTTCTTGGAAAGGGTTCCACTTCTTCATCCATAGGTTGAGCTTGATGATCTCTATCCGCAAGATCCACGTATGCAGAGGTGGTCCGAGGTGATGGCCCTCCATGGTGTCGGTGGACCTATGATTACATATGGGCCGACCTTCTTTATATGGTTACATGGGCATCTTCTCATGGTTGAGGATTATGCTTATACAGGTGCAGATTTCAGAGGAGATCCTGATTTGACTCTTTCGTATGGGGAGAAATGGGGAGAGATCAATAAGAAAGAAACTCTTTTATTTTTATGTATTTTTTCACTTTTTCATTTTTTTGTATAGTACTAATATGTCATATGTTGATTATATAGATATTGTCACATCCATACTAGCGGGTTCCTCTCCCATTGAGAGATGAGGAGTAGTTTTGGAGATGGTTGTAGTCCGTTAGGAGGCCGTAGAGGAGCTTAATGAGATGGAGGAGAACCTCCAGTAGTTGACTGCCGATATCCCAGACATATCCATAGATGATCTTCCTCGTCATTACCAGCGTAGGACAACTGGAGTCTCGGGACGCTTCGGTCAGTTACTTCATCGGGTGGCTAGGGCCATTATATGCTATCATGAGCATCCTCAGGGATAGGTTATATATATGATGGTGTACTAAAAGCCATAGGCTTCATATTTTGTAGATGTGACCTACTGAAATCTTATGAGCTTCATATTTTGTATCAGTACCCTTTTTTGTACACATTTTTGCCAAACATGATATATATATATATATATATATATATAACATTATCTAGCGGCTTTATACATGTGTTTCTATGATGGATTTGGATTTTATGTGTGCTTTCCTAAACACTATGATTAGTTTACATGTTATGTTTATTTATGTATCCTTTATAAAAATGTTTATGAATTTGTAATATGCCAATCTAACACGAAATTAGCCAAGGAATCAGCGACCATATTCATACTTCTTGGAATGTGTAGGTATTGAATGCACTCAAAAGTCCTTTCTGAGAGGCGTACCAGCCGAAATAAGCGGAGTAATATAGGGTCGCAGATAGCATAGATACAGTTCAAATGAGAGACCACTAGTTGATAATCGAGGTAGATAACAATGTGGTCCACACCGAGGGAAGAAGCATCGGTCAATAATCCGATCACCGCATGATAGTCAGATATGTTATTGGTTGCAGGACCTAGGAAAGTTCCTCTTGAGCTTATCAGTTCATCGGCATGGGAATAGAGTACCCATGCTATTGAGGCGAGGTTGCGTGTGTTCCATCTAGCACCGTCTGCGAATCCATAGCAGGCTTCCATCTGCACATCTAGGAAGAACATGGTAAAACAAAAAAATGAGAAAATATCCTAGCACACTAAAAGAAAGTGTCGCACCAAACACAAACACACATCATGTACAATATATACAAAGTACTAATGCAACATAATTCAATCATAGTATCGTTTTAGATATAGCCCGTTACGGGGCTCCCCAAGGATATTCCATCATAATCAACCAAATCGTATATCCCTTTTCCAAAACAAATTTTACTACATATGGGCCATGCCACATGGACTCAAGTTTTCCTACCCCCAGCTTATCATGTTTTTGGTTGTAGTTAAGGACAAAATATCCCTCATTGAAGATATAGGGTTTCGCGGATTTATCATATTGGGCCTTGATGCATTTCTTATGCGCTTCGTTGTCTAGAGATGCATCATGGTTGGTTTCAACAAGCTTGGCCAAGTGTAAGAATCATTCTTCCTCAGCATTTGTGTTTGATAAAATTTCAATGGCTAGTTTTAAAGACAAAATTCCGCACTCATTAGGTAATATTTCCTCTATTCCATACACCAATTGGAAAGGTGTGAAACCAATGGTGGTTTTGACGGAAGTACGGTATTCCCAAAGGGATGAAAAAAGAATCACATGCTAATTTGAATTGTGTGTGCCCACCATGCGTTGAATCATGGTTTTCAAGACCTTATTAATGGCATCTACTTGTCCATTTGATTGAGGATAGTAGGGGTTTGAGTTTTCATGCTGAAAACCCAACTTGGCGCTTAGTTCATCCACCATATTGTTTTGTAAATGTAATCGGTGACGATGGCTTGAGGGACTCCGAATCGAGCAATATTGTGACTGAACATAAAGAGTGCGGCAGTTTTGTCGTCTTCCTTGTATGTAGGCATACCCTTGGCCCATTTGGTAAAGTAGTCTACTGCGACAATGATATAACCATGCCCCCTGGCCGAGGTAGGCTTACAATGCATGAAGTCGATGCCCCATTTTCCAAAGGGGCATACAACAATAACTGGATGTAGTGGGGATGGATGTGAGCTCTTTTTATAATGAAAAAGATGGCAAGGAGGACACTTCCTAACTACTTCCATACAATCTTTGAAAATGGATGGCCAATAGTATCCAGCGCATAAGATATTCTAGGATGTATCCATCCCATAAAGATGACCGCCACATACCCGCAAGTGGAAATCATTTAGAACATGCTCGGCCTCCTCATGGGTTAAACATCATCGTAGGATAGAATCAATACCACGACGATATAGTGTATCACCGATGATCAAGTAATATTTCGCGTAGTGACAGATACGGTGACGTTCATCGCGGGATAAATGAGAGCCAAAGTGTTGGGTTTGGAGATACAATGTGATATCTCTGTACCAAGGGTCGGAAGTACTAATTGGAAAGAATGACTCATCTGGGAGATATTCAATGGGGCCAGATTCTTGATTAGTATGGGGAAGATCACTTATTAGATCCATGAATACCAATGACTTTTTGGATTTGGCCTTTCAAACTGGAGATATAATTCTTGGAAAATTATGATCTAGCACGAATATTTTCCCCCTAATACTTGACCTGTAAGAACATGGTACATATAGTTAGAATCGGAAATAATGGTAGTAGTGCGGAGTAGGATATAGTGACGGAAATTTTGAATAGCAATGACTGCTGCCAAAGCTAAATTCTCTACATGCGAATAATGGGTTTCAGATTCGATGAGGCCCTTACTAAGGTAGTATATCACATGTTCTTGCGCATTGCTATCTTCCTTTACTAATACCATAGAAATAGTGGAAGTAGAGGTGGCAAGATAAAGGATATAATCCTTGGTGTAATTCGGTGGTTGTAACATGGGCGCATGAGTAATAGCATACTTGAGATTTTCAAATACCTATTGGGTGTAGTCATGCAAAATAAGTGAGACGTCGTTCTTTAATAGTCACATGTAACCCTTTGTTTTCTCTGCAAAATTACACACAAAACGACGCAGGTACTTTTCATTCCCTTGCAAACTTTGAAGTTTCATAATATCGGTGGGTGGGAGTAGGGAAACAATGGCCTCTACCTTGAGGGGATCAATGCGGATCCCATATTTGGAAATGATGAAGCCAAGGAGGCATTCGGAATCCACACAGAATATGCACTTGTGGGGATTTAAATGGATATTGTACCGTCAACATATAAGAAACACAACCATCAAATGATCGATGTGGAAGTAACAACGATTTGAATGAGCAGGTAGATCATCGAGGTAAGGTTCCAAAAAATCCTTTACATCGTGGAAGGCATACAACATGGCCTGCTCGAATGTGGAACCAGCATTTTTAAGGCCACAAGGTAGTTTTTGAAATGCAAATGTACCCAATGCGCAGATGAAAGCAGTTTTGTGTTGGTCAACTGGGTGGATCTCAATCTGATTATAGCCAGAAAATCCATCCATAAATGAAAAGATGACACTTTCGGCGCAGTTGTCAATAATTTGGTCGATAAATGGGATACGGTAATTGTCCTTAGCACAATACTTATTCATATCCCCGTAATCAACATAAACTCTAATGGTTCCCTATTTATTTGCAATCGAGATGAAATTGGAGATCCAATATGTTAAGGGAATGAGATAAATCAACCCAGCTTTTAACAGCTTCTCAATCTCTACTTTAATAGCCACAATATTCCTAGGGTGCACTGGATGAAGTTTTTTCTGGATAGGTTTTGCATCAGGATATGTTTGGATTTCATGCATAACAATAGATGGATAAATCACACGAATTTCCTTGTAGCTCCATGCAAATACATCGCAGAACTGTTTAAACAAGGCCGTAAAAGTCTTGATTTCATTGGGAGAACAAGTTTGTCCTATGTGAATATGTTCCATGATTTCGGGTTTTACCTAGATTTCTATAGTGATGGTAGGCGTAATGTTTTCCAGATTCCCTTCGGTTACCATATGCTGGAGAAGAATAGGATATCGAGGGTGAAAAAATACATCTGGTGAAACAACAGTATGAATTGTTTTCTCCATCGTGTCAAGAGGCGGAAGGAAGGACGATCGATGATGAAGGTCTTCCCATGGAGGCTCATCCAAGCTCATAATCTCCATGATCGATTCATCAGAGTGAAAATTATGGAGTAGATGATCAGGTGATGGTAGGGATGAGTTCCGTTGGGGTGGCAGATAATCTGAGATAGATTCCATTGAAGAGTGGGAATCCAGTAAATCAGGAGTTGATTGGATGGCCTCATAAGTGGCTTCATCGGGGCTAAGAGGCATCACATATCTAATCAAATCCATATTATTGATATCATGCAAAATCCATTGGTATGTTGATTTGGAGGAGGATGGGATCATATAGGAGATCATGTTCACCGTGGAAACATGTGATGGGGGATCTGGTGTTGGAAATACTCCCATCAGGGATGAGTCATTTAGGAGTCATACCCCCACACTCTCATATATTTGTGAGGAGTGTCCCAAGAGAGGGACATTATCCGCGGTATGAGTGGTGGTGTCCGGTGTACAAAAATATGACTGCTCGATAGTGACAATTCTCCCATGATGGGGAAATTGCATGATGTGGAATAGAGATGAGGCGACCGTGTTCATGGCATAGAACCAATTTATGCCAAATAAAAAATTATAATCCAATGAGGTGACGACTACTTCCACGTTAATGGAAATAGTCTTACCTCCCAACTCTACAACTAAGGATTCTAGAAAACCATGGGTTTGAAATCCACGTCCGTCAAATGCCTTCAAGGTAGTGGGGGAACGATTCAACTCGGGAGATTCGATGGCTCGCCAACAAGATAGTGACATAACCGAAGTAGATGCTCCTTCATCTAAAACAGTACGATGGATACTTTTCCCAGAAAAATTGGTAATGATTTGAAATGATAATTGATGGGAAATCCTCGGCTTGAAATACTCTAATTTGAACATAATAGCGTTGGAGGAATCGGTACCTACTGCGCCTATAGAAGATAGCAAAGTCTTACACTAATTGGGGAAATTTTGTAATACTTCCAATGTCGACATAGCACAAGGGGCCTGGGCTAGATCCTCTACAATGTTGTAGTTTTGAGTAGCCTGGGAGTTAGGGGTGAAAATGGATTTTCGAATTGCGCTTTTTGGCAGACGTAATAGCATATCTGATAAAGGTTTCTCAATGGTCAGGGGACCTTGAGGTGGAGGATCATTGGATGTAGACGGGGAGGATTTTTCAGTATTACCTCCGTTAGATTCCTTATTGGGAATAGATTCGTATGTACGTGACCTAGTAGATAAGTTGACCATTTCGCTACGCATCATGAGGACATGAGAAGTTGTGGACGGTTCTCCTTGAAAAGGACGGGGCGGTTGTGCAACCATTTGTTGTTGTTGTGTGGGGAAGGGGTCTTTTAGAACTTCGGGCATGGGGTTTCCTTTGAGAAAATTTGGGACTTCTTCACGATGTGAACATTCTTTTGTGAAGCGACCGTCACCACACAGTAAACAGGGATAATTGACCTTTCGTTTTTGTTTTGTGTCATCGATATTATTTTTGGGCTCCTGCTGGTTGGAAGAATTTTTGGATTTTCCTTTGTTCTTCTTATTAGCATTGGATTTCTGAGGTGAAGCATATTGAACTAAATTCACCTCCGTAGTGGAATTAGGGTTGGGTGAGCGATTGGTGTTGTTTCTATCCTATGACGGGGATGGTGTTGAACTAAGGTGATTTTGTGATCCATTCGACTGAGTAGTAGGATGGGTATGAATGGAACCAATGTTTCCATCGACATGTGATCCCGTAGGAGGTTTTTTTGGGTCGTGTGTAGGGCGTGGGGCATTAGGAATAATATCATATAATGTGCCATATTGGGCATAGACTAAGTCTAGGTACTAAGCATGCGAGATGGCTTGTTCTTATGTAACAGCCTCTCCCATAGAAACGTGTTTATCTATGTAATAGAGACTTCATGAACCAATCAGCGAGCAGTTGACCTGGAATGGGAGCTTTAATAAGGCAATGTCTCCTTCTCCACTAATGAATATGATCAGAAATGCGAGTGGAAATTGATTCTCGAAGTGAAGTCAAAAGATCTTTGTCAGTTTCATAGCAGATCGATAGTTGAAAATGAGTCAAAAAGGCCATAGCTAAAGATCGAAAATCGGTGAAAAAGTGTGGTGGTAATTCGATGTACCACTTTGTGGCAGTACTAGTGAGGGTTTGTTGAAACAACCTCAGATGGATAGAATCATCCATTAAGGAATTAGGATCTTAGGATCCTCACCGGGTTTGTGTCAAATTTTGGTATGTTTGATGGTAACTTCACAGGAATAATTGTCCAATTTATACCATGTTGGATGGGATCGTTGGTCAAACGTGATAGATCCGGCAGATATAACGTAGCCAAAAATGGTAACTATCGATTAGGCTATGGATACTGGTAATATTGATAAGGTATATGGGTACCAATATCACAATGGGTCGAATGATCATAAGGTCCTCCCATAAATGGTTGTCCATATGGAGGTGGTCCTCCTTGATTAGGAGGTGGACCTGAAGGGGGCCCTCCGCTGGAGTGTGGAGGTCCTCCGCTGGAGTGTGGAGATCCTCCACCGGAGTGTGGAGGTCCTCCTCCAGAGTACAATGGTCCTTCGGGTGATGGGGATGGAGGTGGGAAAAGTGGGGGAGGGGGTGGTGGGACAGGTGGTGGGGGTGTTGGTGGGGGGGGGTGGTCCTCCGGATGGATGTCCAGTCAGTGGAAATATTTTGTACCCCCATGGGGTGTTCATATTTCCAGGATAGGTTAATCCAGGAAAAATATCCCCTCGGTAGTTATGAGCTATTGTGAAATTTCTTGATGTATTTGTAACTTTGGAAGATATTCTTGTACCTTATTATATTCATGATGGAGATGTATTATTCCTCCAATCTGAAGTGTCATCCTTTGTATTTGTAAGTGTCGTAAGTGTTGCAAGTGTCGCAACTTATATTTGATGGGTTATTAGACCACCGGTGTGGGGTCGGCCCTAGTTGAGTCATGTGGATGGGTTATTACACTTCCTTAGGAAGTCGGCCCTGTGAGGTTATTGGCAGGTCAAGTCAGTGTATAAATAGAGAGTGAGTGTGTCTCATTATATTCATTCACTCACTCATCCAACTCGCATTAGTTGAGAGAGTAGTGTGCACTAGTGGAGGAGGAGTAGTTGTTGGAGACATCTATCTTTTGGGTTTGATCATTGTGATCTTGTATTGTGGCTTATTCTATCTCTGAGGAAGTTGCGGGGGTTTTTAGCTTCTTGGTTTTCCCTAAGGAAACTCTGTGTCTCTTGTGTTTATGATTGTTATGATGTGCATGTTATTCTCTTATTAGGATCCCAAGATAATGTTTGAATGAAATTATCGAAAACTTAACATGGTATCAGAGCCATGCTAAGAAGAAGACACTGTGTAGCTGCGGAAGCTAGGGCTTATTAATATTTGGGTTTCTCTCCTCATATCATCAAAGGTAGGAGGCTAGGTTGACTCTCCTTGGAAGGGCGCATCTTTCTATCGAGACAAAATTCAATTCTGAGCACTTTTAGTTTTTGGCCTGTTACTACTACGGGAAATTAGGGTTTCAGAGAAAGTTGTAATTTTTGGAATCTGAGACCATGGCTAGATGCCCCTCAAGAAAATCGAAGTTTAGAGACCAAGATCAAAAATTTTGGTTGGGCATAAGGCCGGTCTTCATCAAACCCTAAATCAGGATTTTGATCGGAAAGGTGGAAAATTAGGGTTTCTGCAAAAGTTGAAATTTTTGGAATCTGTGACCACGGCTGTATGCTCCTCAGAAAAATCAAAGTTTAGAGCACAAGATCGAACTTTTTGGCTGGGTAGAACCCCAGGCATTATCAAACCCTAGTTCAGGATCTTGCCAAGAAAATCCAAAAAATTCAAAAGCCATTTTGAGGGGTCAAATTTTGCATATTTCAAATTTGAAGTATACCAGCTTGATTAGCTCAGCAAGGTACATCTTTCTATCCTTTCAGAAGTTTGGAATTCAAAGTTTGAATTTTTGGGGTTTCTCTGACAAAGCCTAATCCAGCTCCAGATCCAGTTTTCAATAAATCAAGTGGTAAGACCTAAATCTTTTATTTCCATTTGAGTTTCTCATTAAGATGTCTCACCACACCAAGCTTGAGGATAAGCTTGAAGGAGCTGACAACTTCCGAGCATGGAAGTATAGGATTGGGTTAATCCTAGAAGAGAATGATTTGGATACCTACATAAAAGAAGAGGTTCTAGTTCTAGAGGGAGATGAGGCTAAGACCTTACACAAGAAGAACTTGGTCAAAGCCAAGAGGATCATTGTTGATTCTATAAAAGACCATCTCATACCTCATGTGTCTTCCCTAAAGACACCTTAGGAGATGTTTGAATCCTTGACTAAGTTTTTTGAAGGAAACAATATAAATCGGAAGATGACTCTGCGGAATCAATTGAAAGGGGTAAAGTTCCAGAGTGGAGAGACCATCCAATCCTACTTTACTAAGGTCTCTCAAATCAAAGAACAACTTGAAGCTGTGGATGTAGTGGAGAATGGAGAAATTGTCATGACCACATTGAATGGCCTACCTAGGTCATAGGACTCCTTCATCCAAGGTATTTTTGCTAGAAAGAAATTGATCTCTTTCAGTAGACTATCGGAGGAATGTTCACAAGAGGAAGCTAGGATTGTGGCTGAAGAAGAAAAGATGGGAAGTGAAGACCAAGCCCTCACAGCACACACTAAGGGAATTAAGTTCAAGAGGGAGAAATCTTATAGCAAAAAACACCATCACTTCCATCAGAAGAAGAAAGATCACTCCCATGTTAGATGCTTCACTTGTGATGAGAAAGGACATTATTCCTCAGAATGTCCCAAGAATAAACAAAGCTTCAACAACAACAACAACAAGAGATATCATGCTCATGCTGTTGAGGATGATGAACCTCCCAGAAAGAAGGCTAGGGAAGAAAGTGAAGACTCATAAAGTGACAATGAATATGTCTTAATCTATGCTCTCACAGGTACTATTTCCCATGGATGTGATGATTGGCTTATTGATAATGGGGCTTCCAAACACATGAATGGGTTTAAAGAATCCTTTATAGATCTATCTGAACATGAGTCACCTCATAAGGTGAAACTTGGGGATGAATACCAATATCCTATAAAATGAAGTGGTGAAGCCTCCTACAAACTAGACTCTGGGAAGTCTTTAAAGATGCAAGATGTTCTATATGTACTTGGACTCAAGAAGAATCTTCTCTCTATATCATCTTTGGATGCAAAAGGGATGAGAGTTGCTTTTGTGGATGGCCAAGTACTTATGTGGCCTAAAGGTAAGACCATTGATGATGCAGTAGTGATTGGAGAGCAAGAGGGAGGATTGTACAAATTGAAGGGACAACCTGAACATGCCATGGTACATGAATCCATGGAGCCAAGTGAGCTTTGGCATAGAAGGCTTGTTCATGTTCACTATAGGGAACTACCAATTGCAAGCAAAGCAATAGAAGGTCTTCCTGAAATCCAGTCAAAACATGAAGGTGTTTGCAAAGGGTGTGCAAAAGGAAATACCAAAGAAGGAATTTCCAAGCAGTGAAAGCAAAGCAAAAGGAATCTTGGAGATTGTTCACTCTGATGTATGCGGACCAATGTCATCCAGTTCTCTAAGTGGGTATGTATATTATGTTTCTTTCATTGATGATTTCTCTAGGAAGACTTGGTTTTATTTCTTGAAGAACAAAGATGAAGTGTTTGATAAGTTCAAGGAATTCAAAGCCTTGATAGAAAATCAAAATGATAAGAATATCAAGATCTTTAGATCCAACAATGGCAGAGAATTTACTTCAAGAGACTTCAAGAAGTTATGCAGTGATTCAGGGATTAAGAGGGAGTTGACCACTCCCTATAATCCACAACAAAATGGGGTTGCAGAAAGGAAGAATAGAACAATCATGGAAGCAGCACGGGAAATGCTTCATGACCAAGATCTACCCATGCACTTATGGGGAGAAGCAGCAAGAATAGCAGTATATGTACAAAACAGAACACCACACAAGATACTTAACAACAAGACACCAGAAGAATTTTTCTCTGGTAAGAAACCAGAAGTCAACCATCTTAGGATATTTGGTTGTCTAGTATTCACACACACTCCAAAAGAAAAGAGGACAAAGTTAGATCCTTCAGGAAAGAAGGGTATATTTGTGGGGTACAGTGAAAGCTCGGAGGCTTGCAGAATCTACTTTCCAGGATTCAAGAAGATTGACATCAGCAGGGATGTGACTTTTGATGAAAACTCAACTTACATCAAATCGAGGAAGACACCTGTTGAAGACTATGAAGAACCAAGGATACCTAGAACACAAGACACCACTATGAATGAAGCAATACCAGAAGTGAATCGTGAAATAGAAGATCCACAAGAACCTGTAGATCCATCCCATGAAAATAACTCTCACAGGAGGAAACCTGCATGGGCTAGAGAGCTCATCCAAGATGCATAAAGGTATGGTATTCCAAAGGAAGAACATAGAGAAAGGAAAAGGACAAGATCACACACTAGCTATGTTGCCTTACTCTATGACATTATGAACAAAGAACCTTCCAGTTATGAAGAAGCTACGAAAAAGAAATAATGGAAGGATGCTATGGTCAAGGAATACCAGTCGATCATGAAGAATGATGTTTGGGATGTAATCCCAAGACCAGATGGGAATTCTGTTGTGACTTCCAAGTGGATCTATAAGATCAAGCATGCTACAGATGGTAGCATAGAGAAATACAAGGCAAGATTTGTTGCTCATGGCTTCTCCCAGAAAGAGGGGATAGATTATGAAGAGACTTTTGTTCCTGTATCCAAATACTCTTCCATCAGAACAATACTTTCCCTGGCTGCAGTGATGAAGTGGAAGATACACCAGATGGATGTGAAGACAACTTTCTTGAATGGTGTAGTCGAAGAGGAAGTGTATGTGGAGCAGCCACTTGGTTTTGAGACACATGACAGGGAGTCATATGTGTGCATATTGAAGAAAGCCTTGTATGTCTTGAAGAAAGCTCCTAGGACATGGTACGGAAGGATAGATAGCTTCCTGTCCAATTTGGTCTTTACCAAGAGTAAAGCGGATTCCAACCTTTACTACAAGGTTGAGGAAGGCAATCCAGTGATACTCCTATTGTATGTGGATGACCTGTTTGTGACAGGTGAGGATAGATTGGTTGCCGACATGAAGAGGAAGCTTGCTGTCGAGTTCGAGATGAAGGACTTGGGTATGATGCATTACTTTCTAGGTATGGAGGTGTGGCAGAGTGCAGATGGAATCTTCCTTGGACAAGGGAAGTATGCAGTAGAAATCCTGAAGCGGTTCGGGATGATGGACTGCAAGGCCATGGCCACACCTATGCTATAGAGTGATACTTCATCAGAGTCAGTTTATGTCATGGTGTATAATCAGATGATTGGGTCCTTGATGTACCTAACAAACATGAGACCAGATATTTGCTTTGCGGTGAACACCTTGATCCAGTTTCTGACAGATCCTAGACATGTTCACCTGATTGTTGTAAAGCATATTTTGAGGTACCTGAAGGGTACGATTGATTATGGGCTCAAGCATGCTGCGAATCAAAAGTTTAACCTAGAGGGTTATGTTGATTCAGATTGGGCAGGTAGTGTTGTAGATAGGAAGAGCACTTCAAGGTGCTACTTCAATATGGGATCAGGTGTGATCTCTTGGTTTAGCAGGAAGAAATCATGCATAGCACTGAGTACAACCGAAGCAGAGTATGTCGCAGCTTGTTCGGCTAGTTGTGAGGTAGTATGGATTAGGAAGCTACTGTCTGAGTTATTTGATCTACCGTTGGATGCTACATGTATCTTTTGTGAAAACCAGAGTTGTGTGAAGTTGTCTAAGAACCCGGTGTTCCATGACAGGTTGAAGCACATCGAGATCAAATATCACTATATCAGGGATATGGTGTAGAGAGGAGCAGTGAAGCTCCTATATGTTGCGACGAATGAGCAGATTGCAGATGTGTTGACCAAACCACTAGCCAGAGTGAAGTTTGAGTACTTCAGAGAGAGGCTTGGTGTTCTTCAGATAGAAGATACTTTGAGGAAGAAGTGATGGGACAAATTTGCAGGAGCCATTCTAAGCATGGTGGTAGGAGGATCCTTCCCATGGTTGTGGATGTAAGCATTGTGTGATGAGCATCAGGACGATGCTCCAGTTTCTGCTATGATGATGATCAGGATAATCATGTGATGATGATATGCATCAGGATGATGTTGTGTACATGATCAGGATGATCATGTGATGATTATTTGCATTAGGATGATGTACTATATGATGATGATAAGTATGATCATGAGTATCAGGATGATACTCCACGGACAGATTGTACAAGTAGCATGTAAAATATCCTGAGAGATCTGATAGTCTGTGCTTGGATTCTGTTTCGAGGTTTTGCTACATGTGGCATAGAAAAGATCCTGGGAGATCCGATAGTCTATGCTTGGATTCTCTTTCAAGGTTTTGCTACAGGTTGGCCATGGACAGGTTGTGCAGGTAGCATAGAAAATATCCTAGGAGATCCTATAGTCTGTGCTAGGATGCTCTTTCGAGGTTTTGCTACTAGAGGCATGTAATCAGTCTTGGAGATTAGATAGGTTGAGCTATGTTCTTGTAAAATTCTTGGGATGCTCTTTAGAGTTCTTCCAGGTTGCAAGACACTCTTTTAAGGTTTTTCCTAATCAAATATCCTAGGAGATCCTATAATCTGTGCTAGGATGCTCTTTTAAGGTTTTGTGGTGGTGGTCACATAGAAAAGATCCTGGGAGATCCTATAGTCTTTGCTAGGATGCTCTTTCGAGGTTTTGTGATAGTCACATGTAAAATATCCTGGGAGATATGATAGTCTGTGCTTGGATGCTCTTTAATGGTTTTGTTGACGCACGTAATCAGTCCCGAGGATTCCACGGTATGGCCAAAGATGATGAAGACCTACAGGAGGCTAGGCCTACAACCAACATGAAAAAGGGTTGGCTTTGTAGAACTTCCTATGACTAGAAGAATTATGAGATAGCCCAATGATCGAGATGTCGATGTGTAGCAGCAGTGACGATGATGCTCCATGATCCAGTGACGATGATCCAGCTCCAGAATTGAAGACTTGTGCCGATATGTATTGATGACCTGTGTCTAGAGAATACCTTCCTAGTTAAGAGGGAGTGTTGATGTATTTGTAACTTCGGAAGATATTCTTGTACTTTATTATATTCATGATGGAGATGTATTATTCCTCCAATCTGAAGTGTCGTCATTTGTATTTGTAAGTGTCGCCATTTGTAGTTGTAAGTGTCGCAAGTGTTTCAAGTGTCGCAACTTATTTTTGATGGGTTATTAGAAAACCGGTGTGGGGTCGACCCTAGTTGAGTCATGTGGATGGGTTATTAGACTTCCTTAGGAAGTCGGCCCTGTTAGGTTATTGGCAGGTCAAGTCAGTGTATTAATAGAGAGTGAGTGTGTCTCATTCTATTCATTCACTCACTCATCCAACTCGCATTAGTTGAGAGAGGAGTGCGCACTAGTGGAGGAGGATTAGCTGCTGGAGACATCTATCTTTTGGGTTTGATCATTGTGATCTTGTATTGTGGATTATTCTATCTCTGAGGAAGTTGCGAGGTTTTTCACCTTCTTGGTTTTCACCGAGGAAACTTTGTGTCTCTTGTGTTTATGATTTGCATGTTATTCTCTTAGTAGGATCCTAAGATAATGTTTGAATGAAATTATCGAAAAATTAACAAAATTATGATTACCCGGGTATGTATGCCCCCATGGGAGTTGGGTCCAAGTAGATGGTCCCCCCATTTGATGTTCCCACATAGGTTTTCCCATGGTTATGAGTGAAATTACAACCATATTGTAGTTCATGTATGAAGGATAACCTTCTCTTATAGTTTGTCCCCTAACTGGATGGTGCCCCCCAGTTATATTTTTTCCACTAACTAGGGGTTTCGCCTAGTTGAAAATTGTCCACTAATTGGAGTATTCCCAATAAGCATATATTGACCATTGATTGTAGGTTGACCCATGACCATGTGTAGTTTTACCCATGATCGTGTGTTCCAGTTAAGAAGTTAATGGTAGCCGAAGGTTTCCCTCCAGTCATTGGGGTCAAGTGGGGTGTATAACCAATCAAATGATCTAGAGGTTTACCAGACAGGAAATATGGTTGGCCTGGTTCATAAGTGGCCATGACGGGTATTGATATTCCTGGTGAAGATAAAGAAAAATAATGTACAAGGGAATGTTGTTCGGGGATTGGTACTTTCAGATTAGGTTGTGGAAGAACACTCTGATGCCTAACCTGCTCACCTAGTGAGCATAAACGTTTGATGGTATCATATATTGGTGCAATAATTTCATTGTTTGGAATCCATCATGGTGGGAACAGGCGTGCTGGAGTTTCCACCATCGGAAGTGAACCAAAATCAGAAATATTATGGCCTAAGTAAGTTCCCCAAAATGACGCATTTGGACCAAAAGTGGTCATTATCGGGTCGTCTCGGGGTCGACTGAAAATCCAATTGGAAAATCTGAGGAGACCTTCAAGTGAGTGATAAAAATATGTTTCATGCGGAGGAGGTTGTTCCACCAACAAAGGTCCTGTAGGATCAGTGATGGGTGGATTTGCAGGAGGAGAGTAGTTCATTAGTGATTCAATGTTAGGATTTTCTTTTGTGCATGATTCAGATTTTGTGGGTTGATCCATTCTTGCTCCCAAGTTATCCTCCTAGATAAGGGGATATTCAGGTGGAAAATTTAATATTCTACGGCACCTTCTTAAGGTTTTCTCAGCCATGGAGGATGATGTAAAGCTTCTCCTAAGAGTATTCAAAAAAATAACACACTTCAAGTCCTACTCAAGCTAAATCCACATGCAAACTTATGTGATAGGTGGGATTAAAAAGTATGGAACCTCACGGTCCAACAGTAATACTCAGCCCAATTTTTCAGAGCACTAACCAGGGAGGATTGGGATCGTACCCATGACCGTATTACCCGACTACCTGGTAGTACATGCATAATATCTCTCTGATTGTTAGTCTCATTGTATTTCCATGCCAAGACGACCAATGGTTTTAGGAACCCTAGTGGGGTATCCCGATATACACAAGTTACATGGAAGCTCCAATCCGTAGTATTGTTGTCTAATGCACAAACATATGACGAAAGCCTTCTGATATATTTTCGAGTACGTGAAGTACCTTTCTATATACCCGAAGGTACGTTAAAGTCCCTTCGATATACCGACTGTACATGGAAGAACTACAATCCCCTGAGATGCAGTGCAGGAAAATAACGACAGTTGCTATGCTTTAAGACATCGGAACACATCTTTACCCTATTACACAAGTTTCTATACAATTTTAACCTAGGCTACTGCTTGATTTGATTTTGTACAGTTAGGTGAATGCATGAAGTGTACACTTGCAAAGTAAACAAGACGCAAAATTAATCTATATCAAATGCAAGTCTTTCATTTTTCTTTTCAATGAAAACTAACTAAAGTAAGGAGAAATATTTTTCTTTTCCGAAATAAAAATGAACAAGGTACCTCTACTTTCTTTTCTACTTTAACCAAAAGACTAAAAAAAACTCTTTCATGTAATCCAACAAAAATGAAAGACAACACACCAAATCAACAATAGTTTTCTCTTTTTCTTTTCAATTGAAGCAAAATCAATGAACAAAATGAAAATATGAACTTCACTTTAGATTGCAATAACTCTAATTCATAAAACAAGGACTATAAGAAGTGAAAGGAAAATCAAAACTATGAGAGCTTTCACTAGTTAATTTTGCAATACTTCGATAAGGCCTAAATTCACTTAATATTTTCAAGGAAATGGAGATAAACTTTTCAAAACCAAGAAAACATAAGCATTGACAATTTTTAGCTTTTTCAAAGTTTCTTAAACACTTATGCAAAGCATGAAATACTCATCACAACAATCCCAAATAATGTACTCGAAATGGAGATAATGAAGAGTTTTTTATTTTCCAAACTCAAGGTACTCAAAAATATGAGAATGATGCCACTTCTTAAACCTTGATTCGGAATATTAAAGACTACTTACTACTGTAATATTCAAGCACATAGAAGTTCTCAAGAAATTAATCACCCAAAATCATAACACAAGAACAAATCCACACCAAATATTGAAAAAACACAACAACCTTAACTTTTGGAAGGCTCGAAAATCAGAGTGAACAAATCAGGGATGCTAAAAGGGAATCACAAGACTGGATGCACTCGCGAGGGATTGAAATTTCCCATGACTAGAGAGATTTCTACTTGACTAACTAGGACTCAAATCAAACTCCAAAGTCCAAAAGTAGACCAAGGATAAATCACACTGGGTCTGAGGGATAGTTTGGGTATAAAAGAAAAAACAAAGACCTCAGCAAACCAAACCAAAACAAATTTGTGATTATTTTTAAACCTATGCATTATTTTTTGTAGGGCGACGCACCCTGCAAGTGTACACCAGTGCGTTGGGAGGCCGGAAATGCACTTTGCACACACAGGTAGTGTGTCAATGATGCAGGTTGTATATGGGAAAAAAGCGTCAGCGACACATACTGCTTAAAGGTAAAGAGCGTCAGAGTTACAGTGACGTGGGAAGGAAACTTCCCAGGTGCATCGCGCGCAATCCAATTTTGAAAAAATAAAAAATCTCAAAAGATAAAAGATAAATGTATAAGCTAAAAGTCCCAATCAAAGTCTGTATCACCCCGTAACTCTCTGATAGACATATCCAATTGAAAAAGATGCAATTAAAAGGCTATTTGAAGAAAATCAAGAAATCAAAAATTACAAACAAATCAAATATTATGGGCTACCTTCCCCGAGCAAAGTCCCCAATTTTGTTTACGGACAATCCGTCAGTGGGGACACTAACTGATCTCCCTAGTCTGAATTGTTTGGATCTAGAACAAAAGAAGTACACAATACAAACTACTTTCTTATATTGATAAAATAGTAAAGAGTATCAGAAGAGAACTCACCTTACGAATGCAGTATTATCTCCTTTATCAATGTATCTCTCGATCTACATATTCCCAGCTGCAAAACGATATACCACAAGAGAAACAAGCAAGTAGTAATAGCATATAAAAATAAATCAATCTAAACTAGCAGTCAAAAAATCTAATTATAAATATCATCAAATAAAAAGATGTTTATGGAAATAATTTGCATTAATGTAATGATAAGAAATACATAGAGAGAGGTTACAACCAATCTTTGGCGTCGTAACTCTTTCCCAATGGTCCTAGCCTCAAAGGTATAAGCTCTTGCCTCTTGATGGATGAAAGGGAAGCAATCCTAGCAGAATTTCACCATCATTTTAGTGCTCTATATTCCTCCTCTTGAACATGGAGAGGGGGTTTGTATTTATAGGCCTAAAAGGATAGGAGAGGTTGAGGATTTGTGGGAGAAGCTCAATGGATCATCCCAAAAGGTAGAGGAACCAAATTCCACCTTTCATAGGGATAAGACCCCACGTAACCAACGGTTCTAGAAGCCGCTCGGAGCTTCTCCTTTCCCTTTTAAACTAATAGTGTCGCACCTTTCACACAGACAACCCGCGTCTTTGAAGGGTGACGCATCTTGTGCAAAGGAAACCTGCGTCACTGACACGCTCGTTCAATGTGCAAAGTGCATCACCTATGGTATGACGCATCTTGTCAACATGTAGGGCGCATCGGGGTGACAACATAAGGTAAAAGGAATAGCAACAATCCTCCTTTCAATGATTTGGCCCAGGTGCTTTAGGAATTAGGGAAAATAGAGAACACATAACTCATGAGGACGATATTTTGGTGTAACATTTGTATTTAATGATTTTTTCAATTAAATTGCAATGAATAATGTACATGCTTTATTTTATCAGAATGATGTTAATGACTTAGATTCCAATCAAGTATGTAGTTAGCTAAGGAATCAACCAAACTATTTAGACTTCTAGGAACATGAATGTATTCAATGAATTCAAAATGACATTCTAGAAGATGTACTCATAGAAACTTTATCAATAGTATAAGATTTCAAACCAGATACTGGCCATTTAATTGAGTACAACCAATTGTGAGTCCAGTTTGACTGATATTTGTTGGATGTTAAGGGTGTTAGCCTCAACGAGAAGTTCAATGACTGCGCTATATTCTGCAACACTATTGGTTGTAGATCTGAGGAAAGCTCCTACTGAACTTAGAACTTGGTTGTTAGGTGTGTATATCACCCATGCGACAGAAGAAATGTTCTTAAAGCTATGAATGGTACCATCTGCATATCCAAAATAGGTGAAGGTTTCTTGGGCCATCTTCCAAAGCGAAACTACTAAATAAAATAAGTGTGTATGAAACAACCGATGTACAAAATTCTATACAGAAAATACAACGTAATACAACAAGTGATGGGAAGCTTCAATGCTTATCTAAAGTATTTCTTCAAATAAATACCATTTATGATATCCAACAAAGGTTTCCCATCATAATTGACTAGGTCATATGCTCCTCATTTTAACGTAGTTTTGACAACAAGTGGGACGAACTATTTTGGTACAAAGTTCCCTTTCCCTATTTTTTCATGGTCTTGGTCATAAACTAAAACCAAATCATCTTCAGAAAAGACTCGAGGATGGGAATATTTTTCATATTGGACTTTGATCCTTTTCTTATGTGCTTCTACATTTAAAAATGCCTCCCTTCTAGTTTCATCAAGACAATGAAGATGGAGGAGTCTCTCTTCTTCTACAGAAGTGTTAGGTAGGATTTCAATGATGGGATTTCACATTCAATCAACAACACTACTTCTTCTCCATAAACCAAATGGAAAGGATTGAAATCGGTTGTGGTTTTAGTTGTGGTGCGGTATGCCTAGAGAGCAAAAAACATCAATTACCAATTAGTTTTGTTCTTATTTACCGTTTGTTGCAACATGCTTTTCAAAACCTTGTTAATGGATTCTACTTGACCATTACATTGAGGGTAGTATGGAGAGGAAAAATCATGCCACAATCATAAACTAGGTAAGCTCATCCATGAAGGAATTCTTAAAATGAGAGTCGTTCTCTAAAACGAGATATTTTGCTACACTGAACCTAGCTATTACGTGATTGAACATAAAGTATGTGCATTTATGCCATAGTTGTTGAATGTAGGCATTGCTTTAGCCCACTTAGTGAAGTATTCCAATGCCACTATGATGTATCGGTGGCCATCGGCTAAAGGAGGATTACATGTCATAAAATCAATGGTCTGTTTTGAAAATGGACCCACCGTAACCAAAAGGTGTAATGGATTGGGATGGGAAGCATTTTTCTTATGTAATTTGGCAAGGGTGACACTTTTTGAAGGAATTAATGCAATCTTTGTGTTGGAATCAATTTAATATTGAGAGGGGGGGTGAATCAGTATTAGCATAGTTATCAGCAATTTTTACCTTCTTAAATATATTAGCCTTTACTTAATTCTTAACTTCATTTATGCATAAATAAATAAAACAGTCATCCATAAATTCACCAAGACAAAGAACACATAACATAGGAATTTTGACATGGAAACCCAATCGAGAGAAAACCATGGAATGCTTATTTATAATGAGAAAGAATACATTCAAGGAAGAACCAACTTCCTGTATTTACCAGCACCAACTAGAAGGAGGCACCGACCCCTTATTTTTACAAGCTCCAACCTGAAGGAAGCACCAACTCCCTCTGTTTCTCCAGCACCAACTGGAAGGTGGCTGCAACCCCCTTTTGCATTGCCCTGTCTTTCTGCCTAGATATCGAAATGTGATTCTGACTTACTGAAATTCAACTCCGTGCACTCGTCTGATCTTCTGAAGATAGTTATCATGTGCACTACTTCTGTATGCAGACGATTCTCTCTCACGCTGCATACATCACTTGAATTCTCATTCCTCCCAATTCACACTTCTATTGATGTCTTACTTTGTGTACTATGTGCTTGCCGATTAAAAAATATGCGTTGAGGTAAGCTCTGTCATTCTGTTACGGCGCTACTGCTTTGACCAACTGATATTGTGCTTTTACTTGACAATTTGATGCTCTGAGATACTGCACTAGTAACATATAGAACTGTGCACTTATTGATGGGTTTGTTATGTATAAGTGCCACAGTCTTTTAGACAATCTACGACATGATGTGAATCAAAAGATTCACCCTTTCAGTTTAACACACTTGTATCATATCATCTACATCATTATGTGAACATTGGATCGTGCTATGTCGTCGTGCATCAGATGGACTTCTCAAATTGGCACACTTTTACTTATTCTTATATGCATTATCTAGACATATGCACATCATTTGAAATACTTCAGTTCTATCTCTGCGCTTGTGTCTTTACAACTACTATGACTATCGGAGTGCTGACAGTAATATTTTTATTCAAAAAATCAAGAACTTGTGCATACTTCAATCTTTCTTCCTTTTAGTACTTGCACATATGTCACAGATCTACAACATCATTCTGCACACCATCAATTCTGCATTCTGCTACATGTCTTCTCTCGGCTCCTCACTAGATCATTTTGTTCTATAATTGATCCCTTTGATGCCCCGAATATCAAACCGCAACAAACACTTGAATTTCGTACGCTTTCACCATCAATTTTACTTCAAATATCTAACTTGCATCTCTATTTGTACAATTCCTTCATGAATTGTATGTCCACAAGTTGGTTGTGGAAACCCTTCTTCCATACTTCATGGATTGTGCATTTTCCACATGTCATCTTCTACGCTATTGATGTGTCATCCTTTGTGTGTATTGCACCTTCATGGTCCACAACTTAGTGGGACTTTACACCTTGGTGGTGTACTCTTGTGCTCTTGATGTACCATAACTTTGAGGTATGTGTGCATCCTTGATTTCCAACTGTGCGTGTCTTCAACCTCTGATGTACCATCCCTTTTGGGTAATGCACCCTTGATGTGTTGATAATTTGTCGAATCTGCGCATGCTCCAACTTCTACTTGGTGGGGCTTTGACTTGTCCCTTGTCATCACTTGTGGGACTTGAGTACCTGATGTTCCGACGGCTATGGAATTTGTTCATAAAATGAATTCAACTGATGTACCCTTATTGGAACTTGTGCGCCCTTTACAACTAAAATGATATTCAAATTGTATTGGACTTATGTTCTTTCAGGACCGTCCGACCATAGGTTATTCGTGCACTCTCGAAATTTAACCAAGCAATGTTTGTGCATACCAGAGACTTCTTTCAACATGCATGCACACTTGTATTATTTTCTCAACCAATTCCTTAGTTTCTTGTGCACATGTACCATTATCCAACCAGTCTTTTGACTGCTACCATGAAAGTGTGTGACATGGTGTACTTGACTTCTGCGTAGGTACTACTTGAAGTAGGATACATTTCATGATGTACCTTTCTTATGTACTTCTTCACGCTGATCATGCATGATGTATCCTTGTTATGTACTTCTTCAAAGTGGATCTGCATGATGTATTCTTTGGCACATATCTTCATAATGGATGTAGTATCTAGATATACCTTTTCAGACTTGCATCCATATCCTTCACCATCTTGAACAAACACTTATTTAAATTGGTTTCCATATAATTCTTCACACTTCTATATAAATTTTGTATCCAGTTTGACATCAATTGACATCAATGACTCAAATTGAATCAATTGAAATCCTTTTTGACATTAATTGACATTAATGAAAACCAAATTTCAACAATCTCCCACTTTGGAATTGATTCCAACACCTTATGAAGTTGTGTATGATCTTCTTTTAATTGTATGCGTCATCTATACTCTGTCACAGTGCTCCCCATGTGTATGTGCTCCCCCTAATTTCTTTGGGTTTCTATCTACTATGTTTTCTTGTTAGTACTTCTACGTGAACCATACTGATATTTATTTTTGTTTCTTCTGCATAGACCATATGTTCTTCATGCCATTTATCCAAGTGATCTACTTCACACTCTTTCACGTCTGTTATAGATTTATGTTGTATCTCTATGATTTTCCTCTGCTGGATCTTTTGTTGCATTCACTACTTGTGCGACTAGCTTCATGTATTATACTTCAGTCCTGTCAGCTTCAAGCATATCTCCTTTCTTTAGCTATCTCTACTTGCTTCAGCTTCATGTATGACAAATTCGTGTAATTCTCCCTTAGTTAGCTTCATGTCTGACAATTTCATGTATTTCTCCCTGCTTCAGCTTCATGTCTAACAGCTTCATGCATTTCTCCCCCTTTGACATCACTAGAAAAGAGGTGCCATTACTTATGCAATGTAGATTATTTTGTTTCTTAGTTTTCCACTAGCCTCAACCTCATCTATCTCTAAGGATGACTCCCCCTGTCTTCATGCTTCATTTCTATACTATAATTATGCACTTATGTCCTTTTACAATTATCTTTGATTTATTTTTTTGAAACATACGTTGCATTACTCCTTCATCTTGATTACGTGTTCCTGTCACAGTACTTCGATAATATTTGCACAGTGATCCATACATACTTCCTATCATTCCAACTGTGTAGTGCCAAAGTCAGTCTTCTACCAGTTTTGCATTACCCTTCATGTGCCTGACTACTTCATCTATTGCATTTACTGTGTTGTCATAGTACCTTTTCACATTTAATGTTGTCATATCCCTTGCAATGAAAACCAAAGATATGGCATTTTTTTCATTCATCGACCAACTCGGCATAAAATCATACATGACACTCAGTTTGTGTGGCAACAATGACATGTTGCTTCCATACTTGAACCTTTTGGGGCAAAATTATATATCGTATGGTGCAATGAACTGAATTTCTGCCCTTTTGTACTATTTCCAAAAATTCATTAACTCCAGCATTTACTTTTGACAAGTCCACCACCCTCTTCGACTTATGCGAAATTGAACTCATATCTCATCAAATTAATTTCATGCGCGTGAATGCATTTTACTCATCTCTATAAGAATTTTGCGAACAATTCTTGGTTCACTACCTCTTGCACTACTGTTATTTCGTGTCGCATTGTTGTCTGATCTTCTAGTTCTTCTTATTCCTTCCAATGGCTTCCTTTTATCACAAAATTACCACGTCTCTTGAGAATGTGCGTCGTGCCATCCAGACTCAGCAGTCTAATTTTTTGCACTTGAGAGTTGATATGGGCTCCTGGAAACAACAAATGGAGGAAAATCGATTTCTTCATCAATACTCTCATTCATATGTGATTTATTGTCATTCTGAGCAACTCATTCTCTTGGCCCACCGAGTGGATAATTTGGAACGTCAGCAACAACAATCTTGAATGAATTGTCTCATCTTTGGCCTTATCGTGATGAACCATTGTCATCGTCTGTAACTCTGCAACTTCTCCCTTTGCGGCCATCTTCAGAGTGTACTGCACTTATTCTAGTGTATTTGGAGATATGTCTTATGAACTAGCTAGACATGGAGCTTGAACTGCGGCTGTAGATTGCTTCAATGTTTTCATTTTTCCCATCTTTAGCGTCTTCTTGTATACGCCATTTTTGTCCTCGGCATGGAGTCGACTCATGCATTTTGTAATCATTCTCAATTTTGAAGATAATGAAAAGGCTCAATTTTGTATAGTCTCATCTCCTTTAACAATGTTTGATTCTTCATGAAAATATTTTCTTTTTGTGTATGTACTACTGAACTCAAACTGATACTCTCTATTCTATAACATATCATCTGTAGTGTAAATATTCAACCACTTAATGTATGCAATTGAATTTTCCATTTTATGTGACATCACATACCATGTGTAAACATAATGAATACTTGAGACAACAATATTAAGCACAAATACATTCTAACCACACACCTAACTAACATCCCCTTGAATTCCTTAAGATGAATCGTGTCGAATTCAGGGGTTTCACATAGTCCTTAGCGGACTAGCCAGAGACGCAACAATTGCTTGTTGCATTATATGTTCCTGAATTATCTGCATCTTTAGCACACTTCTAAGGACATTTCCTTACCCAAGTCTCGTTGTGTGTATTTCTATTTTGATTTTGCACCGGATATTTTCCACTATAGTACTTTTGAATGCAATTACCTTTGCGGAATAATTCTACATCTGGATAATTTACTGTTCTTCGACAGTACATGGCCTTATGTCCAAAACCGTCACATGCAAATCATCTCACAGTTTGAAAGTATTTTGCAATATGACCAAAGAAATTGCATCTTGAGCACCTAACCCTCTTGATCTTTCTTTGGTTAGGAAATTGAAAAGATCAAAAGTTGAAGGAATCATCATACCTAAAGGACTTAACCTGATTTGGACAATGTTCTCTATCATAGACCTTCTTTGGTGTGTTTACATAACCAAGACCTGTTTTGTCTTCTAGTGGTCTTTGATCCTTCAGAATATTGTTCAGCATTGACGCGTTGTATTTTAACTTGTTTTGCACTTCATCTTCATATTATGTATTGTCACTTTCTGATTGTGTGCAGATAGGATTTCTACTTGTAATATGTACTTGTTTATTTCCCTTTATCTCAGTCAGCTTGTCTTCTAAGCGAGATATCCCTCTGTCCTTTTCCTTAAGTTGAATCATCAACATCCTAATTTTCTATTACAATTATTTCATAGAATATTCCAGTGCAGATCTCTCTTTCTCAAGTAATTCCACCTTGTCTTGTGCACAACTCAGTTGAATTTCATAGCTGGTCACCTTTTCACGAACTTATGCAACAACGGATTCCTGACATGGTATGTCCTGTTCTTCATACTTTGACAATTGTTCCTGCAAGAGTTTATTCTTCTTATTTGACTTCTTCAAGTCATCCAAGGCATTAATCAATTAACCCTCCCAGTCAATATCTGCAGTATCTTTACCATCATTGGATTGATTGTCAGTCTTGACCTCTATTATAGGATTTGGAGTCATAACTAGATTAGGAAGTGTTTTAAATGATCCACTGAAGAGCATTTGTCTAGTTATCATGGATTTATTTATGCAACTGGAGTGATCTTCGAACTTTTCTTCTCCCCTTCGTATTTTCTTTCTTCTGCTACATGAGACATGAAGAGTACTTCTTTAGGTTCTTCGTCGCAGTCACTTCCTTCAGACCCATTGCTTCGTGTTGGTTTTGGATCCTAAGCTTCCTTATTCAAAGTTCGTGTTTCATCTGTGTCTGGATCCCAACCCCTAACAGGGGTTCGGGGGCAGCGCCTCCATAGCGAAAATTTCAAAAAAAATGCCTTGTAAAATGTTGTAATTTCATAGTCATGAATTAGTCAATAATGGGTGATTTATGGGCCCGTGGTATTGGGTTTTCCATAGTATTTCCCCATGGTATTCGCTCTTTAAAAGGAAGGCATTGTAATACGGATTGGTATTGTAGAATTGTAAATATATCTATGATTGTGTGAGAGAGAATGTGAGAGAGTGAAGAGGAAGTTGCAGTGGATGTGTTGCAGTTTGTATCCCTTCATTTGTTGGATGGTATAATAATAAGGACTAGCAATTTCTATGTGGACGTAGCCCATCTTGGGTGAACCACATTATATTGGTGTCTCTCTTGTAATTTGATTTATATTCGCATCTTGTTTATTGTTATTTCTATGCGATCATGTTTTTCAAATAATTGGTATCAGATCCAAAGGTCAATTTGGCAGATAAACTCGCAGGAAAGAAGGGTTCTTGGTTCGAGTGGGATATATGGCGAAAGAAGGAAAGTTTAAGGTCGAGAAATTTAATAGCCAAAACTACCAATTATGGAAAATTCAAATGGAGGACTATTTGTATCATAATGATCTATTCCTACCATTGGGAGGAAAAGCAAATCAATCGGCAACTATGAAGGACAAATAATGGGAGGTTCTTGACAGAAAGGCATTGGGAACAATACGGTTGTTCCTGGATTTGTCGATGGCTTTCAATATTTTAAAATAAAATACAATGGAGGGTCTGATGAACGCATTGGGTAAGTTGTGTGAAAAACCTTCGTCCTCCAACAAGGTATTTATAATGAAACGTTTATTTAATATGAAGATGTCAGAAGGTGGATATGTTGTTGATCATTTAAATGAATTTAATACGATTACAAATCAACTAAGTTCTATAAAAATGAACTTTGATGATGAGGTTAGGGCTCTTCTAATATTTTTTTCATTGACAAAAAGTTGGAGTGGCTTGGTCATGGTTGTAAGTAACTATGTCTTTGGTTCAAACACTTTGAAATTTGATGATGTTGTTTGTGTTATTCTTAGCAAGGAAATGCGAAGGAAAAGCACGAGTGAGACATCAAGTAATGCATTGACCATGGAGGGTAGGGGAAGACAAAGGGAGAGATGAAAGAGCCGAGGTAATCATAGCAAGTACAAGAAAGGTAGATCCAAGTCCTTATTGGGAAAGATAGAGTGCTAGAACTATGGAAAGAAAGGAAATATGAAGAAAGACTGCATATCTCTAAAGAAGAAAGGAGAAGGACAGCATGATACTACTCAGGAAGCAAATGTAGCAAGTGATGTATTACAAAATGCTTTGATTCTTGCATTAGATAATACTAGTGAATACTAGGTAGTATATTCAAGGGCTTCATGTCATGCTACACCCCATAGGAAATTCTTTCATGATTATATTCCAGGCGAGTTTGGACATGTTTTATTGGGTGATGATGAACCATTTAAAATTGTTGGAATGGGTAAGATACAGATAAAGTTAAAGAATGGTGAATGGATGTTTGAAAGATGTAAGTAATATTCCTTCTATGAAAATAAAACGGATCTCAACAAGATAGTTGGGAGATGGTGGTTGTTTATCTATGTTTGGATAAATGTGGTGGAAGATCACTAAAGGATCAATGGTGATAGAAAAATGAGACAGGATAGGTACGTTGTATTTATGTCCTCAGAATACTGATTGTTCTATTTCTTTAGCTTCAACATGAACATATACAACATTTTGGCGTCATAGGCTTGGCCACATGAGTGAGAAGGGGATGCAGATTCTCCACTCAAGGAGGTTGATCCCAGATATGAAGCAGGTAAGTTTGGAATTCTGTGAGAAATGTATTTATGGAAGATAGAAGAGAGTCATATTTCTCAGGGTTGGGAAATAGAAGAAGAGTGAAAAGTTAGAGCTTTTACATACATATGTATGGGGACTGGATCAGGTACAATCTCTTGGTGGCTCTCTTTATTAAGTTACTTTTATTGATGATGCACCTAGAAAAACTTGTTTTTATTGAATTAGACAGAAATATGATGTGTTTGCTACTTTTAAGAAATGGAAAGATTTGGTTGACAATGAGACAGGAAAAAGGTTGAAGTGTATTAGATATGATAATGGATGTGAATACTACGAAAAGTATTTTGATAGTTACTGTTCATACCATGGGATTCATAGAGAGAAGACAATCCCAGGAACACCACAAGAAAATGGTTTGTCATAAAGGATGAATAGAACAATCATGGAGCGTGAAAGGTGTATGAAATTGCGTGCAGGGTTGCCCTTACAATTTTGGGAAGATGTTGTAGATATTTTTGCTTACTTAATAAAGAGAGGGCCTTCAAGTGCTTTGGATGGTGGTATTCCAGAGGAGAAATGGATAGGTAAAAAGGTACACTACTATTTTCTAAGAATTTTTGGTTGTGAATCATTTGTCCATATTGATAAAGAAAATATAACAAAGCTTGAGGATAAATCCAAGAAATGTACCTTTATTGGATATGAGATTAATTACTTTGTTTATCGCTTATGGATTATGAAAATAACAAAATAATTAGGAGTAGAGATGTGGTATTCAATGAAAATGTCATCTATAAATTTCAATTGTAGGGAAATAAATAGGAAAAGGAAAACACAAATTACACAGTGCTTGATGAAATCAAAGAAATTGAAGTTACAAAGGTGCCAGAAAATCAAGAACAACGGCAGGTACCTCAAACTCCTACAAGTGTTAGAATATCTACCAGGTTAAGTAGACCCCCTGGACGATTATCTCCTTCAATGTATTATTTATTGATGATTGATTCTGGTGAACCAGAATGTTATGAAGAAGCAATGCAGGTGGAAACTAGAAAGAATTGTGAGAAAGGCATGAATGAGGAGATGGACTCATTGGTAAGAAACTAGACTTGGGATTTTCTTTAATTGCCTACTGGTAAAAGAGCATTGCAGAATAAATGGGTTTACAGGTTGAAGAAAGAATATGGAGGAAAGAAGCGGTACAAGGCTAGACTTGTTGTAAAGGGGTTTGCATAGAAGAAATGTATAGATTTTGATGAAGTATTTTCTATTGTTGTTAAAATGGCTTCAATTAGAACTATTTTAAGTCTAGTGGTGGTAGAAGATTTGCATCTTGAAAAGTTAGATGTAAAAACAACATTTCTCCATGGGGATTTGGAGGAAGAGATTTATATGCAGCAGCCACAAGGGTATGAGGTCAAAGGCAAGGAGAATTTGGTATGCAGGTTGAAGAAGATCTTGTATGTCTTGAAGCAAGCTCCAAGGCAGTGGTATTTGAAATTTGACAGGTTTATGACAAAATAAGGTTATAGTAGATGTCATTCTGACCACTGTGTTTATTTCAAGAGGCTAGATAAGGGAAGATATATTATATTTTTATTGTAGGGTCTAACATCCAAGATATAAATGTCCTCAAAAGGAAGTTAGATAATTCATTTGCGATGAAGGATTTGGGTGCTGCAAAGCAAATCCTTGGTATGAGAATAACAAGAGACAGGAAAAATTGCAAATTGGCATTGTCTTAGGGTGAGTACATACAAAAAGTGCTGGAAATGTTTAGAATGCAGAATGCCAAAGTAGTTAGTACACATTTGGCCTGCCATTTCAAACTAAGTAAGGAAATGTGTCCCAAGACACAGAAAGAGATAGATTACATGTACAGGGTTCCCTATTCATCACTAGTTGGTAGCTTGATGTATGCCATCGTGTGCACAAGACCAGATATTGCACACACAGTGGGAATTGTGAGAAGGTATATGAACAATCCAAGTAAGAACATTGGAAGGAAGTACAGTGGATTCTCAAGTATTTGAGAGGTCCTACCACTCATGCATTATGTTTTGGAGGTTCAAACAATGTTCTATAGGGATATGTTGATGCAGATATGGAAGGTGATAAAGATAGCAGGAAGAGAACCACATGGTATGCCTTTATTGTAGGTGGAACAACATTAAGTTGGATTTCTAAACTACAAATGGTAGTTGCACTTTCAACAATGGAAGCAGAGTATGTTGTTTCTACAGAGGCTAGTAAATAGATGATTTGGTTATAGAGTTTCATGGAGGAATTGGGTAAGAAGTAGGAGAATAGAAGGTTGTACAGTGACAACTAGAGTGCCATTCATCTTGCAAATAACTCAGCCTTCCATTCTAATACTAAACATATCCAGCTCAAGTACCATTTCATATAGTTTGTTCTGGAAGATGAATTGTTGAAGCTGGAAAAGATACACACTAGCCAGAATCCTGTAGACATGTTGACAAAGGTAGTAACCATAGACAAACTAAGTTCCTGCTTGGTTTCAGTTGGCCTTCAAGCATGAAGATGAATATGAGAAATTTTCCAAATCCAAGGTTCAGAGCATAGTCCAGTAAGTGTAGCAGTGGTGGATTTGTTGTGATCAGTATCCAAGTGGGATATTGTTGGTTGTGGAACCTGATAGTCCTTATTCAGAGGTCATATTTCATTTGTGTCTGAATCCCATCTCCTAGAAGGGGTTCGGGGACAATGCCCCCTTAGCGTAAATTTTAGAAGAAAAAAAATGCCTTGTAAAATGTTGTAATTTCATAGTCATGACTTGGTCAATAGTGGGTGATTTATGGGCCCGTGGTATTGGGTGTTCCGTAGTATTTTTCCATGGTATTCACTCTTTAAAAGGGAGACATTTTAATACAGCTGGGTATTGTATCATTGTAAATATATCTATGATTGTGTGAGAGAGTGAAGAGGAAGTTGCAGCGGATGTGTTGCAGGTTGTATCCCTTCATTTGTTGGATCGTATAATAATAAGGACTGGAAATGTTTTTGTGGACGTATCCCATCTTGGGTGAACCATGTTATATTGGTGTCTCTCTTGTAATGTGTTTTATGTGATTTATATTTGCATATTGTTTATTGTTGTTGCTCTGCGATCCTATTTTTCTAATACTTCCTTCCTTGGAGTACATACTCTTCCTCTATTCTGGAATCCTTCTTTTATTTTTGAATCTTTGTTGTGAGCGTGTGGTTTTTCGATCATACGACCTAGATTCCTCATCATTTTCGTTGTCTCCATTTTCCTTGAAGGGACACTTTGAGGCATAGTGGCCTACTCCACATCTAAACCATTTGAAGGGTAACTTGTTTTTGTACTTACGTTGTCCTATTTTTAGCTTCTTGACAAAGTTTGATTCTTCATCCACTAATTCATCACAACAGTGTTTGTCATGGTCATGCGTATCCTTTCATGTGGCTTTAAAAGCGGCTTCCTTTCTAAGGGGAGGCTCCTTCTCGGTTCTCATCTCATATGCAGTGAGAATCCCTTGAAGATCATTGTTCATCGGGTCTTCAAGATTAGCTCTATCTTCTAACACAGAAACCTTAGCATTGAATCTTTGAGGCAAATTCCTCAATATCTTCTATACCATTGTTATAGGTCAAATCTACACTTCTCCGTCCGTGGTCACCTTTAGCTATCGACCACACAAAAGGACGACTTGGATTGAAGAGCATGATGACCTTAGATGATACTTTGACCTGACTTACCCTTCTACAAGCTGACAAAACCCTGAAAAACCTCATGTTTTAACCTATGTGCTACTCTACTTCAGCATACTAGCGCTCATGCCCTACTCCACAAGCTCAATAGTAGCGCACATCTCCTAGTATGCGCTACTCCACTTCAGCAAACTAGCGCACACCTTCAGAAAGTCTGCAAATGCTGGTTGTTAAGCATTGAAGTTGCATATTGTTCGCTACTCCACTGTGAAAAACTTGCACACATCTTAAAATATGATCAAAAATATATTAATTTGATGAATTGGGATTAGTTGCAATTGGTTCTACAACTTCCCCAACTTCCCATTCAACCACTTCTCGATCTAAACTACCTACCTTGTCCAATAAATACAAGGAGGATTGAGGAGAGGGTGTAGACATATGGAGACTCTCATTCACAAGAGGAGAAACTTGCATTAAGGGTTGTTATGCTGGAAGAATTCCAAAGTTAGAGAAGAGCAGGAGCCCAGAGTCCGGTTGCACAAGCATGCTGAATGATCAGGTATAATTTGTACTGATTATTTTCTTTTGACAATAAAGGTTGAAACATCCTTCCTGTCCCAATCAAATGCCTAATGGATTGTGTGTTTGTTTGGTTAAATGCTTGATTGTTCTTGATGTTTAAATTGTATTTCAATTTCATCATTGTTATATCAGTCAAGATACGCTAAGGAAGGTATCTTTGTGTTGCAGGTCTATTGAGCGAAAGATCAATTTGAAGATTGAGCACAAGATCAAGCAAAGCTAGGATCAAACGTCGTTAATAACGTACGTCTTCACGATCCTTGATCTCTTTCCCTTTATAGATGCTTTTGTAATACAATCAATATGTTTACCTGTCACCCGAGAAGTTGATAGTGTCTCTTTCCTTGCTATAGGGTGAATTTCCCGAACAACAGACTGGCGACTCCGTTGGGGAGCCGGTTGTTTTTCTGCTCTAGGAAACCCATTTTGTTGTCTTTCAAGTACTTTGTAATCCTTTTGATCCTCTGAGAGGCCTTGTGGGTCACCCCTACCTGCTTTCCCTTGTCTGACTCAGCCTTTTACACCTTTACAAAGCTTGATTTTTAACCTTTCCTGACTTGTGCACTACTCCTCTATACCTACAGTAGCGCATACCTGAGATTGTGCCCTACTTTCACTACTACACAGTAGCGCACACCTTCTAGAGTGTGCTAGTTTTCCTACTGCACAGTAGAGCACATTCCTGTAACCCTCTGTTTGTTGTAGGGTTTGGATTTCCACCTGTTTGGTTTGGTTTCTAACTTTGTTTTTGGCCTTCTTAACTAGTTTTTGAGGTTTGTAATCCTTCTTTGAGTCTCTTTAGCCTCTCTTGAGTCCCTTTGGTCATCCTTTGGTTACTTGTTTACTTTTGAATTGTCTTGTTTGTTTGTGACTCTTTTTGGAGACCGTGCATTGTTCCTTAGCAAAAAAAGTTGCTCGTCCTTACCCTAGTAGTGTGTTGCAGGTATACAAACCTTTGTGCTTAACACTTGTTGTTTGTTGCAACACTAGTATGCTCTTTGGGTGCCTCATCCTTTGATTTAGGGTTTGGCCCACCTTTTGGAGTCTTTGGGGTGTTTTCAAAAATCTCTTTGAGTCCCGACACTTTTTTATCTCGCTGTCATTTTCAGTATCAAGTAAGTTTGAAGTACCTTAGTTTGCTTCCCATTTGAGTCTTCGTGCTAGTAAGGTTGTCTTTAGTTCACTTGCCTACCTGCTAATTGGCTTAGTGTTCTTGTTTAGGGTTTGGTGCTTTGGAGCAAGTTTCTAAGTTTGCTTTTCGGTTATAAGCATCTCTTATCCCTATTTTCTTTCCACTCTGTTTCCAAGTTTAAAGATTTTTTCCTTTGAAAAAAATTTGTAGGACAAGTCTTTGTCGAATCATTGATTTGACTGTTGTGAACTTTAGAGTCATTTTTCCTTATTTGCATACCTTTTGTAGGTCTTACTTGATTCCGCTTTCAAGTTCTTTTTTCGTTTATATAATAGGAAAAGCAAAATAAGTTTGGTAGTTTAGTGTAGTAAGGCTTATAATCTTCACAGAGTAGCATAGTTTACTTTGTTCTAAATTTGAAAAGAAAACAAAAAAGAAAGCTTTGTTTAAGTTTGCTTAATCTTCATTTTGGAAAGAATATAAAACGAAAAAATAAAAGAGTCTTTTTGATGTTGAAAGTTGTTTCATTTCATGCACTTTACTTTCTGTTGCAACCACACCACACAATGCACTGCCCCACTGAGTAAAAAGTAACCTTAAAAAGAATCTTAATAAAATCAATTAGAAACGATTTTCTTTCTAGGGATACACGACACCAACTAGTCTAGGCTAGAGTTTCGAGCTTAAAACACCTTAAACTACTCGAAGCTTGTTTCATTGCTCAAAAATCGTAGTGCGACTGTCATATAGGTAAACCCATATGTATCAAATATTCCTGGGAAACTCTACTAAAACCAAAGCTAAGCACGAGGCCGTGGAAGATCGGATTTGTTGAGGATATCCTCTCACTTTCCCTTCAACCATAAACCAAGGTCGATTCGCGTACGGGGGTAGCTGAAGACTATCCCCCCAGTATATTTCATACTTATGGTAGCCTTAGTATCAGACCTATAGGATCATACACAGGTGATAGCAGAGGATTATAGCTGTTGTACCTAGGACAGACATGGGAGGAAATCCCTTGCAGGTCTTTGGGAGGGTGATTGGGTGATTCTAGCGCTTGCACCCTTAGTCATTGTATTATGGACCCCGGGTAACTATTCTTCTTCCTTCGTTGATCTGTTCTAGGCCTTCATCATCCCAGAATATTCTCCGGAAGGCGTCTTGTTTGCCTGGTTTGCATACTTAGGATTTTTTAGTGGAATGTTGCTTGCCCCTTAGTCTTAGTGGCCACTAGGTTTTTGCTTAGTTTTATTTTTATATATAATCATGGAAGACCAACAGCTTCATAGGTCTCGAAGGTTGAAAAACCTTCTCCCACTTAGAGTGGAACCACTACCACCACCCAGAAGACAGAGGACGGACTCCAGTGGTTCGTTTGAAACTACTAGTGAAATAGAGGTTCCTGAGGAACCACAACTTGGGACTCCAGATCAGCAAGATCTTAATACAGTCGAGATTGAGGATCTCACTTCTGGTGAGTTTAATACTCCTTTTAATCCTCCTCTGACTGATTTTAACAATCCGCTTCTAATACCTATTGGTTTCTAGCAACCTAATTATAGTGCATATTTGTTCACACCTGGGCATATTATGACTAATCCAGGAGGCGAACAGGGAGTTCCACAGACTCCCACAATAGGTATGAACACAAATACTGTAAATCTTCCTTCCAATGTTATACCGAGTTCGACTCAGCCAATTGTTGTTTCAACTCCATCCTTCAGTTTTAACGCGGGTACATTAGGCATGCCAAGCTCAACAGCTTTGACATCCGCCTCTACCCCTACTTTTGGACCCATTAATACAGTGAATATCAGTCCAACTCTTGCAACTCAACAGTCATATCATATACCGAGTACTTGGATTTCCACACCGAATGTAGGGCCAAACGCCTCTGCAACTATGCCTGTCATGAGTACCATGACCGTGTCGTCCACCTCGACTACCCCTGGTTTTAACACCTTTGCAGGTTACAACATGAATCAAAATAATGTACCTATAGGAAACACCCCTTTTTCTTTGTTTTCAGGAGGAGGGGCTAACATCCTTAATCAACAATATGGTGGGGATAACACCCAGCCTCAGTGGACGAACATTCAGAGTACCAACCAGCTTTCATTTGGATGGGGGAATTTCAACAACACTTTCACACAACAACAGATGGATGGGGCCAACCCCTACCAGCAAATGTCTTGGGGAAACCCCTACTAGCAGATGGTTGGGAGCAACCCCTACCAGCAGATGGCTGGGGGAAACCCCAACCAGCAGTTCATGGGTCAGACTATGGGAAGTTCCCCCTTTATGACCCCAGCTTATCAAATGCCATCTTATAGACCTCGTTTACTGTTTCTGGCAACTCTGAATTTGCCAGATCTTTCCAATTTAATGAATGATCCGGTGTACCATAACACGATGTGGCCACCAGTTCCTACTAAGTTACCTTCGGACATCCCAAAATTTGAAGGAAAAACTGGTGAGGACCCTGGCGATCATGTCACCACTTTCCATTTATGGTGTTCTTCAAACTCATTGAATGAAGATTCTGTTAGGTTGAGACTTTTCCAAAGAACCTTAACCGGCACTGCGGCCAAGTGGTACATTGAGTTACCTGCAGCTACGTTTTTTAATTTTCGGGATCTCGCGACAGTTTTTCTAAACCATTTCCAACTTCCTGTTCAGTACGATTCCGGGACAGATCTTTTGTCTACATTTAGACAGAATAAGGCCACTCATTTATCATATCACATTTAGGAGTGGCGAAGACAGAAGAGGCTCATTAAAGCCAATATACCTCCAGAATTTCTTCTTGAGTGGTATCTGAAATCACTCCTTCCTTAAATTTCTAAGGAAGTAGCTACTTCTAGAGTGTCCTCAGAGGAAGAAGCCATTTTACGGACCCAGCAACTAGACCTTGTTTATGCACAATCTGGGCTACTTTATGAGATTATACCAGATGCACCGCGATCAAACACTGATCTTGGCAGACCTAAACCTGGGCCACATGCTGACAGCATCGTGGGTTCAGTAGATTCTGTAGCTTTTGAAGCATTGACTAAGCAGGTTCATGCCTTATCCGTCAAACAATCGACTGCAGAAGTGACCTCCGTCACAACCTCTCCTTCTACTTCTGAATCTATAAACCAGGTTCAGAACAATCAAAAGGGCCCTCAGCAGCCCAATAACAAAAAGAAGGGCAAGAAAGGAGAGGGGAACCAGTAAAATCCCAAGAACAAAGAGAATTCCAAGGAGGGTAACAAAGAAAAGAAGAAGGTTAAGTTCCCTTGTAAGCTTTGCAAGTAGGATCACCTCACTCACCAATGCCCTCTACTCGAAGAAGCCCAGAAGCTGCTTCAAGAAAAGAAACCTGCCGTACTTAAAGATACATTTCCTAAGGGGTAGGGTTCAGCTTCTGGCACCTCCAAAGCTAGGGGCACTACTCGTGCTTTAGTTGATCAAACTTTCATTAATATGGTTAGCGCGGATGCACTTTTGCAAACGCGAGAAAGAAATTATACCCCGGATGTGTAGAACAAGGATAAAGAGATTCTTGAATCTTCCATTCCTCTCCACATTCCAGTGGATTCGTTGCCCAAGATCCCAAAAGGTGTCTTGAAATGGGCCTCGCACAATCCCAACGCTCGGGCTGCTTCCAACTACAATGTGGTTGAAGATCTAGCCCAGACCCCTTGTGCTATGTCCACCTTAGAAGTTTTTCAAAGTTGTCCTTTACAACGAAATGCACTTCTGGTAGCAATTGGAAGTATGGAATCATCCAACATGACTGCGCGCTTTGATATGTCTGATATCAAATATCAGTTGTTGTACCACGTTTCCCTACAGATAGAAGTGGTTCATGTTCCTATGACCATTAGACGGGCTATCGTAGATGAGGGCGCGTCGATGTGTGTGATGTCCATTTCTTGCTAGAAAGATTTGGGCTCTCCCGAGTTAGCCCCCTCTAACACACTACTTACTGCCTTCAATGGCAGGACATTCCGTCCACACAGAGTTCTACCATCATTTGAAATTACACTTGCCGATAAGACAGTTGCTATAGAGATTGAAGTTTTGGACGCTCCGCTTGATTACAATATGTTATTAGGCAGGAGCTGGACATATGCCATGCGAGCCATTGCATCGGCAGTTTTCCGAGTTGTTATGTTCCCCCACGAAGGAAAGATCGTCACAGTCGATCAACTTTCGTTCTCTCGGCAAAACAACCAAACTTCATCGGATTCCACTATTCCTTTAGTTGATCAATCTGCCCCAATAAGCGAGAGTTTAGGAGCAGGGCTTTACGGGTCATTAATAGGCACTTTTGACCTTCCCTCTCCCATTCTTTTTATGCATTCTAATGTGGGTACGTCTACCGAAACTTTCACGGTTGGTTTAAGGACTGATCCATGGATCCTTCCTACTGTATCAGAACCATCAGTGCCTTTAACCGTTGCAGAAGTAGCCTACATAGAAGCACAACACACTGCAATGGAACATATCGTGACTCCGCCAGTCTCTGTTGAGTCGGATGTGGACTATGCTCCTGCATGGTCAATGGATTCTATCCACTCTTTTGACTGTTTAGACACAGTTTTACCTTCTGATGAAGCCATTTTGGAAGCCGTGATGGTCCTGGACCATCCATGGGAACATATGCATCATAGGTCTTACCTACTTCCAAATCTAGATAGGATAGAGAGAGGAGAATTCTCTATGAGACCCGGTGGATTTGTTGATTTGTCATCTTTCCCTTCTACTTCAAGAGTTGTTTATGCTAAAGGCAATATGGCTAATATATCGAGAACAATCCCGATTAACATTTCCACTAAACTCGGGGTCGTGGAAAACATTTTTATTGGAGCAGACTGTTCTCTAGAAGAGATCGCTCTGTATACCAAGCTTTTTAAAGAATTCCGTGATATTTTTTCCTAGTCTTATGAGGAGATGCCAGGCATCGATCTATCCCTCATTGAGAATGTCATCACTACATACCCTAATGCAAAACCTGTGAGACAAACGCTCTGTCCTGTGAATCCTTGAAAAGCGGCCGCCATTAAGGCAGAGGTTGAAAAATTGCTTAAAGCTGGATTTATCTACCCGATTGACATGACGGAATGGGTTTCAAACCCTCTTCCAGTTGATAAAAAGCAAGGTACCATCCAAGTTTGTACCGACTTCCGGGACTTGAATAAATCTTGTCCGAAAGATAACTATCCCACACCAATTATCGACCAAATCATAGATGCATGTGCGGGACACGAGATGTTTTCTTTCATGGATGGATTTTCGGGGTATAATCAAATCCAAATCAAACCCAAATATCAACACAAAACAACTTTCATTTTCCCGTGGGGAACCTTTGCTTACCGGAAGATGCCGTTTGGCTGAAAGAATGCTGGAGCTACTTTCCAGCGAGCAATGAATTTCACTTTTCACGATATCAAGCACATAGTTGAACCTTACTTGGATGACCTCCCGGCGCAATCTCGAAAGAGACGGGATCATCCAGCTCATTTGAGACTTGTGTTTGAATGATGCAGACAATGTAATATTCAACTGAATCCTAACAAGTGTGTATTCTGCATCGAATCGGGACATTTACTGGGTTTTATTGTATCCAGTCGTGGCATAATGGTCGACCCGTTAAAAGTTGAGGTGATTGTAAATCTGCCTCCTCCTCGCACCTTGCGACAACTTCAAAGTATGCAAGGCATGTCTAACTTCTCGCGACGCTTTATCATAAACTATGCTAAGATCACAAAAGGTTTTATGAGACTGCTTAAACAAGATACCTACTTCGTGTGGGATGAGGCTGCTCAAGCATCGTTTGAGGCCTTGAAAAAGGCACTACTTTCAGCCCCCTTGTTAAGCCCGCCTGATTATGCAAAATATTTTATCTTATATCTAGCGGCATCTGTTTACACAAATGGTATAGTATTAGTTCAGGAGGATGACACGCTCCAAGAGCATGTTGTTTACTATCTCTCGCGCGCATTGATAGCTCCTGAGATTAAATATTCGCATGTTGAGAAGTTAGCACTAGCTGCAGTCTATGCGGTACAGAGGCTTCGTCACTACATCCTTTTACGAACAACTACTGTGATAGCAGAAGTCAATCCTTTTCAATATGTTCTCATTCGACACATCATCGGTGGGAAGTACAATAAATGGATTGTAATCTTACAAGAGTTCGATTTGGTCTTTCAATTGGCTAAGTCAAAAAAATCACTAGTGTTCGCTGAGTTAATCTCAGAGTTTCCGAGTGACTTAGAGCATATCGAGGAAGAATCATCATTCCCAGATGAACATATCTTCCTTATTGCCTCCTCTGACCCATGGTACGGGGATATCTTAGTATATCTCCAGACCTTGAGGTGTCCTACCACTTTTTCTAGAGAAGAACGACGCAAACTGAAAAGTCATGCGAAAAACTATCTCATCATTTCTGATACTTTGTATAGACGTGGGATAGATTCCATCTTACGACGTTGTTTGACTTTAGAAGAAGCAGAATCAGTATTGAATGATGCCCACAGTGGAGCCTGTGGGGGCCATCTTTCTGGGTTGGCAACAACCCAGAAAATACTACGTGCCGGGTATTTTTGGCCCACAATCTTTAAAGATTGTGTGGAAGCTGTGAAACGCTGTCGTCTGTGTCAGTTTTTCACTAGGAAAATGAGAGCACATCCAACTTCTCTTCATCCTATGATTATAGCAGGTCCCTTTACAAAATGGGGGGTTGATTATTATGACTTGCAATCCAGTTTTGGCTGGAGTACATCATTATATCATCGTTGTCGTCGACTACTTCACCAAGTGGGCCGAGGCAATGCCTACTGTCAAGGCAGATGGAGAAACTGCCACTTATTTTGTATTCAATCAGATTATTGCAAGGTTCAGCATACCCAAAGAAATTGTGACTGATCACGGCAGTCATTTTCAGAATAGCATGATGACCGATTTGTACACGATGTTAGGTTTTCGGCAAGAACATTCGTCTTCATATTATCCACAGGCGAACGGACAAGTCAAAGTAGTTAACAAAACTTTAAAGGTAATTCTACAAAGAACTGTTAATGCCAGTCAAAATAACTGGCACATCATGCTATACCCTGCTCTTTGGTCTTACCGAGAGAATGTAAAGACTTCTACCGGGTTCTCTCCCTTCCAACTTGTGCATGGGATAGAAGCAGTTGTTCTAACTGAATGCAAGATTCCTTCGTTAAAATTGGTTGTCCAACTACTACCAGATACTTCAGCACTGGAAGAACGTTTGTTGCATTTAGAACATCTAGATGAGCAGCACCGTGACGTGCTCACAACAAACGAAGTTCATAAGAAACGATTCAAAGGACAATACGACAAGTCTGTCAGACCTAGGGTGTTTCTTGAAGGAGACCTTGTTCTACTTTGGGATAAGGAACCTTTAGGACCTGGCAAGTTCAAATCCATGTGGCTCGGTCCTTACATAATTTCTAAGGTACTAAAGAAAGGTGCTTACGAGCTAACATATTATGAAGGTAATAAGCTGCCTGAGCCTAGAAATGGGCTCTACCTGAAGAAGTAATACGCTTAGGCATTTGTGCTTTTTCTTGTAACATAGCTGTATATTTTGTAGAGCTAGTTTTTGCTTGTGCTTGTTAATTAACCTTATGTGTGTCTGCATTTCATGTATCAGATGTCGACTGAACATTTCTTAGGATTTTTTTATGGCGCTAGTCGCCACACCCGACAGTTGGCTTCACCAGCTTGGGTCATTTACTCACCAGCTGGCCAACTGTTCTCTTCAGGGGGGGTTTGTTTGGGTCCCACTACAAACAATGTGGCTGAGTACAGTGCAGTTATAGAACTTCTCCGAGATGCTCTTATTCATGGAATTTCGCATTTGGAGTTAAGACTTGATTCGCAACTAGTTGTATTTCAGTTAACGGGTGTTTACCATATTAGAGATCTTGTTTTGCTACGACAGTTTTTGCGAGTTAGATTATTGGAAAGACAGTTTGATTCCATCATATATCAACACATTCCAAGAAATTTAAATGCATTAGTTGATTCATTTGCAAATTATGTCTTAGATTGGCATTTGTATCATACATTTCTATAAATAGCATTTCACACATAAAGTTAAACACACACACATGTAAATAACCAATACTATATATATATCCGATACAGTATCAAAAAATATAATATGGGTTTTGGATCATAAGTCTACCACAAGTCATGTCATAAGATAGAAAACTGGGCTCGGTGGCCTCAAAAATATACATAAAATATCCATCTCCTAAGGAGAAGGAGGGGCCTCATCGACATCTACTGCCTCCCGATAACATATGACCAACCTAGCTATTTTCCGCTACAACCTAAGCAATGCGGAGGGCACACCAACTACATCTTCCTGCATATCAATAGGAATCCTCTCAATCTGACATGCAGGAACATCATGATTCAACCGACTCACTTTCCTCTCTAGAGTCCCTAACATAGCATTAGTTGCACCCACATCTGTTGGCCTCACGGAGATAGTAGGATGTCCCTCGGGACGAATCAGTCCAATATCTGCATGTGACACTTGTTTAGTACTTCAAAATCCATCATAAAAATCATATACTTGAAAATTTGAAAAAATTAAATAATTCTCAAAACAAAAACATACCTATATCTCCCCAGGCACCACCTGGAGGAAGTACCAGCTCTGGATCATGACGGAAGTCTAAACCAGCATACGGAAACTGCTCGAATGCCGGCACCTATCTCTCCCACCACCCCCATAAATCATCAGTATGATAGCAAAAGTGGCTTTCACCACCACCTTGGAGGAGAAAAATGTCACCCCAATGACCCAATCTTGGTTCACGAGGATTGACTGGAGGTAGGGGCATGCCCAAGCTAAGAGCAGGTACCCTCTCGAAGAAGAAGGTACATAGGATGCTGCCATATCCAAATTTGAGGAATATTGGTTGAAATGCAAGTTGGGTTGATTTTAACTTACTTGGTGGAGGCGAAATGTCGATTGGTTGCTTGAATTGATTGCCACGGAGAATTGAAATTCAAAGTTTGCTCCCAAAATCTTGCCCTACAAATCCAAAATGATATTTGAGTTTTTAATTTGAAATTATATATATGAATTGAAATTTAATTTTTACCCACTTTTGTAAAAACTCTATAGTTTCAAATTCTATCAAAAAGTTCTATTTAATCATTGAATAGCAACAAGTGGTAGTAAAGCAATTTCAAACAATATTCCTCAAATTTTCACGTAGTTTATGGTTAGAATTTCATATCATTAAAGATTTTTTTGTCGCGATTACTGACATGTTTGTTGAGATCCTAGTTTTTGGCAAATTATGAGTCATGATCCTAGAAGCTGTCATTTAAGTCATTTTAAGCTCTTGTTTGGACTATTGAAACCTAAACAAGATCACCGAGCAAACTTGTCCTCTTCAAGCTCGTTAAAGGAACTGAAGGCCCATCCACCTAGGTACAGAATTACCCCTTTTCCGGGCCTTGGTGGATAACTTACGGAAAAGGTATACTCTAGGTATACTCTTGTATGCACTAGAAGAGTTCTTCTTCCATTGTTTTACACTTTTTCGGGGGAGGAGACTAATTTTACGAAAAAGAACCTCTTGGAGCCATTCCTTAGGGTTTTCAGACTCTCTAAATATCAAAACACTAGGCAAGCATTAACCTACTTGGGCTTGATGTGAAATCCACGAGAGGGTGAATAGAGGATTGTTTAATTTTTTCAGACTCTATAAACAGGAAAACACCGGCGAGCATTAACCTACTTGGGATCGATATTAAAATCCACGAGTAGGTGTATGGAGTTATTTTTTAAGTTTTTTAGACTCCTTAAAATTGAAAACACCGACGAGCAAGAACAGATCTCGGCTCGATACTAAAATCCAGAGATCAGTAAAATAGAGTAATCTTCTATCTCCTCTTCAAACTCTATAATCAATGAAGAAGGTCTTGAGTCTTCCTCCCATGGGCTCGTTAAAATTTTCACATGGTTGGACTTATTGAGTTTTCATTCTTTCTTGGACTCATTAAAACAACAAGAAAGGTATTCTTTTATCTAAAAAGAATAAGGGATAAGAAGGATGTATCATATCTTCAGTTTCAAAGGCAGTTCATTCAGTCCTATCCTTGAACACAGCACCTACTTGATTCTATCATGTCAGTTGGGCTAATTTTTTTACCTTAGGGTGAACCTGATCTCCGAGTTGTTTACTCCCCCGGTTGGTTATTCTTCCAACCATATGGAGGGTCTGCTAATGTCTCCTACATTACAGGCTTATATCATTTCCCCATTATGTTGAAAACTGCCTAAGTCATTTTGTGTCGTGCTCACTGTTCAAGTATATATCCCGTGTCAGCCATTCTTGCAGTTTACCTTGACCTCATGTGTTGGCCATCCTAGTGTCAGTCTTGTTACGTATATTACTCCATATCAGCTCATACCAGTTGAGTGTCCCTCGTGTTGGATTATGGAGGATGCTTTAATGCCTCCCTTCCAATGGACTTCTTCCCATCGACATCAACTCATCTTGCTCTGGGAATGAAGTTTATAGTTTCGGTTAGTACCTTAGAGATTGCAATCACAGTGGCAATTTTCCTCACTGTTGAATCATGAGAATACATCAATGTCTCTTATTCGACAAGTTCCTCAAGTGTTCGACTCCAAGTCCAATTATTCACACTTATTAGATCGTACTAGGTACCTTGGGCCCCATTATCATTATCGGTGGAAGCCCTCGCGTTTGTTAACGGTATACATCAAGGACTGGTAATCAAACGAAACCCCCCATGTTCGACTTTCAGCTCATTTATTCACATGGTTAGGGTTTGTACCTTGGGTTGTTTTGGGTGAAGACCTTGGGATGTTGATGACATCACCTCATTATGTTATCACCCAAGTTGCGCAAGACTGAGCCTCACTTATATTTGGCTCTCCATGAGACATAGATCCAGTTTGACGTTATGGCTATGATCTCTCAGTTTGACATGGATCCACACTTGTATTTCAAGTGGCCATGCTATATATACATCTCCTAGTTATGTATCGGAGATCATGTTGTATCACACTATACATCTATATGATTTCAAGATTGTAATTGCTCGCTGACCTTGATCTGTGTTTCAGGTGCTTCTGTGACTTGGTTCTGCGGTTTCTTGCTCCTCCTCTGACTTGGAATTATAATGTATTTCAGCCATCATTTCCCTCTGACCTCACACATTAGGGGGCATCTGTTATAGGTAAAATATGCACTTCTCCATTCGTGGTCACCTTTAGCTATCGACCACACAAAAGGACAACTTGGATTGAAGAGCATGATGACGTTAGCTGATACTTTGACCCGACCTACCCTTCTGCAAGATGACAAAACCCTGAAAAACCTCATGTTTTAACCTGTTTGCTACTCTACTTCAGCATACTAGCGCTCATTCCATACTCCACGGGCTCAATAGTAGTGCACATCTCCTAGTATGCGCTACTCCACTTCAACAAACTAGTGCACACCTTCAGAAAGTCTGCAAACACTGGTTGTTAAGCACTGAAGTTGCATATTGTGCGCTACTCCACTGTGAAAAACTCATGCACATCTTAAAATATGATCAAAAATATATTAATTTGACTAATTGGGATTAGTTGCAGTTGGTTCTGCAACTTCCCCAACTTCCCATTCAACCACCTCTCGATCTAAACTGCCTACCTTGTCCAATAAATACAAGGAGGATTGAGGAGAGGGGTTAGACATATGGAGACTCTCATTCACAAGAGGAGAAACTTGCATTAAGGGTTGTTATGTTGGAAGAATTCCAAAGTTAGAGAAGAGCAGGAGCCCAGAGTCTGGTTGCACAAGCATGCTGCATGATCAGGTATACTTTGTACTGATTATTTGCTTTTGACAATAATGGTTGAAACATCCTTCTTGTACCAATCAAATGCCTAATGGTTTGTGTGTTTGTTTGGTTAAATGCTTGACTGTTCTTGATGTTTAAATTGTATTTCAATTTCATCATTGTTATATCAATCAAGATACGCTGAGGAAGGTATCTTTGTGTTGCAATTCTATTGAGCGAAAGATCAAGTTGAAGATTGAGCGCAAGATCAAGCAAAGCTAGGATCAAACGTCATTAATAAGGTATGTCTTCAAGATCCTTGATCTCTTTCCCTTTATAGATGCTTTTGTAATACAATCAATATGTTTACCTGTCACCCTAGAAGTTGATAGTGTCTCTTTCCTTGCTATAGGGTGAATTTCCCGAACAACAACCACTAATTCTTCGTCTAGTGTGACCCCAAGACTCTTGACAGAATTGAATAACTAATATACTCTTAAGAAGTAAGATGTAATGTTCTCTTCATCTTTCATCCTTAGTGATTCAAATTGCACAGATTAATTCTGCAACTTTGATTTCTTTACCTTTGTTAGCACTATTTGTGGGTTAAATAGGTGGAAAGGGTTTGATCCCTGCAAATAATGAGTAAGGTCTTAGATTTCTAAGTCATATGGCCCATAAGGCTGCAAATAAGAGCGTTGAATGTTTCTATCTAGGTTCAGAATGGAAATGATCGAGAATCTTAAGTTTTAACATTGCAAATGAGGGTAAAGTGTAAAAAATCCGCTCAAAGTTATATGAAGGCACAAATGAACGGAGCGGATCTATGGCATGGGAGATCGACGGCTGCAAAGCGAATTCACAAAGGTAATATGCATAGTTAGAGCATAGGCGGAGTGTTTCTTACCCGCGAGCAAGTCGACAGTCAGATCAACATACGGGGAAAGGGATCTACGGTCATGAAACAGTTCATCGATTTAATATGCATGGAGGAATGAACTTTTCAAATCTACGAAGTGGAGGTAGGCTCCACATAGTTCGACAGTGCAGATCTAGCAGAGATGAGCATCAACGGTGGTTATGGACTTCGCAAATACAACATGCGCGGATAAACTAACTTTCTGTATTTGCGTACTTTGGTAAAGGCCACGCTTTTGGATGGTCGGGATGCAGACAAGACTCAGATCCGCGGTCAGCATTGGCTTCGCAGGATAAAGGTGCAGGGAAGACTACATTTGAAAGGTTGAAGACAGCGAAGGATTGCGGAGTTAAACAGGGAAAGAGATCAATAGCACAAGATCGATCATGCAGATGGATGGCTCAAAGAATTCATTTATCGCAAAGGTGCAAGAATGATATGAAAGGAAAAATAATATAAAAATGAAATGCACGGAGTTTCAGGTTCTTGTTTGTCTTGTGCATTGGAAAGCGAAAGCCGGCGACAGTGCAGAAAGAAGCCACCTCAGAACGAATCTTGGACCAGCCGTCAGTAAACCAGGTAGGCCTCTTGTCCTCATAGAAACTATTTAAATGGATGATCTTGGAGAAGTATACCCCTAGGTTTTGAACATCAGAAAATAGAAGAACTATTAGAAGATAAGGATGTTGAGATCTATGATACAGTACTGCTGAATGGACCTATCGAAGCAGTGAAAGACAGACTGAAGCTTATTAGAGGCCAGGGTATAGATGTCCATAATGTTTACAGGTCTTTCTTCCAGTTTTTCTCAGTCAACCAAACCCTAAATTGCCCTTAATTCGTCGACTGGTGCACTACTAATTATTCCTCCTCTGAGAGGGTAATTATGGATGCATCCAGCTCGAAAATATTGTGTCCAGTCAGTCCTGTCATTTTGAGAAAATCCCTTTCAATACCAGATGATTTCAGTCAAAAATACAAATAGTATAAGGAAGAGTCCATAATTCAGTATTTTAGAAAGTCTCCAACCGAAAATAGGCAGGGTTTCTTCAGAGTTTTCCTAAGACCTAGTGTCTCATTGCAGGACCAACCATTCTCAATTGAGGTTAGTCTTTTTACGGAAGAAACAAAGTGTGTCATAACCATGATATGTCAATTTTTAGGATTAGATACTTACATGTATGTTATTGAACCCTTGATGAGTCTTTATTTGTCCTTAGCACCTGTCCATTTGAGTTTGAAGAGTCCAACCAGTCAGTCCAGTGTTCATGCCTAATTTGATGAGTTCTTAGCTAAGAATATACATTCTTATCTAGTGAACTTCCACAGCACCAAAAGTTTCAAATTTCAGTCCTATTTATTAAGGATTTTTTTATCATTTAATGAAGAAAATTTACAAGTTATTGAGATGATGCTCACAAAGGAAATGAACACATATTACAGCAATTTTATGCACAACCTTATGTCATAGGTTTACAATGTTTTTTATCAGAAGAGATTGCCCAGAGTGTTGACAGAGATGACAGAGATGTTGCAACCTTCTCTTCAAAATAAAATAGGTGATTGGTTTCTCTTGGAACACGGCACAATAATCAGAGTATATGGGTTTTCTCATCCATCTTATGATGTACTGCCAACATTTTTAACTACTAGATTGTTTGCTCTGGAATTGATCAGGAAAAAGTTAAGGGTAGAAATTGAACATTTCCTAGATCATAAGAAAGCTTCAGACATTACATTTCCATGGGTTGTAGGCCCATTCATCATTAAGAATAAAGTTGCCCTTTCAGCCATTGAATGTTTGTTAAGAGAAATGGGATTTCAAACAAAATATGCCATCAACTATGATCCTCATCACATTATCTCCAACAGAAGGCAAGACAGTAAAAGAAAAGGCTTTGAGCACTTTGAGCTTGCAGGTCTAGCAGAGACTGCAAACTGGTTGGAGTATCCCTGTAAAGGTCAGAAGGATGTAGATATGCAGGAAGACTCCACCTCCCTTGTACATAAATACACATCACCACAACCTGGCACCTCCAGCTTGGTCCCAGCAGTTGGAGCAATTATACCCCTGGCCAGTGGCTCTAAGAGATCCAATAAGATGAAGGTTTTTGATGTCATGGACATAGAGGATGAGGACACAGAAAGAGCCCCAAAGAGACAAAAAGTGGAAGAAGCAGGGCAGCAGATTGTACCGGTGACGACTGGTCAAGGTAAGAGGAAGTAGGTGAAGGCCAAAGTACCTGCCTTCGAAATCAGGGAGTATGTATTTGACAAAGAAGCTACTGATATTGTTGCAGAAGGAAAGAGCAGATCAGAGCTGTTGGATAAATTAAAAGGGAATAAAGATGCATCTTCAGAAGAATCAAAGTTGTATGTAGAGGTTAGACAGATCTCTAACAAGGATGTATCCCTAGTCACTGTCAGAAGCCATGCTCAGAACACTTTGAATTTGGCCCTAGCCACTAAAAATAAGGCCACTAAAGTGATAATGAACCTAGAGTATATTCATGTTCCTGACATTATAAATCTACATAGGTAAACTGGAGATATTATTTATGCTAAGTTGTTGAAGCCTTCATTGGAGTTGTCAAAGTTGCAGTCTAGGAAGAGCAAGATTGAGAATCAGCTCAGGCAGGAAAAGGTGGAGAATAAATCACACAAGGCACAGATTAAAAATTTGCAAACATAATTGTTGGCCACTAAAGCCAAATAGATAAAAGGGCCAGCATACAAAATATATTGAATGAGAAGGACAATACTATTTAGACACTAAATAAGAAACTAAAGACTCCTTCCACACAATTGATAGAAGCATCTGAGTTGACAGAGCTTGAAAAGAAGAAAGAGGAGCTGAAAAATGAATTGACAGATTGTAAAGCCAAATTATTGAAGTTTGAAGAGAAAGAAAAGAAATGGAAAAAGGATATGTCCCTTATAGTGGAGAGCGAGAAGAATCTAAAGGCCAAATCTGAAGATTTGGAAAAGAAATTGAAAGAGAAAGGTAAAGAGTTGGAGAATATGATCACCTCTTCCTCCATTGAATCTGGAGATTTTTCCATTGTTCAAGCTATGGCACAAGTAAGTCTGAAGGACTTAGAGCTGGAAAAGTTGCAGAAACAAAACACAAATCTGGAAAGCATGGTTTCAAAGGAAGAACAAGAGAAAAGGGCTTGGGAATCCAAATACCAAGAAATACAGGTTAAGAATGAACAATTGATGAAGCAGGTTACAGGTCAATCATCACTATAGGAGGAAAAACAGGTAATTTGGGATGATGTCATTGCAAAAGAAGACAAATTTAGACCCTATCTTGACTTTGTTTTGGACAAAGAGGTTGTAATTAAATTGTCCAAACAAAGTGTAACATCAGTAAAAATAAAAGTTGAATAAGAAGCCCATTGAATGTGTTGAAAATGCCATAGAGTTTTTAAATGGGTTAACTAGGGATGAATTGAAAGAAGTAGGCATAAAAGACAGAATATCTACTATTATTTGGGCCAGTAAGGTGGTAAATAAACATCAGTAGTTAGATACAATTCAGGCCAGGATAGATATTATGGCACACCAAGTGAAGCTCTTTAGATATATGTTTGATCCTTTGTTCAAGAAAGGGATTCCACTCTTTTGGGAAGAATATGGTACCATGATGACACAAAAGGAGTATCAAGGCAGGTTGATGGAATGCAGGTTGGATCATGCAAACTTTGTTGACATGAGCCAATCACTATCAGGTAAAACAGTTGTGGACAAGCTGGCAAAGGAGTTTGAGTTGGTCTTGATTTTCAAAGAGGCATGTGCACACCTACATATATATTCATACGAATATCATGTGGAGCTATGAGTATTTCTAAAGGAGGTGGCCACTACATATTTTCCAGCTGCCGACCAATGGAAGATTGTGGAGAAATATGGAAAATCCAAGCTAACGCTACATGCATAAGGATTTTGAAGATCATGGAGATTTTGCAGTCTGAAGAATTAGTTACTTAGGATTTTGTTTATTTACAAGGAGTTGTTACTAGTTAGTAGATGTTCATTGACACATGTAAAGGCAATTAAGTCTATTTGTCAGCACTTGTTATTTCTATTGTAACTGATTCTCAAAGATGATGGACCTGTCTGTGTAGGTGTCATCGCAATTGTAACAACTTTATGTTGGGGTGACTCGAGCCTGAGGGTTGTCTGCTCCTATATATTCACATGTAATAGAGAGGAAAATGGATTGGAACCTGTGAGAAATGGGTTGTGTATTGTGAGACTTACCTTTAATAAAATCATAGCGTTGAAGCTGGTTTTTTGCAGAGATTCATGTGTTGTTTATGTTGCAGTCTGTTTTCCCTATCTTATGTGAATGTGTATCATGTTTATTACTTCCATAATGTTTTCCTTCATGTCTGAAATAAGTGTTTAATAGTACATAATTCATACTTATATGCTATGTCTATTGTTTCATATATTTACAAATATTTCCACTAAAGTTAACATTGAATTCATCCTAGTTAGATGCTCATGTTAATGGATTGTTCTTTATTTCTTCTTTCCCACCAGACCAAATCATTTTGACTGTGACTGAATGGATACCTTGCCTATGTTATAAAGTTCCATGCAGCAGCACTGTAATTTGATATATTTGTTTATTTTGACTCCACTTCCCAATGAATGCTTACCTTGTTTCAACCAAACAACAATCTGATTTTAATTTTTACTCATATATCTGGCCTTGTTAAACAATCAGGGAGGGATCCCTCTCTGGAAAGAAAGAAGCCAACTCTCTTTCCTAAAGTTTTGTTTTTTGGTAACCTTGAGATGTCCTTTTATACAACCTGAGGTACATTTTAAGTGCTAACAACCTTATCGTCGCCTTCATAGATACCTCTGAGTTTGTCCCAAACTTTCTTGATTGTTGCGCAGTGCATAACCTTGACGAAATCGTCACCTAACAGGCCACATAGTAGAGCATTTCTGTATTTTTCAGTGCTTTCATATATTATCCTTTATGTTGGATTAACTGGAACAACTGTCGGGACATCACAACCATCAACAATAGATTTCCAAACATCTGCTCCCAATGATTGTAAATAAACGTCCATATAAACCTTCTAGAAAATATAAATGGTGTCGTCAAACCTTGGTGCCCTGTTGGTGGAAAGGCCTTCCTACTTACCCATTTCTATGAAATTATCTATCTTCCAAATATCAATATGTTACTGAAGATACTCGCTCTGATACCAATTGTTGGAATCAATTTAATACTAATAGGGGGGTGAATCAGTATTAGAGTAGTTATTAGCAATGTTTACCTTCTTAAACAGATTAGCATTTACTTAATTCTTATCTTCATTTATCCATAAATAAATAAATAAAATTCATCCATAAATTCACCAAGACAAATAACACAGAACACATGAATTTTGATGTGGAAACCCAATCGAGAGAATACCACAAAATGCTTCTTTATAATGAGAAAGAAACAGTCAAGTAAGCACCAACTAGAAGGAGGCACCGACCCCCTGGTTTTACAGGCTCCGACTTGAAGGAAGCACCAACTCCCTATGTTTCTCCAGCACCAACTGGAAGGAGGCTACAACCCCCTTTCTCCTTGCCATGTCTTGCTGGAAAGATATCAAAATGTGATTCTGACTTACTAAACTTCAACTCCGCGCACTCGTCTAATATTCTAAAGATAATTATTCTATGCAAAGATACTTTCGTATGCAGTCAATTCTCGATTATTGAGCTGCATACATCACTTGACTTAGCATTCCTCTCAATTCACACTTTTGTTGATGTCTTTCTTTGTGTACTGTGTGCTCGATGATACTTTAGTATGCGATGAGGTAAGCTATTTCATTTTGTTACGGCACTACTGCTTTCACCAACTAATATTGTGCTTTTACTTGAGATTTTTCTACTCTGAGATATTGCACTAGTAACATATAGAACTATGCACTTACTGATGGGTTTGTTCTATATAAGTGCCATAGTATTTTAGACAATCTGCGACATGATGTGCATCAATATATTCGTCCTTTCATTTTAACACACTTGTCTCATATCATCTACATCATTATGTTCCCAGTAGATCCTGCTACTACTATGTCGTCATGCATCAAATGGACTTCTTAAATTGGCACACTTTTACTTATGCTTATATGCATTAGCTAGACATCTGCACATCATCTTAAATACTTTAGTTCTGTCTTTGCGCTTTTTTCTTTACAACTACTATGACTATCGGCATGCTGACAATAATATTGTCATTCAAAACATCAAGAACTTTCGCATACTTCAAATTTATTCCTTTCAGTACTTGTGCATCCGTCATATATATACATCATTCTACACACCATCAATTTTGTATTATGTTGCATGTGTGCTCTTGGATTCTCACTAGATCATTATGTTCTGTCCTCGAGCCCTTTGATGCCCCGAATATCAAACTGCAACAAACACTTAAAGCTATTATGCTTTCACCATCAATATTACTTCAAATATCCAACTTGCATCTCTATTTATACAAGTCTTGCACGGATTGTATGCCCACAAGTTGGTTGTTGCAACCCTTCTTCCATACTTCAAGGATTGTGCATTTTCCATATGTCATCTTCTACACTATTGATGTGTCATCCTTTGTGTGTATTGCACCTTCATGGTCCACAACTTAGTGGTACTTTACACCTTGGTCGTGTACTCTTGCGCTCTTGATGTACCATCACTTTGAGGTATGTGTGCAACCTGCTTCTCAACTTGGTATGTATTCAAACTTTGGTGTACCATCCCTTGTGGGTAATGCACCCTTTATGTGTTGATGCTTTGCATAATTTGCGCATACTTGGTGTTACTTTGACCTGTGCCTTGTCATCACTTATGGGACTTGAGCACCTGATATTCTATCGGCTATGGAATTTGTTCATAAACTGACTTCAACCACTGTACCCTTCTTGGAACTTGTGGTCCCTTTACAACTGAAAGCATCTTCATATTGGCTTGGACTTGCGTGCTTTTAGGACTGTCTGACCATAGGTTGTTGGCGCACTCCCAAACTCTAACCAAGAAATGTTTGCGCATACCAGAGACTTCATTCAACATGCTTGCACACTTGTATTATTTGCTAAACCAACTCCTTGGCTAATTGTGTACATGTACCATTGTCCAACCAATCTTTTGACTACTACCATGAAAGTGTATGACATGGTGGACTTGAATTTTGCGCAGGTACTACTTGAAGAAGGATACATTTCATGATGTACCTTTCTTATGTACTTATTCACACTGATCATGCATGATGTATTCTTGTTATTCACTTATTCAAACTGGATCTGCATGATATATTCTTGGGAACATATCTTCAGAATGGATGCAATACGTAGATATAGTTTTTCATACTGGCATCAATATCCTTCACCATCCTGTGCAAACACTTCTTCAAAGTGGTTTCCATATACTTATTCACACTTTTGTAGAAATTTTGTATCCACTTTGACATCAATTGACATCAATGACTCAAACTGAATCAGTTAACATCCTTTTTTACATTAGTTGACATCAAATACAACCAAAGTTCAGCACTTTGAAGTTTGTGGGCCAAAAATATCATGCACGTGAGATTTTATGGGTATTTTCCCACCCAGAAAGATGACCACCACATGCTCCAGTGTGGCAATCATTCAAAACTTGTTCCTCTTCCTCATGTACTAAACAATGTCTTAATATTGACTATAATCCTCGATGGTACAAAGTATCCCTTATGATGAGGTATCTTCATGCTTGGTGTTGAATGCGACATTGTTCAATGTTAGAAAATTGAGCACCAATCCTTCGAGTTCAGAGATATTTGATAAATGTCCCATACCGAGGATTGGATGTTGCGATGAGGAATAAATGTTCATTTGCTGAATATTCAATTCCTATTGTTTCCTCTTTATCGCATGGTAAGTCAGACATTAGTTCCGCAAATGTTAATGACTTATTGGATTTAGCATTTATGAACTCAAGATCGAATTCTTGAAAAATTACTATCCATTTCGAATACTTTCCCTCAATGATATGGCAAGATAGAATGTGTTTCAAGGGGTTCATTCCAACCACTATGTTAATTTTTCATGGAAGTATATAATGTCTAAGTCTTTGGACAACAAGAACCGCTTCCAAGGCCAACTTTTCTACCTGCGAATATATGAATTCAGGACCAAAAAGGCCCTTACTAAGATAGTAAATAACATGTTCTTGAGATTAATCATCCTCCTGTACCAATACCATTCCTAAATTGGAGTTGGTTGCTGCCAATTATATCAGAAAGTCTCTACTATAGTTCATAGGACTAAGTACTGAGTTTGACAACAAGGCTTTATTCATTGCATCAAATGAGCGTTGAGCTTGGTCATCCCATATGAATAGTCAATATTTTTTTAGGAGATGCGTGAAACCTTTAGAAATTTTGGCGAAATTGGCGATAAATATTCTACGGAAGTTTACTTTCCCTTATAGGATTTGAAGTTGTCTGATTGTTTTCGGGGGAGGAAATTGTAGTATTGCCACAACCTTGAGGGGATATACCATAATCCCATGCTTGGATACAATGAAACCAAGTAATATCCCAAAGTAGACACAAAATATGCATGTATGTGGGTTCAACCTAATGTTGTACTTATGGCATCTGATGAACACGACACATAAATGTGCACAATGTATGGCTCTTGTCCTAGACTTAGCTCCTAAGTCATCAAGATAAACCTCAATGATTTTCTTGATATCGTGGAATGCATATGACATGGCTCGCTGAAAAGTGGCCAGGAATTTTTAAGGCCGAATGGCATTTTACAATATGCAAAATTCCCCTAAGGGCAAATGAAAGTTGTTTTGTGTTGGCCTTATTTTTAATCTTAATTTGGTTGTAATAGAAGAATCTGTCCATAAATGAAAATATTTCGTTACCAGCACATTCATTTATAATTTGGTCGATGAAGGGGGGTGGGATAATTTTCTTTGGGATAATCCAAATTCTGACATAAAGTAGTAGACACATATTGTTCCTTGCTTCTTATCAATAGTAATGGGATTGGATACCCACTCAATTAAAGGTATGGGATATATGAAGCTATATTTTAAGATATTTTCAACTTCTACTTTTATTGCAGCTGATTTTTTGGGATTAACCAAACTTAACTTCTGTCACACAGGTTTTGTCACCTACCCAATTTTTTAGAATAATTATTTTCTACTATTATCCTTTTTACAAAAATACTTTGCGTTAAATTATAATTACAAGTTTGTAATTATGACCAAGTAGGTCAAAAATGAATGTAATGACTCATTATTATTATTTAATAAATAAAAATGGGAGACAAACACTCAAGAAAGTTGTTATAAGAGTGTCCACTGGCCTACTAGGAGGAATGGAAGCTGCTGGAAGGATGGGGACAGATGGCAGCATTTGCACTCTACCAATAGTTGTTGGTATGGGACAACTCCCCCTAATTTTGTGGCATTTCCCCCTCCAGGTGGAGGGAGGTGAGCAGGTAGCTCACTAATGACCAGTTAATTACAAAAAGACCTAGGCAGCCTATAAAGGGCAATTCGAATTGAGCAGGGAGCTCTTATAATGTTTTCTGCAGAAACATTCCTCATGCTCATTAGGTGATGGCTGAGAGATTCGAATAGGGGAGGCTGTGGAGAGTGCAAGTATAAGTCTGCAAATGTTATGAGAAGGACAGACCAGAGGTGTTGGTGTTGGTCCCATTGATTACTAAGCCTGTAAGGATGGATATATATATATTCTTGCTGCTGCAAGTAGAAGCCTTAAGCTGCAGAACCTCCTTCCTCCTGGTGGATCAGTGGACAGGATCAGGGGTCCTAAGGCAGACATCTTGGCTGCTTGGGAGCAGGTTGGGTGTGTTGGCTTCTTTCTGGATAGACCTGGGTTTTCAGGATGCGCAGCAACAAACACCCCTTTGGCGCACTAGCCCTTTCGGCAACGAGCTGCGCAGCAGCCCGAAGTCTCACCCGAAGTGGCTATGGGGGGGATAAGGAATCAAGTTTCCTTAACCTAGGTGATGTGGAGTCTACAGTATTCTCTCTTCCCTTCTTGGAGGTAACCCCTGAACAGAGTGTCTTACTCTTTCACAGGTCTCCCAGCGCTACATCGCTGGAACTCACTCTTCTCAGCCGAGCTGCGCAGTAGCTCCGCACCTGTGCACGAGTCTTTTACCCGCTACCTCCGATACACTATGTATCGTCTCTGCCCTTGCGCCACAGCACAGTAACACACTCCTTTAGCGCTGCGGAAACAGTGTTCTTACAGACTCCTTTGACAGTGCACAAGTACAACTTCTAAGGGAGCTTTCAGGATTTACTTTACATAATCATTCATAAAGATAGCAAAACATTCATAGAAACATAGACAGTAAAGCAAAGAAATGCAATCACATATAGCATCACCACAACAACAAGAATTATGTGGTTCACTTCCAGGAGGGAAGCTACGTCCACGGGAACTATGTTTTATATTATCTTGAGACGGGGATAACACAGTTCCACTACGCACACAGCTGCAGCCTTAGATCTTTCGAGGAAACTCCACGCACACAGTTGGGAGCCCTTCTCTTAGATATATTCTCTTCTTCTACAGACATTACCATGAAAAAGACATACAATTACATTCCCCTCTCAGTCCTCTCGCGACTGGTCGATACATGCAATGGCCCTTACGCCAAGCGGTCTCCCTACGAGATCGCGGCCTTCTTACATACACAAAATGATCATTAACAGCTTGAAAGATACAACAATACAGATGACTTAGACATCAACTTAGACTGTCCGTGTAACTCAGTAACTATCTAACTATCTAACCCTTTTCCCTTTTTCAATTACACATATATATAGGTGGCCCTGAGGTTCGCACCTTTAAAAAACTGTGGGCCTTTCCCAACAGTGATCCCCAAAAACCCTAACCGTGAACACGGCTAGGTGTACTGTAGGCGCCTCTTGCAGTCATGTCGCAGCTTCCTACAGACTCTGTGATTTCCAGCGTAGATCATGGATATGGGCGCCGCTTCATCGTTCTTTGCTCCTTGTCCTTCGCCTTCAATGCTTCGGCCCGTTGCTCTGCCTTGGTCCAAGCAACCATAACTCCTGTACTTTGCCTTAATGAGGGTAGCTGAGCCCTCTATTCTGCCGCTTCATTTACTGTGGTGGTTGATCTTTCTACTCAGCCACCTTATTTACTCTTTCCTTTGACTTGTGCACGCGAGCTCCACGATTTCCGGCCCGCAATCTGCGGTGAGCTCATCCATCTGGCGCCGTACCGCGCACTATTCATTTCTGCCCAAAAATGGTGCTTTTCCTCAAAATTAGCACTTTCCTCCAAAACTTAGTGCTTTTTCCTAAAACTTGGCAGCTTTGCCATAGCTGTGGCCTATGCTCCAACAGGCCCCTAACACTTACTTATGGCTCATCCCCGAGCCACTCGCACTAGCTTGCGGTCATTTTCCTTGTGCATCTGACTTTGCTTGGGTCGCAGCGAAGGCTTGCTTCCACTGCACAATAGCGGAGTCCATGTCTTGCACGCACTTCGTGGCTATCTGCACCAGGTATGAAGTAGCTTCTTCTACTTCTATGCCATCGACCAACTCTTGAGACTCAGCAAATGCTATGACCTTGGCCTCTGCTTGGGCAGCAAGTTCAGCATACTCATCCATAAACGGGTGAATGATGTTGGCGAGAGTAGCATCTTTGTCTCTGAGCCTTTGCAGTTCTTGCTGGGCTTTGTGGACTTCGCTCATATTCCTTATTTTGGCTAAGCCTTCCAAGGGCTTAGCTTCTTCGTTCAAAACAGTTAGGGACTGTTCTGCTGCTTTCACCTGTTCCAAAAGGGCAACTTTAGAAGGGAGATTCTCGAGCTCAGCCCAAGCCTGCATAGATTGCGTCATTAACTGCTGGGCTTCATCTGTTCTGCACTTCATTTGGGTAGAAGCTATGTGCAGTGCTTCAAGTTGTTCTTGCTTATCATCTACGAGAGGCACTACGACACGAGCTTCCAACTTGGTGAGCTGCTTTCTATGGTCCTCATCCATAGCAACTACTTGTTGTTCTAGGGCTTTCGCCTTTCTGCCAATGCGTTGCACTTTCTCAACTAAAGGAAGGTCTAGTTGAATCTGGCAGGCCGACAGCTCCTGGGCGATTTCATCAACGGCATTCCTTAGCCCAGTGTCTCGTGCTTTGTGAAGTGCAAGCTGCGCAGAGATCTCCTTATAGCCTGCCCTTAGCTCTACTTCCTGCGTCTGCAGTCTTTGATTGGCATGGAATGTGGAGAGCTCCCTAACTCTCAGCTCAGTAGAGACCTGCTCGTGAACCAACTGTAGAGTTTCCAACGGAATTAGTGAAAAATTTATTTCAACAAGGCCAACCGCGCTTACCTGCGGTGCAGCCAGAGGATCTGGGATTTTCATGCTTGTGGGCGGGATGTGGACGACAGTGTGCCTTTCTGTAGGTACTTCAACCCGCTCGATGCTTGTAGATGCTTGCGGTGCCTGTGAACCAGATGCTGGTGCATGGGTCTACGCAACTCGTCCTGCAAGACCTTTCAACTCCACGAGTTGCAGATCCAGAGCACTTCTGATATTGGCCTGAGAGGCAGGCAACTCCTGAAATTGCTCCTTCAAGTACTGGTCGGCAGGGATCTCATAGGGATCTCCAGTCGCTTCTGTGGGGTGCGACAGCTTCTGCTTCTTGGTAGCCGATCCTGACGGACCTTCACCATTCTTTTGCCTGATCTTTTCCTTGCCCTTATCTTTCTCTAGCGCCTCAGGGGGTGGCATCGTGACAGCGTCTTCAGCGGCCTACTTCCATTCATCTGGCCAGGACTTCACAGTGTCCTCCACATCCTGGGTAGTCATTCGGTAGAGCCCTACGGCCCATTCTTTCGACTGAATTCCGCGAGGGCGGAAATAGATTTCATGCAAGTTGGCAGAAAAGACCAACTTCGTTCCATAGAGTTCCTCCATCTCCTCAGTAAGCCTCGGCATCTACAGGATGGTATCCCTGAGAAGATGATAATACTCGAAGAACACGGCGCGGTTCATCTTGTGCTTCACGGGATTACTAGAATCCCAGAGGTTGACATAGCGCATCCCTGTAACCTCTCCTGAGCGGCGCGGAAGAAACTGAGTGTTAGGTGATTCCTTCCACTCGACAAAGGCACACAAGATCAGGAGCCAAGAGAAATGGAACAGCTGATTGGCAGTGTCCTAAACGTTCCGGTAGTCTTCCAAGAATGAATTTAGGAGGAAGAGACACCAGTTATACTGCTCTCCCTCCGTAGCTGCAATTGTGAGCTCGACAACAGCTCCAGGGACTTCTTTAGGTCGACATTTCGTTAAAAGTCTGCCTGCGAGCAGACTGCCTGTGAATCTAAGTGCTTCATCTTCAACTACAGTGAGGTCATAAGCCCGACCTCCTCTCGACAATTTGTATTTCTACACCACCTGTGCAGCCAGCTTTCGGTCCTTGTCTTTACCAACGAAATGGACGTTGGGGTCCTTACCAACCTTAGATAGGCCGGTAATTCGATGAATCAGGTCCACATTCAGATCAATTGGCCTCACTAGCCAAAGATAACCACCGTGAACACAGGATAACAGGACCTTGACAACCGCATTAATTTCATTGCTATGCCCGAAGTGCGGTAGCTTCAACAGGTTCAACAGTCCAGGCTTGTCTATATTTATTGCAAATTCCCGCAGGACGAATTCATCAATCTTCTTAACAGGATTATGGACCACCTTCAGATAGTGATCTGGCGTGAACTGAGGATACGTTCTATAATCTCCCAAGTTGAAGTCAGAGAACTTAACCAGTGGGAGGTGTCCAAGCAGGGATCCTTCTTCTTCCACGATTTCCGCCATTGGTGGCAGCAGAATCGAATACTTGGCGTTCTTGGGAATACGCACCTCGGGTGCATCATCTGGGCACGGAGGAATGTAGTTAACCAGAGTGTCCAAGGGCTCTGGAACGGGTTCCTCTGGCTACTGCTGCTGCTGGGGTTGTTGTTGAGACGCCCTTGTGCCCGGAGACTGTCTGGGATCAGAGAAAGTAGGAAGCTTGACAATTTTGATCGGGGTAGCCATACCGAAGTCTAATCCTCTACGTCTGAAGTGACGAACAAATTCTTCAGTTGACGGGTTCTCCGACATGAACCTGCATACACGACCAACACTGAACAGAAAAGGGTGGACCAGCATAGGATGCGAACTCTGAAAATAGAGGGAAGCAGTCTGCACGACACGACTCTGAAAACAATGGCTTAGACTCTCAAACAGGACAACTATACAACTCAATATCAAGGAAAGTAACCCAAGCATATACGAATGAGGGGTATTTATAGCTGAGGGCAGTAGTAGGTGCGGACAGGTGGCGCTAATAACCATTGGCGCCTAAGCGGATGAGTTGACAACCCCCCCCCCCCCCGCGCCTCTGTGGTGCATTAAATGCGAGGGATGGGCTCTGATAGCCTTTGGGAGATGTGCTAAGGCCTTCGGCTCCTTAATTAAATGCGAATCTTAGGGAAATCAAGTTGAATTTGTCCGAGCAAGTACAATTAGATGGCGGTCTCATCCTTCATTAAGACTCAGACGCGGCTACAGAACTACCGCAATTCAAATTTTCGGCGGGTAACTTCAGCATGGGTAACTGTGCACATGGAGGGCTCCACGACGAGGAGAACTCCGCAAGAGCGAAAGTAGGCTCACTCAGAACAAGCTTTATTGACTGCGCGCATGTTTTGAGGAACTGCGTGGGAAGCCAGAGACTAACAATGTCTCACAACTTCCGTGTAGACTGTGATAAGTGCGATGCCTCTTTCAACTACACTGGACATCTACATGACTTTAGCAGTTGATTAGGTCGACAGGGCGGAGTGGCCATCGCAATAAAGCTTGAACCGACTCCCGTTGATCAGCAACTCTCCATTAAGCTTCGCCAGCTGAACTGCTCCACCTTCTGTTATCTTCATCACTTGAAAAGGGCCTAACCAATGTACATGAAACTTGCCTGGAAACTTGATGAATTTGCTATCATAGAGGAGTACCAAGTCTCCTTCCTGAAAGACTTTATTCTTAATATGCCTGTCATGCCAAGCCTTCTGTCTCACCTTCTGCACTTGTTGATGGAATCCAGCTAAAATCCTGTCTTCTTCTAAGGCAACCAATTGTGACAGCCTTTCACTCATAGTATCAGTATCTGCCATTTCTGTAATTTGAGCAATTCTGAGACTGGGAACAATGTATTCCATGGGCATGACTGCTTCTTGTCCATACACCAAACTGAAAGGTGTGTGACCTGTTAATTTCTTGCATGTGGTTCTGTAAGCCCATAACACAGCTGTGACTCTAAGGTCCCAATCATCTCTTTGTTGATTACAGATCTTGGTTAGGGCATTCTCCAGAATCTTATTGAATGCCTCCACCGTACCATTAGCTTGAGGGTGGTAGGGTGTACTCTTATGGTGACTAATGTGGAATTCTTCAGTAAGGGCCTCTATAGTCTCGTTCAGGAAATGTGTGCCCTGATCACTCATTAGAATCAGTGGACATCCAAATCTAGTGACAATATTCTCAAAAATGAACTGCACGGCAGTGACAGCGTCGCAATTCTTAACTAGCTTCGCCTCAGCCCATCTGGTGAGGTATTCAGTAGTTGTGATGATGTATCTTGCACCAGTTCTCTTTCCTCGTGGGTTGATAGGTCCCACAAAATCAATGGCCCACTTATCAAAAGCACGCACTGTTATCTGGGGTCTTAGAGGCATTTCATCTCTTCTTGAAGGTTTTCCTGTTTGCTGGCACACATCGCAACACTTGCAGAATTCCTTAGTATCCTTGTGCAATGTTGGCCACCAAAGACCTACGGCTAAGATATTCTACGCAATCGGCTTTCTTGCGAAATGGCCTCCTGCAGTTCCTGAGTGCGCTTCTGCAATTATGGAATTCTTCTCATGCGGTAAAATGCATCTGCGCAAGACTTCATCAGGGCCCAACTTATAGAGCTGACCTGCTATCAAAGTGAAGTCTGCGGCTTTGACAACAAGTTGTTTCTTCTGCTGCATTGTGAACTCAACTGGCGCTTGCCCTGTAGTGAGAAACTCAAGAATATCGGAATAATACTCATCTGCTGCTTGAACAGAAAATAGCTGCGCATCAGGCAGATTGTCCTCCAAATTTGTAGGTTCCTCCCCTGACTCTATCCTAGATAAATGGTCAGGTCCTGCATTCAATCTACCTGGCTTCACAATAATCTCAAAATCATACTCCTGGAAGAGGAGTAGCCATCTGCAAATTCTTCCCCCTAACACTGGCTTATTGACCAAGTACTTCAAAGCAGAATGGTCAGTATACATTTTAAAATTAGCACCCAATAGATAGTGTCTGAACTTCTGTAAGGCATACACCATAGCGAGTCCTTCTCTTTATGTAGTGGTGTAGTTCTTCTCAACTGTAGACAGCTTTCTGCTAGAGTAAGCAATGGGGTGGTCAATACCTCCTTCTCCCGGTTGTGTCAGTACAACCCCCAATGCTATGGAAGAAGCATCTACATGAACATGAAAGGGTTTTCTCCAGTCTGGGAAAACTAGAATAGGTGTTGTGACCATCTTTCCTTTAAGTGTGTCCAAGCTCTGTTGGCATTCTTCTGTCCATTGGAATTTTGAATCCTTTTTCAGCAGTCTTTCCATGGGCGCAGTGATCTTTACATAACCCTTGATAAATTTCCTGTAGTATCCTGTATGTCCCAATGTAGTGCACAATTGTTTGACTGAGTTGGGTGCAGGCAAGTTAGCAATGATGGCAACCTTCACAGGATCCATCATGAGTCCTTGTCTGCACACAATGTGACCCAACAAAATACCAAAAGGAGCACAGAAGATACATTTTTTCAAGTTAAGGGAAATCTGATACTGTCTACATTTTTGTAACATCATCCTTAGATTCCCTATATGGTTCTTTAGTAAACCAAACACAGTTGAGTCATCAAAATAGACTTCTAGAAACTTATGAATGAATTCTTTAAAAACAGCAACAACGACTCTAGAGAAAATAGCAGAAGCGTTTTTAAGACCAAAGGGCATTACCGTATACTGGAATGAGCCCCATTCAGTCGCAAAAGCGGTCTTATGGCGGTCCTCTGGATGGATTCTGATCTGATGGTATCCTGAAAAGCCATCATTGAAGGAGTAAGCCTCTTGTCCTCCAACATTGTCAAGCACTTTGTCTGTAAAGGGCGTAGGAAATGGATCATGCGCTGATGCGTCGTTGAGCTTGCGCAGGTCCACGCAGATTCTTATTTCACCTTTTGTCTTTTTCTCTTGTACCACCATAGGACTAATCCAATCACTTTCCTCTACTGGCTCAATGATACCAGCTGCGAGCATCTTGTCAATTTCTTCTCTGGCCTTTTCTTTATATCGCGGGTTCAACCTGTACGAGCGCTGTTTTACTAGCTTAGCGTCCGCTTTCAAGGGTATGCGCATAACTCCTAAATATCCTAGGATGCCTTTCATTTCTGTAAACTTGGTAGGAAAGATATCCTGGTACTCATGTAGTAAATCTACAATATGGCCAACAGTTTCATCATCCCAATAATCTCCTATAGAGGCAAACTTGGGTTCGACTTCTATACCAATGTTAATCTTCTTGAGCTTGATGTGTTCTGTAATGGCAGGGATATCAAGCTGAGGGCCTTCGACTTTGCGCGTCCCTTCTGACTCTGGAATATTTATGTTGTGAGGATCATCATCCTCTTCTCCAGTGGTGAAATTATAGCATTCCAGGGCATGTTCCATCTAGACAGCCCAGTCTAGTTGAGAATACTCTGGTAAAGGACATTGTCCAAATATCTTCTTTCTAATACACTTTAAAGCCTGATCGATGCTTGGATGTTCTGACTCAAATCTGAAAGTGAGTTGAAAACTTTCAATCATGAGAGGCCAAGTGATAGTGCCTCTATGCAATTCTGTTTCAGTGTACCAGTTCCTTGGAACTATATCCAATGTGTGGATGAATAGGTGAACCCACTCATCCTCTGGAGTATCTGACCATTGCCGAATACATGCTTCAACATGTGACCTGGGGTCAATCTGTCCATCATATTTGCGCAAAACTCCTGCTGTAGTCTCTTGAAATCTGCGCAGTATCAACCTGCGACAGTCTTGCCATGTGTCGATATTTTCTTTATGTGCACCCCACCATCTTGCGGGTGTAGTGCGCAGTGCTACATCCAATTCTTGTATGCGCTGCTCATCTAGGATTTCTTGTTCATATGCATGTATGAATTCACTTACTCCAGTTAAACCATCAAATATTGGAGTGTTATTCAATTATGTGCCAATCCATCAAATGGATTTAGTCGTCGTGGCGCAACGCCTTACAGAAACCTCATGTAAGCGATTCTTCCAGTTTTCCAGTCCTGCTTCTGAATCTAATGTGCACGAGCTATCGCATCGCCAGCTGATATGGCAGTCCGCTGTGGGATTGACATAATCATTATGACTAGCAGTCATCTGATACAAACTTTCCATGTGGCGCACTTCTTCTTCTGCTCGAATGGGTTCAATATACCCTGGTCCTTGAAGGGGATCAAGTGGTGCAATGACCCTAATCTGGTCATCCTCAAAGGTCATCTGCCTTTTCTTCAAATTAATGACAACCAGATTATCAAATGCCCATTCTATTCCTAAAAGTGCTGGGTAAGGTCTACTGTCATCCAAAATTTTGATTACTTCAAAGTCTGTAGAACTTCTTACTCCCTCAATATCAATGGGTACATTGGGTAATCTGCCCAATGGAGAAACGCGTTGCTGATTTGCTAGTCTTAGATGGATAGGAGATCTGATAAGCTGAGGACTACCCATGTGTTCCCAAGTCTGCATAGTGAGAACATTAACTTCTGAGCCTAAATCCAAAATGACTTCATCCATTTCAAATGCTCCAATCTACGCTGTGAGTCTCATCTCTCTTCCAGTTCTAGCATGACTCCTGATCTGATGAACAGCACACTGCGCTGTGTTCATCGAAGCAGATTGTTGACATTGATCCAACAGGTGTTGGAGTTCCATAGTTGCTTTTTCATTGTGCAACAACTTTAAGCAGCTTCCCAGGAAAGCATGAACACTGCCTAGTGTATCCTCCTCATCAGGCCTTCCAGATGTAGTAGCCTGCTCTTGTACCAGGTTCTCTTGACTTGGCACATGCGGTCTGATATCATTGTGCGGTAATGCGATGGAACTTGAAGCTCACGGATCTGAGAAATACTCTTGAGCTTACTTGAATGCTTCTTTTTGCTTCTGTAGGTCGAGCAGGGATGGCTTAATATTAGCACGGCGCACCCATTGTGTTGCTAGATTTCCAGTTCTTGACTCTGGCGCACCAGTGGTTGCACCACTGCGCATCACTATATTAACTATGGGATCTGGTTCTCTTTTTTCTGCTGCAATCAACTGAATATTCTGGTTAACCTGTGGCTTCTTTTCTTGCATCTTGTCCATCAACTGAGGGCATTCTTCAATGACATGATCATAAGATTTACAATATCTGTAGGTGGTTGTAGGGTTTTGGCAATCCCTTGCATAATGGCCTTGAGCTCCGCACTTATGGCAAGTGATCTGTCCTCTTCCACGACCAAAACCTCCTGCGTGTCCTCGGCCCCTGTAATTTCCTCCTCGGCCCTCGCTATCTAGGTCATACTGCGGACCTACTGTGGGTCCCTGTGGTTCTGACTGTACTCTATAAACATCATGTTTTCTTTCTATCATAAGGTCATATGCTCTACAATTGTTCTCATCATGGCCTACTGATTTACAGAAATTGCAATATAGATTCTTTGGAGTTTGTACATATTTCTGTAACAAGTGACACTCTTGTGGTCTGTGACCTCTAGTTCTACAGATTTCAGAACAAGGCCCCTGAGCCTGTGGTAAAGGGTTAGGTGCTCCGGTTGCAATATAATCTATGAAAACAGGACAATGGTCCTTTGAATGTCCTTGTGCTCTACACTTTGTACACCAAATTTCTTCTTTAACATCCTTTCCTTTCTTAATATCATGCACTTGCAAAGTTAAGTTTGCTATTTGGTTCTGCAACTGCGCAACATCGTTGCTTGTTCCAACAATTGGTGAAGCTTCTAGTTTCATAGCCATCTCTAGAGCTTGTTCTTGAGTAGTGATATTCTGTTGCATAAGAGGAAGTCTAATATGAGGAAGCAGCGCAGCAATGAACCATTCCTTATGCTACTGCGGTGCAAACTCAAAGCTTACTTGATCTATCAAGGCTTTGAACTTCTGGTCAAGGTCCCATACTGATTCTGTAGGTAACTGTTTTATGTCTTTGAGTTCTGTTATACACTGTGATTCTGATTTAGGTTTCTTGAATTCTTTAATCATAGCACTTCTTACATCAGCAAGCGTCCTATTCTGTGTTGTTGAGTATTTCATAAACCAGGTTAAGTCTCTCTCTCTTAGTGTGGTTTCTAACTGAACCAGCTTAACAGCATCATCATTAATTTGCTTAATCGTCCAAATGGCTTCACATAGAAACCAGTGTTGCTCAGGGTCTTCTAGCCCTGTTCCTCTAAAGGTTGGTAGCTTCATGTCATCACCCATCCTTCTTGCGCTAGGTTGACGTGGAGGTGCTGTGGCACTGCCTCCGGGATGGTTAAACAAAGGTGGGGCTAATGTACTAGAAGTACCGTGCGGGATACTAGAGGGTGTTACTACGGGGTTATGCTGAGCCTCGTCTGGCTTTTGCGGTGTAAAAGGGTGATAAGGGATATGAGCACTCCCTTGTCTCTCTATATGGCTCACTCTATGAGCTCGACTATCTTCTAGGATAGACTCAAAAGAATGCTTGTTGAGGCCTACTTTATACCGTTTTCCGCTACGAGTGCAACCAATAACTTCAAGATCACTATCAGAATCTGCGGACATTACTTGTCTATGCTATTCATCCGAAGCTATGCATAGTTTTCCTTTTTCATATAAGAGAATTTTAATCCACAAGTTCAGAGAATTGAAGAACTTACCCCTGTATGCTTTGAAGAAGCTCCTCTCAGCCTCACTGAAGCTCTTTCTCATATCTACTGCAAACTCGGTGATGAATCCTTCCAGCAGACTGTTCAACCAAAAGTCTATTGCGCAGGACACAGGATTATCTACCCGCTTCAAAATGCTAACTAGCTCAGGCATCCAAACGATAGGTTGATCAACATGCACAGTGGGTCCAGTATCTGCTAGCTTGGATACCCACTCATGCAACTTGAGTGCAAATGTTACAAAGAAGATTTCATGAAGCTCAGTATAAATATGCTTTTGCAACCAGTCCTCTATCTGAAGCCTAGGGCTTCTATTTTCACGTTCAGCGAACTCTCTAGCCTTTGAATCAAACCACTCTTGAATTTCTTTAGCTATAGGATTCCAGCACCACATTGCCTTCAAAATAATAGGGTTAAAGCCGGTAATGGAACCATTTGTTGGCTGCTTTCTGGACAGACCCGGGTTTTCAGGATGCGCAACAACAAACACCCCTTTGGCGCACTGGCCCTTTCGGCAACGAGCTACACAGCAGCCCGAAGTCTCACCCGAAGTGGCTATGGGGGGGCTAAGGAATCAGGTTTCCTTAACCTAGGTGGTGTGGAGTCTACAGTCTTCTCTCTTCCCTTCTTGGAGGTAACCCCTGAACAGAGTGTCTTACTCTTTCACAGGTCTCCCAGCGCTACAGCGCTGGAACTCACTCTTCTCAGCCGAGCTGCGCGGTAGCTCCGCACCTGTGCACGAGTCTTTTACCCGCTACCTCTGATACACTATGTATCGTCTCTGCCCTTGCGCCACAGTGCAGTAACACACTCCTTTAGCGCTGCGGCGACAGTGTTCTTATAGACTCCTTCGACAGTGCACAAGTACAACTTCTAAGGGAGCTTCCAGGATTTACTTTACATAATCATTCATAAAGATATCGAAACATTCATAGCAACATAGACAGTAAAGCAAAGAAATGCAATCACATAGAGCATCACCACAACAACAGGAATTATGTGGTTCACTTCCAGGAGGGAAGCTACGTCCACGGGAACTGTGTTTTATATTATCTTGATATGGGGATAACACAGTTCCGCTGCGCACACAGCTGCAGCCTTAGATATTTCTGGGAAACTCCACGCACACAGCTGGGAGCCCTTCTCTTAGATCTATTCTCTTCTTCTACAAACATTACCATGACAAAGACATACAATTACATTCCCCTCTCAGTCCTCTCACGACTGGTCGATACATGCAATGGCCCTTACGCCAAGCGGTCTCCCTACGAGATCGCGGCCTTCTTACATACACAAAATGATCATTAACAGCTTGAAAGATACAACAATACAGATGACTCAGACATCAACTTAGACTGTCCGTGTAACTCAGTAACTATCTAACCCTTTTCCCTTTTTCAATTACACATATATATAGGTGGCCCTAAGGGTCGCACCTTTACAAAACTGTGGGCCTTTCCCAACAGTGATCCCCAAAAACCCTAACCGCGGACACGGCTAGGTGTACTGTAGGCGCCTCTTGCAGTCACGTCGCAGCTTCCTACAAACTCCACGATTTTTGGCGCAGATCACAAGTATGGGCGCCGCTTCATCGTTCTTTGCACCTTGTCCTTCGCCTTCAATGATTCGGCCTGTTGCTCTGCCTTGGTCCGAGCAACCATAACTCCTGTACTTTGCCTTAATGAGGGTAGCTGAGCCCTCTATTCCACCGCTTCATTTACTGCGGTGGTTGAGCTTTCTACTCAGCCACCTTATTTACTCTTTCCTTTGACTTGTGCGTGTGAGCTCCACGATTTCCGGCCCGCAATCTGTGGTGAGCTCGTCCATCTGGCGCTGTACTGCGCACTGTTCATTTCTGCCCAAAAATGGTGCTTTTCCTCAAAATTAGCACTTTTCCTCCAAAACTTAGTCCTTTTTCCTAAAACTTGGCAGCTTTGCCATAGCTGCGGCCTATGCTCCAACAGGGTGGAACAGGCTTCTTGAGTGATTTGTTCCTCCCATTACCCTCAGGTTCTATTCTTTTGTGTTTTCTTTTTCAATCATATGAATGCCCTAAGAAAATGGCTTAGTATTGTTATTTAATGATCAATAGTAGTAAAATGTTAGATCCTAATTAATTTAGATTTGTTGAACTGATAAAATGACTCCTCTGCATTTTTCCCCATGCGTGGAGCTGCATCGTACTCCAGTACAGAGAGGTAGCATTAAATCTGCCCAGTTAAAAGTGAACCTAGCATGCATCTAAATGTCTAAACCAAAATACCACCCATGCACAGACTTATGTTCCTCATGCATCTTATATTTTAGCAGCTGTAGATTAAATCCTTGCATGAAATGTTTTTACTATTCAAACCTATATGTTGAATAACCTACCAGAAACTAGTCATAGTAATAGGTTCTTTTCTTATTTCTAAAGGTGAACATTATGTTAACAACTAGGGTTACTGGTCTTTAATAATTTCCTCAAGGAAAACAATATCATGCATTTTTTTTAACCTTATTCCCACTTTTCTATTTTCTTATTGTTTTGTAGAATCTGATAGATCTTATAGAAAATATTGTCTTCAGTGTATTACCTTGTACAGAAAGAAAGAAAGATGATGTGTTATCTTATCCTTTCATCATAAGTCCAAATTAGACGAATACAGGAATATATAATTAGAATAGAAAAACTATTATATTCATAAGCAATCAAATTAACTGATGAATGCACTGTCATTTTCTCTTTTTCTGAATTATCAATTGCATTTGATAGAATTTACATCACAAAATATCAAGTTATTAAAAGCAAGGACAAACATAGCAGTATTGAATTGACAGAGTAAATTACAGTATCTCTGCACCCAAACTGGGGTTAACCATTCTCATTACATTATTATTTACAAACATTTAAATAGATGCCAAATCAAAGGTTTCATTACCATAGACAATTTAGCTGTAGAATCAAGAGTTATTATTCTTGTTCCTTTAAAACATCATTATAGGCAAGCAAACTTCATTAACATCGACGGATAGGGTTTAACATTATCACTTATGTTTTCAAAACAAAACCAATTCCTTTCTATTCTCCGCTTAATCCATACATGCACAGACGCAATGTAAGCCAGGTAGATCGTTCTCGGCTTATAGCCACAATTTAAATAACAACTTAAAACAGGCTTTCATTTACAGATTCGAAAACGAGAATTAGAAAACGCCATACATAGCCATTAAACCCTAAATAATTATCATTCCATTTAAATTAACAGGGGTTGCATTCTACAGATTGTCGCGTCCTTGTACTGAAGGTTCCAATCAAAACCTAATGCTATTTACACACACAACTAATGTCGAAGCAAAATTACAGTCAACGTATCTCTTCTTTTATCAACCCAGAAGTACCAAAAATGACAGACATAAAACGTAAAGCTGTAAGACTCTTGCAAACACGAGGGTTCAACCCTACCAAGCTCACCGAGCCCAAGAATGGCCAGCCATATATTTTAAACATTTACATCATCTACACTATCAACAAAGCTTAAAACAGTAACGTTTCCCCAAACGCTGCAGGCGAGACAAAAGCCACTTCCGGGAAGGCATGCTACCAACACTTGCTCATCAAGTCCGATTCTGGGAGAACCACTAGGGAGGGATACCACCGAAGCTTACCAGTGGGGTCACTTTAGTTCTTCTCCCCATCAACTATTCTGGCACCTTGTTTTTAGCCGAGGGTTACCTGCCAACAACCATACGCTGAGTTAAGTATCATATCACGAGGTAGTAATGCATGCAACAAAGAATAATTTGAAAACCCTTACAACGTTACGATACCTGAGTCGTGACAGAGATTTGACGAGCATCAGTATCCATCCACTGTGAAGGAGAAGCACTCAGTTCGAAGGCCACGATGTGGGATACCTCCCGAAAAACTTACAACTCAATTGAAAACCCCAGACTTGCAAGCTACTGCAACACCACAACAGATGCACTCATCCCACCTGTAGATTGCTACACAAATCATTTCCAGACTTGGCCTCCATGGATAAAAATTACTCACAGACCAAAGGTTGCTACCGGTCTCAGGATCGAGCCCGGGGAAGGCTAGAAAAACAGCAAAACCCTAAGTGCCTCTCAGTCGGTTGGCCTCACCTCCCAAACCCTCCCACCGAAACAATGACCAAGAAAGCGTTACAAGAATCCATAAGTTACGCTAGGTTTCATCTCAATCCCAATACACAACGATCAACGGTGGAGATCCAATTTCATTAAGCCATGTTGGAGGGTGGCAGAAGTAGCATTAAATTGCTCATCTACCTCCCAAGCTACGAGGTTTACATATCTGTTGATAGCAGGGCAGGAGGCCCGTTACAACTCAACTTTCCAAACCTCATCACTCGCCGAATCATCCATCACCACTTACACGTAACAATATCCTTAACCCGGTGGCTAGGCAATGTAGTTGCAAAACTCAATCATTTAATACACCCTCGATTCGTACGCAAGCTTTTGCAGGGCCATTATTCCACCTGCCAATCCATACGAATCAACGTTAATAGCATCAACATATAAATATTATCAATGTATAACGATTACCGATAACATATAACAAAGGTCTTATATGTTCCATGTAACCAAGTTTCGAGCACACTCATAGCATATGAATATCCACCAAGGTCATGAGCAATCATAGGGCATGGATTGACTCCGCCCCATCATATAAATTCAACTATAAAGTTCATCTTATGGATCATTGTAGAGCTCTTAAAGCTTGTTCACACCATAAGTTATATAAATACACCGCTAGGGTATGGTTTCCACCCAATGACCCATCGCATACATTGCATGGTAGGGTATTAATGCTTAAAGCATCACCATTTTAATCGCTCGGGTAATAGAGACCAGAATCACCTTATCACTCATTCTATAGTATGCTTAGGACCATGTGCCCTTGTCCCAAACCTGTCACCGTAAAAATTTATAAAAGAGTTATTTTAACAACTGCAAGTCATTTATGGAATGACCACACGTAAAATCATCAACACTTAATGGAAACATTCATAACAAACACACCCTGAGATGGACGATATCTACAGTCTTTGAGATAAATAGGTTCATCTTACAGAATTGGAAGGAGACCGTACCTGTAGCATCGAAATTCATACGCAGTTTTTATTGATAACACAGTTATTAAACCCTCTGAATTTTTATCGCTATCTCTTACCTGCGAATATGCACACGGAGGACGAGTATAATGCTTTAACTGAATACCTAAGTAAGCCTCGGGGCATCTCGTGGGACCCCTTTCATCATCATCCAGAAAAATTAAACTGTCAGTACTTGTCGAGAATAATTCTGTTTTCCAAATGCATCAAAATTTTAAATCTTTCCAGCATTTAAATAAAGAACATAATCATTAATTGGATTCTTGACGTGTCGTCGACACGATACCCCATCAGAAGACAAAAAGACACAGCCATTAAATTGTTTCCTACCCAACGTCGCATTTATTAATTATTGCTTTGTTTATTGTTATTAATTCCGCATTTTACAAATATTAGCTTTTAATGGCGATTTAAAAAATTTTAAATTTTTATGAAAATATCGGGATGTTACATGTGGTATCAGAGCTCATGTTCGAACTCTAGGCCTAAATATGGTCCAAGAAACATGCAAAAAATATATATATATATTATGACTGTGAAATTTTTCGCTAACTCAAGTTTAAATTATTTTGTCCTATACATAAAATTTTCTTTGATTTATAGATATGGAAGGATCAGCTGAACACATAGGGGTAGATTTCCACCAAACAACCCAAGTATGGAACAACAATTCCAGGGCAATCAGGGTAATGATTCGTCAGAATTATTGCGTGCTTTTCACGAATTAAAAGCAGAGATCCATTCAGTAAAACAGGACAATGAAAGAATCATGAGGACACAAGAGGAGTTGAAGCAAGCACTGTTTGACCAATATTCAAAATATTAACAGAACCTGGAACATACTTATGAAACTAAAGAGCTATCCCAGGAAGGAAAGAACAAACAAACAGAAACAGTTGAAGAAAACAGCAACTCAACATCATCAAGAGCTACCAAACATCCACGTAAAAAGAAGAAGAACTACTCTAGTGACAGCAGTGAAGGAGACTGTAAGACAGAAAGAAAAAGGAATAAACAATACGAACAGATATCTGGTGATTTCAAGAAAATCAAACCCCCAACTTTCAATGGCGAGACAGAAAAAGGAGAGACAGCGGAAGCATGGTTGTCCGGCATGAAAAAGTATTTTCAGATCTACGACTATTCGGAATCCTTGAAGGCGAAAATGGAAATTTATAATCTGACCGGGAAGGCAGATATTTGGTGGCAAGACCTTAAAAGGGTAAAAGGTATAAAAGACCGAGATGTGAGTTGTAGTACTTTTAAAAGACACTTTAAGAAGAAATTCTTATCTGAGCAGTATTATGAAGAAAAAACCAAAGAATTTTATGATCTGAAACTGGGAACAATGAACATAAAAGAATTGAACAACAAGTTTTTAAGTTTGCTAAGATATGTGTTGTATATGGTGGAAGAAAAACCGAAGGTCCAGAGGTACCTAAGTTGTCTACCTTTCCACATCAAGGACAGGATAGAGTACAATAACCCTAAGACACTAGAGGAAGCCATGAGGAAAGCCACTTTTTGCTTTGACCAGAATAAGAAAAGAGAAGGGGTACCTAGCTGGAAAAACCCGAAACCCAGTAACTTGGAACAAAAAAAGAATAATTTTAGATATGGCGGCAATTCCAGTTTCTAGAAGAGAAATTTTCAGAATCAAAAATTTGAGCAGAACATAAATAATCAGCAGCAGAAATTTACAGCACCCAGAAATGTCCCCAATGTTTCCAGGACCAATGAAGAGAAGCCACCTATAAAATGCTTTGAGTGCCAAGGGCCCCATTATGCCTCAGACTGTCCCCTCAAGAAATAGGCGGCCAACCATATTCACTCCATACAGTCTGAAGCTACTGTAGGAGATGTGGCAAGAGAAGTACCCAGAATTGGTGCAGCATTAGACAACCGGCAAGCAGAACACCAAGTCTCAATGGTGGAGGTCGAAGGTATGCTACAAAACCACCCAGTTTCTATTTTAATTAACCCTGGTGCTAGTCTAAGCTATATATCACCAGTTGTTGTAGAAGGACTAGATTTGAAAACAGAAAAATTCAATAAATCCTGGTTAGTTAGATTAGCGACAGGAACAAAAAGGAAGGTTTCTGATTTTGTGGAAAATTGTGCTTTATCTATGAATCAACTAACAACGCAGGTTAAGCTAAATGTTCTGCGATTAGGGTCATATGAAATCCTAATCAGTATGGATTGGTTAGAAACCCATCGGGTCATTCTGAATTGTTATGAAAAAAGCTTCATTTGCTTGGATGATGAAGGAAAGACAGCAGAGGTAAAAGGCATCCCTAGAAAAGCATCCGTTCAGCAGATTTCAGCCATGCAAGTAAAAAGGGAAATCAGAAAAGGGTGTCAGATGTTTGCGGTGAATGTTGTGCATGATGAGATAAGTACTAAGGAGGACAAGCTGAAAATGGAAGACATACCTGTCTTACAGGATTTCCAAGATATTTTTCCTGAAGAGATCCTAGATTTACCTCCCAAAAGGGACTTGGATTTTACTATTGGATTAATACCTGGTGTTGTACCAAGTTATAAAGCTCCATACCGGATGAATATACTGGAGCTGAATGAGTTAAAATCTCGGCTGAAGCAGCTGATTGATAAAAAATATATAAGACCCAGCGTGTCCCCTTGGGGAGCACCGGTCATTTTTGTTAAGAACAAAGATGGTACCCTAAGACTTTGTATAGATTATCGGCAACTGAATAAAATGATGATCAAGAATAGGTACCCGCTACCCCACATTAACGATCTTTTTGACCAGCTACGCGGAGCAACAATGTTCTCGAAGATTGATTTACGATCAGGATATCATCAGGTCCGTGTGAAGGATGAAGACATTTTCAAAACATCCTTTAGAACTCGTTATGGACACTATGAGTTCATTGTCATGCCGTTTGGATTAACTAATGCACCTGTTGTATTTATGTGCTTAATGAAAAAAATTCTGCACAAGTACTTAGATAAGTTTGCAGTTGTGTTTATCAATGACATTTTGGTATATTCTAAGAACAAGGAAGAGCATGATGAACATCTACGTATCATTCTGCAAGTTCTGAGGGAGCACCAGTTGTATGCAAAATTCAGCAAATGTGATTTTTACAAAGACAAGATTCAGTACTTGGGACACATAATCTCTGAGGAAGGGATTTCGGTTGACCCCACCAAGATAAAGGCCATTAATGAATGGCTGGTTCCTAAAGACGTTACAGATGTGCGAACGTTTATGGGCATCACTGGTTATTATAGAAAATTCATTGAAGGGTTTTCCAGGATCGCAAACCCCATAACGTCGCTACAGAAGAAGGGAAAGAAGTTTTTCTGGGACCAAAAGTGTGCGGACAGTTTTGCAAAGTTAAAAGAATTACTGAATTCAGCGCCTATTTTGAGGATTGCAGATCCTAATAAAGATTTTGTAGTATGCACAGACGCGTGCAGTGACGGACTGGGAGGAGTCCTAATGCAGGAGGGACATGCTATAGCATATGAATCAAGAAAACTGAAAATACATGAGAAGAACTATTCCACCTACGACTTAGAATTGCTAGTAGTGATTCATGCCTTAAAAATGTGGCGTCACCACCTTATCGACAGAAAATTTACCTTGTTGACGGATAATATGGGGCTGAAATATTTGTTAGATCAAACAAATTTGAATGCCAGGAAAGCCAGACGGCTAACTTTTCTAAGTGAGTATGATTTTGAAATCCAGCACATTAAGGGGAAGGAGAATAAAGTTGCCGACGCATTAAGTCGTAATGCAAGGATACATTTTGTTTCAGACATTAGCACATATGCAACAGATTTTTGAAGGAATTAAGGAGGATGAGGAATACAGAAAATTACAGGAAAGGACAGCAGAAAACAACTCTGAAAATTCTATAACATATTTCAGTTTGAAGGAAAACGGCTTACTGCTGTACAAAAACAGATTGTACATACCAAACGCACCAGCAGTAAAAATTCTGATTTTGGATGAGATGCACAAAAGCCACTATTGTTGCCATCCAGGTTACTAGAAAACCATCACAATCCTAAGGAAGGAGTACTACTAGCCCCGGATGAAGGATGAAGTAGCGGAGTATATAGCTAGGTGTTTTGACTGTCAAAAAGTGAAGGTGGAACATCAGCATCCTGCTGGATTGTTATAGCCCTTTCCTATACCTAGCTGGAAATGGGAAGTCATAAGTATAGATTTCATCACTAGGTTACCAAAGAATCAAAAACAACACGACTCCATCATGGTGGTAGTAGACAAACTTAGCAAGGCAGCCCATTTTATCCCTGTCAAAACTACCCATAAAGCCCCTGATATCGCAGAAATTTTTATGAAGCACATTTTCCGACTACATGGCATAATAGTTTCAGACCGAGATTCAAAATTCACAGGTAATTTTTGGAGGTCTTTGTTCAAGGGGTTAAACACCACCTTAAATTTCAGCACTGCGTTCCATTTGCAAATAGACGGGCAGACTGAAAGGGTGAACCAGATATTGGAAGATATGCTCAGAATGTATGTAAAGGATCATCCTGGTAAGTGGGAAGACTACTTGCATTTAGCAGAGTTTGCATATAATAATCACTACCACCGAAACAATGACCAAGAAAGCGTTACAAGAATCCATAAGTTACGCTAGGGTTCATCTCAATCCCAATACACAACGATCGACAGTGGAGATCCACTTTCATTAAGCCACATTGGAGGGTGGCAGAAGTAGCATTAAATTGCTCATCTACCTCCCAAGCTACGAGGTTGCCATATCTGTTGACATCAGGGTAGGAGGCCCGTTATAACTCAACTTGCCAAACCTCATCACTCGCCGAATCATCCATCACCACTTACACATAACAATATCCTTAACCCGGTGGCCAGGCATTGTAGTTGCAAAATTCAATCATTTAATACACCCTCGATTCGTACGCAGGCTTTTGCAGGGCCATTATTCCACCTGCCAATCCATACGAATCAACGTTAATAGCATCAACATATAAATATTATCAATGTATAACGATTACCGATAACATATAACAAAGGTCTTATATGTTCAATGTAACCAAGTTTCGAGCACACTCATAGCATATGAATATCCACCAAGGTCGCAAGCAATCATAGGGCATGGATTGACTCCGCCCCATCATATAAAGTTGACTATAAAGTTCATCTTATGGATCATTGCAGAGCTCTTAAAGCTTGTTCACACCATAAGTTATATAAATACACTGTTAGGGTATGGTTGCCACCCAAGAACCCATCACATACATTACACGGTAGGGTATTAATGCTTAAAGCATCACCGTTTTAATCGCCCGGGTAATAGAGACCAAAATCACCTTATCACTCATTCTATAGTATGCTTAGGACCATGTGCCCTTGTCCCAAACCTGTCACCGTCAAAATTTATAAAAGAGTTATTTTAACAGCTGCAAGTCATTTATGGAATGACCACACGTAAAGTCATCAACACTTAACAGAAACATTCATAACAAACACACCCTGAGATGGACGATATCTGCAGTCTTTGAGATAAACAGGTTCATCTTACAGAATTGGAAGGAGATCGTACCTGTAGCATCGAAATTCATACGCAGTTTTTATTGATAACACGGTTATTAAACGCTCTGAATTTTTATCGCTATCTCTTACCTGCGAATCTGCGCACGGAGGACGAGTACAATGCTTTAGCTGAATAGCTAAGTAAGCCTCGTGGGACCCCTTTCATCATCATCCAGAAAAATTAAATTGTTAGTACTTGTCGAGAATAATTTTGTTTTCCAAATGCATCAAAATTTTAAATCTTTCTAGCATTTAAATAAAGAACATAATCATTAATTGGATTCTTGACATGTCGCCATACACCATCAGAAGACAAAAAGACACAACCATTAAATTGTTTCCTACCCAACGTCGCTTTTATTAATTATTGCTTTGTTTATTGTTATTAATTCCACATTTTACAAATATTAGCTTTTAATGGCGATTTAAAAATTTATAAATTTTTATGAAAATATCGGGATGTTACAGGTTTAACATTTTCATATGTCTTAAGATTATGCTCGACTATACTAGGATCAATGCCTAGCATTTCTTCATATGACCAAGAAAACACATCACAAAACTCTTTGAATAGAATAGTATATTGCATGATTTCCTCTAGAGTGTAATCAGCGCCCATATTAATATTTTCAATTGTGCCTGGCTTGATGGATATATCAATAGGAATGGTTTTCGAAATATTTCAAATTTTCCTTATGAAAGCACATTGTGTGTTTAGGCAGGGAATTGGTACTTTTCCATATCGTCATAAAGGTAAAAAAATTCAGGTTTAACCTCTAAGGAATTTGTCTTAGTAAGAAATGATGACCGGTGATGCATATCCTCCTAGGGTCGTTTAGAAATGTTCATGACTTCAAGGATAGATTCATCTGACCAAAAATTTTGATCCATATAGGTGATGTGTATGGATCATATTCCTCGTATGGGGAAGGATTTTGATCCAAGTCTGTTGAATCCATTTGGATAGTTTGGTATGATAATTCTACGACATGTAAGGGTGTACTACTCTTAGTTTCATCATGCTTCATAGAATTGGGTAACTTTCCATCATCATTTTGGACTAAGGTGTCCTCCCTCTAGGCTCCTTCGGATGAAGTGGAGCCATGTGATGGAATGGACTTAGAGAAAACCATTAATGGAAAGTAGACTTCTGATGTAATGGTGAAAACTGGAGTAGTTTGAGGGGTATATACTGGTGGTGGGAGTGTTAAAGATCCCATGAGGGATGCATCTTTGAACATTCCTACCCCAATATCTTGAATAATCGTTTACGAATCCCCAACAAAAGGTGCATTTGAGTGGATACTAGTTTCATGTGTGCAGTAATATAATTGATCGATTGTAACAATATTCCCTTGGTGGGGGGATCGAATTACTCAGAATATCGAATATACTATTGTCGTCATTGCATGTATCCGACTACGTCCCAATAGAAAATTGTAATCTATGGGTGCATCCACTACCTCACAGCAGCTTGGACTAATTTTCTTCCCAATTCAATTCAAAAATCCATGATAATTCCATGAGGAGGGATAATTTATGTCAAATGCTTTGATTATTTTATGGGATGGTATTAAGATGGTGATCCCAATGCTTTCCAACATACTAATGACATGAAACAATTAGATGCTCCTTCATCCACAATAGTTCTAAAAAATTTATTACCATGTGAGGCCACTTTAATTTAAAATGTGATCTATGATGGAATCCTAAATGTTGACTATTCTAAGTCAAATGTGATCAAATTTGTGTCAAACGGATCAATAACGTTCATAGTAGAGAATAGTGCCTTCCTTTGAGTTGGACAACTTTGCAAAACTTCCAAGGCTAACATGGCACAAGGTGCTTGAGCTAAATCTTCAACAACATTGTAGTTTTGAGCAGCTCATGCATTAGGATTATGGGTTGTTCTACATAATACCCCCTTGTGGGGGTGAGGTACCATGTCAATGGTAGGTTTCTCAATGGTGAGTAAACCATTTGGCTGTGATGCGGATGGGTTTGAAACATTAGGTGGGGCATAATAAGAACGAGCCCTCATTTGAAAATTTACCTCATGATCACACATAAATATATTAGCATTGGGGGGGTTGCACCCTAGTGGGGGGTTTTCCTAGTTTCCCATTGGTGAAGGTGTCGGCATTGTAGCAAGAATTTGTTGCTACTATCGGAAGGGTTGAGTCGGGATGGTAGGTTTTTGTTTCCATCCATGTTGAGCCAACATGCGATGAATGTCTTCCATATGAGGGAATTGGTGAGTAGGATGGTATACTTGGAAAATATTTCAAGGGTACTTTTTTTTCCATTTCTCCTTATTGACCCTGGCTAGTTTTTTCCCCGTGGGTGTATCTCCCATCCTGGTATTAGCATTTTTATTATTCTTTTGTTTCTTCTTTTATCCTTTCGAGTCAACAGTTTGAACTGTAAGGACTTCAGAAGTTTGGGTGGGATTTGTGGATTGATATTTTTCCCAGCTAGTTGTGGGTTGTGAAGTCTGAAGAGGAATTTATCCCATTTGATGGGTGATATGATCAATTTGGTTGATGGAACCAATCACACCATCAACATGAGGTCCTTATGGTGTTTTATCTAGATCAGATGCAGGTCTCACATCATTGGGAATTAAATCATAAAGTGTGCTCGACTGTGAATAAATCAAATCCATCTATTGGGCACTTCGAATGATTTGTTATCCAGTAATGGCTCCTACATGGCTACATCTTTGGAAAGAGTAGGAAATAATGATTTTAAGAACCAATATTCCAGGAATTGATCTGGTATTTCTTCTTTGATTAGCCTTTGACGCCTCCTCGACTCATGGATATGATCAGATATATGAGTAGAAGTGGATTTTCTAAGCAAAGTCAATAGTTCTATACATGTCTCATAGTAGATAGGTAATTGAAAATGTGTCAAAATACCATGGATAAAGATGAAAAATCCGTGAATGTATTGTGAGGAAACTCGATGTATCGTTTCACAGCAATTCCCGTGAGAGTCATTTGAAACAATCATAAGCTTAAGCTAACACTATCATCAACTAGAGAATTGGATGAACACCATAAATGAAATTTAATCACATGATTTGATGGATCGTTCCCTGGTCTCTCGTCAAATTTGGGTATGTATGAATGAAGTTTGGTTGGTATGGTTGGCCACCTGTTTAAATTTAGAATAGGGTCACTAGTTAGTTAGGATAAATCTGGTAGATTCAATGTGTCTAGAAATGGTGATATAAAAGGTGTTATCGCAAATAATTGATGCATGAGTGAAGCTTGGTGGATCCATTGTTTTTGTCCTTGGGATTGAAAATCATTCCAAGGCATATTGCTCCCTTGAAAAGGTTGATCCCAAAAAGATTGGTTACTTCCTCGAAATTGCCCATTCCATTGTGGAATAGAATTGATGGGTGGGTTTCCCCCTTGCGGAGGTGGGACCCAATAATATTGGTTACTTATCGAAACCTTACCACACCATTTATTTTTCCCTTGTTTTTTTTTAGAATTCCAAGTTTTATTTCCCCCTTACAGAGGTGGCCCCCAAGATGGTTTTTTACTTCCTGGAACTTGTCCACTCCATTGCGGAATGGGGTTCATAGATGGATTACCCCTTGACATGCTACATAATGGGGTTCATAGATGGATAAACCCTTGAGACACTTCCACCCATGTTTGGAGGATAACTGCAATTGGCATTTATGTTCCAAGATCCATTATTTCCGCCAAGAACATTAACATTCCATGGTGAAGGGTTGCCCCCAAAAGTAGAACCTGGACAACTATTTGGTATACCAAGAGGATTTTGATTGGATCATTGGGTTTTTTTACCTTGATTATCCCAACCATATGGGAAATATATGAGGCACATATTCCAGTAGGGATACCTACAGACGAAGTGGATGTACTTCCACGATCTGAACCTAGAACTGTACCAACCAGCACTAAAGTGCTAGTTGAATTTGTACTAGTGACAGGCATCTTAATTATTGGGATTGGTATTTGGTCAAAGTGGAAGTATTGTTGCCTCTTGTGGCCATTTTAGGTTTCTTTGGTGTGGTCCCTTGAGCTCTTAACAAATCCATAGGGTCAAGTGTTGTATTTTGCATGTTATTCAAACTTCTTAAAAGATGATTAATATAATCCAATGACTCACTAATATGAAGTACAAATGGGTCAAAAATACCTGTTAAGGGCGATTTTACGTGATTATATTTGTCGTTTTCTAATGTTTCAATTTCAAATGGAGCAATATAATCAACTATTTTTGTATTATATTAGTGATGTAACGATGAATTTTCACAGTTCATTCGATGGTGTTCTTCTCTATTAATATTAATTTAACTTAAAACTAGTTCAATATTTGAGTCATTGGGATGTGATTTTTGTATTCTCCTTCATGATTTAGCGGGGACTTCAAAATCTAGTAACTCACCTCATTGTTTCTTTGATTGGTGTACCAGGAGAGTAGCCACTTTGAATTTTAGTGTTAGGATTTGTTTATTACAATATATTAAAAATATAATCAAACAATCCTAACGGAAACTAGACTCAACGAAAATCAAAGTGTCCACTTAGCTAAAAACACGTCCTAACAAAACAAGCAAGCAAACTAATTTTCCAAGGAACTGAAGTTCAGTGAAAAGTTGGATTAGAGGGCCTTCTGAAAATTAGTAGTTCCTTTGGTGGTGTTTGTGACTCGAAATATTGAACCAATTAATGCACAAATGCTCACTACTCTATTCTTTAATTCGATGAACTATCTAAACTAAAGTAGAGTAAGAGATTCCCTGTGATTATTTCAAATGTGAAAGTGTTTCAAACTTATCAAAATGTAATCATTCTCTCAACTTGAAAAGGATATTTTTCACAAAATGACGTTTTATCGTCACAAATTGCTACTTTTCACTTTTGAACAAGTTTTTAAAGAAAGGGTTCAAGGGGTTGGTTTCAATCTGTGAAATGTATCCAAATTTGTTCAACTCTACTTAATTGGAAAATTAATCTTGAATTAGAAATGTTTAAATTGTTTTTGGTTCCAAAAAGTCTCTCAAACTAGTGTTTAAACTTGGGAATGTAGTTCTATTTTGGTTTACAAATTGCACTATATTATTTCCAAATGTCAGAATAAGTGTCCCAAATAAAGTGAAGTATTCAGTGTCTTGAAAGGGTGATGCAAAAATTTTAATAAATCTTTGAAGCAATTTTTCTTTGAATTATGATCAATTTTTCAATTTTAAGAATCTTTTAAACTAAACAATTACCTCAAATGAAATGAATTCAACTCTTTACACCGGGCATCCTTGTTTCTCATGTGCCTGATTGATCAAAGAGAAAGCACAAATGATATGCATATCCCTTTGAACTTCTACGAATTAAAACATTTACACTTGAGATCCACTTTCTCATTTGCAAGACCACCTGAAAGCGCAAGCAAAGAGGATACTTGTGGCTTCAAAATATGCTAAAAATTCAAATCTAAATTATTACACTTGAGATCCACTTTTTCATTTGCAGGACCACCCGAAAGTGTAAGCAAAGAGGATACTTTTTCCTCAAAAATATACTCAAAAATTCAAATCTAAAATATTACACTTGAAATCCACTTTCTCATTCGCAAGATCGTTAGAAAGCGCGAGCAAAGCGGATACTCGTGGCTCAAGTACAACATATCACAAGAAAATTGAAATTAAAACAAATCTTTTTAATTGTACTCAATAACTATCAAAATTAAAAAGATCCAAACCAAGAAATTCACTAATTAAGTCATTTTCTCTTGTTTTGGAGGGAAAAAAAATTGAAGTTTTCTTAGGTGTAGTGTTCAAATTTTTAATTTTTTTTTTTTTTTCAAAATATGATCTCAATATAATATTTATTGTGATTTAGAGTTTGTAACAGGCCCTCAACTTCAAAAATATCAACAATTTATAGGCCCAAAGTTCATCAAAACAGTTATATATGTTTGTCCATTTTTTCAATGTTTTTGCAATTTTAGTATAAAAAAAAATTAAATCTTAACAAAAAAGAAAAAATACATCAATATTGATGTAATTAGGGATATATATGTCAAAATATGGGCTTCTAACCACTATATCTGATCAAACACATAAAAAATTTGAAGAACTTTGAGCATATATTTCAAATTTTAGGGGGCAGTCGCTCTTATGGGATCAATAAGTATCTTAACTTTTGGTTCAACACCTTTGGAGAATCCAAAATTTATTGCTTGATAAGAACACTCTTTTGAGTGCAAATACCTGGATAATGCATTTTTTCATTTTCTTTTCTCTTCCAAATTTTGTTCAACTCCTTAGCCATATATGGGACACTTTCTTTAATTAATGGATTTCTTGACTTTCTGGAGTCTTGAGATTTGTGACCGAACACATAGCAGCTATAGCATTTTACAGTTTGACATAATCTTGCAATAATTCAAGCATGATTTCATCTCCAACATATTAACAAGTTCTTGGCGTTTCCAAAATATTTTCTTGCGTAGATTTTGTGTACAAAGCTTTATGACCAAAACCATTGCACAAAAAATAATCGTCATTGAATATAAATTCATACATGGATGCTTGAATCCATTTTCAGGGTACATTCTTCATGAAATTTTCATTAAATGAAGGATCTGTGCTTTGATAACCTTTTCTACTTGTTCCTTTAAAATTTCTTTCTTTGGTAGAATTTGTACTTCTAACTTCACTTTCCCTGCTTAAGGAGGAGGAGCCTACCTCATTGTTGCAGCTAGGGCCACATTTATCAACTTCATATTTTTCGGGACCATTGTTGTATCCAATCATATACTTGTAAACTTTACTGCTAAATCCATACTTTCAAACTTCAATGTTGTATCCAAGACCAGATTTATCATTTGGAGATATTTGGTGGCTTAGGATCTCATTGAAAATTTGAGTTCTCTTCTTGAATTTCTCAATACTCTTTTGTTGTGTGTACATATTTTCCCCCTCCTTTTTTAGAGATGTCATTTCTATTACTATCTCTTCGAAATATTATTCCTCTTTCCTTGGTAGTGTCTTTTGTTCATCAATGACCTTTCCATCTTCTACAATGTTGTTTTCCATCTGTCTTTTTGAATTATGATTACCTTCTTGGATTTTCTGCAGGAGTTCTTTCAGGGAATGGTCTCTTTTCTAAGCTCTAAATTTTTTTCTTTAACTTCCTTATCAGTATTAGATGCATCCATACTCTTCCTTTCAAGCTATTATTTTAAAGAAATATTTTAAGCATCTTTTTCTTTTAGATGGCTCATGAATATTTGTTGAATTTCTGCAGCTCCTTCTAACTACATATGTAGTGTATCAACACTTTCCTTCTGATTAAAAATTTCTTCACATACTAGCAATTCACTCTTAAACTATTATTTTTTATTTCTTTCCATTTTTAACTCATCTAAGGAACTAATAATTTATGCTTCAAGGTCTACATCAGCTTCAACTTCATCATATGTTTTAGCATGTTCTTAAATTTCGGGATCCGACTCTTCCTTTTGATCAGCTTAACTATCATCTTGTGTCATAATACAATCTGCATGTGTCCTTTGTTTCTTTTGAAAATTCTTCCTATTTTGGTGTCTCTTCTTCTTGATCATCTCCTTGATTTTCCTGTATTGTTTTCATGGAAGAGGCTTCCTTTGAATAATTTTCTTGTAGCTTGTCCCATAGTTCCTTTGTTTAGGAACACTCTCCAATCTTGTTTTTCACAACATTAGATAATCCTCCCAAGATGGAATCCATTGCCAATTTGTTGTTTCTTTTCAAATATTTATTTTCTCCTTTTGGTCTATGCTCCATGTGTCATATCACCACTCCACTTTGTTGTTGGTTTCATTAGTAAGGTATGATCCAAAAGGAAATTCCATTGTTCCACTTCATGTAGCTTTAAATCCACTTCAAGGGCTTCTCCAAGAGTCTTCAACAACTTGTTCTAGTGCATCATTAAGTTCATCAATGCAATGTTATGCTTCTAGGATTCCATGACTAATTCATCCCAGTAGCTCAAAATTTGGTTGATCTATATCCCTGCATTCTTTAGAAACAAACCACACACAACTTGGAACTCAAGCATCCTTTGTTTAAGGAGTAGTCAAAGCATATATTGAAAGGGATGCTTTTTCAACCTTGATCCTTGGATTTGATGTCTCAAACTGTGCTTCAGGAAGGATTCTTTTGATCATCATGCTATATTTATGAATTTCTTCCTTGTTGTAACTTTCCTAAAAAGGATTCATGATTTTGTATTCATTGTATGCTGAAAAGATCCTTTCTGAAAAAGATTTCAAAATAATTTGAATCTTCCTATAGACTTGACAAAGTGTTAATGAACTTAAACTATGTTCCATCTATCCAAAAAGAAACTTCAGATGTCATGAACTCCAAACTCTATTATTGTTGCAAAATTCATACTCACTATGACAAACCAATTTTATGGTTGTGTGAATAACTTGCTCCCCTTGAGATTGTACTGAGTTCAACTTTCAATTTGTCTCAAGCATATTTTGAATTTCAAACTCTAGGATTCATCATTTGTTCGCAAACCCTTTGGAGAGTTATGAATTTGGAAATATGCTATTGTTCATGTGACCATAAAGAGCTTTTACAAGTGCTAAACACAAGTCATTGCACTTCTTTGACTGCTTCAGATAATGAATAGAATCATAATCAACCATTTGTTCTTGTCAATGAAAACACACAAACCTGTTTGGCCTCAACCATAGGCTTCTTCTTACAGATCTTCTAAGAGATCTTGCATACCTTTTTTAAGGCATTATGACAGTTTTTTAATAGAATACCTCGTTCAATAAAATGTTGGCTTGTCTATTTATATTTCTCTTGATATGAAACTTTTTGTAGTCAAAGGTAAATCTGAAATCTTCCAAGATCTTCATCATTCATCTATGCTAGTATTTATTTACTTATCATAGAATCCTTTTCACAAATTTCTTCCAAGACCTTCTTCAATCAATCTTATTTTAGATATTTGATCAAATTGGACGGCTTCATGAATGGGAATACCTGGCTCTCCTGGTTCTTGTTCTTGGAATCTTACATTTCTGTTGAACACTTTTGGAGACTTTAAATTTTCTTGCTTGATAAGAACACTCTCTTGATTGCAAAGACCTAGCTGATGCATTTATTCATTTTATTTTCTCTTCCAAATTTTGTTGGACTCCTTCTTAAACACATATGGGACACTTTCTTTAATTGAGGGACTTATTGACTTTCTACAGTCTTGAGATTTGTTACCAAACACATCGCAACTATAGCATTTTACATTGTAGTAGAATCTTGCAATATGTCTAGCATGATTGCATCTCCTGCATCTTAACAAGTTCTTGGCATTTCCAAAATATTTTCTTGCATAGAATTTGCAGTCCAAAGCTTTATGACCAAAACCATTGTACGAAAAACAATAACCATTGAATAGAACTTCATACATGGATGCTCGATTCCATTTTGGGGGTGCATTTTTCCTTAAATTGTCTTGAAATGAGGAATTTGTCCTTTGATAACATTTTTGACGTGTTCCTCTCAAATTTATTTCTTTTGTAGAATTTTGACTTCTTACTTCACTTTCCATGTTTAAGGAGGAGGATCCTACCTCATTGCTGCAACTAGGGCCACATTTATTAACTTCATATTTTACGGGACCATTGTTGTAGTCAATCCCAGAATTGTCAAGTTTACTTCTAACTCCATACTTTCCAACTTCACTATTGTAGCCAATACCATATTTATCTTTTGGAGATATTTGGTGGCTTAGGACCTCATTGAAAATTTCAGTGCTCTTCTTGAATTTCTCAATAGTCTTTTGTTGTGTGTATTGTTGATGTATATGTAACTTCGGAATGTATTTCATCTGTGTATTATATATATATTTATTGTACCCTTATAAGAGATGTGTTATTCCTCTATAAGGAAGTGTCGTCATGTGGATTGACAAGTGTCGCAAGTGTGTGTACTTGCCGATGGGTTATTACACCACCTTATGGGGTCGGCCCTAATTAATATATAATATAATGTGGATGTATCTAAGTAGACAAGTCGGCCCCAGTAGGTCACTGGGCAAAAAGGTGAGTATAAATAGAGATAGGAGATCTCTATTTTACTCACTCGAAAAAGTAACTATCTCTCTCTCTGAAAAGTGGCGCACTAGTGAGGAGGAGGAGTATCATCTGCTAGGAGACTATCTCAGTGTTATTTGGTTGTATTTTGGTTGAGCCATTGCTCTCTCTATCTCTGAGGAAGTTGTGGGGTTTTTCACCTTAGGGTTTTCCCCACGGAAACTCTGTGTCTCTTGTCTCTATGCTTTTGATTCTTGTGATGCTTGTGATGCTTGTCATATTATGATTGTCATGCATTGATATACTGTAGATGTTATTCTCTCAGCAAAGATCCTATAGTATTGTGATTTCATACTAAAAATTTAACATGGTATCAGAGCTTAACTGAGAAGAAGACATTTTGCAGTGACAGAAGCTTGTATTCCTTGATTATTGGGTTTCTCTCCACAGATTTTTGAAATTCAGTATAGTAGATTGGATCTACTCATCAAGGCGCATCTATCTTTCCAATCAGAATTCAGTTCCGAGCATTTTCAGATTTGGCCCTAAAAATTAGGGTTTCCAAAAAAATAGGAATTTATAGAAACTGAAGGCACAGCTGGAAGCTCCTTGCAAAAATCGAAGGTTAGAGCTTTGGATCGAGATTTTTGGCTGAGTAGATCTCCGGGAAACTCAAACCCTAATTCAAGGCTCTCCCCAGTGAACCCAGGAGGACAAAAAGGCAATTTTGAAGGGCAAGACTTTGTTGATCTCAAATTCTGAATGTACTAGGCTGATCAGCTCTCCAAGGCGCATCTTTCTATCCTTCCGGAATTTTGAAATTCACATTTTGAGTTTTTAGGGTTTCTCTGACAAACCCTAATCCGGGACCAGATCCAGTTTTCATCACTTCAAGTGGTAAGTCCTAAATCTTTTCTATTTCCATTTGAATTACTCTTAAAGATGTCTCTCCACACCAAGCTTGAGGATAAGCTTGAAGGGGCTGATAACTTCCGAGCCTGGAAGTATAGGATTGGGCTAATCCTGGAAGAGAATGAGTTGGACTCATATGTGAAAGAAGACATCCCTATCCCAGAGGATGAAGAGGCCAAGGCATTGCACAAGAAGAACTTGGTCAAGGCAAAGAGAATCATTGCTGATTCTATCAAGGACCATCTCATACCCCATGTGTCTTCTCTCAAGACACCCAAGGAGATGTTTGAATCCTTGACCAAGCTATTTGAAGGAAAGAACATAAATCGGAAGATGACCCTGCGGAACCAATTGAAAGCAGTAAAGTTCCAGAATGGAGAAACCATTCAATCTTATTTTTCAAGGGTCTCTCAGATCAAGGAACAACTAGAAGCAGTGGATGAAATGGTGGAGAATGGTGAAGTGGTGATGACCACTCTAAATGGCCTACCCAGGTCATGGGATTCTTTTATTCAAGTAATTTGTGCAAGGAAGAAGTTGATCTCCTTCAACAGACTGAGGGAAGAATGCTCTCAAGAAGAAGCTAGTCTTATAGCTCGTGAGGAAAAGATGGGAGGAGAAGATCAAGCTCTTGCAGCTCACACCAAAAGAAGCAAAACCAAGAAGGATCACTCTCACCACAAAAGATCTCATCAAAGGAGTAAGAAGGACCTAAGATGCTTTACATGCAATGAGAAGGGTCACTATGCTTCAGATTGTCCCAAGAACAAAAGGGATAATAACAACAACTTCAGTAAGAAGAAGAAGGGCAGCAAAAGAAGATTTCATGCTCATGCTGCCGAAGATGATGAACCCCCAAAGAAGAAGGCTAGGGCAGAAAGTGATAGTGATGATGTCTCATCAAGTGAAGAAGAGTATGTTCTGATCTCTGCTCTCACAGGTACAATCTCCCATGGTTGTAATGATTGGTTAATTGATAGTGGGGCATCCAAACACATGACTGGATTCAAAGAATCTTTTGTGAACCTATCTGAACATGAATCACCCCATAAGGTGAAACTTGGGGATGATTATCAATACCCAATCAAAGGAAGTGGTGAAGCCTCCTACAACCTAGATTCTGGAAAATCTCTGAAGATGAAGGAAGTCCTCTATGTACCTGGGCTCAAGAAGAACTTACTCTCCATCTCTGCATTGGATGCAAAAGGTATGAGGGTTGCATTTGTAGATGGCCAAGTCCTGAAGTGGCCAAAGGGAAAGACAATAGATGATGCAGTAGTGATTGGAGAGCAAGAGGGAGGACTGTATAAATTGAAGGGACAACCTGAACATGCCATGGTGCATGAATCCATGGAGCCAAGTGAACTTTGGCATAGAAGACTTGCTCATATGCACTATAGGGCACTTCCAATTGCAAGCAAGGTAGTAGAGGGTCTTCCTGAAATCAAGACCAAACATGAAGGTGTTTGCAAAGGATGTGCAAAAGGTAAGAACACTAAAAAGGCTTTCCCAAGCAGTGAAAGCAAGGCAAAAGACATTCTGGAAATCATCCACTCATATGTATGTGGCCCTATGTCTTCCAGTTCCCTGAGTGGGTATGTTTACTATGTATCATTTATTGATGACTTCTCCAGGAAGACTTGGGTATACTTCTTGAAGGGCAAAGATGAAGTGCTTGATAAATTCAAGGAATTCAAAACTTTGATGGAAAATCAAACTGACAAGAAGATCAAAACATTCAGATCCGACAATGGTGGAGAATTCACCTCAAATGACTTCAAGAAGCTTTACAGTGATTCAAGGATTAAGAGGGAGTTGACTGCTCCTTATAATCCTCAACAGAATGGAGTTGCAGAAAGGAAGAACAGAACTATCATGGAAGCAGCAAGGGCAATGTTGCATGACCAAGATCTTCCTATGCATCTATGGGCAGAAGCAACTAGAACAGCTGTATATGTGCAGAACAGAACACCCCACAAGATATTGGACAACAAGACACCAGAAGAGGTCTTTTCTGGTAAGAAACCTGAAGTCAGCCATCTCAGAATATTTGGTTGTCCAGTATATACTCATGTCCCAAAAGAGAAGAGGACTAAACTAGATCCTTCAGGAAAGAAGGGCATCTTTGTGGGTTATAGTGAAAGCTCAAAGGCTTACAGAATATACTTTCCAGGGTTCAAGAAAATTGATGTTAGTAGGGATGTAACATTTGATGAAAACTCAGCATTCATCAAATCAAGAAAGGCACCTACCGAAGGTTATGAAGAACCTAAGGAAACAAGATTTCAGGACACTACCATGACTGAAGCAGTTCCAGAAACTGTTCGAGAGTTTGAAGATCCACAAGAACCTGTAGATCCACCCCGTGAGGATAACTCTCACAAGAGGAAACCTGTATGGGCTAGAGAGCTAATTCACGATGCAGAAAGATTTGGCATTCTAGAAGAAGAACACAGAGCAAAGAAGAGAACCAGATCACACACCAGTTATGTTGCTTTACTCTGTGACATTATGAACAAAGAACCTTCCAGTTATGAAGAGGCAGCAGAAAAGAAAGAATGGAAGGATGCTATGGTTGAGGAATACCAATCAATAATGAAGAATGATGTTTGGGATGTTGTCCCAAGACCTAAAGAGAAGTCTGTTGTGACTTCCAAGTGGATTTACAAAATCAAGCATGCTGCAGATGGCATTGTGGAAAAATACAAAGCAAGATTCGTAGCTCGTGGTTTCTCTCAAAAGGAAGGAATAGATTATGAAGAAACCTTTGCACTTGTAGCCAGGTATACTTCCATCAGAACAGTACTTTCCCTGGCTGCAGCAATGAAATGGAAAATACACCAGATGTATGTCAAGACTTCTTTCCTGAATGGTGTAGTAGAAGAGGAAGTATATGTGGAACAGCCACTCGGTTTTGAAATACATGACAAGGAATCATATGTATGCAGATTGAAGAAAGCCTTGTATGGCTTGAAGCAAGCTCCCAGAACCTGGTATGGTAGGATGGACAGTTTCCTATCTAGCTTGGGATTTACTAAGAGTAAAGCAGATTCCAATCTTTACTACAAGGTTGAGGAAGGGAATCCAGTGATTCTACTCCTGTATGTGGATGACCTATTTGAGACAGGAGATGACAGACTGATTGCAGATACTAAGAGGAAGCTTGCAGCTGAATTCGATATGAAAGATTTGGGAATGATGCACTATTTCCTAGGTATGGAGGTGTGGCAGAATATAGGTGGGATCTTCCTTGGCCAAGGGAAGTACACAGTAGATATCCTGAAGAGATTCGGGATGATGGATTGCAAGGCCATGGCCACACCTATGGCATCGAATCTGAAGCTTCTATGTGATGCTTCATCTGAGCCAGTTGATGTCTCTATGTATCGTCAGATGATTGGGTCCTTGATGTACCTGACAAACACGAGACCAGACATTTGCTTTGCTGTGAACACATTGAGCCAGTTCCTGACGGATTCGAGGAGTGTTCACCTGGTTGCTATAAATCATGTTCTGAGGTACCTGAAGGGTACAGTGGATTATGGGCTCAAGTATGAAGCGAATCAAAAGTTTAACCTGCAGGGTTATGTTGATTCAGATTGGGCTGGCAGTGCTGTAGATAGGAAGAGCACATCTGGGTGCTGCTTCAGTATGGGATCAGGTGTGATCTCTTGGTTTAGCAGGAAGCAGTCCTGCGTAGCACTGAGTACAGCTGAGGAAGAATATGTTGCAGCCTGTTCAGCTAGTTGTGAGGTAGTATGGCTACGGAAGCTACTGTCTGAGTTATTTGATCTCCCGTTGGAGGCTACTGGTATCTTCTGTGATAACCAGAGTTGTGTGAAGCTGTCCGAGAACCCAGTGTTTCATGACAGGTCGAAACACATAGAGATCAAATATCACTATATCAGGGATATGGTGCAGAGAGGAGCTGTGAAGCTCCTGTATGTTGCGACGGACAAGCAGATTGCAGATGTGCTGACGAAGCCACTGGCCAAGGTGAAGTTCGAGTACTTCAGAGAGAGGCTTGGCGTTCTTCAGATCGAGGACACTTCGAGGAAGAAGTGATGGACACATTTGCTGAAGCCATTCCAAGCATGTTGGAAGGAGGATCCTTCACATGGCTGTGGATGTAAGCGCTGGATGATGAGCATCAGGATGATGTTCTGGTTTCTGATTGATATGATCAGTTGGATCATTTTTATTTATGTATGTACGCATCATGTTGGATGTTGGATATGATCAGTTGGATCATTTATGTATGTATGCATCATGTTGGATGCTGGATATGATCAGTTGGATCATGTGTATGTATTTTGTATATGCATCATGTTGGATGCTTGGACCATGTATCTGTATATGTATCAGGTGGATACATTGTATGATCAGGTGGATCATGTATGGTGATATGTATCATGTATCAGGTGGATACATTGTATGATCAGGAGGATCATGTATGATGATATGTATCAGGTAGATACTTGGTATGCATCAGGTAGATGCATTGATGATCAGGTGGATCATGTATGATGATATGTATCAGGTAGATACTTGGTATGCATCAAGTAGATGCATTGATGATCAGGTGGATCATGCAGCAGGATGTTGCAGTGATGATCAGGATGATCATGGATGATGAGCTTCAGGATGTTGCTCCAGATGACATGCAGCAGGATGTTGCAGTGATGATGATCAGGACGATCATGAGTACATCAGGATGATGTATGGTGAGTATCAGGTTGATACTCTATGGCCGTGGATCAGGTTGTGCAGATGAGCATGTAATCCGGTGCCCTGCGAGATTTGCAGATGATCTTTCGAGGTTTTTCCTATGGCATGTAATATTGGTGCCCTGGGACATCTGGCAAATGCTCTTTCGAGGTTTTTCTCTGGGAGGACATGTAATTCGGTGCCCTGGGAGATCTGCAGATAGTCTTTCGAGGTTTTGCCTATGGCATGTAATAGCGCCCTGGGATATCTGGCAGATGCTCTTGCGAGGTTTTGTCCTATGGCATGTAATAGCGCCCTGGGAGATCCGATAGGTTGGGCTGTGTGCCCGTAATCAGTCCTAGGATGCTCTTGCGAGGTTTTTCCATGACCACATATAATAGCACCCTGGGAGATCCTACAGGTCGGAGTTGTGTACCCGTAACATCCTGGGATGCTCTTTCGAGTTTTTGTGGTGGGGTCACATGTAATAGCGCCCTAGGAGATCCTATAGGTAGAGCTGTGTGCTCGTAACAATCTGGGATGCTCTTTCGAGGTTTTGTGACGCACGTAATAAGTCCTGAGGATTCCATAGTATGGCCAGTGATGACGAAGACCTGCAGGTGGTGGGCCTACATCCAGTATGAAAAAGGACTGGATCTGTAGAACTTCCTATGACGAGTAGAGACAGAGATTGGTTGAGATAGTAGCAGCAGTGACGATGATGATGACGATGCATCGATGATGATGATCCAGAGAAGAAGACTTGTCTAGCAGATCTCTGTCGAGAAATACCTTCCTAGTTAAGAGGGAGTGTTGATGTATATGTAACTTCGGAATGTATTTCATCTGTGTATTATATATATATTTATTGTACCCTTATAAGAGATGTGTTATTCCTCTATAAGGAAGTGTCATCATGTGGATTGACAAGTGTCACAAGTGTGTGTACTTGCCGATGGGTTATTAGACCACCTTATGGGGTCGGCCCTAATTAATATATAATATAATGTGGATGTATCTAAGTAGACAAGTCGGCCCCAGTAGGTCACTGGGCAAAAAGGTGAGTATAAATAGAGATAGGAGATCTCTATTTTACTCACTCGAAAAAGTAACTATCTCTCTCTCTGAAAAGTGGCGCACTAGTGAGGAGGAGGAGGATCATCTGCTAGGAGACTATCTCAGTGTTATTTGGTTGTATTTTGGTTGAGCCATTGCTCTCTCTATCTCTGAGGAAGTTGTGGGGTTTTTCACCTTAGGGTTTTCCCCACGGAAACTCTGTGTCTCTTGTCTCTATGCTTTTGATTCTTGTGATGCTTGTGATGCTTGTCATATTATGATTGTCATGCATTGATATACTATAGATGTTATTCTCTCAGCAAAGATCCTATAGTATTGTGATTTAATACTAAAAATTTAACATGTACATATTTTCCACTTCCTCTTTTAGAGATGTTATTTCTATTACTAACCATTTGACCTCTTCTTACTTTTTCCTTAGTAGTGTCTTTTGTTCATTAATGACCTTTCCAACTTCTACAATGTTATTTATCATCTATATTTTTGAATTCTAATCACCTTCTTGGATTTTCTACAGGAGTTCTTTTAGGGAATGGTTCTCTTTTCTAATTTCTGAAATTTTTTCTTCAACTTCCTTATCAGTATTAGAGGCAACCATACTGGTCTTTTCAAGCTCTTCTTTTAAGGAAATAATTTCAACATGTTTTTCTTTTAGTTGGCTCATTAAAATTTGTTGAGTTTCTGCATCTCCTTCTAGCTGCATCTTTAGTGTATCAACATTTTCCTTCTGAATAAGAATTTATTCACATACTAGCAAGTCTCCCTTAATATGTTCATTTCTTTTTAACTCATATAAGACACTAATAATTTATGCGTCAAGGTCTACTTCAGCTTCAACTTCGTCATTTGTTTCATCATGTTCTTCAATTTATAAATATGACTCTTCCTTTTGATCGACTTGATTTTCATCTTGTGTCATAATACAATATTTGTCTCACTTATTAGTAGCAAGTTCATTTGGGTTATCCTTTGTTTCTTTTGAAACTGCTTCTTCTTTTGGTGTCTCTTCTTCTTGAACATCTCCTTGATCTGCTTGTACTATTTCCATGGAAGAGGATTTCTTTGAGTAATTATATTGTAGCTTGTCCCATAGTTCCTTTGCTGAGGAACACTCTCCAATCTTGTTTTTCACAACCTCAATAATCCTCCCAAGATGGCATCCATTGCCAATTTGTTGTTTATTTTCAAATATTTTTTTATTGTAGTCTTTGATGGTCTCTTTGCAAGAGTATAACCATTAACAAATGATTTCCAAATATCAAACCCCTGTTCCTATAAATATACTCTCATCCTATGCTCCATGCTATATAATTTGTCCCATCAAATAATGGTGTTCCATTCATAGAAATAAATGATTGACCTTCCATGTGTGTGTTCAAGAATCTCCTTCAAGTTGATTAGACTTATGTGAAGGAACTTCTCTTATACTAATTATTGGAACACACGGGTATATTGAGAGTGGGGGTGAATTTGTTTCCTACATACTTTTCAATTTTTACTTCATCAAGCATGTATAGTTACATCATCAACATTAACCGAGAAAAATATAAATCACAAGTATAGGTGTACACAATATATATATGAAAACCCAATAGATTATATTGATAAAAACATATTCTTTTACATCATGATTTAGGAGACGCAAATCTACAAAATTCTCCAACACCAACTTTAAGGAGGCTCCAACCCCCTTGAATTTATCAACACCAACTAAAACGAAGCTCCAAATCCCTATATTCTCACGCACCAACTAGAAGGAGGCTCCAACCCCCTATATTTCACCAACTCCAACTGGTAGGAGAATCCAACCCGCTAGTTATTCAGACTTCAACTTGATCTCTGATTATCTTCATGTAACTCAGTCATCTTTCTTCTTCAAACATACTTTGTACTAATTTTGTTCTTCAAATTCTCTACTCCAATTTATGTTATAAAATTCAAAACTTTCCTCACTCAAATCTGCAATGGTGTCAAGATATGAAATAGTGGTTTCACCAATTATGTAGCTATGTTCTTACAACAAGATCTATTCCATGGAATTCAACACTAAAGTCTTCTTCTGCAATTATATCAATCATATCTTTTCAAGTTCTGCAATAATATCACTCCAAAGTCAGTAATTATATTTCTTCAAGGTCACCATCATGTCAATTCAAGGTCTACAATCATGTCACATTTATGGTTTGGAATAATATCAATTCAAGGTATTGAAACCATATATGCAACTAGTCCAAATTTTGCAATAATTTCTCAACGAGGTTTCCACTCTTTAAGATCTTCACTGAACCTTTTTACAAGATCTATATCGGTAACTTCTCAAGGTCTACACTTAAGTCAACAGACTCTACTCATTCTCATGTCAACTCAAAAGGTATTCATACAACATAATTTTACCCTCAGCCTTGTCAAAAGAACTTGCTCAACCAGTCATTATATCTTAGTGCTTTCCCATTTTGAATGACAGACATCAAATGATTTCAGTAACATGTATTTTGTACAGTGATTATACCTCTAACTAGCCCGATAAATTCCATCACCAATTCTTCATGATTCAATTCACAAGTGAATTGTCGTAATGAGTTCTATGACAAAGTTTGTAGCATAGGAAACATGTTTCAGAGGTGTGGAAAAATAGTCTTAACAATCATCCAATATTGTAACATTAACACTGCCTCAGATTTTTAGCTCATTTCGACCTTTTTAACATACCAAATATATGATAGTCCTTGAATTCTTGACCTGCCTTTGAAAAGGCTTCACAATACCCACAAAATATCAAACAGTAAGAATACTTATTTTTTTAGTCATGCAACTCTCAATTCTTAATCATTACACTTCGTGCTTGGGATGTTGATTCTTGTATATCAATCATTAGGTTTGAAACTTGACTCCTTGTTAGGTTTCCATATTCTTCACAACATTCACAATACAACATGTCATAAGCAACCCTTATATATACAAAATGTGTGTCCTTGAAACATGTATAAATATAACCCTTCAAGTATGCAAACAAGGTTTCAAGCCAAACTAAAATAGATTCCATTTAGTTCTACAATTTAACTTCTAGAAATAATCACCTACAAACTTCATTCTTTGCTTGGATATTTACTTCTCTTCCTTAGCTTCTTGGCTCAAAACACTCCTGCAATTTTCAGCCTTCTATTTTCAACTCAAGTACCTACTCAAATAAGGTGCACTACTCTTGTATTTATACACATTTTGGGAAACTTATGGGGCCGAGATGTCAGTTTTTCTTTTGGGACAACCTGTGTGCCTCTTCAAAATATAACATTGTGTCATTTCATCTCAACATTTGGTCATTTTTTTTAGGGCCAACTTTAATCCATTCAAATACTTCCTTTTAAGGATTATTTTAATAATGTAAACATGACTTCTTCTAGAAATATTCAAGGACTTCAAGCTTGGAGTTCATTAGGGATGTTAATGCTTTAAGGGATTTTCATCCATGCCATGAATAGGCTGGTATTTGCATGATACAAGCTTTCCACTTGTGGTCAAACGCTCTTCAAAAATTATTCATTTCACTAAGGCTACTCCAAAGAAAACAAGGTTATTCTTATAGTTTTCTTTGAATTAGTAGTTCAACCACCCAACTCCAAAACTCAAGGGCTCATCAAATGAATTCCAAATTGTACTCGACACCTGCTTATTGGCTTGACCAATTAGGGATTCTTCAATACACGTCAATCCATCTTTGGGGCTACAACTATTTCTTCACAAGAACTTGAACTTCCTTCAAGGATTACTTAGGCCTACCTCTAATTTGATTATGCTCCTCGGTCATCCTCATACTGCTCTCATCACTTGGTCCTTCAATAGGACCCCATTTGACATCAATGGAAACACATTCTCAACAATATACCCCTTTGTCATTGATGGAAACATTCATAAGAACATGCTAACTCCCCCTAGAGTGAACTCTCTCTTCATTATCAGATTTGAACAAAAATTTGACCAATCATTCATAGCTTCTTTTTAATCTTTAACAACTCTTGTTTTACTAGCTTCTTCTCTCCTCGTTTGACATCAGTGGAAAAGGTTGATATTAAGGATTTTTTGTTGCTCACCCTGTCAAGAATCTGCAATCTTAGTTTTTGAGAGTCCACTAAGTTTAAATTTATCCACCTATCAAGATAAATGGATGAGCTTGTAAAATGTTTCCTTAATTCAACAATAAACCATTATTGCATGTAGATATCAACTCCCCTTGAATTTGAGTCTATGTTTGTTTCATCTTACACATTTCTCCTTTCGTTACTTTGTCAATTATTTATTTCTCTTCCTGTGTTTATGCTTTCTCCCAGGAGTAACATATAGTTTTGTTTCTTTCTTTCTCTCTAGCAACTCCATGTGTTGTATCGTCATTATCCTTTGTTGTCGTGTTCATCAATAAGGTCTTCTCCAAAAGGTTATTTCATTGGTCCAATTCATGTCTCTTTAATTTCACTTCAAAGGATGCTCCAAGAGTCTTCAACAACTTGTTCAATTGCATCATCAAGTTCATCATTGCAACATTATGCTTCTAGGATTTCATGGCTTATGCATGCCACTAGCTCAAAGATTGGCTAATCTTTGTCCCTGCATTCTTTAGAGAAAAACCACACACAACCTGGAACGCAATCATCCTTTGTTTAAAGAGTAGTCAAGGAATATATTGAAAGGGAAGCTTTTTCATCCTTGATCCTTGGCTTTCATGGCTCAAGTTGTGCTTCAGGAAGGTTTATTTTGATCATCCTTCTATATATATGACTTTCTTCCTTTCTGTAACTCTCTTAAAACTACTTCATGATTTTTTATTTGTTGTATGCTGAAAAGATCCTTTCTAAACAGATTTCAAAATACTTTGAATCTACCTAAATACTTGACAAAGTTTCAAAGAACTTCAACTATTCTTTGTCTATCCATAAAGAAACTTCAAATTTCATGAACTCTGAACTCTATCATTGTTTCAAAATTCATACTCACTATGAGAAACTAATTTTCTTGATGTGTGAATAACTTGCTCCCCTTGAGATTTTACTAAGTTCAACTTTCAATTTAACTCAAGCATCTTTTCATTTTCAAACATTGGGATTCATCATCTTTTCATCAATCCTTTCGAGAGTTATGAAGTTGGAAGTATGCTACTATCTATCTAACCATAAATATATTTTACAAGTGCTAAACAAAACAAGTCACTTCACTTATCTAGTTACTTTAGAACATGAATAGAATCCTCGTCAAACAATTCTTCTTGTCAAAGAAAACACACAGACCTGATTAACCTCAACTAAATACTTCTTCTTACATATCTTCTAAGATATATTTCACACCTTCTTCAAGTCCTTATGACATTTTTAACATAACACCTCTTTTAGTCAAATGTTGTCTATTTCATTAGTTCTCCTTCCATTCTTCTATTTATATTTTCTTTTGATAAGGAACTTTGTGCCATCAAAGGAAGATTTGATATCTTCCAAGATATTCATCTTCATCTATGTTGGTAGTTCTTTACTTATAGTAGAATCCTTTTCAAAAAATTATTCCAGGAGCTTCTTCCAACAATCTTGTTTTAGATATTTGACCAGATTGGACAGCTTCATGAATGGGAATCATTGGCTCGTTTGGTTCTTTTTCTTGGAATCTTACCTTTCTGTTCAACACCTTTGGATACTCCGAACTTTCTTGATTGATAAGAACACTCTTTTGAGTGAAAAGACATGGTTGGTTCATTTATTCATTTGCTTTTATCTTTCAGATTTTGTTGGACTCCTTACTAACCATGTAATATCATGATTTTGACCCCATTGCATTAAAATGTAAATGATGTAATATTGTTATAAAATCATGGTGAGGAGCTCAAGGCCAAGGCCCCACCATCTATTTAGTGATGCATATGGTTTACGTGCTAGCCAAGCACGTTGGAATTGCAAATATTATGTAAATATGCATTTTAATAAAATACCCACAACTAGCTATTCAATGCAACAAGAGATGGGGCATGATTTTACAAGGAAATGGGAGGGAAAAAATTCAAACCCTTGATCCAATCAAGTCAAGCCAAGTGTCAATGAGAGAACCCATCAAACCCTCAACTACCCATTTTGACTTTTGTACCCAATCATTCATTCTCCCAAGAGTTGGTTGAGGTAGTTAATGCCTTGGGGAATGGGAAGTATGGATGTCCAAATTCGAGTATGGGTAAGCCACCCTTCATGGAAAAACTTGTTTTGCTTCTTGGGCAAGAAAGCAACCATGAACTTCCCCCCCAATCCATAACCCATCAAGCAATTTTTCTCTCCCACGATTTGGGAGCTACCTGGGCATTTTTCTCCATGGATTTCCTGTGTTTTCCATCATCTTTCAAGCTGGGAAGGGTGTTTTTGATTTGGTTACCATTGGGGAAGAGAACGGATCGATTTGGGGGTTTCCTGGAGGTCGTTTTGGCCATTGGAATGCCCATAATCTGTGGGATAAATCGTTTTCCTCCATGTGGTCGAATTGCCCTTTCTCACAATCCGTTTTTGGTGTGCCCACGATTTGGGAAAGACCATGGCCATCGTGTTTGTAAATCCCATTGCTGAAAATGTGTATCCATGCCCAGTTCTTGAGTTTGTTGTGTGTAAGAGAATGTTGGGGTTGAGATGGGTATACATTGCTTTGGCTATGTATGAGCTAGAATGTTCCCTTTCCTTGTAAGAATCATGCCCAACTCGGGGGGTGGCAGTTGTGTTGAGAGAATTGATTAACACAACTAGCCTACGGTTGGGTGGAATGTTGCAATGACATAGCTAGTTGTTTGGGACAATTGCACAATGAAGATAAGTAATCTCTATGTGCATTTACTTCTGCAATGTTTAATTTAATGATTAGTTTGATATGCTGGATGAGCATGAATTATGTGTGGATGTTGTTTTGATTCCGCTGTGCATACTTGTTTGTTTTGCATCTGCACGCTCTTGCTTTTAATTGCTGTGAATTTAATGAGCGGTATTAATTTGTGAAAAAGCCCCAGATTGGCATCATATTCCCTTCCAGGAATTGGGTCCACGGGAAGGAGTGTGACAAACCATATATGTGATGCTTTCTTTAATTGAGGGATTTCTTGACTTTCTACATTATTGATCTTTGTGACCAAACACATCACAACTATAGCATTTTACAGTGTAACAAAATCTTGCAATATGTCCAGCATGACTGCATCTCCAACATCTTAACAAGTTCTTGGCAACATCTTAACAAGTTCTTGGCATTTCCAAAATATTTTATTGCATATAATTTGTAGTCAAATGATTTATGACCAAAACCATTGCACAAAAAACAATAACCAATTAATGGAAATTCATACATGGATGATTGATTCCATTTTGGGGGTGCATTATTCTTGAAATTGTCTTGAAATGAAGGATTTGTCCTTTGATAACCTTTCTGACTTGTTCCTCTTAAATTTCTTTCTTTGGTAGAATTGTAACTTCTTACTTCACTTTCCCTATTTAAGGAGGAGGATCCTACCTCATTGATGTAGTAAGGACCACAGTTATCAACTTCATATTTTTCGGGATAATTGTTGTATCCTATCCTGGACTTGTCAAATTTACTGCTAACTCCTAACTTGCCAACTTCACTACCATAGCCAATATCATATTTATCATTTGGAGATATTTGGTGGCTTAGGATCTCATTGAAAATTTAAGTGTTCTTTTTTAATTTACCAAAAGTCTTTTACTATGTGTACATATTTTCCACTTCCTCTTTTAGAGTTGTTATTTATATTGCTAACCCTTTGACCTCTTCTTCCTTTTTCCTTGGTAGCATCTTTTTTTCATTAATGACCTTTCCAGCTGCTACAATGTTGTTTTCCATCTATCTTTTTGAATTTTGGTCACCTTCTTGGATTTTTTGCAAGAGTTCTTTCAAGGAATGGTTCTCTTTTCTAAGTTCTGAAATTGTTTCTTCAACTTCCTTATCAGTATTAGAGGCATCCATACTCTTCCTTTCAACCTTTTCTTTTAAAGAAATAATTTCATCATCTTTTTCTTTTAGCTGGATCATGAATATTTTTTGAATTTACAAGTCTCCTTCTAACTACATCTTTCGTGTATCGAAATTTTCCTTCTGGCTAAGAATTTCTTCACATACTAGTAGGTATCTCTTAAGCTGTTCATTTTTATTTCTTTCCCTTTTTAACTCATCTAGGACACTAATAAGTTATGCATCAAGGTATTCTTCAGCTTTAACTTCATCATCTGTTTTAGCATGTTCTTCAATTTTTGGATTTGACTCTTCCTTTTGTCAGCTTGAATGTCATCTTATGTCATAAGACAATATTCATATGACTTATTAGTAGCATGTTCATTTGGGTTTTCCTTTGTTTCTTTTGAAACTACTTCCTCGTTTGGTGTCTCTTCTTCTTGATCATATCCTTGATATGCCTGTACTATTTTCATGGAAGAGGATTCCTTTGAGTAACTGTCTTGTAGCTTGTATCGTAGTTCTTTTGCTAAGGAATACTCTCCAATATTGTTTCTCACAACCTCGAATAATCCTCCCAAGATGGTATCCATTTCCAATTTGTTATTTCTTTTCAAATATTTCATGGATACAATATTTGGTGGTCTTTTTGCAGGAGTGTAAAAATTAACAATTGATTTCCAAATATCAAACCCATGTTCCTATAAATATACTCTCATTCTTATGCTCCATGATATATAATTTGTCCCATCAAATAATGGTGCTCCATTCATTGAAATAATTGCTTTTCCTTCTATGTATGTGTTCAAGAATCTCCTTCAAGTTGGTTAGACTTGTGTGACGGACCTGCTCTGATACCAATTGTTGGAACACACGGGGATACTAAGGTGGGGGTGAATCAATATCCTACACACTTTTCATTTTTTAATTCATCAAGCATATATAGTTATGTCATCAACATTAACTAAGTACAATATAATCACAAGTAAGGGTGTACACACAATATATATATATATATATATGAAAACTCAATAGATTGTATTGATAAAAACATATTCTTTTAAATCGTGATTTAGGAGACAGCAATCGCCAAACTTCTCCAGCACCAACTGGAAGGAGGATCCAAACCCATTGAATTTATCAACACCAACTAAAAAGAAGCTCCAACTCCCTAGATTATCCAACACCAACTGGAAGGAGGCTCCAACCCCCTCAATTTTCCAGCACCAACTAGAAGGAGGCTCCAACCCCCTATATTTCACCAGCTCCAACTGGTAGGATGCTTCAACCCCCTAGGCTTTATACTTCAACTTGATATTTGATTCTCTTCTAGTAACTAAGTCAACTTTCTTCTTCAAACATAATTTGTACCAATTATGTTCTTCAAAATCTCTACTCCAATTTTTGTTATAAGCTTCAAACATTTCCCCACTCAAATATGAAATGATGTTAAGATATGCGATAGTGGATTCACCAATTTTGTAGCTATGTTCTTACAGCAAGATACGTTCCATGGACTTCAACACTAAATTATTCTTCTACATTTATATCAGTCATATCTCTTAAAGGTATGCAATGATATCACTTCAAGGTCAGCAATTATATTTCTTAAATGTTTTCAATCATGCCACTTGAAGGTCTGCAATCATGTCAATTCAAGGTCTACAATCATGTCACTTTAAGGGTCTTTAATAATATTGCTTCAAGGTGTACAACTAGTCCAAGTTTTGCAATAAGTTCTCAATGAGGTTTTGTGACTATTTAAGATCAACATTGAACCTTTTTACAAGATCTGTACTGGAAACTTCTAAAGGTATACACTTAAGTCAACATACTCCACTCGTTCTCATGTCAACACAAAAGGTGGCCACACAACATAATTTAACCCTCATCCTTGTCAAAATAACTTTCTCAACCAATCATTAGATCTTAGTGCTTTCCCATTCTAAATGACAGTCATCAAATGATTTCACAAACAGAGATTTGGTATAGTGATTATACCTCTAACTAGTCCCTTATAAATTTCATCAGCAATTCTTCATGAGTCAATTCACAAGTGAACTGTCGTAATGAGTTCCATGACAGATTTTTTAGCATAGTAGTCATGTTTCAGAGGTGTGGCAACATAGTCTCAACAATCATCCAATATTGTAACCTTAACAATGCCTCTTATTTTTATCTCATTTGGACCTTTTCAATAGACCTATTATATGATAGTACTTGAATCCCAGACCTGCCTTTAGAAAGGCTTCACAATACCCAAAAAATATAAAACAGTAAAAATACTTACTTAATTCTCTAGTCCTAACAGAGAATGAGTTCCATGACAGAGTTTTTAGCATAGTAGTCATGTTTCAGAGGTGTGGCAACATAGTCTCAACAATCATCCAATATTGTAACCTTAACAATGCCTCTTATTTTTATCTCATTTGGACCTTTTCAACAGACCTATTATATGATAGTACTTGAATCCCAGACCTGCCTTTAGAAAGGCTTCACAATACCCAAAAAATATAAAACAATAAAAATACTTACTTAATTCTCTAGTCCTGCAACTCTGTCAATTATTAATCATTACACTTCATGTTTGGGATGTTGATTCATGTTTCTCAATCGTTAGGTCTGCAACTTGGCTCCTTGTTAGGTTTCCAACTTCTTCACAACATTCACAATACAACATGTCCTAAGCATCCCTTAAATATGCAAAAAGTGTGTCCGTGAAACATGTATAAATATGACCCTTCAAGTCTGCAAACATACTTTTAAGATGGAACGAAATAGATTCCCTTCAGTTCTACAATTTAAATTCTAGAAATAATGACCCATAGACTTCATTCTTTGCTCGGATATTCACATTCTTTCCTTAGCTTCTTGTTTCACTATACTCCAACAATCTTTGGCCTTCTATTTTCAGCTCAAGTATCTACTCAAATTGTTGGAATATGTAATGATGACTGAATGTATTTGGAAGATAATAATGTCCAATATTATGTAAAAGAGTTATCCCACATGTAATTTGTAATAATTTATTATTATTACCTTTTATTATATGAAGAGGTGAAATTACATTTATCCCATGTGTGTCACATGGGATGTAATTCTTCTATTACCTCTTGGTATATAATCAGGTGAGAAGTCATTGTAAATTAATTAAGAATTCAAGAATTCACATATGAACACAAGGATGTGTCATGTAATGTGATTATGGAGTGGGATGTGATGCTCATGTGTGGAAGCTCTATTTTAATATTGGATATTATTGATGGTTAATAATATTCCAACCTTCTCGTGGTTGTTTCCTCATTTGGGGTTTTACCACGTATATATGGCGTTCTCTTGTCTATTCTCTAATCTCCATTTTATTCATGTTCAAGTTATTTGTTGTTTATTATGATAGAAGGCTAGATCATCTCATTCTATGCATGTTTTGTATTGTTGTATGATTTTATCATATTCTCAATATTCTTGATATCAGAGCACGTTGTTGCATTCTACCTTCTTCAGTAAAAATATTAGATTTTGTTTTCTTAAGCAACATTTTTTCATGATTTCAGTTGGTCTCTTCATATTTTCTAGTTTTCTGACCTGATCTACAATACCCAAGTGTTAGTTTTTCATATATGGGCTTTATACTACATATTTGATTTTTTTATGTCAAACTCTAACCCTTGTGGAGAAGTGTTTAAGGTAAAATTGAGTAGCGACTTTTATATTGTTCTTTTTTACACTTTATAGGTAGATTTTGAAGAAACAAATTGCATATCTGAGTTCCTCTCGCAAAAATACTCAATTTCAAAAATCAATTTGTCTCGTTTGGAGTCCAGATGGTGGAGATTTGGATATTTTAAAATTAGTTATTTTCTCATTTTTTGGTGACGGCCGAGAGGACTGCAGAGCAAATATATTTTGACAGAGTGCCCATATTTTTGTTCTATGTGCATAAGTGGATGTAGAGTGGCTTATCTGATTCCGAAAATAGGTTATAATAAAAATTATGGGAAATATTGACCGAGTTATGGTCATTTTAAATTTTATGTTTCTATGTTTTCAGTTTTCTACTGCAGAGTTACAGATCCATCTTTTAGAAGTTGTTGGGATTCGGTTTTGGTGAGAAATTTCAGTTTGTATTCATATATTATCTTGAAATTATTTTCATGAGCTTCTTGATATCTTTGCATTAGGGTGTTTGTTCTTATTCATCATGTTTACAAAGGTTGTATTATTCATGTTTTACTTGTCTCTAACCTTCTTATGTGGAAGATGTTTTGACATTTTCAGGGACATGGATATCTAGTATGGTAATGGTGACATCAAGAAATGAACATATGCTTAGGACTTAGTTGCTTGATGGCTATATTTTCATATCTATAAGTGATATCATTGTTTTATTTGATCATTTTTTTTGCTCAATATTCTAACATGGTCTCACTCTTCTAATAATGATGATGCTTCTCACATGGTATCATATCTTGCTCATTATGCTCTTGCATATTTAGATGTTCTTTTTTTTAAATCCAATTTTTTAGTGTTTAATTTAACTAATTTGGACATCTTGTATATGATTTTGGTCATTAGCTTCTTGTTTATTTCACATTAGAGTGTAGCTTCTTTTATCATGTTGTTGGAGCTTGTTCCTATTAATTTGTCACTAACCTACTTGTGTGGTAGGCATCTCTAGCTTTTTCATGATAACAACAAGAAACCATCTAATGCTCACTATTCTAACAAGTGCTTAATGGATATATTTTTCCATCTATGTGATATCTTATAATATGTTATCATATTTGCTCTTGTTATTTTCTTGAGTAAAATAAATCTTTGAATCTACGTGATATCATGTCTTATATCGTAATGGCTTATCCTTTATTAATAGGGTTTAGTTTATTTATTATGTATTGCAAATATTGTATCTATTTCTTGTGTTGATTGTCTCTAACATTCCTATATGGAAGCATTGACATTTTCAGGGCATTCATCTCTTGAATGTTAACATGAAAACAAGAAATTAACCCATGGTTTATAATGACTAGTCATTTTATTTTTTTATAAGTGATATCATGATTTGATCTTAATTTGGTATATGTTGATCATGTTAAACATTTTGATCTATATTTATATATCATGTCACGTTTATTTCAATCACCTTTTACTCAATATTTATATGGCATTGAGCAATCTCATATTATCATTTCATATATCATGTCTTGGGCTTATCATATTTATGATTTACTCTTGGAAGTTATTTGTGCAGATTAGCTCTATGTTTACTTCACTTCCTGTGTATTTGTGAAGATTTATGGGGCAGCTTGGTTATGGCATCCCTTCCTATCTTGAGCATATGCTTTGATTATCTTTGTTCATTCAGCATTGTTCCTAGTTGATCAACTTATCATTGGCAACAAAGTGTGATCCTATTTGCTTCTTTATCTCGGATGTTTAAAGTTATCCTTCAAGGGGAATGTAATGTAATCTCAATCACTATATTCTAGATATAATGAAATGAAGCACCATCTTCTATTGTTAACGTCATGATGATTATTTGCACGATATCATATTCAATGGTAGACCATTAGGGTCTTGTATTCGTGATGAGGTCTACTGCAGAGTTTTATTGCATCTTTCAACTATCAGTTGATTTCCAGTTGTGATGACTATTGTGGTGTTCTAGGCATATTGCAATTGGATCTAGTAACCACTATGGCTTCTCCTTTAGATATAGGCAATTTGTTGTTGTATCTCTTGCCACATGTTCTCGAAATTTTGTTGTTGGATCTAGTAGTCGCTAAGGCTTCTCTTTAGATCTAGGAATTCTATAGTTGGAGCTTGTTGCCACATTTTATGTTGTATTGGTCATACACTATTGTGGTAGAGTTCACTATACAGCTTGGTTCAGGTGCAATTTCATGGTTCAATGAGAAGCAGTTGTTATCTTCATCTACTCCATGAGGCGAAGTGTGTTTTTATTCATGGCTTATGGAAATTCTAGAAGTTGTCATCAAGGGGGATGATATGTAATGTCATCTTCCTCCATTTTTGTATTATGACTTCTAGTCATCATTAAGGAGGAGTGTTGGAATATGTAATGATGACTGAATGTATTTGGAAGGTAATAATGTCCAATCTTATGTAAAAGAGTTATCCCACATGTAATTTGAAATAATTTACTCTTATTACCTTTTATAATATAAAGAGGTGAAATTACATTTATCCCACATGTGTTATGGATGTAATTATTCTATTACATGTTGGTATATATTGAAGTGGGGATTCATTGTAAATTAATCAAGAATTCAAGAATTCACATATGAACACAAGGATGTGTCATGTAATGTGATTATGCAGTGGAGTGTGATGCTCATGTGTGGGAGCGTTATTCTAATAATGGAGATTATTAATGATTAAGAAGATTTCAACCTTCCTGTGGATGTTTCCCCATTTGGGGTTTTACCACGTATATCTGGTGTTCTCTTGTCTATTATCTTATCTCCATTTTATTCATGTTCATGTTATTTGTTGCTTATTATGATAGAAGGCTAGATCAACTCATGCTATGCATGTTTTGTATTGTTTATGAATTTATCATATTCTAGATATTATAACACAAATAACGTGCACTAATATTCTATTTATACACATCTTGGGTAACTTATGGGGCCGACATGTCAATTTTTCCTTTGGGCCAACCTACATGCCTCTTCAAAATATAACATTGTGTCTTTTCATCTCAATGTTTGGTCATCTTTATTAGGTCCAAATTTAAGCCATTCAAAGGCTTCTTTTAAGGATTCTTTTAATGTTGTAAACATGCCTTATTGTAGGAATCTTCAAGGACTTTAAGCTTGGACTTCATTAGGGATACTAATGCTTTAAGGAATTTTCGTGCATTCCATGAATAGGTTGGTATTTGCATCATACAAGCTTTCCACTTGTGGTCAAACTCTCTTCAAAAATTCCCCATTTGACTAAGGTTGATCCAAATAAAACAAGGTTATTCTTTTAGTTTTCTTTGAACTAGTCATTCAACCACCCAGATCCACAAATCAAGGCCTCATCAAATTAAGTCCAAACTCTCCTCGAGGTCTACTAATCAATTAGGGTTGCTTTAATATGATTCAAACCATATTTTGGGCTACAACAATTTATTCAAAATAACTTGAACTATCTTCAAGGATTACTTGGACCTACTTCGGATCTAATTTTACACCTCGATCATCCTCATACTACTCTCATCACTTGGGCCTTCAACAAGACCCAATTTGACATCAATGAAAACATATTCTCAACAAGATGTAGCACCTAAAATACTTGAGCGCATTAACCATGGAATAAGCTTGTTTTCCATGGGGTTGTATTTTAACTCGACATCTCTCAAGGTCTTGTTGAAAAAGGCTATGGGTTTCTCATGTTGTTAGGATATTTAGACACTTAGGAGTTAGTTAAGATCAACTTGTGTAATATATCCGTTAGGGATAGTTTGTTTCTTTAGTATGCATTAGTATGCATTTGTAAATACTTAATCCGACGGTCACGATATGTTTCCGACATAGAGTGATTCGACGGCTCAACTTCTCTTAGATCAAACCTAACCTTGATCCGTGGCTTAACACCCGATTGGTCCATGATCTCTATTTAAAGAGCATGGAGGGTCATTGTTTAGTTGATCGATTATGAGAAGCTCATTTGTAACTTTCTTTCTTTGCATAATAAATTGTCCCGTAGAAGCTATTTGGCCGGGGCCGTGGAGTGTTTCCCTCAAGGGGGTTTAAACCACGTCAAAACATCGGTGTGTTGATCTGTGATCTGTTTGTGTGAAGTGGTTTCTTTTGGTGTTCGGTCCTTTGGTAGTACCCTGTGTACCCGAACATGGTATCAGATCTTTTATGAAGAGCCGCTTCCGGTTATGATCTAGATCTTGAACTATTGTTGCCGAAACTCGAAAGGGTTTCTAGTTCTGGTATTTATGTGCATTTCTGGGCTGTGGGAGGTGTTCCATTGCGTCCGGAGCGTCGTTTCCATTGGGAAATAGTTTTCGTTTGATCGAAAACGGTTCCCGGTTGCTCCAGAAACGCGTTTTTCATCAGATCTGAAGGTATAATGTTACAGTGACGCATTTTTTTTATTTCATTTTTTGAAAAGAAAAAATCTCATATTTCATTTTTTGTTAATGTTAGATTTTTTTGGTTTCGGATTGTTGCTTTCCCGTCTGCGTATGCTCTTTGCCGTGCACCTTGAGCGATCTCGGCAAATCAGAAACAGAAAGGGAAAGGGTTTTTCTCGGCTGCGTATGCTCTTTGTCGTGCACTTTGCGCGATCTCGGCAAATCAGAAACAGAGAGAAAACGTAGACTTTCCGGGCAAGCTAACAAGATCTAACTCCACAAGTGTGGAAAAGTTTTTTTTGTTTTGTTCTGTGGTTTGTTTTGCAGGGAAAAGGGCAAGCACGCAAACCGAGCAAGAAGAGTAAAAAAAAAAAAAGCCCCCTTCCTCATTTCCATATTTTACATACCTTTTAAACTAGCTCACTTGGTCCAAAGTTGCTTTATTCCTTAATAGGTCTTGAGTTCAAGTCTTAGGAAGTTACTTTTAAAAAGGAAAGTGCATGCAATTTCTATTTTCAAGTTACTTTATTGTAAAAGTGCATCTCACTTAAATAATAAAAAATAAAAATACAAGTGAGTCACTTAAGCTTTTTATTTATTGTTGCACTATTTAAAAGCAATATCATTGTAAAAGTGAAATCACTTATTTTACAAAAGTGATTCACTTAAAAGCAACTTTTTTGTAAAGTGATTGTCAAAAGGTTCATCTTGGGAAGAGGGGGGTTCTTTTTTTTGCTGGACATTCTCTAGCTGCCACGTCACTATTGGGGACATCTTCAACAGTTTCTTTGTTCAAGCATAACTTTATCATACAGAGTCTGTTTTCAGTGCCGTTTTTTTTGAAACCGGCTATTTTTTCGAGCTCTTCACATCCAGACTATTGGTTTCTGCTTTTACAGCCATTAATTTACAAATATGGCCGCCCTTTGTGATATTCTACTTAACAGTTCCAACTATTTCTCATGGAAATCTCGTATGGAGGATGTTCTACGAAGTAGGGGACTTTTCAGAATTACAACAGGGAAAGAAAAAGAACCCACTGATGATGATAAGAAAATAAAATGGGCAAATAGATGTGATGAAGCTCGTGGATTGATTGGGATGTCAATCTCTACTGATTTGCGATTCCACATATCTGGAATTGATGAACCTAATGCTGCTTGGGACAAGGTGGAAACTGTGTTTGGTAAACACAATGAAATTCGAGGTCACCAACTCGAAAATGAGTTGATTTCTTTAAATCCAAGTGACTTTTCATGCATTCAATATTATTTATCTAAGTACAAAACTCTCAAGCTCTTATGTGCAGAATGTAAGATTGAGAGGGAAGACAAACAATGCATTTATCATATTCTTTCCAAACTTGGACCTGCATATTCTGTTTTTGTATCTACATTTTACTCCATGAAAGCGTCATTGAATGCAGCTAGCTATCAAGAGCCTAGTCTTGAATCCTTTTGTGATTCCTTGATTAGGGAACAAGATAAACTCATTCATCTTGGAATAATCAACAATGCAGATACATCTGGGAAAGCCTTATTGTCCCAACAGAAAGAAAAGTCCAAGCCTCCCAAGAAACAAAATTTTCGCAATAATAAGTCAAACAAGGGTCCCAAACCCTCTCAGTCAGCTCCTTCTTTAAAAAATGACAAAGGATCCAAGCCAAAAGGCAAGAAGACTGAGCGTCATTGCAACTATTGCGGGAAAGATAATCATGATGAATCAAAGTGTTTCAAGAAGATGGCAGCCTTGGAAGCAGCAATGAAGAAGCACCACATCAGCCTAGATTCGCCATCAGAATCTACCTCTCATGGACATGCACTTTGTGCTTCTGGTTATTCTTATAATGCATCTTCTTCTTCTACTTCAAATGAATGGCTCATTGATTCTGGAGCATCTTATCATATGGCTAAGGATCAAGCCATCTTTTCTACTATGCATGAATGTAACACCAAACAAATATTTGTTGGTGATGATAGATCTCTAAGTGTTGTAGGAGCTGGAACAGTTCCAGTAGATAATGGTCATTTTAGTGATGTACTATGTGTTCCAAAAATTTCCTGCAATTTGTTATCAGTCTATCAGATCACTCATTCTGGTGAAGGTAAAACTGTGACCTTTACACCTCACCAAGTTGTAATCAAGGATTTTAAAGATCCTCAACAGGTCCTAGCTACCGGAATTGTTGATGATATTACCAGGTTGTACAAGTTTAACAACTTTGGGTCATCACCTTTCCCTTCAGTTTTTGTTGCTCATAGTGATAACTTGAGCAAACTTTGGCATGAGCGATTTGGTCACTTAAATTATCGCTCATTGCAACAACTATGTAAAGAAAATATGGTGACAGGTCTTCCGATGGTATCTTGCAGAGATGGTGTTTGCTCCGGTTGTGTACTCGGAAAACATCATCGGGACAGTTTTGACAAACGTGCCTCTTGGCACGCCTCGGTTCCCTTGGAGCTTGTGCATAGTGACTTGTGTGGTCCTCTTCCATCTACTTCCTTTTCTGGTTTCAAATATTTCTTAACTTTCATTGATGATTACACCAGACGCACTTGGGTTTATTTCCTAAAACTTAAGAGCGAAGTATTTAACATGTTCTTGGCCTACAAGGCCCTTGTTGAAAAACAATCTGGTCATCAAATTATTAAGTTAAGATCTGACAATGGAGGAGAATATGTTAACAAACAGTTCACTACTTTCTGCACTGAACAAGGCATCCAACAACAGCACACTGTTCCATATACACCACAACAAAATGGTGTAGCTGAGCGGAAGAACCGCACTTTAAAAGAAATGGCTAATTGTATGATCCAATCTAAGGGACTAAGTCTTCAATTTTGGGCTGAAGCCATTAATTGTGCAAATTACATAGTTAATCGCACCCCCACAAAAGCATTACAAGGTATAACACCGGAAGAAGCATGGAGTAAAATTAAACCTGATGTAAGTCACTTTCGTGTGTTTGGTAGTGAAGCATGGGCTCACATTCTGGATGAAAAACGGAAAGCATTGCAGCCTAAAAGTGAAAAGTGCATATTTGTTGGATATTCTGAAGATGTAAAAGGTTATAGACTTCTTCAACCACCTTCTCATGCTATAATCATTAGAAGAGATGTTAAATTTGATGAAAATATCTTGGCCTGCGAGCCTAACTCGGCGAGTGTGCCATCTTTGGCCTGCGAGCCTGATTCGGCGTTTGTGCCTTCTTCTTCTTCTCCCAACTTCCTTGACAGGTTTCCAACTCCAGTTTCTGATGATGACAGTGAGGATGAAAATCCACCTCCGCCTGCTCATGTTCCTCCAGTTGCACCAGCACAAGTGCTTCCTCGATGGGTCCGTTCAACATGTGAAGCAGCTGGTGATCTTGCCGGTGATCCTAGAGATCAACGTCGAACACGTTCTCAGTTTCAGCGAGCCTCTTCTCTTTTGGCTCAAGTTTCCGAGAATCATGATCCAGAAACTTTTGCAGAAGCTTCAGGGAATCCAGATTGGGATGCAGCCATGGATGAAGAATATCGTTCCTTAATGGCGAACGATACTTGGGATCTTGTACCTCTTCCAAAAGGAAGAAAACTTGTCAGATGTAAATGGGTCTACGGAACTAAGTATGCATCAGATGGAAGTGTTGAAAGACTTAAGGCAAGGTTAGTTGCCAAAGGTTTTTCCCAAGTTGAAGGGATTGACTACAATGAAACCTTTGCTCCCGTCGCCAAAATGAACTCCATCCGCCTTGTTCTTTCCCTTGCAGCCTTACACAACTGGGAAGTCCATCAAATGGATGTCAAGTCTGCCTTCTTACATGGTGATTTACAGGAGGAAATTTACATGGAACAACCTCCTGGCTATGTTCAGAATAACTCTAGCCTTGTCTGCCGCCTTAAGAAATCCTTATATGGCCTTAAGCAAGCTCCTAGAGCTTGGTATGCCAAAATGGATAGCTTTCTCCTTGACACTGGTTTTTCTAGATGCCATTCTGACCCCAATGTCTATACCAAGAAAGTAGGAAACCATCTCATCATACTTGTTCTCTATGTTGATGACCTTATTCTTACTGGTAGTGACCCTAAGCTTATAACCCATGTGAAATCCAGTCTTAAAAAAAATTTTGAAATGTCAGACTTAGGACATTTGCATTATTTTCTTGGTCTCCAAGTTCTGCAAACCAAAGAAGGAATCTTTCTTTCTCAGTCTAAGTATGCTTGTGACCTTCTTCGTCGCTTTCACATGGAAGATTGTAAACCAGCCCCTTCTCCCTTCCAGTCTGGAGTCAAACTTTCTGCCACTTGTACTTCACCTGAAGTAGATGCCACATTGTATCGTCAGCTTGTTGGTTGTCTCTTATACTTGACTCATTCCCGTCCTGACCTTTCCTTTGCCGTTGGTAGAGTTTCCCGTTATATGCAGACACCTCATGAAAGTCACTGGAAAGCAGCTAAAAGAATACTTCGATATATTCGAGGTACAGTTCAGTTTGGGATTCATTACAGTACAGGGGGGAAACCTTTGTTGGTTGGTTTCACTGATTCAGATTGGGCCGGCGATCCTGATGATCGAAAGTCTACTGCAGGTTATGTTTTCAGTCTGGGCTCTGGACCTATCACTTGGGCTTGTAAGAAACAACAAGCTCTTGCTCTTTCTTCAGCAGAGGCAGAATATCGAGCAGCAGTTAATGCCAGTCAGGAAGCTTTATGGCTTCGACAGATCCTTTCAGAGTTTGGATTCGAGCAGCAGCAGCCTACTCCACTTTGGTGCGACAATCAAAGTGCCATCAAGCTTGCCAAAGATCCAGTTCTACATCAACGCAGCAAACACATTGAGCTACACATGCACTTCATCAGAAATCTTGTTCATGATCGTGTTCTTGAAGTGCTCTTTTGCCCTACAGATGATCAAGTTGCAGACATCTTCACCAAGTCTCTTACCGAAGCGAAGTTTTCTAAACTTCGATCTATGTTAGGAGTTCAGGAACTTGTCATTAAGGGGGGATAGGCTCTAATGCCTCCTTCCTTCTCCTAATAGTGTCACTTTTGTAAATCCTTCAATCCTATCCCAAGTTGTTCTTAAGGGGGGATGTTAGGATATTTAGACACTTAGGAGTTAGTTAAGATCAACTTGTGTAATATATCCGTTAGGGATAGTGTGTTTCTTTAGTATGCATTAGTATGCATTTGTAAATACTTAATCCGACGGTCACGATATGTTTCCGACATAGAGTGATTCGACGGCTCAACTTCTCTTAGATCAAACCTAACCTTGATCCATGGCTTAACACCCGATTGGTCCATGATCTCTATTTAAAGAGCATGGAGGGTCATTGTTTAGTTGATCGATTATGAGAAGCTCATTTGTAACTTTCTTTCTTTGCATAATAAATTGTCCCGTAGAAGCTATTTGGCCGGGTCCGTGGAGTGTTTCCCTCAAGGGGGTTTAAACCACGTCAAAACATCGGTGTGTTGATCTGTGATCTGTTTGTGTGAAGTGGTTTCTTTTGGTGTTCGGTCCTTTGGTAGTACCCTGTGTACCCGAACACATGTTAATCTTGATTTTTTCTACAAAAGCATAACTGCAATAGTACTTGTTGAAGTAAAAGAAAATATCCTAAAAGGTTTAGTATAATCAAGCTTGATTAAGAGATGAGCTTCTCCTAGGGACTTCTTGAGATGATGGAAATCCTACTTGGATTCATTGGTCCATTTAACATCGTTACCTTTTTTAAGCATGTTGGTAATTTTTTTATCATTTTTGCCAAGTTAGAAATGAACCTTCTGAGAAAATTTATCTTTCCCCTGAAAGACTAGACCTCCTTTTTATTCCTGGGGATATCTATCAAATGTATTGCATCCACCCTCTCTGGATCAATCCTAACTCTCTCTTTCGAAACAATATTCCCTAGCATATTTCCTTCTTGTAGGGCGAAGTGTGATTTTTGGGGATTCAAGGACAATCCATATTTCCTGCAATTAGAAGGTTTGTTTTAGGACAACATGGGGTTGTGAATATTGTATTTTCTCTATCATTTTTATGCATTGCTACCTTATTGTAACCTGAAAAAGCATGCATCATATATATCCTACTATCCCCCGCTACCTTCTACAAAATTTGGTCCATCTTGGGTAGGAAGTAGTTGTCCTTCAAAGAGCACTTGTTGAGGTTTCTGAAGTCAACACGGAATCTAATTTCTCCACTCTTCTTTCTAGGTGGTACTAATTTGGCTAACCATTCTAAGTATATTAAAGGAATTATAATTTTGGAATCTAATAATTTCCTTACTTCCTTTTCAATAATGGGTAGCAGAATAGGGTTGGCCTTCCTCATATTTTGTTTGAAATGCTTCACTCTTTGCTTGAGAGGTATCATGTGATGTATTATAGATGTATCATAAGTTCTAGGATCTTCATATTTCTAGGAAAATGAATCTATGTATTCCTTGAAGAGTTTCATATTCCTATGTTTAACGTTTGCATACAATAGTTTAGACAAGTTGATATGTTTTGGATCCTGTGGTGAGACTATGTTGAAATATTTAACATCCTCTTCTTTTGGTTGCACAGTAGGTTTGACAAAGACGTCATTTTTCTTCAAACGGACTTCATAATGGAACTAGGCCTTTAGGGATAAAATTGTTCTTTAATTGGAGGATCTTGTGGTTTGCAATCTGATTGATAAACTCTTGACCTAATTTTCCATATTCTTAACACCATCATTCCTCATTTTTCCTTTCATCTTGATCTATGCAGGAGGTTGAGAACTCACCTACCATTTCCATGAATCTCTTTATATGTTGGTCATCTTCAAACACTTGCCAATGCTTTTGATTATCAGGGATGGAAGGCATGTATACCATTTCTACCTCATCTTTGAACCAGGGCCCTATTGGAGGCTTGAAAGTACTAGAAGCTATAGCTAATGAATCCGATTGCTTATTCATTTCCCTTGCAATAGAAGTGATATTGAAAATCTAAAAGAAATTTTCTATCAAATCCCACGCTTGATATATGTAGGAGTTCATCCTGGGGTGTTTGGTTTGGTAAAAAAAAAAATATGCAACACCACTAATTCTGAATTCCCAAAAATAGTGAGTTGTGTAATCCACACCTTTTTAGTAGTTTATATCCCCAGTATCAAGACTTCATATTCTGCTACATTGTTTATGGTTTCAAAATTTAGCTTGAATGAAAGGGTGTTTCTTCATTGGTGGGAGAAAGGATTACTCCATCCCCTTCTTATTTGGAGTATGCTCCATCAAAGTGCATTTTCCATACTTGGCTTGGTAAAGATGAAAAACCACGAGAAGAAATTGTTGTGGGAAAAGAGTCCTCATACTCATCATTCATTGCCAAAATGCAGCATCACATGTATTCCTCAATTACATACAAAGGATAGTTATGTGGGATGTTCTTATCACATACCACATGAAATTTTAACCTCTCTATAAATCCTCATGCTTTCTCCATCAAATATTGGGACTATTGCGTACTTCATGTCCATATGCATCATGCCTCCTAGCCTTTTAACCCATGTTCTAGATAGCAACATCCCATACTTAGCAGGCACATTCACCACTAATACATCCATCATGATACTTTTTGTAGTAAACTAAGCTAATGTAACCACCAAATCCTTTATCTTCCCCAAGCATTTCTCTTTTCTAGAGTCAAAATTGTAAAGGTCATGGTATGGATTGGAAATATCTAGATCCAACTGCTCCATAATAACCTTTGGCATCAGGATATGGGAGGATACTAAGTATAACATGAAATTATGGAGTAATTTACCATGCATGCTCAGAGTTACATAAAATGGAGGTGTATTATAATCTCTTTCTTTTACCTATGGGATCAATATGACAATAGGATTATCATCTCATATGTGAAGGGTGTCAGGTTGAATGGTTGACATTGATCCATATAGAATTTCCTCAATTTTCCTTTGGTATGAAGGGTTTTTGGCTAATTCAGACATAGGTATAAGGATTTTTATCTTTAATATTTCTTGTTCAATATCAAATGAGACAGCAAATTTGTGATATGATTTTGTATTTTTAGGCTCATATTTTTTTATTGGGGTACTTCAACTACTTTTTGGTACTGTTGAGGAGGCACATTTATAAAATATGTCCTCCTTAGGTGCAGTAGGCATTTTCATAGGGAATAGGGGGTCAAATACTTTATCATTTGGATGATTTAAAGAGACACCTTTGGGAGGAAAATTGTGTTTATAGTTTGTTACAATATTCCTTGGTCTGAGATCATATTTTCTCCATAATTATGCCTAGAAATTATCAACAAAGAGCCTATAATGAGTTTATGGCATCTTATATCCTTTATTTTTTGTTCTTTCTTATTCTCACCTTTGTTCTCTTGCAAAGAATTCTCGTATTCTTCTTGAGAAAAATGGATCATGGCATCTTCATCTTGCATCTACAACACCTCATATGGTGGTTCAATGTATTCTTCATCTTGTGGAAGGTCTGCAAAATTATTGTTATTTTGTCTTACAGGGGATTGTATAGGTTGGTCTTAATTTTTCCTATCTATGTTCATAATATGTGGAGTAAAAGGTATTATATACTGATTATGATGTTTATGTCCTCCACCTTGAAGAGATATGTTGGAATTGTGCCCTTCCATTTGAATATTGTTAATTTATTAGATAAGTGTTTAATTACTCTTGACATCTCCCCTATTTTTGTGTCTCGTGTATCCTTATTTATTCCAAAGGTGTCAGTTTCTTCTTTCATCTTTTTCTTGTCTGGATATTGCTTGTATTTCACCTTTCCTGAAGTTGTCATGTTTCCCTCAAAATATATTGCATCATCTCGCATGATGAGCATGGTTGTTGACCTCCTCTCGCTAAGTATCATGGAAAATTCAGGTTCAAAATCTCCAGCATAGGTAATCTTTGCAGATGCTTGGGAGGGTTTGATATCTTTAGGTATTTTATTAAATCTTTTATTGAAATCTCCTACTTACTCCCCATTTTTCTTTCTCAAGGTAGTGAACTCAATCAAGTAGTAGAGGTGGTCCCTTTTCTCACCCCATTGCCTCATGGATTTGGTCTCAAGGATAGGATAGGAGTTTATAGATGTTGCAGGGAGGGATCTGAACCATTTTATGACTTATTGCTCTAAATTCTGGACAAAGAGTCTCATAAAGACATCATCATGTTCAATATAAATATTGTCAATAAAGTCTTGAAAGGTGGTCATATGTTCTTTATATATAGCATCCCTTTCTCCATCAAACATGGGTAATATCTTCATGTAACTTTCAAGAAAGTCATGGAGATTATTTGAAAGATTCAATGGGAAATCTATTATAGCTACCCAGGGATTAACTACAGGTGGTGGTGGTATTCCACCCCTACCTCCTACATTTTTCATTACATGCTACAGAATAATATTTTTAGCTTGCAAGTTTATAGGATTTCTTTGAGGCCCAGATTCAAGCTGTAAAGGATGAAAGCTACTTGTGGAGGCAAATAAAGGAGAATTATGAGGATTTGTTATGGGAACAACCAATGTACTAGTAATAAACCATGGATCTCCCTGAATATTGAAATATTCATATGCTTCTTGATTTTTAAATTGAAAAGGAAATGTTACAAGATCTATCTAAGGAATACCTTTTGCTTGAGTATCTTGATTTGTACAGTAATTCCTCTAGGTGCCCAAGTTCCTTGTATCTTGCAGGCTCTATAAATCACTTGACGTAGGGTTTGCTCTGGTATGTCTTTTACCAAATGTCAGCTTCACTTCAATGGATTCGCTAGGTGAACTTCATCCATATGTTTGATCCTTGCTCACTAGTTAGAATCAGATCTTGATCATTGTCTTTCCCAGGGAAAATTAATTCTAATTCTATGCTCCTGACAATGGCGCCATTTTAATGTTGGTCCCTGAGATGTTCTAGGATTACTTTAGAATATGCCATGGCAAGATGAGGCTCAATTATTAAATATTTAGAGCTTAATCTTTTGCAGTGTGATAAAATTTTGATTTTATGTAGAAAGTATTTGCAGGTATGGAAATATTGGACTAATTGAGGTATGAGGATTTATTTTCCAAGGGAATTTGATGGTGCATATTCATATTTTCAGGTGCAGGTGATTGTGTATTTAGCATATGGAACATGAAATAATTCTATAAGGTGCATCTTGAACAATTATTACACATTCAAGGTGGAAGCAAACATACTGATCTTATAAAGAAGTCAACAGTTGAAAAAAAATGCAAATCATTCTTGATATTTTGAAAAATACATGGAAATATTGACATCCATATGTTTAGACACTAAAAGAAGCCTTCGATTACTGCAAATCACAGGAAAAATCTAATGAAAGAAAGGAGGTCATAAAAATGAAAACTCGCTTTCCATTTCACTACTTGACATGCATTCATATCACTGATACAAATATGATGCAAAATTGTTGCTCAAATATTTTATTACACTCAAGTAAACATGTACATAGATACAGAACAGATATGGAAATAACAGTAGGGAGACAAAATTACAAAGAAGAAAACATTATTGAAACACATCAAAATCTTAATCTCTAGAATAAATTCATGTATACAAATTCAATTCACAATTCGACCTGGTATCTCCTTCAAAGACCCTCTCAAAATATGCTAGCCTTTTTTACGTCATTGAATTTCCCTTATATATGAGAACCATATATGTAACAAATTCTCTTTACTCTAAATACCCTCTAGCTCTGTCCTTTTTGCCACTTTCATTCTATTCAAACTTTGGTTATATTTTTTGATCTAAAAATGACATGATATTTATAACCATTATTTGCATGTGAAAGTTTGAATGTTTAAATCCATTAAAAATTATTTAAATGATAAAATAAAAGAGCATAATCGAAACATATAAAACACATAAAAGAGATGCAAAAACATTAAAATTTGTAGGCAAGAACTGATAACAGAGTTCACCCTCCTTAGGCTTCGTATCCGGGCCACTTCTAATGAGAAAGTCAATCTTATTTAGTCTTCAAAGCTTACAAATATGAGTTTCTGGAAAAAAAAATATTTTCTTTCAGTTATCAAAAAAACCAAACAGCACCATTGTGATCCTCTTGAAATTTCAAGAAAAATGAGTATAAACTCGACTAAGTTTGCCTGAGGCCTCCTATGGCACGCAAATCAAGAAACTATGCTTGCATAAAATACAAAACAGTACGAACTGTATGGATTCTCACCTCGAGAACCATGCCCATTAATGGTTGTATGGACCTCAGGAACTATGTCAAATCTACCTCGGGAAGCATGCTGAAACCACCTTGGGATTCATGCCATGTACTTGCCTCGAACTATGTGCAAAACCACTATATCCTCTGTCTCGAAAACTGTGCAGAAATGTGGTTTTTATAAGGATTTTAGGTGGTTTTCGGGGTGCGGGAAAGGTGGCAACGTGCCCCTTTTGTCCCCAAAACTTCACTTTCAACTTAAAATAAAAACGCGCCATATCCCTTAAAGAGTGGTGCTAGTGGTGCATTGGTTAAAGAACTTGGAAATGGGGGAGGCCGTCACGGGTTCAAACCCGTGGACCTCTCCCTATATCACGTATTTTGTGGCATGTCATGAAATATTATATGGTTCATTTGGCATGTTGGCATATGGTTATTACTTTGGACTATGGTTTGTTATATGCGTTGGCATATAGTTCAATTATGTGGCAAGCACTTGTCCCGTGGTTCTTTCGTCGGTGGTATAGTTTGAATACATGGGGGCGCCTCGCTATTGACCATGGGTCTAATCCCTCGACCCTGCCCCTTTTGCCAAAAAAACTCCATTTAAACTTAAATATAGGTTTTCACCTACCATTTCCATGAATCTCTTTATATGTTGGTCATCTTCAAACACTTACCAATGCTTCTGATTATCAGAGATGGAAGGCATGTATACCATTTCTACCTCATCTTTGAACCAAGGCCCTATTGGAGGATTGAAAGTACTAGAAGCTATAGCTAATGAATATGATTGCTTATTAATTTCCCTTGCAATAGCAGTGATATTGAAAATCTGAAAGAAATTTTCTATCAAATCCCACACTTGATTTATGTAGGCCCTCATCCTGGGGTTTTTGGTTTGGTAAAAAAAATAATCTGCAGCACCACTAATTCTGAATCCCCAAAAATAGTGAGTTGTGTAATCCACACCTTTTTAGTAGTTAATATCCCAGTATCAAGGCTTCATATTCTGCTACATTGTTTGTGGTTTAAAAAATTAGCTTGAATGAAAGGGTGTTTCTTCATTGGTGGGAGAAAGGATTACTCCAACCCCTTCTTCTTATTTGGAGGATGCTCCATCAAAGTGCATTTTCCATACTTGTCTTGGTAAAGATGAAAAATCACGAGAAGAAATTGTTGTGGGAAAAGAGTCCTCATACTCATCATTCATTGCCAAAATGCAGCATCACATGTATTCCTCAATTGCATACAAAGGATAGGTATTTGGGATGTTCTTATCACTTATCACATGAAATTTTAACCTCTCTATAAATCCTCATGCTTTCTCCATCAAATATTGGGACTATTGCGTACTTCATGTCCACCTACATCATGCCTCCTAGCCTTTTAACCCATGTTCTAGATAGCATCATCCCATACTTAGCAGGCACATTCGCCACTAATACATCCATCATGATACTTTTTGTAGGAAACTAAGCTAATGTAACCACCAAATCCTTTATCATCCCAAGCATTTCTCGTTTCTAGAGTCAAAATTGTAAAGGTAATGGTATGGATTGGAAAAATCTAGATCCAATTACTCCATAATAACCTTTGGCATCAGGATATGGGAGGATACTAAGTATAACATGCAATTATGGAGTATTTTACCATGCATGCTCAGAGTTACATAAAATGGAGGTGTATTATAATCTCTTTCTTCTACCTATGGGATCAATATGACAATAGGATTATCATCTCATATGTGAAGGGTGTCAAGTTGAATGGTCAACACTTATCCATATAGAATTTTCTCAATTTTCCTTTGGTATGAAGGGTTTTTGCTAATTCAGACAGAGGTATAGGGATTTTTATCTTTAATATTTCTTGTTCAATATCAAATGAGACAGCAAATTTGTGATATGATTTTGTATTTTTAGGCTTATATTTTTTTATTAGGGTACTTCAACTACTTTTTGGTACTGTTGAGGAGGCACATTTATAAAATATGTCCTCCTTAGGTGCAGTAGGCATTTTCACAGGGACTAGGGGGTCAAATACTTTATCATTTGGATGATTTACAGATATACCTTTGGGAGGAAAATTGTGTTTCTAGTTTGTTACAATATTCCTTGGTCTGGGATCATATTTTCTCCATAATTATGCCTACAAATTATCAACAAAGAGCCTATAATGAGTTGATGGCATCTTATATCCTTTATTGTTTGGTCTTGCTTATTCTCACCTTTCTTCTCTTGCAAAGAATTCTCATATTCTTCTTGAGAAAGATGGATCATGGCATCTTCATCTTGCATCTACAACACCTCATATGGTGTTTCAATGTATTCTTCATCTTGTGGAAGGTCTGCAAAATTATTGTTATTTTGTCTTACAAGGGGTTGTATAGGTTGATCTTAATTTCTCCTATCTATGTTCATAATATGTGGAGTAAAAGGTATTATATACTGATTATGATGTTTATGTCCTCCACCTTGATGAGATATGTTGGAATTGTGCCCTTCCATTTGAATATTTTCAATTTATTAGATAAGTGTTTAATTACTCTTGACATCTCCCCTATTTTTGTGTCTTGTGTATCCTTATTTATTCCAAAGGTGTCAGTTTCTTCTTTCATATTTTTCTTGTCTAGATATTGCTTATATTTCACCTTTCCTGAAGTTGTCATGTTTCCGTCAAAATATACTGCATTATCTCGCATGATGAGTATGGTTGTTGACCTCCTCTCGCTAAGTATCATGGAAAATACAGGATCAAAATCTCATGCATAGGTAATCTTTGCAGCTCCTTGGGAGGGTTTGATATCTTTAGGTATTTTATTATACATTTTATTAAATCTTTTATTGAAATCTCCTACTTGTTCCCCATTTTTCTTTCTCAAAGTAGTGAACTCAATCAAGTAGTAGAGGTGGTCCGTTTTCTCACCCCATTGCCTCATGAATGTGGTCTCAAGGATAGGATAGGAGTTTATAGATGTTGCAGGGAGGGATCTGAACCATTTTATGACTTATCGCTCTAAATTCTGGACAAAGAGTCTCATAAAGACATCATCATGTTCAATATAAATATTGTCAATAAATTCCTGAGAGGTGGTCATATGTTCCTTATATATAGCATCCCTTTCTCCATCAAACATGGGTAATATCTTCATGTAACTTTCAGGAAAGTCATGGAGATTATTTGAAAGATTCAGTGGGAAATATATTATAGCTACCCAGGGATTAACTACAGGTGGTGATGGTATTCCACCCCTACCTCCTACATTTTCCATTACATGCTACAGAATAATATTATTAGCTTGCAAGTTTATAGGATTTCTTTGAGGCCCAGATTCAAGCTGTAAAGGATGAAAGCTACTTGTGGAGGCAGATAAAGGAGAATTATGAGGATTTGTTATGGGAACAACCAGAGTACTAGGAATAGACCATGGGTCTCCCTGAATATTGAAATATTCATATGCTTCTTGATTTTTAAATTGAAAAGGAAATGTTACAAGATCTATCTAAGGAATACCTTTTGCTTGAGTATCTTGATTTGTACATTCATTCCTCCAGGTGCCCAATTTCCTTGTATCTTGCAGGATCTGGAAATCACTTGATGTAGGGTTTGCTCTGGTATGTCTTTTAGCAAATTCCAGCTTCACTTCAATGGATTCGCTAGGTGAACTTCATCCATATGTTTGATCCTTGCTCACCAGTTAGAATCAGATCTTGATCATTGTCTTTCCTAGGGAAAATTAATTTTAATTCTATGCTCCTGACAATGGCGCCATTTTCATGTTGGTCCCTAATATGTTCTAGGATGAATTTAGAATATGTCATGGCAAGATGAGGCTCAATTATTAAATATTTAGAGCTTAATGTTTTGCAGTGATAAAATTTTGATTTTCTATAGAAAGTATTTGCAGGTATGGAAATATTGGACTGATTGAGGTATGAGGATTTATTTTCCTGAGGAATTTAATGGTGCATATTCATCTTTTCAGGTGCAGGTGATTGTGTATTTAGCATATGGAACATAAAATAATTCTATAAGGTGCATCTTGAACAATTATTACACATTCAAGGTGGAAGCAAACATATTGATCCTATAAAGAAGTCAACAATTGAAAAAAAATGCAAATCATTATTGATATTTTGAAAAATACATGGAAACATTGACATCCATATGTTGAGACACTAAAAGAAGCCTTTTATTACTGCAAATCACAAGAGAAATCTAATGAAAGAAAGGAGGTCATAAAAATGAAAACTTGCTTTCCATTTCACTACTTGACAGGCATTCATATAACTGATACAAGTATGATGCAAAATTGTTGCTCAAATATTTTATTATTCTCAAGTAAACATTTACATAGATACAAAACATATATGGAAATAACAGTAGGGAGACAAAATTACAAAGAAGAAAACATTATTGAAACACATCAAAATCTTAATCTCTAGAATAAATTCATGTATACAAATTCAATTCACAATTCAACCTGGTAGCACCTTCAAATACCCTCTCAAAATATGCTAGCCTTTTTTATGTCATTGAATTTCCCTTATATATGAGAACCATATTTGTAACAAATTCTCTTTACTCTAACTACCCTTTAACTCTCTCCTTTTTTTCACTTTCATTCTATTCACACATTGGTTATATTTTTTGATCCGAAAATGACAGGATATTTATAACCATTATTTGCATGTGAAAGTTTGAATGTTTAAATCCATTACAAAGGATTTAAATAATAAAATCAAAGAGCATAATTGAAGTATATAAAACAAATAAAAGAGATGCAAAACCATGAAAATTTGTAGGCAAGAACTAATAACAGAGCTCACCCTCCTTGGGCTTCGTATCCGAGCCACTTCTAATGAGAAAGTCGATCTTATTTAGTCTTCAAAGCTTACAAATATGAGTTTCTGGGAAAAATAAATAAATAAATAAATTCTTTCAATTATCAGCAAAACCAGACAGCACCACTGTGATCCTCTCGAAATTTCGAGAAAAATGAGTATAAACTCGACTAAGTTTTCCTTATGCCTCCTCTTGCACGCAAATCGAGAAACTATGCTTGCATAAAATACAAAACAATACACACTGTACGGATTCTCGCCTCAGGAACCATACCCATTAATGGTTGTACAAACCTCGGGAACTATGTCAAATATACCTCCGTAAGCGTGTTGAAACCACCTTAGGATTCATGCCATGTACTGGCCTCGAACTCTGTGGAAAACCACTATGTCCTATGTCTCCAAAACCGTGCAGAAACATAGTTTTTATAAGGTTTTTAGGTGGTTTTGGGGGTGCAAGAAAGGGGGCAACGCGCCCCTTTTGGCCCCAAAACTTCACTTCCAACTTAAAGGAAAAACGAGCCATATCTTTTAATGAGTGGTGCTAGTGGTGCATTGGTTAAAGAATTTGGAAATGGGGGAGGACGTCACAGGTTCAAACCCGCGGACCTCTCTCTATATCACGGTTTTTGTGGCATGAAATATTATATGGTTCGTTTGGCATGTTGGCTTATGGTTATAACTTTGGACTATGGTTTTTTTATATGCGTTGGTCCCTCGTTGAGTTTGAATACAAAATAATATATATGGGGGCACCTCGGTGTTGACCACGGGATCGAGGGATAATCCCTCGGCGCTGCTCCTTTTGCCAAAAAACTCCATTTAAAGTTAAATATAGTTTTTCACTTATACATAACAAGGAACAATGCGTGGAGCTTTGTCTAGGAGAGCTCGATGAAAGATTAGGGCTATATGGATGTCTTGGTTTCGATTCCCATAGAGATTACTAATTCTTTTATAAAAAGTTACATTGACAATTTTTCCCAAATTAACCATTTTTTGCCAATTTAACCAAATTTGTCGAAACTTCAACCTTTGATAACTTCTGCACCCAGAAACCGTTTTGCACAAAACAAGCGTTGACAGAAATATCTTGACAAGCTATTTACCACTGTAAGCTTTATTTTACATTTTGAATACTTGTACTTTAATCGACCATTGAATATATTCCAGGATCAAACCTTCCCACTGAGAAGCTTTTGGACCATCAAAAGCCTAAATCATTCAGAATTCAAGTGAGGACATGTTCATCTCACTTGTCCATTCTTCTTGGAACCTGTACATTTGACTCATCATAACAAAAATCAGCACTGCATTGACATTGTTAAGTACATGAATCCATTTTTCCACAAAATCTTCATTCAATATTGTTGGAACAAACCATATATTGTTGATCAGTGGTAAGATGAATAAAAAATGTGAACGTGTGAAAGAGATTGTACTCATATCATGCTTATGTTTTATCATAGGAACATTATCGACCATAATAGATGTATTATGATGCAACAACACTTCCTTTTCATGCTTAGGATTATTTTCTTCCTTACATTGCATAAACATAAGTGTTAAATTCTGACTTGCATTAACAACTCTTTTTAGTTGTTGTGTAGTGCCCGATGATATGTCATTTTTAAATGAATGTGAATGTACTATGTACTCAATTCCTTCCTTAAAAAAATGAAATTGATTGTGTTCTCTATAGATAATTTCCTTTCGATCATATAAATACGGGCTTCCCAACACAATTCCACAGATATCTAGTGGAACCACATCAAATTCAACTTCATCTACAAACTTAGATGTAATTGCAAACTTTAGATCACATTGCTTTGTTACTTGTAATATTTTATCTTTGCATACCCAACCTAATGGATAAGGTTTCCTGTGTGGTTTTTTTGTTAATCCCAATTGCTTAACTATTTCTTCTGAAATAAGATTAGCTTGAGATCCATTATCTATGAGTGTGTTGATCTTAGTTTGTTTTGTAATTACCCTTATATGAAAAAATGCATTCATTTTTCTATCCTTAGAACTGTCATGATCTTTATAAGTATAAGCACATGAATAACCAATGTTAGAATCATTGCCAACAATATCTTTACCTTTCACACCTACGATTGATATCCTTGTTTCGTCCTCGGAATCTGATCCAAGGTCCTCAACAATAACCGTGGATTTTTGCTTCCCTTTCTGATCCTTAAACCACTTTCGTTTCAATTCTGTATGTAGCTTCCAACAGTGTTATGTATCATGTCCATCTCTCTGACAATGAAAACATGGAATTTTTGTTTCCCTTTTCTTCACGTTAGCAGTATGCTTGCTCTTCCCTTTGTCCTTAGCTTCTTTCAACTTACTAGATTCAGCTGAGGAAACTTCATCATGAAGATTCTTCCCTTTGGATTCATGAAGTGTGTCTTGAACACACACTTCTTCCAGGTTAGTAAGATTAAACATAAGTATTGTATGATGCAAATAACTATGTAATCCTCCAATAAACTTGAGAAGAGTTTCTTGAGTATAGAGAGTTATACCCAAAATCAAAGCTCTCTTTCTGAATTCCAGAGTATATTCTTGTACATTCTGACCTTTACCTTGCATTAATTTTTTTGATGTATTTGTAACTTCGGAAGATATTCTTCCATGTATTACATTTGTACTTTATTATATATCCCACAGAGATGTATTCTTCCTTTGATTGGAAGTGTCGTCATTTGTATTTGTAAGTGTCGTCATGTGCATTGACAAGTGTCGTCATTTGTATTGATGGGTTATTATACCACCAGTGTGGGGTCGGCCCTGGTTAGCACATGTGGTTGGGTTATTAGGCTTGATTAGCAAGTCGGCCCCAGTGGATTATTGGCAGGTCAAGTCAGTGTATAAATAGAGAGGGGATGTCTCTCATTTATCCCATTCACTCACTTCTCAAGCTCGCATAGCTAAGAGAGAAAGTGGCGCACTAGTGGCAGAGGAGGAGCATCAGCTAGAGACATCTTATTGGGTTTGATCATTGTGATCTTGTATTGTGGCTTATCTTATCTCTGAGTAAGTTGCGAGGTTTTTCACCTTCTTGGTTTTCCCCGATGAAACTCTGTGTCTCTTGTGTGATTGCTTTTATGTCTATGATTGATATGCTGCAGAGATATGTTGTACATGTTATTCTCTTAGATATCCTTATGATAATAGAATGAAATTATCGAAAAATTAACATGGTATCAGAGCTAGCTTGAAAGAAGGCATGGTATGGCATTTATGACACTTGTTGCACTTGCGAAGCTAGGGCTTGATATAGCAAAAACCAGTCATCATAGAACTTTCTCTATAAATTCATTTTGGCAAAGTTTCAAGATATAAAATCTTACAGGTCAAAGATAAGATCCCCATGTACCTTTTGTCCAAAGGAGAGACTCTAATTCCTTGTACTTTCAGATTTATAATTTGTACAATATAGGGTTTCGGCCTCTTCTAGATCTCAGTCATAAAGAGGTGACCTAGGAAAAAAGGTCACAACTTGGGATAGGAAGATCCTAATTAAATTTCGTAAAAATTATCAGGTAGGGCACGGACTGTAATTTCATAGGCCGAAATTGAACCAGTGACACGTGGCACTCCGTACAAGTTCGCTCTCCTGTTTTATCCCATAAACAGGTCACGTTGCGACACTTGGCATAAATCTCTCTCAGAGAATCCATTTGAGGTCAGGCCTGTGGGGTTGGAAAGATAATAGGTTAGGATACCACAGGTAGAATTTTCAGACCCTGTAGATATGAAATTTCAGAGTTACACCAGAAACAATCAGGTGCATATTTTTGTCAAAACAAAATTGGATTTTTAGCATCTTCATTCATGGCTCCGGGAGTTTAGGGTTTCAAAGAATGTTGGAATTTTTTGTATTAGAGACCATGACTGGATGCTCCCCACCAAAATCAAAATTGAGAGACCAAGATCAAATTTTTTGGTTGGGAAGAAGGTCGGGCTTGATCAAACCCTAGTTCGGGACTTTGATCAGAAAAGTGGAAAATTAGGGCTTCTACAAAAGTTGACGTTTTTGAATTTTGTGACCATGGCTGGAAGATCCTCAAGAAAATCAAAGTTTAGAGCTTTGGATCAAAACTTTTGGTTGGGTGAAGCTCCGGGAAAATCAAACCCTAATTCAGGGTCCTCCCTAGTGAATCCGGAAATCTAAAAGGCAATTTTGAGGGGTGAAACCTTGTAGTTTTCAAATTCTGAGTATACCAGCTGGACCAGCTCAGAAAGGCGCATCTTTCTATCCTTTCAGAAGTTTGAATTTTTAGGGTTTCTTTGACAATCCCTAATCCAACTCCGGATCCAGTTTCAGAAAATCAAAGTGGATTGGGTTAATCCTAGAAGAGAATGGATTGGTCACCTGCATAAGTGAAGAAGTTCCTATTTCAGAGGGAGATGAGGCTAAGACCTTACATAAGAAGATTACAAGCAATCTCGACAGGTATGACTTATCCAGGTATGTTTCGAGATCTGTTCATGATTAAGTTTATGGTATGTTTGTCTTCATTAAGGTTAGTACAATCTTGATTAACTTTAGACTTGTCGTATCACCTTAATAAAATTATGAATGCAGATATTCATTGATTAGGGTTTTGACACTTATGATTGTACTAATGCATTGTGGTGTTGTATGAGGTTGATGTTGTCCACTAACATGAAAGGTACATCAAGAAAGACAAATCATGTTCTAGTTCAAGAACATATGACCATGGTGACATGAAGACAAAGATTCATCCATTGTCATGGATCACATAGAAGATCTACTTATGAGGTATGTATAACTTGGTTCTATAATGGTTAACCTATGAGATGTGCAGGTTACTAGCACAAGTCATTGAAGAAAACAAGAAGACATTATGCGGGTATGTTAGACATAACTAGGTAGCATGCTAATCCAAGTATGTTTTTCCTATATCAAGTTAGAATCCTACCTTGTGTCGGGATCTTATACCTTTGTATGATTGATAATGATTATTCATGAAGTTAGAAATTTAAGTAAGCAAGGATTTATGCATATTATGTATCTTATCTTGATTGATGATATGACTAACCAAAAGAGTCATATGGTCAAATAAGAATATGCATGAGTAAAAGAAGTCTTCCCTGAAACCTTGAGTACTAATGCTTATTATTTGTGTTTCAAATGATCATGACTATACATGTTTAAGATTATGTTGTTTTAGTATCTATACTAATGAATGTATGATTATGTATGAGATCTAGAGGATGGCACAATCATGACACTAGTGCACACTTAAGCATGCATAGTGGTCCAGGATGAATATAAGTCCAAGGACAGGTAATCCAGGAAACAAAGATCAAGAGAGAGCACACTCCAATAGTTCCTGCAAGGAAGCAAATATTGAGAGGGAGTCCACCCTACAACCAAACAAAGATAAGTATTTGAATTGTCATTTCTTGCATACTTGTTTGTTTAAATAATATTGTTCAATGATGTATATGCCTATGTTCCTAGACTTAAGGTGTGTATTATGCATATTAGAACAATTTCATTAATGAACAGTATACTACTAATATGCATGTGATGGGTAAGTGGCCTATGGCACTGTACAACATTCCATTGCTACTTATCTAAGAATGAAACCTCTTTGCTGACATGTTGGGAGTTGTGCACACTCTTAACATTGTTCTGGTAGAGATTGGAAGGCATCTAAAAAGTTACGGGATATGGATAAATGTTGTATTGAAGCATTGGCTAAGATAATTAAATGATTGTATGACATATGCCTTTATGTATAAGACTTTGTTCTGTAAACTATGAGAATTTTCTAATCATGCAATTGAATTTGACTTGTAGGAAAGATCGTGTACAATCACCTACAAAAGAAGGACTACAACATGTGTTCCAGCAAACGAAATTCAAAGAAAACTATCTATTGAAGATATTGAAGAATCTGAATTTCCCAAGATTCGGGATACAGTAATGGAAGAATGCCATGATCAAGGAATACCAGTTGATCATGAAGAATGATGTTTGGGATGTGGTCCCAAGACCTGAAGGGAAGTCTGTTGTGACTTCCAAGTGGATCTATAAGATCAAGCATGTTGCAGATGGTAGCATAGAGAAATACAAAACGAGGTTTGTAGCTTGTGGCTTCTCCCAGAAAGAGGGAATAGACTATGAAGCGACTTTTGCACCTGTATCCAAGTACACTTCCTTCAGATCAGTACTTGCCCTGGCTGCAGTGATGAAATGGAATATACACCAAATAGATGTCAAGACAGCTTTCTTAAGTGGTGTAGTCAGTGAGGAAGTGTATGTGGAGCAGCCACTTGGTTTTGAGACACATGACAGAGAGTCATATGTGTTCAGGTTGAAGAAAGCCTTGTATGGCTTGAAGCAAGCTCCTAGGACTTGGTATGGTGTAGGATAGACAGCTTTCTATCTAGTTTGGGATTTACCAAGAGTAAAGTGGATTCCAACCTTTACAACAACGTTGAGGAAGGCAATCCAATGATACTACTTTTGTATGTGAATGACCTGTTTGTCATGGGTGAGGATAGACTGATTGCTGACACGAAGAGGAAGCTTGTTGTCGAGTTCGAGATGAAGGACTTGGGGATGATGCACTACTTTCTAGGTATGGAGGTGTGGCAGAGTGCAAATGGAATCTTCCTTGGACAAGGGAAGTATGCAGTAGAAATCCTGAAGAGGTTCGAGATGATGGACTACAAGGCCATGGCCACACCTATTGCATCGAACCTTAAGCTTTTGTGTGATGCTTCATCTAATCCAGTTGATGTCACTGTGTATCATTAGATGATTGGTTCCTTGATGTACCTGAAGAACACGAGACCAGATATTTGCTTTGCGGTGAACACATTGAGCCAGTTCCTTACGAATCCCAGAGGTGTTCACCTAGTTGCTGTAAAGCATATTCTTAGGTACCTGAAGGGTAAAATTGATTATGGGCTCAAGTATGATGCGAATCAAAATTTTAACCTGCACGGTTATGTTGATTCAGATTGGGCAGGCAGTGCTGCAGATAGGAAGAGCACTTATGGGTGTTGCTTCAGTATGGGATCAGGTGTGATCTCTTGGTTTAGCAGGAAGCAGTCCTGCGTAGCACTGAGTAAAGCCGAATCAGAGTATATTGCAGCTTGTTCGGCTAGTTGTGAGGCAGTATGGCTCTGAAAGCTACTATATGAGTTATTTGATCTCCCGATGGAGGCTACTGGTATCTTTTGTTACAACCAGAGTTGTGTGAAGTTGTCTGAGAACCCGGTGTTCCATGACAGTTCGAAGCACATTGAGATCAAATATCACTATATTAGGGATATGGTGCAGAGAGGAGCAGTGAAGCTCCTGTATGTTGCGACGGATGAGCAGGTTGCAGATGTGTTGACGAAACCACTAGCCAGAGTGAAGTTTGAGTACTTCAAAGAGAGGCTTGGTGTTCTTCATATTGACGACACTTCAAGGAAGAAGTGGTGGACACATTTGCAGGAGCCATTTCAAGCATGGTGAGAGGAGGATCCTTCCCATGGCTGTGGATGTAAGCGTTGGATGATGAGCATCAGGATGATGAGCATCAGGATGATGCTCCAGTTACTACTCTGTATGCATCGTGTTGGATGCTTGTTATGATCAGTTGGATCATGTATATGTGTATGCATCATGTTGGATGCTTGTTATGATCAGGTGGATAATGTATTTGTATATGTATCAAGTGGATACATTGTATGATCAGGTGGATACATTGTATGATCAGGTGGATCATGTATTTGTATATGTATCAGGTGGATGCATTGATATGATCAGGTAGATCATGTATTTGTATATGTATCAGGTGGATACATTGTATGATCAAGTAGATCATGTATCAGGTAGATACTTGGTATGCATCAAGTGGATGCATTGTTTGATCATGATGATCATGGATAATGAGCCTCATGATGTTGCTCCAGATGATATGCATCAAGATGATGTAATGATGATGATCAGGATGATCATGGATAACAAGCTTCGAGATGTTTCTCTAGATTATATGCATTAGGATGATGCAATGATGATGATCAGGATGATCATGGATGACGAGTTTTAGGATGTTGCTCAAGATGATATGCATCAGGACGATGTAGTGACAATGATCAAGATGATCAGGTGTGATGAGTATCAAGACGATGCTCTGGTTGATATCCATCAGGACGATGCTATGCTAATGATCAGGACGATCATGTACATCAGGATGATGTATGATGAGTATCAGGTTGATACTCTGTGGCTGTGGACAAGTTGTGCATGTAGCATAGAAAATATCTTGGGAGATCCTATAGTCTGAGCTAGGATGCTCTTTCGAGGTTTTGCTACGAGAGGCATGTAATCAACCCTGGGGATCCGATAGGTTGAGCAGTGAGCTCATAATCAGTCCTAGGATGCTCTGTAGAGTTCTTGCAGGTTGCAGGACACTCTTTAAAAAAATTTCCTAACCACATGTAATCAGCCCTGGAGATCCGATAGGTTGAGCAGTAAGCTCGTAATCAATCTTGGGATGCTCTGTAGAGTTCTTGCAGGATGCAAGACACTCTTTTAAGGTTTTGTGGTGAAGGTCACACGTAATCAGCCCTGGAGATCCTATAGTCTGAGCTAGGATACTCTTTAGAGTTCTTGCAGGTCGCAAGACACTCTTTTAAGGTTGTGTTACAGTCAACATGTAAAAGATCCTATAGTCTGAGCTAGGTTTTGTTGACGCACGTAATAAGTCTTGAGGATTCCACAGTATGGCCAGTAATGACAAATACCTAAAATTTGTGGGCCTACGTCCAGCATGAAAAAGGGTCGGCTCTGTAGATGATGAAGACCTGCAAGTGGCAGGCCTACATCCAGTATGAAAAAGGACTAGCTCTGTAGAACTTCCTGTGATGAGTAGATTTCAGATATATCCCAGTGATCGAGATGTCAGGTATAGCAGCAGTGATGATGATCCTCTGTGATCTAGTGATGTTGATCCAGCTCCAAAATTGAAGACTTGAGCCAATATGTATTGATGACCTGTGACGAAAGAATACCTTCCTAGTTAAGAGGTAGTGTTGATGTATTTGTAACTTCGGAATATATTCTTCCATGTATTACATTTGTACTTTATTGTATATCCCACAGAGATGTATTATTCCTCTGATTGGAAGTGTCGTCATTTGTATTTGTAAGTGTCATCATGTGCATTGACAAGTGTCATCATTTGTATTGATGGGTTATTAGACCACCAGTGTGGGGTCAACCCTGGTTAGCACATTTGGTTGGGTTATTAGGCTTGAGTAGCAATTCGGCCCCAGTGGATTATTGGCAGGTCAAGTCAGCGTATAAATAGAGAGGGGATGTCTCTCATTTATCTCATTCACTCACTTCTCAAGCTCGCATAACTAAGAGAGAAAGTGGCACACTAGTGGAGGAGGAGGAGCATCAGCTAGAGACATCTTATTGGGTTTGATCATTGTGATCTTGTATTGTGGCTTATCTTATCTCTGAGGAAGTTGCGGGGTTTTTCACCTTCTTGGTTTTCCCCAGTGAAACTCTATGTCTCTTGTGTGATTGCTTTTATGTCTATGATTGATATGTTGTAGAGATATGATGTACATGTTATTCTCTTAGAGATCCTTATGATAATAGAATGAAATTATCGAAAAATTAACAAATTTTTGCCAATCCATCATGGCTTGTTGTATGTAACCTAATGGATAAAATTGTTTATTTAACGCAACAGTAAATTCATACCAAGAAGAGATCATTTTACCTTTGTTTAGGATACCTTCCTGTGTCTTACTCTGCCACCAGATGAGTGCAGTGCCTCCAAGGCAAAAAGTATCCAACTGGATCTTTGCACTATCATATGCAAGATTTTGGATCTTGCAATACACCTCAATCTGTCTAATCTAATCATCCAATTTTTCTGCGTAAGTTCACCATTATATGTAGGAAAATCAAACTTAATATCAAGTTTCAAATAAGGTAAATCAGACTTAATCTTCTCAGGTTGTTTCTTTGAATTTGAAGAAGCAGTACTAGAACTTTTAGAAGAGGAAGAAGAGGATGGATAAGAAGGCTCAGAAGGGCCTCCTCCTTTTCCTGAAGTATCATTCTCTGCTTTCTCCTTCTTCTTCTTCTTCTATTCCAATCTCTCTTGATAATCTGCAAACAAATTTTCTACTCGGTCTGCCATCTGATAGAAAGCCTTGCGGAAATCCTTCCCATCTTCTTCTTGGTAGTCTTCATCTGCCATTTTCTTTCTTCTTCTTGAGCTAATTTCTGTATCAAACTCTTCAATTTCTCCTTCACCATCTTTAAGCCCTGATCTTGTTAACATTCACAAACTCACAATGCAATGGTTAAGCTTCTATGATACCAAACTTGATCCGAAAATGACAGGATATTTATAACCATTATTTGCATGTGAAAGTTTGAATATTTAAATCCATTAAAAAGGCTTTAAATGATCAAATTAAAGAGCATAATTGAATCATATAAGACACATAAAAGAGATGCAAAACCATGAAAATGTGTAGGCAAGCACTAATAATGGAGTTCACCCTCCTTGGGCTACGTCTCCAGGCCACTTCTAATGAGAAGACCGATCTTATTTAGTCTTCAAAGCTTACAAATATGAGTTTCTGGAAACACTTTTGTTTTCTATCAGTTATTAGCAAAAACAAATAGCACCACTGCAATCCTCTTGAAATTTCGAGAAAAATCAGTATAAACTCAACTATGTTTTCTTGAGGCCTCCGTTGGCACGCAAATCGAGAAAATATGCCTGCATTAAAGACAAAACAGCACGGACTGTATGGATTCTCACCTAGGGAACCGTGTCCATTAATGGTTGTATGGACCTCAGGAATTGTTCCAAATCTTCCTCGGGAACTATACAAACCACCTCAAAAATTATGTCAAAACCACCTTGGGATCTGTGCCCTATACTTGCCTCAAACTCTGTGAAAAACCACTATGTCCTATGTCTCAAAACATGTGCAGAAACATGGTTTTTATAAGGTTTTTGGGTGGTTTTGGGGGCACGGGAAAGGGGGCCATGCACCCCTTTTGGCCCCAAAACTCTGCTTCCAAGTTAAAAGTAAAATGCGCCATATTCCATAACGAGTGGCGTTAGTGGTGCATTGGTTAAAGCACTTGGCAATGGGGGAGGATGTCGCGGGTTCAAACCTGCGGACCTCTCCCCATATTATATTTTTTGTGGCATGAAATATTATATGGTTGGTTTGGCATGTTGGCATATGGTTATGACTTTGGACTATGGTTTGTTATATGCGTTGGCATATAGTTCGTTCATATTATATGGTTGGTTTGGCGTGTTGGCATATGGTTATGACTTTGGACTATGGTTTGTTATATGCGTTGGCATATAGTTCGGCGATGTGGAAAGAACTTGTCTCATGGTCCTGTGGTCCGTCGGTGGTATAGTTTGAATAAAACATAATGTATATGGGAGCGCCTCGGTGTTGGCCATGGGTTCGAGGGATAATCCCTTGACCCCGCCCCTTTTGCCAAAAAGAATCCATTTAAACTTAAATATAGGTTTTCACCTACACATAACAAGGAACAATGTGTGGATCTTTGCCTAGGCGGAAAAAGAATCCATTTAAACTTAAATATAGGTTTTCACCTACACATAATGTATATGGGAGCGCCTCGGTGTTGGCCATGGGTTTGAGGGATAATCCCTTGACCCCGCCCCTTTTTCCAAAAAGAATCCATTTAAACTTAAATATAGGCTTTCACCTACACATAACAAGGAACAATGTGTGGATCTTTGCCTAGGCGGCAAAAGAATCCATTTAAACTTAAATATAGGTTTTCACCTACACATAATGTATATGGGAGCACCTCGGTGTTGGCCATGGGTTCGAGGGATAATCCCTTGACCCCGCCCCTTTTGCCAAAAAGAATCCATTTAAACTTAAATATAGGTTTTCACCTACACATAACCAGGAACAATGTGTGGATCTTTGCCTAGGCGGCAAAAGAATCCATTTAAACTTAAATATAGGTTTTCACCTACACATAATGTATATGGGAGCGCCTCGGTGTTGGCCATGGGTTCGAGGGATAATCCCTTGACCCCGCCCCTTTTGCCAAAAAGAATCCATTTAAACTTAAATATAGCTTTTCACCTACACATAACAAGGAACAATGTGTGGATCTTTGCCTAGGCGGCAAAAGAATCCATTTAAACTTAAATATAGGTTTTCACCTACACATAACAAGGAACAATGTGTGGATCTTTGCCTAGGAAAGCTCGGTGAAGGCTTAGGTCTATAAGGAGATATTGGGTTCAATTCCCATAGACTCCACCAATTATTTTATAAAAAATTACATGGAAAATGTTTGCCCAAATTACTCATTTTTTTTTGCCAATTTAACCAAATTTTTCGAAACTTCAACCTTTGATAATTTCTACATCCGGAGACCGTTTTGCACGAAACAAGCGTTGATGGAAATCTCTTGAAGAGCTCTTTACCACTGTAATATTTATTTTACATTTTCAAGACTTCTACTTTGATCAACCATTGAATATCCTCCTAGATAATTTTTCTAACTGCTCCATTTGGCTTTATCTCTTCTTAGTTGAGCTCCTTTTAGTTGTTTTATGCTAGGGTGGATGGCCACTCACTTGCCCTCTTGTCTACATAGTTGGATTCCCTGTTTTTTTTCTAATATGCACACTTGGATTCCCTGATATTTGGTCAGTTGGTTTCCCTAATGTCTATCCAATTTGCACACTTGGTTTCCCTAATGGCTATCCAGCTTATTGTCCATATGGTTGCACTACAAAATTTGGACAAATTTTTTGATGGAAAACCTTCGGTTGTCACACACCATGTCCTAGTAAAACCAACGAATATAGGGTACTTAAACCATCGATTGAAAAATCGTTAGTTATTCGAGGGATTTGATTTTCATGTGAATATCGACAAAAATAATGACAAAGGTCAACTCGAAGTTCAATGTGTCAAATTATGCAACTATCAATCGCCCAACACATGCATGTCGATTGACCCACAAAATTTTGTTGGTTGACCTACACAAGTTTGTCGGTTGGCTTAGACACTTGCGTCGGTTTCTTGACACATGTCCGTCGATGGACAGACATTAACCTTTGTCCCATAAAACATTTATGTCAGTCAACTGAGATACTTACATCGGTTCAACGAAACAACACCGTCGATTGATTGGTACATAATTTTACACTTTTTAATTGGAATCCGATAACCACCATTTAATCATCAATTACTCAACACAATATCTCACGAGGACTGACAACAACTTTTGGAAAACCGGATCTATGTCATCGGTAGACTGAGATTAATCGGTCATTTTACCCACTCAAACTTTTGGATTTCTTTTAATGTGGTGTCAGTATACGACCACATTTCCCTCCTTGGACCAACACAATTCCATCGTTGGACCAAAAGTTAACATGTTTACACTCTTCAATTTGTCTCAGTATACTGAAAATGCACCATTCGTCGACCAATGAAATTCCATCGTTAGACCATTGTAATGTTTTGTACACCGTCACATTACTATCGTTACACCGAGATTGTAAGGTCCCCATCTTGACCCCATTACATTCGAATGTAAATGATGTAATATTGTTGTAAAATCATGGTGAGGAGCTCAAGGCCAAGGCCCCGCCATCGATTTATTGATGCATATGGTTCGTGTGCTAGCCAGGCACGATGGAATTGTGAATATCATGTAAATGTGCATTTTAATAAAATACCCACAACTAGCTATGCAATGAAACAAGAGATGGGGGCATGATTTTACAAGGAATTGGGAGGGAAAACATTCAAACCCTTGGAGCCAATCAAGTCAAGACAAGTGTCAATGAGAGAACCAATCAAACCCTCAACTACCCATGTTGACTTTTATACCTGATCATTGATTTCTCCCAAGAGTTGGTTGAGGTAGTTAATGCCTTGGGGAATGAGAAGTATGGTTGTCCAAATTCGGGTATGGGAAAGGCACCCTACATGGGAAATCGCGTTTTGTTTCTTGGGAAAGAAAAGAGCCATGAATTGCTCCCCAAGCCATTATCCATCAACCAGTTGCTCTTCCTCACGAGTGGGGAGCTACCTAGGCGTTTTCCAGCCATGTGTGTCTGTGTTTTCCTTCATTCTCAGCTGGGAGAAGGGTGTTTTTGTGTTGTATACCAGTGGGGAAGAAAGGGAATGGAATTGAGGTTCCATAGAGACAGTTTTGGCTGTTGAATGACTAGTGAGTTGGGAGAGAATTCATTTTCCTCCCTGTGAATGTTTTTCCCCATCCCACAACTCGTTTTTGGTTGGAAACGATTTGGGGAAATCCCATGGCCATCCTGTTTGTAAATCCCATTGTTAAAACATGTGTATCCATGCCCAATGATTGTGTTTTGTTGTGTGTGTAAAGAGTATGTTGGGGTATGGGTATGGGTATCCATTGGTTTGGCTTAATCTTGAGTGCAAGCATCCAAGGTTCAGATGTAGCCTGATAAACCCAGCTGTGGACTGGCTTGGCTCACAGGAGATGATTAATTGGGTTGTGCATGAGCTTGAATGTCCCCTTTTCCTTGTAAGAATCATGCCCAGCTCGGGGGTGGAAGTTGTGTTGAGAGATTGATGAACACAACTAGCATATGGTTGGGGGGAACATTGCAGCGACATAGCTAGTTGTCTGGGACAATTGCACAAGGAAGATAAGTGTTTTTATGTCTATGTATTTACTTCTGCAATGTTTAACTTGATGATTGTTTTGATATGCTGTATGCATATGATATGTGTGTGGATGAGTTTAAATTCCGTTGTGCATATTGCTTAATTTGCATCTGCACACTTTTGAATTTATGTGTATATCTAATGAAGGGGCTGAGTATTATGTGAAAGCCCAGAGAATGGCATCATGTTCCCTTCCAGGAATTGGGTCCACGGGATGGTACATTACATTTGGTATCAGAGCTGTTGGTTGCAACATTTGGGCCTTCATGGGCTACCTATCACAGTTGTAGAGGTAAGTATTCCTCCTGCTCAACACTGATCCTTAATAAAATTTCTAAGTGTTTTTGTGTGGTTGTGCCGACGCTTTTCGGCGAGTCTCGTGGAGTTGAGCCGATACGTTTCGACGAAACTCACTAAGTGGAGCCAACATGGTCGGCAAATTTGGATGAGTTTCGCCGATGAAGTGGCGGAAGTGCCCGGGGAAAGGAAGAAAAAATTTCAAAATTTTTCTAAGTGTTTCGGCGGAAAAACTCGGCGAGTTAATTCGAAACAGCGGCAGAACTCGGCGAGTTGGTCTGAAACGGCGGCAGAACTGGGCGAGTTGCTCCGCAACAGATCGGCAGAAAGTTGTGAGTTTTGGGCCAAAACAGTCAGCGGAACTTGGTGAGTTGGTCCAAAACGAGTCGGAGGAGATCGACGAGTTACCGATCGGCAAAACTCGGCAAGTTGCTCCACAACAGGTCGGAAAAGACAGATGAGTCCGCTGACCGGTGAAACTTAGTGAGTTGGTCCGAAACGGGTCGGAAGAGATAGTTGAGTTCGCCAACCGAAAGAACTCAATGAGTTGATCTGCAACAGGTCGAAAGAACTCAGTGAGTTGCTCCCAAACAGGGAATTTCAGTTGTTTTCCTGGGAGATTTTTCAGGTGCCAAAAGTTGAAAAACGACATAAAACTTATGCGCCAGATTTCACGAAATGGAAGGAATTAAAAAAAATGAGGGTGCTGCCCTCAACCCGCCCTGCAGTAGCCACAAGGGGGAAATCCCCCTTGACCCCCTTCGTCCCCCGGAGACAGTCGTTGAAAGTGTGAAATGCATTCTCTATGCTTGGGATGAGAAGCAGGGATTGCATAGAAGGTTGTGGAGGCCTTATTAAGAGTAATTGGCTATAATATGCATTGTAGAAGAGTAATGGATGCAGCAAGGCAATGTCTATGCTTGGAATGTGCACTATGGAGGATTAAAGAGGGAATTTTCTCACCTTAAACTATTTATGTTTATAGCATAAGAATTGCATATTTGGAAAATATCAAGAATGAATGATTACACGTAAGTATATGTTGAATTGCTAATTCATGAGAAGATCATAGCTAATGATTGCTTGTATGCTTGGTAGGAAAGCCAAGAAAAGGATCAGCTATGGTGTGGAGGAGGAACTCCATGTCATAATGAGGAATTGGAAAGGGAGAATTCCTTAACTCCTCCATTGCTATTATATTTATATTCTCCAAGTTTTATATACTGGAAAATTATGGCATAGGGATGTTGGAAATGCAAGAGAATAATGCATATGAATTGGTGGGCATAATTAGAGAGTCATTGCATAATGCATGTGAATTGCTTATGCATGATCATGATGTTGCATATGGGTAAAGGTAGTGAAGTTACACATGCAATAGCCCACTGATGGTATGACAACTAATGTTGTAGGGACCAGATCATAGAAGCATGATTGAAAATGCAAGAGATTGGATAAATGAGATGAATATGCACTAGATGGCATATTAATAAACATTGCACAGTGCATGTAAAAATGTTTTTGCGTGTATATGATATTGCATATTGGTAAAATAGTGAGGTTTTACATATGCAATGAGCCATTTAATATCATTATGGTGGTGGCTAATAATTAGTTGTGTTCGCATTGGTTGTAGGACCAAAGAAAACCGAAGCATGGCTAAAGATGAGGATGATGTTGTTGCATATGATCAACAACCTTGTGAAGAAATGATGGTGCAACAAATTTGTGATCATGAGGTTGGAAAAAGGACTATGTAGCCTTGGTAAGAGGCCAACTGATCAGGTAACATCAAGCGATGTTAATAACAACCATGTAAGTAATGGTTATTTGTGCTTAATTGCATGAATGATTGAAAGAGGATTTGGTGAGATCCCTTCAACCATGTTTAAATTATGTTGATTTGGTTTGCATATGGTATTGAGTGCCTGAATGTGAATGTCATCCTACCAGGTATGGTCAGGAGTGGGTAAGTGAAGGAAATAACCTTACACCCTATAGTTTCTTAGAAACCTCAATGCATTCATATGAAATTATATCATGCCATTTGTGTATGTTGGTTGTGAGTTTAACAACCAAATCAAGTGATGACTTATGGTGTTGTTGTAGTGTATGCTATATGAGATAGGCATGGTTAGGCCATAATATGTTGGAATGCATAGTATTCATGGATTAATGCAAGGTTGTATTGAGGGGTTATGCATTAAGTGAATGCACATAAAAATATTATGTAAATGTTGTGAATGTGCATGCATATGTGCGGGTGCACATGTTGAGATGCATTGTGTGAATGCATGGTTGTGATATCTATGTTCAATGCAATTAGATAATCGATGAAATGGTGAACTATTGTTAATCCTGAGACCATTTCATGAGCTGCTGTGAATACAGGAGAAGGATTGCATGAAGAAGGTAGACATGTTGATGGGCTACCAGAGCACTCTATTGGAAGGACAGAGTTGCATGAAATATGAAGAAATGAGCATTTACAGTGTATTTAAATTGCATGGATAGTGTGCCTGTGTCTTGCAATTTTATTATGATAATGATGCATAAATATAAATGTATATATTTCATTGCATTGCAAATGTTAACAGCTGAAGGTGTTTGAATTATTGTGTGTTATAATTCTAAGATTACTTAAGTGACTGTTGTGGCAGTGAAAGGATTATATGCATAGATGCTCACAACGTGTTTGGCTGATTGAAGTTCAGATTTCAGGTAGAAAGGTCTTGCGTATGGAAATGAGGATAAGTCCATAGTAAAGATCAGGATCTACCATGTCCAGAAGCCAAAGGGTATGAGAAGGTTCTCATGGTTGTAACTTATGCATGAAACAAATCTGAAAATTGTCTGATTTAAGTTTACGAGAATAATCTCATGGTTGCAAATCTAATTTCTGTAGGAAAACAAATTTGTAGATTTCAGATTTGAGATTTTGCTAATAATTGCTAATGACCGTTTGGCTTATATAAAATGCGTCAGGAGGACATGTTGTAGGTGGACGTTCATGTATGGTAGAAACTATAAAACCATAATGGACAGAGTGACACCACTTACAAGAGCCAAACAATATGAAGATGGCCTCATAGTTAAACCAATCCATTTCTGTAGAAGGACAGAATTGTGAATTCATGTTTGAATTTAATTATTAATGCCATTGATTGGTTACGAACAATCAGAATTGAAGTTATTGTTAAATGTTGCTGACTGTTGGCTATTTGATAAGTGTTCCAGGATGCAACATTGCAGGAAGACCATGTGTGATGGCTTGCAGAATCCAAACTAAATGGGAAGGATCCCATGCTTTGGAAATGGGTTTCGGGTGAAACGCCATTGTAAATGTTGATAATGTCTCAGCCGAACTGCATGTTGGTAAACCATGTGAGTGAGACAGTCAAATTATGCCAAGAAGGCATGTGTGGGTTATGAAACGTGGAAAGTTTGGGGTGGAAAACCGAATAATTGTTGACTCAAAGAAGGGAGCCCCCATTCTTCGCAAATGAAGGAAAGATACATCTAAAAAGGGATAAGTATTCTGTAACCCTAACTCATAATATACATGTCTGGTTATTAGATTTAATATCCAGATCATGTTTTATTATTCATTATTATTCCATACTGCTTGAGTATGATTAGGGCCTACATGAATCGCATCCGAAAGGGAGTGCACACCTTTCTGGTGCTGGGTTATGACAGGGTTGTCAATATTGACTACAACCTAAGGGAATGGACGCATTCCTGGTGTTTCAATACTTGATAGTGAATGTGATGAATTATGCTTCAATTCTAGAGAAGCAATATTGATGAGTTTGTCTATCCATCTTGTGTTGTCGGCTAAAACAGATGCAGTTTGGGTGTTGCACACGAAAAAAGCATAATGAATGGTTGTTGTGGAGGTATTGATGAAGGGTTGTTGCATGCCTAATAAACCAGTCGATGCACTGGTTTGGCATTATTTGCTTGGATGTTTTGGGCATTTTGGGGCCATGTTGGCCTGCAGTTAAGGAATTCACCTATAGAATTCCTAAAGGGAACCGTTGGTTTGCACCGGAGAAGGGGTGCCATCCTTGTGTGGATGAAGAATTGTTTTGCACATGAAGGGTTGTGACACGTGTGAAAGGCTGATGCAAGCCTAAGGTAGAGTGGTAAATCCTTGACCTATAATGGTCGGCGGCGCAGTTTCCTTCCATTGGTCGATGACCCAGACGAATGTGCTAGCTTAGGAATGGAGAGGGCCAACCAGGTATGGGACTGGTTGGGCACCACAAATGCTTGGTAAACCCAATCGGCGTGAAGGTGTACTGGTTGGGAATTAACTATTTGATGTTGCGGAGCAACATGCATGTTGACCAAACATCCAAGTCCATAGGCAATCCCAAGGCTTGCAAAGCGAAGCGGGATCCTGTGGACCAGAAAGGAAAATGCACAATACAGATAAGTATTCATTTTCATTTATTTCTTGTTTGGAGTAATGAATATTTTAGGTATAAGTATTCTAACAGCTAAGCTGATACACTATTGTTTCTTTGTTGGAAACCTTGGTCATTGCAGGAAAGCAAGGACCCTGAAAGAACAATAAATGCTTGGTAATCCAGGGAGTAACTAGTTGGGCGCTAAAATTCTTGGTAATCCAGAGAGTAACTGGTTGGGCGCTAAAATTCTTGGTAAGTCCAGAGAGCAACCGATGCTCAATAAATTCAGAGAATAGTTGGTGGGAGCATTAACCACTTGATGTTGTGGAGCAGCCGGCATGTTGGCCAAACACTCCTTAAATAATTGATAAACCCAATCGGCGTACTGGCCTGGCATTGCCATTCGAATGATTGTGGAGTAGCTTGCGTGCTAGTCGAACATTCGTTATTGTATCCACGTGAAATCCAATGCTTGTAAAGCAAAGAAGTATCCTATGGAATAAAGTGAAGACATCCAATACATATAAGTATTTGGTTATCTTGCAGCTTCTTGCTTATGAATATACATGTGTATATGATTTTATTATGATTTCTTAAACTCTTGTTTAGAGGTAACCCTATGAAAATACACTAAACATGTGAATTGATTCAATGTTTGAGTGTAGGTACTGTTGGAAGTAAGGACTATGAAGGCATCATAGGGATGCATGTGGACATGCTACCGTCCTAGAGAGCTCAGTATGAGCGGTAATGAAAGATGGTGCTAGTGGACATGTGTGGGTCCTAGCAGCCAAAGGTTCTGTAGGAAACAATGGGAAAGGGTTCCCTAGTTGAAAATCCTTAGACAGACCTTAGACACTAAGTGTCATAGCCAAGAAAGGGCAGATCAAGCATTCACATTGAATCGAAAGAGGCTAAGGAGCATGAAACCACCGTGGAGGTGTAGCTCGGGATTGGAACAAGACTACGAGGGGGAATCTCTTACTCTTCTCTTTCCTTTTTGATTGATGCATTTCAGAAACAAAGGATTGTTGAATGCATATTGTGACTGGAAGTTTATTGTGTCTATTGCTTGAAATGAGTTGTGAATGTTGAAATAGTTATTTTCCTGTGAAAGGATGAACATGAGTGAGTTCATGTGTATGTTGGGAAAGCATGAAATGTGTGGAAGTCTCATGAGTAAAGCATGGATGTTCCATGTCAATTGGGAAAATAATTGACTAATTTTAATATTTTGTTATGCTTGTCCTAACAAGAATTTCCATGATGAGTCTCACAGGTGAGAAATTGAAAGCTATTGGTTGCAGCTGTTACCAGCTAAGTGTTTCTAGTGAGAAAAGTGAGAGCCAGTTGTGCACCTTGATCATGGAAGAAGACCAAAGCTATTTTTTTTGGCTGGAAATCTTCCTCAATTAATTTCCAGGATGGCAAGAAAGATGGTAGCCATGAAATTCTAGACTTGTAGATCAGCTGGAAGGGTAATAAAGGAAAGGGATTGCTGTGGAGAAATGCCCACCTACAGAGATGGAAGATCAAATCCAACAGGATCAGCTTGAGGAATCCAAAGGACTTGATCCTGAAAGTTCAAATTCAATAGATGAAACATAGGACAGACCTACCACCTATTGTGAATTTTGAGGCGTGTGTAAAGTGGGTATATATTCTGAAGTATTGGAACACCGAGGACAGTGTTATGCCAAGGGGAGGGGAATGTAATGTCCCCATATTGACCCCATTACATTCGAATGTAAATGATGTAATATTGTTGTAAAATCATGGTGAAGATCTCAAGGCTAAGGCCCCGCCATCGATTTATTGATTCATATGGTTCGCGTGCTAGCCAGGCACGGTGGAATTGTGAATATCATGTAAATATGCATTTTAATAAAATACCCACAACTAGCTATGCAATGCAACAAGAGATGGGGGCATGATTTTTCAAGGAATTGGGAGGAAAAACATTCAAACCCTTGGATCCAATCAAGTTAAGCCAAGTGTCAATGAGAGAACCAATCAAACCCTCAACTACTCATTTTGACTTTTGTACCCAATCATTGATTTCTCCCAAGAGTTGGTTGAGGTCGTTAATGCCTTGGGGAATGAGAGGTATGGCTGTCCAAATTCGGGTATGGGAAAGCCACCCTACATGGGAAATCGTGTTTTGCTTCTTGGGCAAGAAAAGAGCCATGAATTGCTCCCCAAGCCATTATCCATCAACCAATTGCTCTTCCTCGCGAGTGGGGAGCTACCTGGGCATTTTCCAGCCATGTTTGTCTGTGTTTTCCTTCATTCTCAGCTGGGAGAAGGGCGTTTTTGTGTTGTATACCAGTGGGGAAGAAAGGAAATGGAATTGGGGTTCCATAGAGACAGTTTTGGTTGTTGAATGACTAGTGAGTTGGGAGAGAATTCATTTTCCTACATGTGAATGTTTTTCCCCATCCCACAACTCGTTTTTGGTTGGAAACGATTTGGGGAAATCCAATGGCCATCTTGTTTGTAAATCCCATTGTTAAAACGTGTGTATCCATTCCCAATGACTGTGTTTTGTTGTGTGTGTAAAGAGTATGTTGTGGTATGGGTATGGGTATCCATTGGTTTGGATTAAGCTTGAGTGCAAGCATCCAGGGTTCAGATGTAGCCTAATAAACCCAGTTATGGACTGGCTTGGCTCAGAGGAGATGATAAATTGGGCTGTGCATGAGCTTGAATGTCCCCTTTTCCTTGTAAGAATCATGCCCAGATCAGCGGTGGCAGTTGTGTTGAGAGATTGATGAACACAACTGGCCTATGGTTGGGGGGAACGTTGCAGTGACATAGCTAGTTGTCTGGGACAATTGCACAATGAAGATAAGTGTTTTTCTGTCTATGTATTTACTTCTGCAATGTTTAAATTGATGATTGTTTTGATATGATGTATGCTTATGATATGTGTGTGGATGAGTTTCAATTCCACTGTGCATATTGCTTAATTTGCATCTGCACACTTTGGAATTTATGTGTATGAATCTAATGAATGGGATGAGTATTATGTGAAAGCCCAGAGAATGGCATCATCTTCCCTTCCAGGAATTGGGTCCGCAGGAGGGTACATTACAGATATTTTGTTATCAGTTGACCATCTAAAGGCATACATTTGACATAAATTTTCGATGGTTTTTCCATGCATTCAACAATTTTCCGTTACATGTTATGTTCCAAGCCATTAGTAGACAAACACTAATATTTCGGTCTACCGACGGTAAGCTCTAATTAAAAACAAATAGTATTGTTACAACATTTTTAAACGACTTCATATAAACTTTTTCTATAAGTTTATAAATCTTCTTCCCATGTAGGAGTAGTACTCTTAGCATCCAATAAGGCATTATGGGTTTCTATGCCAATTATTGTAGGTCCATACAACATATTGAAGATTAAGGAAACCAAGGAAGGAGTAGAGGCTCTTGAATTCTTCCATTCTAGAGAAGAAAGGTTCAAGATACATAATCCTCAAAATGTAGTATATTAGCATTGTTGGGCCTACAAGTTTAGAAGACCAAATTAGAATGAGACCTGGCACGAAGATGAGTATTATAAGAGATATTCCTCACTAGATCAAGTAGCAATGAGAATGAGCAGCAAAGGAAGAGGTTATGCTACCATGAAGTGAGAACACCTGGAGAAAGAATCAACAACAATAATAATGGTAAGGATTTAGACAGAATTGTAGGCCTTATAGAAAAGAAGGCTTGAAGCACAATCCCAAGCTATTAAGGACAAACATGAAGCTAATGGTAAGGCCTGGGAAGAATCTTTAAAAGTGTAGTAGGAAGCAAAGGAATATTGCTAGGCACTACAAGAGGCTAATTTGAGAGCTAAAGAGCAGGAAGAAAATAAGAAAAATGAAAAGGCCCAACAAATGGACATCAGTACCTCAAATTCCAATGTGTCTCCAAATACAAATATTCCACCCATAATGAGAGGACATTTTCCACTACACAAGATGGGATTAGGTGGATTCATGCCATCAAATTTTGAAGCAGTAGCGTCATTGGAGTATTTTGTGTTCAACGAGAAGAGAAATCCAGTAGTGAAGAAAACACATAAGAAGCTCAAACTACTCGGAGTCCTATAGCTGACAGTTACCATTCAAACACTAATGATAATAAATATACATGATGATCCAACCATTGTAGCATCCATTGGTGTTTCTTTCTCACAAGTAATTGAGTCCAATGTCTAAAGCATGGTAAATTAGATGAATAGGTATAATAAGAGAATTGTTGAACTAGAAAGATAAGTAGCCCATCTCAAAGAAGATATCGATAACCTCCTAGAGTTTCATACTTATCTTTGTGACCTCCAAGATGAATTAAATTATGCTCAAAGGACTATGTATACAACTCTACAAGAGTACTTATTGAGGACTTATTGTGCATTCAGGCAACTGAGGAAAATGGATATCTTTATGTCGTAACTACATTGGAGGGACGGGGGGGAGGCAAGATTTGAGAAATGACTGGATATGTTGTATTTCTTGTTAAATTTAAGTGCATAGTCTTCAAGCCTTTCAAAAATGAAATCCTAGAAGGTGAATTTGGCGTTGTAATGAAGACATGTGTTCATGTAACATGTGGACCAATGACCAAGGTTTGTATACCATCTCAAACTATGACATATTTTGAATTCATATCAAGAGAGAATCCTATTTTTAGAAATAAGCAGAGTCCAAATGTGGAGAAAGTTGGAAATGTACGATTTAAGATACTTTCTATCAAATGGATTGAACATCGTTGAGTGTTCTAGGCATTGGGGAGCTTGCAAGGAGATTTTCTAGGACCTTTTTTTAATCTTGATATCAATTCTGAGATTTGATCGTCATCTTAATCAAGATACTAGTGTTAAATTAATGTAACTTCGAAGTATATTCTACTTATACTTTATTATTGTAACTTCGTCGGGGATGTTTTACCTTCGTTCGGGGATGTCATTATTATATTTGTTCATGTAAAAGTCATGAGGTTAAACCTCCATTGTAAGTCGAGTCATTAGTACCCAAGAGAATGTAATATAATATTATATTGAATCTTCCTAGAGAGGTCATCCCAGTTAGGTTATTGGGGCTGACCTAGTTGTTAACACCCAAAAAGTGCTCACTAGCTCATTTACCACATTATATGGCTCATTTGTCCATTTTCCTACCATATTTCCATTAAAATCCCAAAAAATCCCATTAAAAAGCCTCCAAAAGGGCTAAAATGCCTCCAAAAGGCCAAAAAACCCTCAAAATAGCCTAAAAAAGGCTAAAAAAAACCCCTTTTCCTCCAAAAATAGCAAAAATCCCCTAAAAAGGGAATAAAAAATATAAAATAATGAGGAAAAGGAGGAAAAAAACCCTATACAGCTGCCTAAAACAATGTGTTTCCTAAAACCATGGGTCAGCACTCCACCACCAAAAAACTATAAATAGGTGATGGAGATCCCTTATTTCATATCCACAATCACAAGCACCCTTACTCTGCCAAAATCTCTCTCGAAACCCTAGTTCACCTTTGAACTATTTTCACCTTGAGAGCCACCTTTGGCCCATTCCCAACATTGGAGAAGGAGAAGGAGCATTCTTGAAGCTTGGAGCATCCTCTTGGACACTGCAAAGGGTTTCACCAACCTTGACACTCAAGGTAACATCAATACAAAGACATTCTTTCATTTTGGTGTTTATGCTTCATGCTTGTATTAGAAATAATTTAATGTTTTGTTTATTGCATAATTAGTTTAATATACTGAACTGCTACTAAGGAGTCCATTCTCCTTAGTAGGTGCTCATTGGCACAAGCTAGGGGTAAAACCCTAGCTACAGTTTTGGCGACTCCGCTGGGGATCGAACCCAGAATCCCTAGCTACAGTTTTCTATAGCACGTCCTACCCCTGGCCCCGACCTGTCGAGGGCTACCTCCCAGTCTGGAGCAACCAACTCATATGCTCCCATGACACATCACCATTCCCATGGACCTTCGTGTCCACCTCAGTGCTTTGGGTATGCGACTCCTGCTTATGCTCCTCCAGTCGCCCCTCAGCCTTATTACCATCAGCAGACTGCCCCGGCTCCTGCGCCTTCACAAGCCCCACCAGCTTATTATCCGCCACAGGCAGCCCCTGCGGCACATCCACAACCTGCTCCGCAGTCCTATCAGCAACCCCCTCAAGTTGCTGCACCTGCTCAGCCTCAACCTACATATCATCCCCCGCAGCCTGCTCCTGCACCTGCGCAACCTCAGAATCCACCTGCTGCCCAAGGGCAAGTTTACGCCCAACAGAACCCGCAGCAAAACCAGAATAACCAACGTAATCAGGGCCAACAGAACCGCGGCAAGGGCCGTAATCGGGGAAGCAACCAACCTGCAGACCAAGCTGGTCAACCGGCTAATCCCCCTGACAATAACAATGCGGCCCCCGCTAATCAAAACCCTGATCGCCCGCCCAAGCAGGCCAAAAACCCCAATCTGCGAACAAACCACCCTTGTTCTATTTGCGGAGTCTATGGACATTACACCCATGCTTTCCCACACTTGGAGCGAGCTCGGCAGCTTTAGGTTGACGAGGCCCATCGCCAAGGGCATGCGGCTCCCCAAGCACCGCCCAACCCCCCCCAACCTCAGCAACCCCCTTTGGTGCTGCAAAACCCATTACCAACCCAAGGCGTAGTGAACACTCAGCCGTTGGCTCCCCATCAAGCCAATGCGGCCCAACAACAACAGATCACCTACGCTGCTCCTGATCAACCCATGTTCGACTCAGGTACCCACCACTTATTGATGATGTCATCAGCTGACGTCAACCTCCAGACCCGTCGGAACCAACATGGCTCCACTTCTGAAGCCACTCCCACGGATATAACTACTAACGCCCACCACACCGATCAGGCGTTACGTATCCCTCTGCCTCCCACAGACGGCGCTGCGAAAGCACCTCGTTTCCCACTGCGCCGAATCAACAATAACCCTAACGCGCGCGCTGCGTCAAACTACAACATCGTAGACGACCTAGCCCAATCTCCCGCAGCCATGTCTGCGTTGGAAGTCTTGAAGAACTGCCCTTCCCAGCGCAAGACTTTACTTTCCGCCATCGGGGGGATTGACCCAACTGATTCACATTTGATGGCGTTTGATTTAGACCAGTCTGAACCACGCCTACCTTCTAGCTTAGCCTTCCAAGTTACAGTCTCCGTTAGGAATCTTGTTATCCATCGGTGCATCATTGATGAGGGTGCTTCCACATGCGTTATGTCTACATTTGTATGGCAGAAGCTAGGATCCCCTCCTCTCCAGCAGTCCACCACTGCATTACGTGCCTACGACGGTCGTTCGGCCCAGCCCCAAGGCCTTCTACCCAACGTTCCAGTCCAGTTAGGTGGTAAAACAGTCCTTATTGACATAGAGGTAATCAATGCCCAATTGGATTACAACCTTCTACTTGGCCGCAGCTACATGTATGCCATGCGGGCGGTTGCCTCTTCTGTCTTTCGCACCATGATGTTCCCCCATGAAGGACGCGTGGTTAAGATTGACCAGCTCACCTACTATGATCCCAGTGCTCCGGCGGCACCGGAAAATGTTCTCCCCATGGTTGAACAACCTGTTTCTAGTGCCACCACCTCGTTTGTTTCCTCTACGGGGCCTGGAGTCTACTCAGACGCGCCGATGACCTCCACCTTTCAATCTATTCCTCCGCCGTCATCTACGCCCGAAATGTCTGACTTATGTACCTTGTCCCATGACATCCTACCACCTAACAATCAACCATCCTTGTTGCCTAAACCACCATTGGTACCTAGCCACATTGGTGTTACACCAATCCATACGATCCCCTTCCTAGTTCCTCCATCGGGAGTAGTAAGCGCCCCGGTCATGGCTACCCTTAGCCTCCCTGGGTTCACCTTGGGATTACCTGTATGGTATCTTTCGCCTCCCGTTCGCCCGCCTACACCAGATGTCGTCCTCCAACCGGTGCAACCCATGGCTACTACTACTCAGCCACCTCCCGGTGTCTCTACCCCTTCGTCCTCCACGACAACTCCTCTTCCTCCTCCACCCACTGGGGGCAGAGGTCCACAACCTTACACTGCTGTCCCACCTCCCAAGACAGTCAAGAACCCTCCAGTGTTTCGTGCTCCTCCCAAATGCTCGCTGTGTGACGAGTTGGGCCATGCGACCCACCAATGCCCACAGTTACCCGCATTGCAGAAGCACATGCAAATGCTCGATGACGATCCTAACATCCCAACAGTCGAACTAAACCCTACTCCTAAGCCTAAAGATAAGTCCCTACGTACCAACCACTCCTGCGCCATCTGCGGTATTTACGGGCACTATTCACATCATTGTCCCGATCTCCCGGATTACAGAGCAGCTCTTTATGAGATGAACAATCTGGATCTTGAGACGGCACCACCTACCATTGAGGAGATCTACCCCCCGGTCTCTCCCCCTTCTGAAGAGGTTAATATCATCTACATGATCTCTTCAACCAACACTTCTACTACCCCCTCGTCAACCGATTTGACGACGCAGACTTTCCGTACTGATGAGGAGATTCTTGAGGCCCTAACTGCCCCGGATTATCCTTGGGATGATATGCACCACCGTTCCTATTTCATCCCAGAAGCGTCTTCCTCTAGCACCGCTACCCAATACGCGGTCGAATCCAAAGACTTCCTCCCCACCAAGGTTGACTGGTTTAAGGACCCCATTCCTGCTCCTGATGCCTTCGAGGAAGGTAACATGGCCAACATCTCACCTGTCACCCAAGTTGATATCGCTGCCCCAGGACGTGCCCCTGAACTCATCACCTTAGGAGCATTTTGCAGTCAACAAGAGATTGAGGACTACACAAACCTTTTCAAGGAATTCCATGATGTCTTTGCCTGGTCCTATACTGAGATGCCCGGTCTCGACCCCGCCATTATAGAGCACCACCTTGACACCTCTGAGTCAAGGGGCATAATAGATTCCCTCGACCCTGGGATAGGGGGCATGATCAATCATTTTGAACCTTCCCCATCACATCTATCTCAACACGTCAATGAACCCATTGTTCAAACCCACACATATGTGATCCACAATCACGAACCCCATGCACATAGCATGGGGGCAAGTCATTAACCCTGCTCATTTTTTCACACTTGTCATCTCAACCATTTTTGAGGTCACATATCACTTGTAGATTTGATTTGCTTTGATACACCTAGTATTCTTCCCCCACGGGTCATCATTTCTCCCCACCACTGCATTCTTGGCTTGGTGGGCTCACCTTTTACCATTCCGGAGTCTTTATGACCTCCATTTTTCGCACCATTTGCACCGCCGGATTCATATTTCCGTGCCCGTGACGATGCTTGAGATCATTTCTCGCTCTCACTAGGACCAATATCAACATTGTGTCCAGACACCACTAATCACCTCGGTTTGCGTGCCACATCGGCCGTTCTCCGTTTTTCACATGTTTTATATCATCGGATTCATTTTTCCGAGCTGGTGATGATGCTAGAGATCATTTCTTGCTCTCACCTCCAGATTTTCCGGGCATTTTTCAAAATGCCCCCGTCACCTCGGTTTACGTGCCACATCGGCCGTCACCCGTTTTTGACATCCTTTATATCGTCGGATTCATTTTTCCGAGCTCGTGATGATGCTTGAGATCATTTCTCGCTCTCACTTGGTACAATTTCAACATTGTGTCCCAACACCTTGCTGCCTCGGTTCGTGTGCCACATCGGCCGCTATCGGATTGTTCCACTTGTTTACATGAGCCATTCACTCCTGTCATACTGCAAATGTTTCGTTATTTTGCCACCATTTCATCTACCCCGCAAGGAGGCCCATCAGTGTTCCTACCTACCCTCGTTCTTGGTCACCATTATTGATCCTTGATTGAACACTTCCTCCTTGCCTGGCCATTTCCTTTGTTCGGTATACTTTTATCCCTTTTTCGGGCCGGACAAGTCCTTTACGAAAAAGGCACTTAGGGAGTTTCCGTTAAGCTCTTTTCTGACTCCTAAAAGAATGAAAAGATCGCCGAGCAATCTTGCTTCCTTTTATGCTCGTTAAAGTACCTGAAAGGGCGTCTATCTGGTATAAGTTTAACCCTTTTCCGGACCTGGTAGACTAATTACGAAAAAGGAATACTCTAGTCACACCGGCTAGAAGAGTTCTTCATTGCATCCTTTTATGCTTCTTTGGGCCTTGGAGACTAAATCTACGAAAAAGAAACCCCCTGGAGTCTTCTTACTTGCTTTCAGACTCTCTAAAATTGAAAGCAACCACGAGCATGCGCTGTCCTGGGCTCGTAAAATCCACACGACAGTACCATTCCATCATTTCAGAGTCTTCTTATCGCTTTCAGACTCCTTAAAATTGAAAGCAACCACGAGCATGAACTGTCCTGGGCTCGTAAAATCCACACGACAGTATCATTTTATCCACACACTTCTTCTAGTTCCTTAACCCATGACGAAGTATCCTCCCGTGCCTCATGGCACTATGATCGATCATCTCGGCAGCACCCCCAATCAGGTCGCCTTTGTTCAGAGTATTCTGCAATCTCCTGCCATTTTACACCAGCTTGAGTCTCCCTCAGCCAGTTATCCTCCCAGAACCAATACAGCTATGATCCCTTTCCCCTCAGTCAGTTTCATATGCTGCCAGATCATTTCCATTATCATACTCTGAACAAAGGAAGTTTGAGTCCACCCGCTCTACTTGCCCAGTTGTCCCCCCACAGTTTATCAGTTCTGCCATCAGTACTATCACATTTCGGTCTTGTACCTCGCGCTCCTGTCAAGTAAACATCATTGCCTTGCTAGGGGCAGGTCTCCCTCTGTCGACGACAGCTCCTCTATTCCAGAGGATAGGCCCAGAGGTCCCTACGCCTTGGACTTATCACCATCTGTGGTAGGTGCCTACGGATCATTCCGAGAGGAGACATCATTGCCTCTCCGAGTGGTTGTTCCTCACATGCTCGACTTCAGCACCTTGATCGCATCGTTGAGGATCGCGTAGGATTATATCCCATCAGTTTTTAGTCGAAGACCCCGGATTTCCCCCGACTCTAGCACATTGGTGAGTCACTTCGGAACGCCCAGTTGTATGTTCCTGAGGATGTCCGGGCTGCGTTGGCGTTTGTATTCGGAAGCCATCCAGTCTCATGCTTCCTTGAGTACCCAGTTTCAGTTCCAGTTCAGTGTACCATGGAGAGTATGACCCCAGTCACTATGATCCAGCAGCTCATCAGTTCCTTTGGTACCACACTTAGTAGCACTGTTGATTGTTCCGGTGCACCAGTTCTGCAGTTCACACATGATCCGCTCAGCAGTATGTCCCAGATTTGTGTCCCCTCTGGACTCTTATGATGTACACAGTAGTCATGTATCTTACAGGTCCCCCTTTTTTTCGGGCCTTACAGTTATATTTATGTATCTTGATACGAGCATGGGTATGCCCGCCTCGTCTATATATTGAGATTATTCCTCAGTCAGTTTTTGAGGTCATGTATATTTCAGGTCCCCATTTTTTGGACCCCATTGTTGTTATTATGTTATATCCTGATACGAGCATGGGAATGCCCGCCTCGTCCATATGATCAGATGATTCCTCATCCATTATTGAGGTTATGTACTTTTCGTTCTTGCAGTTGTTCGGGATCGTTGTTCCGGGCTTCAGTTTGTTTCTTCTCTTCTCTCCACATCCCAGGAAAACCATTCATGACTTATGATTTCCATCGGCCATACGATGAGCTCCTGCCCTCGCACATCAGGGGGCAATCTGTTAACACCCAAAAAGTGCTCACTAGCTCATTTACCACATTATATGGCTCATTTGTCCATTTTCCTACCATATTTCCATTAAAATCCCAAAAAATCCCATTAAAAAGCCTCCAAAAGGCCTAAAATGCCTCCAAAAGGCCAAAAAAACCCTCAAAATAGCCTAAAAAAGGCTAAAAAAACCCCCTTTTCCTCCAAAAATAGCAAAAATCCCCTAAAAAGGGAATAAAAAATATAAAATAATGAGGAAAAGGAGGAAAAAACCCTATACAGCTGCCTAAAACAATGTGTTTCCTAAAACCATGGGTCAGCACTCCACCACCAAAAAACTATAAATAGGTGATGGAGATCCCTTATTTCATATCCACAATCACAAGCACCCTTACTCTGCCAAAATCTCTCTCGAAACCCTAGTTCACCTTTGAACTATTTTCACCTTGAGAGCCACCTTTGGCCCATTCCCAACATTGGAGAAGGAGAAGGAGCATTCTTGAAGCTTGGAGCATCCTCTTGGACACTGCAAAGGGCTTCACCAACCTTGACACTCAAGGTAACATCAATACAAAGACATTCTTTCATTTTGGTGTTTATGCTTCATGCTTGTATTAGAAATAATTTAATGTTTTGTTTATTGCATAATTAGTTTAATATACTGAACTGCTACTAAGGAGTCCATTCTCCTTAGTAGGTGCTCATTGGCACAAGCTAGGGGTAAAACCCTAGCTACACTAGTTGGATTAAATTTAGGTAAAAAGTAAAGTATAAATAGACGAAGAGATTCCCTCATTTGTACATTCACTCACTTCTGCAATTCGCATTAGTAGAGAGAGAGAGAGATCTCCGAAGGAGAAGGAGGAGTGGTTGGAGTCGAGAGTTTGGTATTTTGTCTCTCTTATTTGTGAGACATGTTTTTGTGGCATTGTACTTGATCATCTATATTGAGGAAGTTCTTGCTGGGTTTTCTTCCCCTAGAGGATTTCCCAAGGTATATTGTTTTATGCTTTATGATTGTGTTTCTTTCAGATATCCTACATATGCTGCTATTGTGAATAGTGTATTGAATGCTAATTAATTTTCAATCTAGTCCATGGTAGCATATATAATCTTAACATGGTATCAGAGCTAGCCTCTCTCTCTCTCCAGAAGTGAAAAATTAGGGCTTTTCACAGAAGTGGAGTTTTTTAGTGCTATTGGCATAGGAAAGTGTGCCTCTCCAAGAGCGAAATTTTGGTACCAAGATCGAAATTTTTGAGTGGGTAAAACTCCCAAAAAGTCAAACCCTAGTTTGAATTTGGACCAAAAAAAACAGAAAACCAGAAAAAGCCAGAAAACTACAGATTTGAAATTCGTAAGTCAATTTTGAAGGGTGAAATTTTTTAATTTTCAAAATCCAAGTGCACCAACATACTCACCTCAATCAAGTGCATCTTTTGGTGAGTTCAGTTTTTCATTTTGATAAATTTTGGTTTTTTATTATTTTCTGCTCCCCAGGTTGCGATGGTACCAAGCACCAAGCTTGATGACAAGTTGGAAGGCATAGAGAAATTTTGTGCTTGGAAGTATAGGATTGGTCTCATTCTATAAGAGAATGACCTTACCAATTTTGTTAAAGATGTTGTACCTGAACCCGAAGAAGTTGAAGCTAAGGAGAAGCACAAGAAGGATATGATTAGGGCTATGAGGATCATAGCAGACTCCATTAAAGATCACTTGATTCCTCAAGTGTCCTCTAAGAAGACTCCAAAAGAGAGGTTTGATTCCCTAACTAGAATGTATGAATAGAAAAACATAAATCGGAAGATGAATCTGAGAGCTCAACTCAAGAACACAAAGATAAGCCAAGGAGAATCCATTCAAGAATACTTTACAAGGGTTTCCCAATTCAAGGAACAACTAGAAGATATTGGAGACACCATTGACAAAGATGAGTTGGTAATGACTGCTCTCAATGGTGTTACTAGACCTTGGTACTCCTTTATCTAGACCATGTGTGTAAGAAAGAAAAGTCTAATATTCGAAGTTGTATGGGAAGAATGTGTCCAGGAGGAAGCTAGAGTAGCAAATCGAGAAGCACTACTCAAGGTTGATGATGAAGCTCTAGCCACCCATACAAAGAGAGGAAAAGGAAAACCTCAATTCAAGAAGGAAAATCATAGGGAGTTCCATCCTCCCAAGAGGGTTCAAAATTATAAGAAGGGAAACTACAAGCGAAGAGACTAATCTTCTTTCCAATGTTACTGTTGTGATAAGATGGGACATATTGCCAGAGATTGTCCTAAGAGAAAAGAAGAAGTCAAGAGGAAGAGAAACAAAATACATCATGCTCACCTTTCCAAAGACAATGAAGAAGAATCAGAAGATGAAGAACCTCCCAGGAAGCAATCAAAGGAAGAATTCAAAGAATATGTCTTGTGATAGTGGTGCTTCAAAGCACATGCCAGGTCAGAACAAGACTCTCTCCAATTTATAAGAAAAGGACTCCCCTCGGAAAAGATCAGTAGGAGAATAGGAGAAGCAAAATACAAGCTTGATGATGGAGTATAGTTCACCAGCATACATTCTAGTCTCACTGGGGGTCCAACAGAGTATTTCAGTTAGTTAACAAGTCAATCAATCCTCAAATCAAGGAGAGATCCACAAATAACTTAACTAACTGAAGTGTAACTAAGTGGTAGGTGAAGAAGGGCGCCTTTCACATGTGGTAGGTGAAAGGAGGGCACATCACTGACTAGGAGGGTTGGAACTTAGAAGAAACAGGCTTCTAGGGCTAGTAAAATGGGGACTAGGTGCTAGAGGTGATGATTGGGATGCATGCAATTGCATTACTGCATGAAATTGCATGAATGCATGCAAAAATGCATGCATGGATGAAATGAAAAATAATGATAATGCTGGTAGGACTAGGATGGAGTATATGAATATCCTAACACCCCCCCTTAATCCATCATGGGCCCTAGTAACTAGGACCAAAGGTCACCCATACAATGATAAAAAATAACAGTCCATAAACTGAGGAAATGGGGAAAACCTCATGGGAAAAATACCCCCCCTCAAAATAGACTATAGGGAACACCAAAATAAATGCTCCAAACTCAAGCAGGTGTGATGCTTGGTCATATGTCTGGAGGTATCTTCTTCTTGGGAAGAAGTGGATTATGCTCAAAAACCATGTGCTTATACTTGCTCTTCTTATCGAATGTGATGAGAACAAATCCAGAGGTATGAGGATGATCCTGGAAACTGTGATTTGAATAAGCTAAGGTAGGATCAAATCCATGAATGTGTAGATAGTCTTTTGTTTTCTCCTTTGAACCATGATAGGTGAGATTATGCCCAAAAGAACCATCACATGATAGTGATTGCTTGGAATCCAAATCAAATCCAAGACTTGAAAAATGGTTTCTTGAGATCTCCTTTGAACCATTAAAGGTGAGATCAAAACCATGAAATGCATGAGAAATTATCCCAAATGAATGGAAATGCCCTACATCTTCAATAAACTTATGAGAGCATGTACAAATGATCTTAGAGTAGTACATAAGAGGTGTGTGATCAAGGAGAGTGAATGCATTACCTCCAATTGCTAATTTAACCTCTGAAACACTCATGAGATCATCATTATACAAACCAATAGACTCTTGTGCAAGAGAGGATTTAAGAACCTCTATAGTTTCTAGAGTGTGAGCTGGCACAGAATTCGAAATAGAAGATATTGAGAGCATGAGTGTAGAATCTGCAAGTTCTTCTTCTTTGTGGACAGCTTCATTATGAGATATGTTTGATAATGATGAATGGTCAAAGAGACCATCAAGGAGGGAGAATGCATCACTGGGCTTGCTCTCGAAATGGTTTGGACCAATCCCTTCATTCTGTTTGCCAAATCTTTCATCCAAATCGTCCCATAGCTCTTTTGGAGATTCAACAGAAAGGAAGTGGGTTACCATGCAATGAGGCATAGCATACATCATTTTTGCATAGGCTCTGTCACGTTCATTTAACCAATCATTCTCTTCTTCAGAGGATTTGAACTCTTTCAAAACAATAATCAAAGAGACCATGTCTCTTCAAATGTGCTATCATCTTTGGTTTCCAATCATCATAGTTGAATGGAGAAAGAGGAGGAATTCCTTCCGGATTCATGGAAGCTGTTTCAGAAGACCTGCAAAAAAAAATAGAAAATATCTACAACTACTACTGGTGCAAAAGTGCAGAAACTACTGCAACTGTTGCACTCGAGATCTTGATAATAACCTACAAAAAACTCTCAGGAATGGAGATAGACAATACTCTCAATAGGCTCTGATACCATGTGAAAATCCTCACAGCAGATGTAAGAGCTAATGTATACCTCACAAGAAAGATTAAGATTAAGCAGGAAAATAGAAGAAGAGTGGTCAATGTAGTGTAAAGGAGCAACAGAATTATGATACAATAGAACTCATATATAAGCATAATAACATCACACACTAATTCATTAATCATAATATGAACAATAAATAATACAATGGTGGAGAGGATTCGAATGCCAAGGTGGCAATTTGAATTATCCTGCACGGGCATGGCTTATATGCACTAGGAGTCAACATCATCATCAATGCAGTGTCAACAATACACCACTAGGAGTCCTAATCATCATCAGTGGAGTCATCAATGCACAAGTAACGGTCAACCATGTGTCAAACTGATCCTAACTAAGTGTGGTAGATGTAACTAGCACATGGAAGCACTAATGTAGTGAAGGAGGCTCAGTGGAGGGTGCATGGGGAGTTGACTGGAGTCAAAATAGGCAATCTAGTCTCACTGGGGGTCCAACGGAGTGTTTCAGTTAGTTAACAAGTCAATCAATCCTCAAATCAAGGAGAGATCCACAAATAACTCAACTAACTAAAGTGTAACTGAGTGGTAGGTGAAGAAGGGCGCCTTTCACATGTGGTAGGTGAAAGGAGGGTGCATCACTGACTAGGAGGGATGGAACTTAGAAGAAACAAGCTCTCGGGGCTAGTAAAATGGGGACTAGGTGTTGGAGGTGATGACTGGGATGCATGCAATTGCATGCCTGCATACAATTGCATGACTGCATGCAAAAATGCATGCATGACTGAAATGAAAAATAATGATAATGCTAGTAGGACTAGGATGGAGTATAGGAATATCCCAACATCACCTACAAATGAAGAATGATGAGACTTGTTCCGTAGAACAAGTGACAATGGCTCAACTATAAAAGACTTATGAAATCAAGTAGAGGAAGTCGGCTATACGAGATGCCAGACTCATTGTGTGATCAAGATATCGATCAACCAGCTTGAGCTCAAGAAATTATTCAAGATGCTCATGATTATGGAGCTCCAGAAGGCTCCACAAGAGAAATCAAGAGGCCAAAGCCATTTTCCAGTTATGTGGATTTTATGTGTGATCTTGTATATCAAGAACCTACCAGTTATGAAGAATCTATACAGAAGAAAGAATCAGTAGAATATATGATGGAAGAATACCAATCAATAATAAAGAATGATGTTTAGGATATAGTTCCCAAACCAGAAGGAAAAAGGTGTGGTATCTTCCACGTGGATCTACAAGATAAAACATGCAGCTGATTTTGTGGCTAGAGAATTCTCTTAGAAAGAGGGAATTGATTATGAAGAGACATTTGCGCCAGTAGCAAGGTACACTTCCATTAGAACCATCATGGCACTTCTATCCATGATGAAGTGGAGTTTACACCAGATGGATGTGAATACAGGTTTCCTAAATGGTGTGATTGAGGAAGAAGTGTACATAGAACAGCCACAGGGATTTGAAGTTGAAGACAGACAGACTCATGTATGCAAGTTAAAGAAGACTCTGTATGGATTGAAGCAAGATCCTAGATCTTGGTATGTAAGGATAGATAGATTTTTGACGAGATTGGTCTTTACCAAAAGTAAAGCTGCCCCTAACCTTTACTTTAAGGTTATGGATGATGAACCTATCATATTATTGTTGTATGCGGATGATTTCTTTCTGACAAGAAATGAGAAACAGGTTGTAGAGTACAAGAAGAATCTCGCTGAATAATTTGAGATGAAAGACCTTGGATTAATGCCCTATTTTCTAGGTCTGTAAGTATGGCAGAACCCAGAAGCAATCCTTCTCAACTAGGGAAAGTATGTTGTGGAAATCCTAAAAAGATTTGATATGTTGGAATGTAAATCCATGGCCACACCCATGTATACCAACCTGAAGTTGTTAGCTGATGAATCGTCAGAGTTAGTGGATTTGACTCAGTACAGACAGTTTATTGGGTCATTGATGTATCTGATGAATACCAGGCCATATATATGCTTTGTTGTGAACACCTTGAGTTAGTATCTAGTTGAGCCTAGACGTGCTCACCTGGTAGCTGCAAAGCATGTGATGAGGTACCTGAAAGGTACGATAGACTTTGTTCTATACTATGTTGGAGATCATGACTACAGATTGTATGGTTATACAGATGCAGATTGGGTTGGAAGTGTCTCAGACAGGAATAGCACCTCAGGTGGATATTATTGTCTAGGATCCACCATGATCTCATGGTTTAGCAGGAAGCAGTCTAGTGTTGTTCTCAACACAGCTGAAGCAGAGTATGTAACAGCTTGTTCTGCTATTTGTGAAGCCATATGGCTTCGAAAATTGATGTCAAGTCTATTTTACCTGGAGTTGGATACCACGGCGATTCTATGTGACAACCAGAGTTGTATAAAGATGACGGAGAACCCAGTGTTCCATGACAAGTCAAAGCACATAGAAATCTGGTATTTTTACATACGGGATATGGTACAGAAGGGAGCTATAAAGCTCCAATATGTGAGCACTGATGAGAAAGTTGTTGATGTGTTGACTAAGCCTCTATCTCGAGTGAAGTTTGAGTAATTAAGTGACAAGCTTGGTATGGTTTGAAAGGACCTTCCTCGAAAGGGGGAGCTTTGATGATGATGTTGCAGTGGGATTGTATCATCCCTGTACATTAGTCCTAAAGTGATACGCGGAATTTTGTCTCCATGATGTGGTTGGGATTGTATCATCCCTGGACATTAGTCCTAAAGTGATCCATATACTTTTGTCTCCGTGATGTGGTCGGGATTGTATCATCCCTGGACATTAGTCCTAAAGTGATCTGCAGACTTTTGTCTCCGTGATGTGGTTGGGATTGTATCATCCCTAGACATTATTCCTAAAGTGATCCGCATACTTTTTTCTCCGTGATGTGGTTGGGATTGTATCATCCCTGGACAATAGTCCTAAAGTGATCCACAAAATGTTGTCTCTGTGATGTGGTTGGGATTGTATCATCCTTGGCCATTAGTCCTAAAGTGATCCTCGGACTTTTGTCTCAGTGATGTGGTTACGATTGCATCATCCTTGGACTTATGTCCTAAAGTGAGAGGGATTCATCATCTTGTAATTGGATCGTGTGTGTTGCAGGTTATGTTGCTGCAGATGATGTTTTTGTTGATCGAAATATCAATAGTTGTTGTATATAATCGATAGATCAAGTGTTGATGTAGACGATCGAGCGATCGAGTGCTGCATAAGATGAAGACTCAGTGTTGTAGAAGATGATGCTCCAATACTAAAGATGTTGAATATGTTCCAGTAGATGTTCCAGTACTGAATATGAGGATGCTCCAGTGCTGCAGGTGATGTTCCTGGCTGAAGATGAGGATGCTCCAGCACTGAAGATGTTGATGTTCTAGTGTTGAAGATGAGGATGCTCTAGTGTTAAAGATGAGGGTACTCCAGTGCTAAATATGATGACGTTGAACAACTTCCAATGATTTATAGATGTATCAAATGATGTTTTTGTTGATGCCATCCTCTCTCCGATTATGTTGTGTAGAGTCACACATGTAGATGTTGTTGTCAGTAGAATACCCTTCTTGTTAAGGGGGGGTTTTAAATTAATGTAACTTCGAAGTATATTCTACTTGTACTTTATTATTTTAACTCCGTCGGGGATGTTTTATCTCCGTTCGGGGATGTCATTATTATATTTGGTCATGTAAAAGTCATGAGGTTAAACCTCCATTGTAAGTCGGGTTGTTAGTACCCAAGAGAATGTAATATAATATTATATTGATTCTTCCTAGAGAGGTAGGCCCAGTTAGGTTATTGGGGCCGACCTAGTTGGATTAAAGTTAGGTGAAAATTAAAGTATAAATAGAGGGAGAGCTTCCCTCATTTGTACATTCACTCACTTCTGCAATTTTCATTATTAGAGAGAGAGAGAGATCTGCGAAGGAGAAGAAGGAGTGGCTAGAGTCCAGAGTTTGGTCTTTTTTCTCTCTTATTTGTGAGACATGTTTTTGGGGCATTGTACTTGATCATATATATTGATGAAGTTCTTGTTGGGTTTTCTTCCCCTATAGGGTTTCCCAGGGTATATTGTTTTGTGCTTTGTGATTGTGTTTCTTTCAGAGATCCTCCATATGTTTCTATTGTAAATAATGTATTGAATGCTAATGAATTTGAAATCTAGTCTATGGTAGCATATATAATCTTAACAACTAGGAACTCATATTGAGATATCATCTTGATCAAAATACTATGCACTCAATGAAACTCTCAATTTCCAATTTTCAACGTCAACAAGTAAGTAAACATGCAAGAAGATTGTTTCCCACCAGCAAGATGATCATAATTTTGCGATATATGAAAATAGACAAATTTCATTGAAACTTGATAAGTAGGCATTCATATTGAAAGCATGATTTCTTATTTACACATTGAAAAAAACATTTGTAAATTGGAAATCATGAGAAAAATTTATAGGCTTGCAATGTTACGCTTCAATAGTTACTTCATTGATTGGTTCTAGTTGTTGAACATGTATTGTCTCGCAAGTCTTAAACAATCATTGTGCATGGTTTGAAAAAATGGACACCCTATAATAAGTTTAAAAATGTATTTTCATTATATTTGAGAAGAGATCACTTTAAAAATATTGACAAATCATATGACACAACCGATGCAGACCCTACCCCCTACCACATCACAAAACCACTAAAATTTGTGCAAGATTGTGGTCTTGGGTAGTGAAAAGAATACTCACAAGAAGACCCTTTGGAAATGCTGCATAAAATAATATCTTGAACGATTTCAAATGGTATTAAAATAGGTTAAAGTAAATTTTACAAATTGATGAGGATGTAATCAAAATCCTCAAGACCCTACTCAAGTTATACTTCACGAGCATGAAGATGGGGAGTAACGCCATAATGTTCCAACACTTGAAAATGTGTTGATGAATTATAGTAAAAGTTTAGGTGTATTATACTATGAAGTACTAAGTTTTATTTCATATCTGGAAGAGATATAACTAATTCCACTCAAGGATTGTATCAATAGAATGAATCCTACACCGGAAATGTATGGCGATTTTGCAACAGAATAGTATTGATCAACCCCACAAAGGAGGTGTAAAAGTGTTAACACTTGCACAAAATGGATTCTATTTGATATCCATGTGTTAACAATATTGTCAGCCATGCATATGGTTATATCATTTTATGGGAATTGGTTGTGTCATCTCATGTGCTGAAATTATATTTCATTGTTTGCACAAGGAATTACACCATTCTCAAATGCATTAGATATATCATCTATAAAAAATAATTATTATATCAACCATGAAAAGGGTTTTAATAATTCTCACAAACATAGATTACATCCTTTATATCTAGGATTGCATCCCCCTCTCACTTGTTGAATGTGTTATCCCAAAGTTTAGGATTGAATCTCAAGAAAAATTTATGTATGATATCAATACATAGAGCTAACACCATTACTCTTAACACATAGGGGGTTATAAATTTTATCATGTCAACACATAGAGTCTGTATCAATATCCTATCTAAACATTGATTATATCATATATTATGTTCATAAGTTCACCAATACTCATATGCAAAGATGTATGGTATCTCATGCGTATTCATGTATTGCTACATCTATGGATATCACATGTGCCAGATTCCCATGGAGAGTTAGATGAGTTTATTGATAGGGCCCTTTCTTGCATTCCATCTAGCCAGTCGGAACAAAGTGGAGGGAATATTGCTTCTACAGATCAAAACCAGCAGTCTATGTTTTTTCCTTCTGATACCAATGAGGTAAGTAATGTGCGAAATACATTATAGTTGTAATCATTGACATATTTAGTAAAAATAGGAATTAGAATTTTTCTATAGCAGGTTCACACTTTAGAGTCTTTAGGATCATATTTTGTTCTTGCTTTTAGAGTTCTAAGGCATCATGGCATCCAATTGTGGATCCCGTAACTACACGATCTGTATTGTCACAAAGACAATAGGCATGTGTATCAAACTATGTGAAGTAGTTGTCACTTTCTCCAACAAGGCATTCAATATCAGTCAATTGTTAGCTTGATGCCAACGTTGTGCTGAAGGTATTATCATATGTGCTTGTTTTCCCCCAATATCCTTTGTCCTTTTTGTTAATTTTTGTTTAATCATTAGTTATATTTAGTGAAGTGCCTATTTGTAAAACTGTCCTTAGTCCTAATAATTAGTTAAGGTATGATAGTTCCTATCTAATTTCAGGTTCTAATAATAAAATCCCAATGTTAGTAATCCCTGATATTAATTATTTGTCTCAATTGATTAGCGTTTGCTAGTGTTGCAGAACTTGCTGACTAATCGCCCAGTTCTGCCTAAAATAATTAATCAGCTCGAAACAGTTCCTTAAAAATAAAAGGACAAATTTTATGTCTTATAATTTTTGCTTTTCTATTTTTTTTTGCTAACTTTTCGAGTATTTTGTTGAGTTTTCCCCGAGTCAATGATTTTGCATCCTTGCCATTTTTTTTCAAATATGAGATCTGCAATGGTGGAATTTTCTAAAGGTGTGCTTGAATCTATAAAAGTTACAACTTTTGTTTGTGAAGGTTAGACTTATAATTTTCAAAGATTCACTCTCTTAAGATGGATCAGTTGTGCTCCCACCAACTTCCTATCGTGATTGATCACAACCTCCAGGGTAGCGTTTGTATTCTGTGATTTCTACAAGAGTTAGAGGATGAGGGGCATTTTATTTAGGTCCCATATTTATCTTGATATTAGAGTTAGATTTTATGGTTTCTAAATAGACCTAGGGGTATCCCTCTTGACCTTCTCTCGGTATCATAATTCAAAATTGTTTTCTTTGTTTGTTAGAGAGTTTTTTGCTCTTAGATGGTGGGTTTTATGTTGCTTTAGACTTTCTAGATTGATCATGTCCTAATTTCCACCCCCTCCATATGATGAACTCTAAATCATTTATCCAACATTAAGGGTTTTTCATTTTTGAAATGGATGATTATAGATTTGTTAGACAATTACCCCTTTCTCAATCTACCCTAGGGATGGTTTTCATGTTATTTCTATATCTAAGTGTCAAAAGGTAGAAACTCTTTATTTATGGACCAAATCTTGTGGACAAGAGCTTATTACCAACTTCTCCCCCCTCTTGGAGTTCCTCAATCTTGAATGTAAGGATAGCCTCTCAGCTTAACTCTAGGTTATTGTCTAGGGTATCCTAACAAACTCCTCTTAGGTGCATCCCTCTGATGGAATTTTTAAGCTCAATATTGGCAACTACACAATGATAGATGGATCTACAGAGTCCTTCTTAGACATGGACACATATTAAGGGTAGTGTATTTTTTTGACATTCTGTTGGTGATGTTTACAACTCCTTTTACTTTTGTTACATCACTTTTTTATCATCTTTACCTTTAGGTTTGTACTCTATTGTTGATTCCACTTTGTTATGACAATATGATTTTTTTTAGTACGCCTTATAGAATCTTTTTAGCTAAGATGTTTTTCTATGAGGGGTGTATCTATTCCATCAAAGTCACCTAGAACTTGCACCCTCCCTCATTTTTGTTAATACGAGTCTGATCACCTTGTTGCTTTCTCTCACTCTCCTCGATGCCATTATGCTTTCATTTACATCATTTCTTCTATAGGGAGATACCCTAGGAACTCCTTATTTTGCTATTTTTATTTGTTAAATTTTAGAGTCCCATCAACCTATTTTGATCGTTTGTGGATATTCATAATTTTTTTCTTTCTTTATTTGTTATCTATAAAATACAAAGTGCAATCCATTTACATGAATATCACACTCATAATTGTGAAATCGCATTCCTTTAAAGCCGAAATTCCATTTTTGTCGATCAAGTTTCATGTGGTTAATATGGTTTTCAAGTGCCTTCATGTGCATTTGTTCAGTTTTTCCCTCCATGTCTTACTAGCATACTATTAATCCTTTAATATGGTGCACACTTCCCAAATGAGTAATTGCACATGGCTCAAGCTAGCCAGCTGACCCTTGTCATCCATCCATATATGTTGAGTTATGCTCTCTCTCTCTCTCTCTCTCTCTCTCTCTCTCTCTCTCTACCCCATCAACAAAGCTTGTTACACAACTCTTTATTGTGTGTTGCAATGAATGGGTTGTGAGATTGACATATGATGTTAGGGGCTACTAGCTAAATGACCTCTTTCTTTACTAGTTGTCTCAATGCCTTGAGAGATTTCATTCTCTTTGAGTTTTGACCATAGTGTTGATAGGGGTTTCCATCTATAGTTGAATTTAGTGCCAATGTTGGCAAAGCTTGTTTTCCACCTTGATTCTTGATCTCCAATGTTAATAGATGATTGAATCTAACATTGAGTGTAATAATCTGACATTCTCAGTTAGAAGTGATGGGAGGCACCAGTTTATTGGGTCATCTAAACTCAAGGTATTTTTTATTGAGATTCTCAACTTGTCTATTGTTAACTTGGAATCACTTAAATTACCATATTCCTTATATAACTCGAACGATGGGAGTGTATGCTTATCATGCAAACCTCCTTGAACATGCTTTGTTCTTCTGGAATCACCCTGGAAATATTTTTAAAGAGATCATTGTTGACTTCCTCTCTTTCTATGTGTGGCTCTGTAAGGATATCTAGAAAGTAAGACTACAACTTCCCTTTTATCTCCTTCATGAATCTACAACTCCCTTTAAATGTATGTTATAAGATGTGGAATACCCTACTGAGAAGACTATTTAATAAACTATCCAAGGTTCTACACATTATTGTCCCTCCATATTCAATTGTCTTACCATAAGATGTGAAAGTGGGAATGTGTATGAATATCATCGATACCAGCAATCCCCAAGCATACCAAGAATAGATCCTAGTTGAGAACATAACGGTGGAGTGCTTACATATCTTTCCAACTAAAACATGTGAAACTAATAAGTGCAGGGCGTACCTTTAAGCCATAACTGAAAACATAGTTAAAAGAAAATAAAAGTAAAAAAAATGGTTTGTTAGGACTTGCCTCTTCTTGTGCTCTTCTTCATGTATAGCTTCTTCCATAACTAGGTTTTATGTAAGTCCATGAGAAATCAATCTGAATATATGACACTAACATGACCATTTTATTAGGTTGGTGCTAAGGAAAAAATCATTTCTAGGATATACTTGTTGTGACACATAATTAATTTTGAAATTTTGACCATGTCAAGGGGTTTCTTGACTCATTATCCTCATAACTCTCCTCGTGAATTCCCATGAGAACTAAACGTTACCTTTTCTTGCAAGGGCGTTACATTATCACTTAAATCAAGTTAGATGCTTCTCAAGGTAAATGAACTAGCCTATACTTGGTTGCTAAATATGCTAAAGTTGTTGGATATTCATTTGGTGTATCAATGCAAAAAATTGCTTCATGCTTGTTGTTACCAGCAACTTAGCCTTTAAATATGATAAGGGATTTGTATTAGAACAAGCTGGAACATATCCCAACAAAATATTATTGACTTGTGCCACAATGTACTAGAGGAAATGCCAAATATTGTTGGAAGTATACTATAGAAATGCGCTTGGAACTGTAACTCAAGGGGATAACAACATGCTGCCAATAAAAATGATAAAAATACCTTGTTCTTCTCTCAAAAATAGAAAGCATGGGATTCTAATATGATCTAAATATGTTGATCCCATGACCTGTTTTTTTAAATGCCAATAAGTTTCTTACAAAGATCATAGCATACAAGATGATAAATAGGTTTATTATAAATATGAAAATGCCCCTCCATTTCAACTAATATCGTTGAATATGCCACTAAGAACATGTAATATTCCTTTCCCTAAAGTGATGGAAATGGAGTTTGGTTGGTTCTAGATTGTAATTTCCCTCTTTTATTTTTGTCAAACACTTTGATAGAGTCCTACTAAGATTTTATTATTGTTTCTACTATGTAATGTCCCCATTTTTTATAGCACCTTGTAGCAACCACTAGCCCATTAGATCCCCATGGGTCCTAGTGGAAAATTAAATAATTTAGTTAGGGATTAATTTTAGTCTATGGTTATCTAGTATAATTAAATTAAATCATGCACAAGTAATGTAGTCCATAGTTTCAAATAATTAATTATTAATTAATTGTGTGATGATTTGGAAATTCCTAGGTGGCCCAAGAGGGAGAATATGAGATTAAGTGGACCCTATGAATTTTCTTTCACAAAGGAAACTAGAAGAAAAGTAGTGAACATAAAGAAAGCAAATGAAAAGCTAGAAGGCACCAAAAAATCAAGGAAAAGCATACTAAATCAAGAAAGCAACCTAAAAACATAAAGCACCTAAAAGAAGAAAGGCGGCTCAAAAGGAAGAAAGCAAAAAAGCATATCAAAAGCAAAAAAAAAAATTATTGATTTGTGCCACAAGAAAGCATATCAAAACAAAAAAAAAGGAATTTTATTGATTTGTGCCACGAAGAAGGATTAGAAACAATCAAGAAAGAAAGAAAGGCATCATTTAAAGATACATGATCCAAATTTATATAGTGAGGGAGAAATTGATGAGGAAATTCGGTCCAAATGCAAAAGCAACTTGCCTAAGAAGACTCCACTCATTACTAATTCGAATTTCAAGAAGGAGTGGTCTAAAGAAAGGAAGAAATCCACCAGAGGGTTATAAAAGGAGTAAGAGGGTCTACTTAGGGATATTTTGGAATTTTTACTTTGTGATATTCGTGATCTTGAATATCTCTGAGATTTTCAGAGGCTTGTGTGGTGTGCCCCTTTCCAGAATTGGGTGATGTGCCCCTTTGTAATCAGTTAGCTAGTTGAGAGATTGTGAGATCTTCCAGCTAGAGATTGAGGAAGAGAGAAACCAGTTCTCTTAATGGATTTTTATTGAATCCATTAAAGTATGTTTGCATGTATGATATAAGCTACCATATGGTGTGTTTGAATCTCAAGTTGATGTATAGATCCCAGTAGAAGCAGTGTCTTGAGTGTGGTGTGTTTTGGCCACTGAAGAGGGCGACTTGAGGAATTGCGCCCCCGGTGATCTATGGAAACCACTCATGCAATTCCAGTGATATTTAATATGATGTATTCCTTCTCATTGATCTAATACAATAGAATAATATCCTTCTCTTACTCTCATTTCTACTTCTATGTTGTAAATTCTAGAGATAATAGTCATCTTGCAAGTTTTATTCCAATTGATTGTTAAATTCACCTTTAGGAATATGATTGAAGCTTGATGTTCTGCAATGTCATCTATTTTATCTCATCCATCAAATCTATTTCAAAATTCATGACCTTTGGAACCTAGTTGGAATTGGTCGATTTCATTACTTGCATTATTGTATAGAAGACTAGCAATTTATGTTTTGAATAACTCAATTGTTATATGTGCTTCTAGAATCAGATTTGAAGATCCATACAGTTAAATAATAAGTATTTGATTCCATCCCTACTCTCATATTAGGAAATAGAAATCCCTTGGTTCCATTTGAATTGGTTTGTAAATTGTCTCTCTCCCTAGTCCTAGTTCCAAACCTTGCAACTAGTTTCTCTCTTTGTAGTCAAACTTATGTCTACCCATCCTAATAACTTCCATATCAGGTTGGGGATAGTTAAATCAGTCTAGATAAGGTCTAGATACATCCATTTCAGCACCATAATCCATTGGTTTCCACATAATTCCTGGGCTTATTGCCTCAGAGTCTTTGGCTTTTCCAAAGGGTGGTCCCAGGTGTGATGCACCCAAAGAATGTGCCATTATCAAATGTATGGACTCTAAACCTTTCTGATTTATGTTTTGCAGACCTTTAGGTGCATTATACGTTGAATTAATAACCTTGATTCCACATGTATTGAGTCATTCCCATGTGTCTGGGTCGAAACCAAGTCTTTCTAGTTTTTTTTCGAAGGATTGGCAGTGTTTGGGATACAAACTAGTTCAGTGGTGTGTCAAATCCATCCTCTGTGTGTCCAAGTAGTCAGTTTCAGAGTTAGTGTGACTAGACTAGGGTTTGGGTACATTACAATAGTATCAGGGCATGTTCCTTTACACCTGTGCATTGTGACCATTAGTCATTTGAATAAAATTTTGAAAGATGGGGTTAGTTCCAGTAGTTGAAGATGATTTTGAGCAGTGTGAAGAGGAACTCATCTATATCGATGGAGGGTTGCACCTTTCACATGAGGAATATGAATCCTTAGGTCACAAAAACTATAGAGAAGACATAAAACCATATCCACCAATGGATATCCTTGAAGAGGAATTATCAATAATATTAGCAGTAAGTTCCAACATGCCTCACTATTATTGGGAGTATCTACCATTGGGTGAGGAGGCATGCTCAATCCTATCTTTCAAAGATTGTTTCACTTACAAGTATGGATTCTGGTCCAAGGATGTGGATGAGGCTTCTTTTAAAAGAAGAACTCTATCGAGAGAAGAGACACTCAAGAAGGAATACAATTCATTGCAAGGTGATTGCATAAAAGAAGAAAACATCAAGCTAAGGTATGAAGGTAAATCTGATTTTTGTAGAAGCAATTTTTTCTTACATCCATTTGAGGAATATTCCAATTCATGCAATGTAAATAGACCTCCTAATGTTGAATTGGATGTTGTAGATGAGTATTGTGTTTTGGATTCATGCCACAAGCAGTTGAACTTAACTTTGAAACCAACAAAGAACATGCACACAGCTTTCCCAACTGAAGGTTATGCAATGGGTGAGCATGTTGAACCTAGCAATGCGCAAGCTTACCATGAGGTAGAGGAACTGTAATGCCCCAATTTTGACCCTTATGAAATATTGGCTTTTAATGTAAATATTGTATACATGCGATGTATGTTTCCCCTAGCGTGGAGCTCAAGGCCAAGGCCCCGCTAGTGTATGTTCGGATTTTATTTAGAATAGACAAGCATTTGATATTTTGTTACCCATGTGCTATTAAGCCATGGAATATTGTAAATGATGTAAATATTTGATATTACAATAAAATACCAAAACTGACAATGGGAGCAACGAATGAGAAGGGGCCATGTGTATCCACTAGGGAGAGGTGAGGGGGTTGTGGGGATGAACCATATGCTGCCAAATGTCATTGTGAGAACCCATTTGACTTTCCTTGCTGACATTTAATTCTGTTGTAAGGAAGTTGTTGAAGAATTCGGTCCAGAGCTTCAATGGAGCATGGGCAGCCCAGAAATTCGTATTTGCAGGTATGGGCTCTATTTTCTTGTACCACAAGTCACTCTACCTCATGGGGAGGGGTTCTTCCTCATCCCCATTCCATTGTTGAACAACCCAGCATCAATTTTGATCCAAAAACGAATTCCCAGCAGTGAGAAAAACCAGAAATCGCAACTTTACAAGAACCCATGTTTTGAAGAGCCATAAACGCCCAGAATTGGTATTTGACAGTGAAATTCAATGGGGGATCCATAGGTATGAACCTTGGGAGAAATTGAGAGTATTAGATACCCCGAAATCCATTGGAAAACCCAGTTTTTATAGCCCAGAAAACCAGTGACAAGATTGAGTTATTTGATTAACAGAATTGTGAGAAATCCAATTGTGAATGACTAAGCAGAGGTTGGGTTTGCTTGATAAACCCAGTGAAGGATAGAATCTCAAGTAATTAGCAGCTGGAACTTTCTATGCCCACCCTGAAGAGCACTGGAGGGAAAGGACGCATGAGGGACTGTGCAGCAGAGAAGGGGACCTTCCTTGTGTTGGATGTGGTAGGTATTGTGGGTGCCATAACTGTTGAGTTTAGTTGAGATGCCTGTAGATCTGTGGATGAGCTCAATGGCTTAGCATTTCCCTCCTTTGTCTTTTGTATGCTTGATAAACCCAACTGTCAGTTGGCTTAGCATAGCTATTGAGTGAAACCATGGTTGTGAGTGAACCTGTCTAGTTCCTCCTTAGTGTATACACAACCCATCTCAGGGGTGATCTCTCAGCTGAAAGAATATAAGCTGGACAGAGATCTATGATTGGGTGGAACGTTGCTCTCACATAGCCAGTTGTTTGGACAGCTTCATCTCAAATATAAGTGTTCTCTGTGTTTTAAATTATATGCATTTTGTGTTCTGTAATGTGTTAATTTGGAATGGTAATTATTCATGTTAATGGAATTGATACGAAGCCTGTGCATAGCATTGGAATGGAATTGAATCCCTGGGTGTTGAATCATCATATGCCTGTGTTAGATATGAGGATGCATTACTGTTTGTGTGCTTTCAAATATGTTTATTTTTGTTGTGTTTATATTGAGTATGAGCCTGCACACAGAAGATTTTAATTGTTATGAATTTATGAGTAATGTATGGGGCTGAGATCATCAAATAAGCCCGGTAAGTTGGTCACGTTTCCTTCCTTGCATCGGATTGATGGAAGGGGACGTTACAGAGTGGTATCAGAGCCCATGTTGCAACACTGGGGCTGCTTGGGCCAATTGTGAGTTACAGGCAAGTAACAAAACGTTTTAACACAGTATTGGAGAAGTTTGGGGCGTCATTTTGATTTGGAAAAATGGTAGGATCAGAGTTCTCATATGTGGCATATGATCACACCCTTGAAGAGAGCTCTACAAGAGATTTCCAACGGTGCCAAACTCGTCCCATTTGGATAAGGGACGAAGGATATATGGACCGCGGAAGTTGCAGGGTCGGAGGCGTTCCAGGGTTGCGGATTTCGAGTTTCGGGAACACAATTTTCCAAAATTTGCATATTGGAGATCCGAAATCCCACACCCGCATTTTGGGTTTCAGGTTGCGGGTTGCAGGAACGCAAAGTTGGAGAAAATTTGCGTTTAGGTTTCTGCAATCCCGATCCCGCATTTCGGGTTTCGGGTTGCAGGTTGCGGGAACGCAAAGTTGGAGAAAATTTGCGTTTTGGTTTCCGCAATCCCGATCCCGCAGTTCGGGTTTCGATAGCGAGTTGCGGGATGGCCACATTCCCGTGACCGTGACTTGACTTTCCGCACCCGCAATTTTGGGTTGCGGGGTGCAGGTTGCGGGATGGTCACATTCCCGTGACCGCAACTTGACTTTCCACACCAACAATTTCGGGTTGCGGGGTGCGGGTTGCGAGATGGTCACATTCCCGTGACCACGACTTGACTTTCCGCACCCGCAATTTTGGGTTGCGGGATGGTCACATTCTCATGACTGCGACTTGACTTTTGCACCCGCAATTTCAGGTTGCGAGGTGCGGGTTGCGGGTTGCGGGGTGGCAAAAAAAAAACGAGTATTTAGCCCGAAATTTGATTTTTGGATTGCAGGAGCATGCAGATTCAGAATTTGATGATTTCAGTGGCATTCTGAGGCCATTGACGAAGGCCATGAATGAACCAGTGAATATCCCGAGCCCATTATGCTCCGATTTGGCATAAAATTGGAATTAATGGTTTTTATAAATCATTGTCTCGAAGCTTGACGGAAAATCGGATTGAGCTGAAACTGATATGGAATAGTCATGGAGCATGCATGGTGTTAATTTTGGATTTTTGGAGCCAAAATCCAAAGGATGTGGAGTCGGGGTGTGTAAGAAGGCCAAAAAGCACTATTCAGCGCCACGTTTTTTGGATTGTGAAAAGCTTGCAGTGGTTGAAAGTGACCCTATAATTCGGATTCAAGAAAATTACTGAACTCAGCATTTCATATTCTCAGTAAACCAGACATATTCCGTTAGACAAAGATTTCCCAGAAATGCATTGTTTGGGAAATAGCCATTTTTTGCCCAAAATTGAAAATTTTAGAAAAATGTGAAAAGTGGAAAGTAGTCAAACCCATAATTTTATAAAAGTTGAATGGTGCATCGGAACAGAGATCTGCGAGTTGCTGAGTATTCCTTGTTATGTGGTCTAACTTCTCCCGGTAAAAAAAAATTTCTGAATCTTCATAGATTTTCTTCCACGGGTGGATGAAGTTGACATCCCAGACCAAAATACAACTGTGTAAAAATGTGCAAAATTGTGGTGAAAGTTGTCATTTTTGAAGTAACGTAGTTTCCACACCCAAATTCAGCATGGAGCACAAGGACAGGAATTGGAAAGCTTGTCCAGAAGGGAATAAATTTGTATGATCAGAATTTGAATGGGGTTATCATACACCATAGATGATTAGAGCAGAAAAGTGCCAGTGACTGTTTTGTCAAATTGTTGACAATATGGGCAATTTCCAGAATTGCATGAATGGGCAAAAGAAATGAATGCATAGCAGCTATGTGAATTATTCCATGATTTTTACTACGTTAAATATTGATTGCTATGTTTCTACATGCATTCTTATGATGTCTAATAAGTGTTTTCATAATGCACAGTGCTTGCAGCTCATAAGATTTAATAAGTGTAGCAGAAGTAACATACAGGGAAGAGAGTCTCCAACGAAAAAAATGGTGACCATAAATGATGCTCGGGATCCTTATGATCATGAAGAAGATGTGCTAGGAGAAAATGTGCATGAAGAGAATGCTAAGACTAAATCCAATGGGAGAAGGGAGCAGATAACTCCTCAGAATTTGGTTGAAACCATGGTGAGCTTCAATGAAAGGTTGATGAAGGCTCAAGAAGAACAAAACCAACTCAATGCTGATATTTTTCAAAGCCTCACTGATATGCATCAGAAGATAAACCTTGGGTCCAACCCAAGTCATGTAGGTGAATAAGGAGAGATGCAGAGAGTTGTTCTAGAGGTCGTTCAAAGGAGAGGACTCCAAGCCTAAGGAAGAGTTCAATGAGCAAGAAGCATAGAACACCTTCCTATAGATATTCTTCTAGAAAATCGTGTGACTCAAAAGGTTCTCAAAGAAGTCCAAGGCATATGCCCAGGAGAATTGATGCAAGGAAAAATTTTAAAGGCATCCCACAGGGAGAATTCAGGAAGGCAAGATATCCCACATTTGATGGGGGAAGGTAAGACTGGCCAAGAGGCAGAGGCATGGCTTTTTTGAATGAAGAAATATTTCAGAATTCAGGACTACTCGAGAAATGAGAAAGCCAGAATTTCCATTTACAATTTAAATGGCAGAGCTTCAATTTGGTGGGACAATCTCTTGCAAGTGAAAGGGATCAGTGAAAGGAAGATCAGTTGGGAAAGATTTAAGAAGTACTTCAAGGAAAAATATATTTCTGCTAGGTGTTATGACAGTAAGAGAAAAGAGTTCAATGAACTCAGGTTGGGACAAAAATATATGGAAGAACATGTCCATAAATTTTTGGAATTATTGAGGTATGTGGATTACATTAAAGATGAGAGGATAAAAATCCAATGCTTCCTTGGAAGTCTACCCCAAAGTTTCAAAGATAGAATTGAGTTTGTTAATCCACCAAGTCTTGATGAGGCCATTAGGATGGAAATGCATTGCTATGAGAAGAATCAAGGTAAAGTAGAGGTTAACGCAGCATGGAAAGGAAAGCCAGGAGGGAGGTTTGATCAAAAGAAGAGTGGCTTCAAGCCACCATTCAAAAGTCAGCCTAGAACCTTTCCACAGGGGCAGCAAGCAAGGAGTGGATTCAAGCCAGCAGTAGCAGTAGATAAAGCATCAAAAGGACCACTTCAGTGTTGGGGATGTGGATAAAACCACATGCTTAAGGATTGTCCACATCAGAAAGAGAATCCCTGAAGGTTACACAACTTAAAGGGAGCAGCTACAGTGGAAGACATGGCAAGGGAAACGCCTCGAATTTATGCAGCGTTGGATAATCATCAGGTAGATCATCAATCATCAGTGGTGGAAGTTGAAGGTAAGATTTCTAAGCAATCTATTTCTGTTTTGATTGATCCAGGATCTACTCATAGTTATGTTTCTCCAAAAGTGGTTTAAGGTTGTTCTCTTAGAAAAGTGAAGCACAATAAGTCTTGGTTAGTTCAATTAGCCACAGGGACCAAGAGAAAAGTTAGTGAAGTAGTGGTGGAGTGCACCATAGAATTGAATGGACTCCACACACATGTCGATTTAAATATACTACCATTAGGCTCTTATGATGCCTTAATTGGCATGGATTGGTTGGAAAAGCATAGACCCAAGTTGGACTGTTATGAGAAAGCACTTGAGTGCATTGATGAAGAGGGAAAACCAATAATGGTAAGAGGAATTCCCAAGCAAGTTTCAGTAAGACAAATTTCATCCTTATAGTTGAAAAAGGTCTATAAGAAAGGTTGTCAATTATATGCATCCCATATATCATATTCATCAAAGGAGAGAGGTCCAATGATAGAAGACTTTCCATTGTTGTAATAATTCCAAGATGTATTTCCGGATGAAGTGCCAGGACTACCACCAAAGAGAGATATTGATTTTACCATCGACCTTGTTCCAGGGGCAGCGTCGAATTCCAAAGCTCCTTATAGAATGAGCACACCGGAATTGGTAGATTTAAAGATGCAGCTACAAGAGTTAATGGAAAAAAGCTAAATTAGGCCAAGTGTGTCTCCTTGGGGAGCACCGGTGTTATTTTTCAAGAAGAAATATGGGACTTTAAGGCTGTGTATTGATTACAGGCAGCTAAATAAAGTGACAATCAAGTACAAGTATCCATTGCCAAGAATTGATGACTTGTTTGATCAAATGAAGGAAGCTAAAGTGTTTTCCAAGATCGACTTGAGGTCTAGGTACCATCAAGTGAAGATTAAGGAAGAAGATATTCACAAGATGGCTTTCAGAACTAGATATGGTCATCATGAGTTCACTGTGGTGACATTTAGTCTTACCAACGCACCTGCTACATTCATGTGTCTCATGAATAGTGTCTTCAACAAATATTTGGATAAGTTTGTGATTGTGTTCTTGGATGACATTCTTGTCTATTCAAGGAATGAATAAGAACATGAGGAACATCTAAGGATGGTGTTGCAAGTCCTTAGAGAACATCAGTTGTATGCCAAGTTAAGCAAGTATGAGTTTTACCAAAAGAAGGTGCAATACTTGGGTCATATCATTTATGAAGAAGGAATTGCAGTGGATCCAGAAAAGATTAATGCCATCATGGATTGGTCTACTCCAAAGAATGTTTTAGATGTTAGATCTTTTATGGGTCTTGTTGGTTACTACAGAAGGTTCATTGAAGGATTCTCCAAGATAGCTCACCCAATCACTTCATTGCAGAAAAAGAATATCAAGTTTACATGGTCTGAAAAGTGTGAGAAAATATTTCAGCAGTTAAATGAGCTACTTACCAACGCTCTTGTTTTGAAGATAGCAGATCCAAAGAAGGATTTTGTAGTGTGCATAGATGCTTGCATTGAAGGGCTAGGTGGAGTGCTCATGCAAAAAGGAGTTGTGATTTTCTATGAGTCAAGAAAGTTAAAAGGACATGAGAAAAATTATGCCACGCATGATTTAGAATTAGCAGCCATGGTACATGCTCTCAAGATGTGGAGACATTATTTGATGGGAAAGAGATTCGAGCTCAGAACAGACCACATGAGCTTGAAGTACTTGTTTGACCAGCCAAACTTGAATGCTAGGCAAGCTAGATGGATGGAGTTTCTTTGTGAATTTGATTTTGAAATTAAGCATGTAAAAGGGAAAGAGAATAAGGTTGCAGATGCTCTTAGTAGAAAATTTCATGTTGCAGCATTAAGTATGTGCAAATCAGGTTTGAAGACAAGAGTTCTCGAAGCCCAAAATAGTGATGAAACTTGCCTTCAAATTAAAGAGAAGTTGCAACAAGGTAATGTGGATGAAAAGTGTGTGGGATATCAGCTTGGTGAAGATGATATCCTCATCTATAAAGATAGACTGTACATTCCAAATAATGCAGATTTGAAGAAGCTAGTGATGGATGAAATTCATCAAATACCATACTCTGGACATCTAGGATATCAAAAGACTATAACAACAACAAGAAAGAAATACTTTTGGCATGGTATGAAAAAGGACATAGCTGAGTACATTTCTAGGTGTCAAAAGTGCCAGCAGGTCAAGGCAGAGCACCAACATCCAGCAGGATTGTTGCAGCCCTTACCCATTCCAGAATGGAAGTGGGAAGTGATCTCTATGGATTTTATAACAGGTCTACCCATGATAGTGAAGAAGCATGATTCAATCATGGTTGTGGTGGACAAGCTATCAAAGGTAGCTCATTTTATTCCATTCAAGTCTACTCACAAGGCTAATGACATTGCAAATAATTTCATGAGAGAAATATTAAAGTTACATGGATTTCCTAAGGCAATGATTTCTGATCGTGATACAAAGTTCACTTCCAATTTTTGGAAGGGATTGTTTCAGGAATTGGGAACCAGATTGAATTTCAGTACATCATATCATCCTCAAACAGATGTCCAAACTGAGAGGGTGAATCAGGTTCTTGAAGACATGTTGAGAATGTATGTGATGGATAAACCATCCAAGTGGGAGGATTACCTACACTTGGTAGAATTTGCATACAATAATGGACATCATGCATCATTGGGAATGAGTCCATTTGAAGCATTGTATGGAAAAGGATGTAGGACTCCAGTGAATTGGGACAGCCCGGTGAACAGAGTAGTACTTGGACCAGAGATGATCAAGGAAATGGAACAGGAAGTTGCTAAGATCAGGCAGAATTTAAAGGCAACTCAGGACAGGCAGAAGAGTTATGCATATTTGAAAAGAGTGCATAAGGAATTTCAGATTGGGGATCATGTTTATTCGAGAGTGAAACCAACTAAAAGTTCTCTCAAGTTGGGGAGTTGTGCCAAGTTGTCACCGAGATATTGTGGGCCATTTGAAGTCCTAGATAGGATAGGGCCAGTTGCATATAGATTTGCATTTCCTGCTAACATAAGAGCTCATAATATTTTCCATATATCTTTGCTTAATAAGTATGTACATGATCTTAATCATATGATTAATTGGAATGTGATACAGGTGGAACCCGAGGGAGAGTTCCAAGTAGAGCCTACGCACATCCTCGACAAGAAGGTCACTTTGCTCCGGAACAGAGCCATCGGGCAGGTAAAGGTCCAATGGGAGCACCTTAGTTCTGATGAGGCTACATTGGAGCTGGAGGATTCCATAAGAGAGGCATTCCCATTTTTGTTCAATTTTCAGAACACCGAGGACGGTGTTGTTCTAAGGGGGAGGGGAATGTAATACCCCAATTTTGACCCTTATAAAATATTGGCTTTTAATGTAAATATTGTATACATGTGATGTATGTTTCCCCTAGCGTGGAGCTCAAGGCCAAGGCCCCGCTAGTGTATGTTCGGATTTTATTTAGAATGGACAAGTATTTGATATTTTGTTACCCATGTGCTATTAAGCCATGGAATATTGTAAATGATGTAAATATTTGATATTGCAATAAAATACCAAAACTGACTATGGGAGCAACGAATGAGAAGGGGCCATGTGTATCCACTAGGGAGAGGTGAGGGGGTTGTGGAGATGAACCATATGCTTCCAAATGTCATTGTGAGAACCCATTTGACTTTCCTTGCTGACATTTAATTCTGTTGTAAGGAAGTTGTTGAAGAATTCAATCCATGGCTTTAATGGAGCATGGGCAGCCCAGAAATTCGTATTTGCAGGTATGGGCTCTGTTTTCTTATACCACAAGTCACTCTACCTCATGGGGAGGGGTTCTTCCTCATCCCCATTCCATTTTTGAACAACCCAGCATCAATTTTGATCCAAAAACAAATTCCCAGCAGTGAGAAAAACCAGAAATCGTAACTTTACAAGAACCCGCGTTTTGAAGAGCCATAAACGCCCAGAATTGGTATTTGACAGTGAAATCCAATGGGAAATCCATAGGTATGAACCTTGGGAAAAATTTGAGAGTATTAGATACCCCGAAATCCATTGGAAAACCTAGTTTTTATAACTTAGAAAACCAGTGACGGGATTGAGTTATTTGATTAACAGAATTGTGAGAAATCCAATTGTGAATGACTGAGCAAAGGTTGGGTTTGCTTGATAAACCCAGTGAAGGCTAGAATCTCAAGGAATTAGCAGCTGGAACTTTCTATGCCCACCCTGAAGAGCACCGGAGGGAAGGGACGCCTGAGGGACTGTGCAGCAGAGAAGGGGACCTTCCTTGTGTTGGGTGTGGTAGGTATTGTGGGTGCCATAACTGTTGAGTTTAGTTGATATTCCTGTGTCTCTATGGATGAGCTCACTGGCTTAGCATTTCCCTCCTTTGTCTTTTTAATGCTTGATAAACCCAACTGTGAGTTGGCTTAGCATAGCTATTGAGTGAAACCATGGCTGTGAGTTGGCTTAGCATAGCTATTGAGTGAAACCATGGCTGTGAGTGAGCTTGTCTAGTTCCTCCTTAGTGGATACACAACCCAGCTCAAGGGTGATCTCTCAACTAAAAGAATATAAGATGGACAGAGATCTATGGTTGGGTGGAACGTTGCTCTCACATATCCAGTTGTTTGGATAGCTTCATCTCAAAGATAAGTGTTCTCTGTATTTTAAATTATTTGCACTTTGTGTTATGTAATGTGTTAATTCGGAATGGTAATTATTCATGTTAATGGAATTGATACGAAGCCTGTGCATAGCATTGGAATGGAATTGAATCTCTTGGTGTTGAATCATCCTCTGCTAGTGATAGATGTGTTGAAGCATTATTGTTTGTGTGTGTGCAATTGTGTTTTAATTCCGTTGTGTTTATATTGTGTATGAGCTTGCACACATAAGTTTTAAATTTTTGGAATTGTTAAGTAATGTATGGGCTAAGCCTTCCAAGTAAGCCCGGAAGATTGGTCATGTTTCCTTCCTTACACTGGATTGATGGAAGGGGATGTTACAGGAACAATGTGCACCTAAAGACCCAGTATCCAATCAAGAGGTTATTGGAAGTGTGGGAAGTGAATTCACTTCCAACTTCTTTGTTGGTGATTTCAAGATCACTACAAAGGAGATTGATTATGTTGATGGTGGTGAGACATATTTTGGATCAGATCTAAAAGAAGAACATAAATCAGATTTCAAGTCACCACTTGAGCTTCATAGTGAAGCAGACAACAAGCACACACCATTTGGATGTGAACCAGAGAATTTGGTGGAAGAACAGGACACCATAGCTCTACCACATGAATAGGAAGATGTGATGCAAAGGTATGAACAAAATTATGTTTTCTACATCCCTTTGGTTCATCATGAGATTGCAGCAACTTCCAAGGAGGATATTGGCATGGTTGAGTCCTCTAGTGATTAGGCTCAAATTTACGGTGCCGAGGATGAATGCAATGAGAGAGATGAATTATTGAATGGGATTATGCATGATTCTCATATGGTGGCTGAACTCACATGTGATAGCACACCTAGTGTTGTCAAGCAGTCATGGAGTGACTTGGAGAGCTTACTCATATTCACCAAAGAGAGGATGTTGCAACTGTTGTACAGAACTGATGGTGCACAAAGATTCATGGAGGATCTTATTGGGAGAGTTCAGTTGGAGTAGAGACAAGGTGGATTTGTTGGGAGAGTCTCTAGCTCTGAAATGTGCATCATTAAAGTAGAGTTGGAAAATATGAAGGAAGAATACTTGCATATGTTTATGGATAGAGGCATGGTTCTCAAATTTGTTGAAGACAAAGAAGCAGTATAAGGAGAGCAACTTCATATGGATTTGGGAGATTCTCCTTCCTCTCCCGGGACCACTAGTGGCGTGATGTGTGTGTTTGATTGCACACATGTTTCATTGGAGGAGCTTCATGCACAAGGTTAGCATGAGGAGTGTTCAGTGACGCAAGTGATTGATGGTAGCAGTGATAAGGGATTGTTTGGAGAGCACTTGTTTCACACCATTTGGATCATGAGATTTCTCTATGTGAGGAAGGCTCATTTGTGGAGGATGTACTTGAGTTCATTCCACTTTTCCCTAGCAACAGAGATCCTGAGATCATTTCCTTTGGATCAAGCAGCAGAGAGAACTTTCCATCCGATGCATCGTAGAGCCGATGACTCCATTAGGTGAGAGCACATATTATGACTCCATTGAAATATCTCATAGTACCCCATTAGATGAGCAGCATCTTATGCACATTTGGCTTCCATTTGATACCATTCATTCACATATGGATTGGATGGAAGATTACATGGAACACTTGGAGATACCTTGCACAAAGAGTTATGCTCATGTTAGGTGGAATACAGTTCCACAAGCAAGTTTCCCTGAGGATATTGCCATACAACATGTTGAGGCATTTTCCTTGCTAAAGGAAGAACTCATCTTGCCTCTGTGGAGGAAAGTCGCACCTTTGGATGAGGCGCACTAGTACATTCTTTTTGGACCAGTCAAAAAAGGACACCATGCATCTATTGTTTTAGTGGATTAATTTTATAGAGAGTTACAGTTGGCCTACTTTCCTTCACTCCTAGAACTTGAGGATGTGAAAGAAAATGTTGATTTGATGGAGAGCCCATTTCTATTGATGCTTCATGAGAAGCAAGAGACACATGTGTCTTCTTATCAACTTGATTTTGATCACTCAAACACACCCTTGGTCCTCCTTCAGTATGGTGAGAAGCAATGGCATCTACCTAGGCCAGTTGATACTTGTCTCATGCACAACAATGCAAGGGAGTTCCACTTGAGCACTTTGAGTGGTACAAGTGATTGAAGTGTGATCCATGGGATTGTAGTGATGTTTGCACATGTGGATTTTCACATCTTGTTCGATAGGTTCACATAGATGAATATTTTCATTGGGAGTGGTAAACTTCCCATTTGGTGGATGGATCCTAGCATACCATGGAGTGACAGATTGTCACAAGTAGCAATGATGATGGATGGTATGCAACATAGATCATGGGATCTAGGAATTGATGGTTTGTTTCAGACACCATCGATGTTTGGGAGGATGCAGCTGAGAAAGTGGGATTCAGGCATTCCATGGCATGATGGTTTGTCTTGGATGTCATTGGTGTTTGTTGGAGTGCAGTACAAGCAATGGGACCCTAGCATTGATTGAGGACAAGAAATTTTGGGAGAGGACGACAATAATGTCCCCATTTTTTTATAGCACCGAGGAGAAACCACTAGCCCATTAGATCCCCATGGGTCCTAGTGGAAAATTAAATAATTTAGTTACGGATGAATTTTAGTCTTATATGAGCCACCATATGGTGTGTTCAAATCTCAATGTTATGTGTAGAGCCCAGTAGCACTAGTGTCTTGAGTGTGGTGTTTTTTGGCCAGTGAAGAGGGTGACTTGAGGAATTGAGCCCCCTGTGATCTATGGCATGAACTCATGTGATTCCAGTGAGATTTAATATGATGTATTCATTCTCATTGATATGATACAATATAATAAGATCCTTTTCTTACTCTCAAATGCTCCATTTCTACTTCTATGTTGTAAATTCTAGAGATAATAGTCATCCTGCAAGTTTTATTCCAATTGATTGTTAAACGCACCATTAAGAATCTGATTTAAGCTTGATGTTGTACAATTTCATCTATTTTATATCATCCATCAAGTCTATTTCATAATTCCTAACCTCTGGAATCCAGTTGGAAGTGACTGATTTCATTGCTTGCACTATTGTATAGAATACTAGCAATTTTTATGTTTTGAATAACTTAATTGTTATCAGTGCTTCGAGAATCAAATAGGAATATCCATATAGTTAAATCAAAATTATTTGATTCCATCCGTACAATCATATCAGTAACTAGGATTCCCTTAGTTCCATTCGAATTGGTTTGTAAATTGTCTCTCTCCCTAGTCCTAGTTTCAAACCTTGCAACTAGTTTTTCTCTTTGCAGTCAAACTTATGTCTACCCATCCTAATAAATTCCATACCAGGTTGGGGATAGTTAAATAAATATACCTAAGGTATATATACATCCAATGCAGCACCATAATCCATTGGGTTCCACATAATTCCTGGGGTTATTGCCTCGGAGTCTTTGGCTTTGACAAAGGGTCGTCCTAGGTGTGATGCACTTAGAGAATGTGCCACTTTCGAATGTATGGTCTATAAAACTTTATGATTTATGTTTTGCATACTTGTAGGTGCATTCTACATCAAATTAATAACCTTGATTCCACCTATATTGATTCATTCACATGTGTATGGGTCACAATCAATTCTTCCTGGCTGTTTTGAGAAGGATTGGTAGTGTTTGGGATGCAAACTAGTTCAGTGGTGTGTCATATCCATCCTCTATGTATCCAAGTAGTCAGTTTTGGAGTTAGTGTGCCTAGACTAGGTTTTGGGTACATTACATGCTCTAGTTTTAATGTCACATCTAATTTTCTAATTTCCCGTGTTTGAATGTTTTAACATCTATCCATCAGCATAAGTATTGCCATGTCCATACAAAATGCACAAACTCTTCCTTGTGATTTCAAATGACAACAAACATTCAACAACAATATATTTTAGGTAATAAATGCTAAGACAAACCAATAAATAGAAAATACGTGTTTTCCATATCCAAACATGTATCATTTATATGATAAAATCTTAAATCTGATAGATATTTGTCTTGGTTCATTATGAAGATGTCTTGCTTCTTACAGATAGTTATGAGAATATAGTTACATGGTGTAAGAAGAAGTTGGAAAATGGATTTGATATGAAGCACATCCTCCTTATTTATTACTTTATGGATCTTGAGGTTAGGCAGGGAGTAGGTGAGGTATTTCTTGGGAAAGGAAAGTACATAATGGATATTTTGAATCAATTTAAGTGGCTAGATTGCAAACCCTTGGCTATTCCTATGGTGCAAAATATGAAATTATCTAATTATTTTGATTTTGATTTTGATTTTGATTTGGTAGATACTTTTGTGTATAGTTAGTTGATTGGTTTCTTGATGTATCTCGTTAATGCAGGCTTTGATATGTGTTTTGCAGTGAATAATTTTCATGTTTTAACTTTGGTAGATTCTTTGGATTGTTTCCAATCATGTGTTTAGATACTTGAAGGGAATAATTCATTATGGCATGAGGTATAGGGGAGATGGTGAGTTGTTGTAAGGTTTTGTTGATTCTAATAGGGAAGGAGATTCTGGTGCTACGAAGAGCACTTTTGGATTTTATTTTAGATTGGGCACATATATGATTTATTGGATCAACAAGAAGTACATTTCGAGAGAGGTAGAGGACATGGTAGCTTCGATTGCATGTTGTGAGGAAATATGGCTTCACAAGCTAACTACAAAGTTAGTTGATAAGTGGTTGGAGCCCATTTTTGTCTACTAAAACAATCAGAGTTGCATACCCTCCATGATAACAAGGGTTAGCAAACACTACTATATGTAATTAAGACTTTAAGAGAAACTAGAGAAGCAATTCATTGACAAAGGCATTGGATATGAATCCATCATGCTTCTAGAACGTTGGTTGTCTCAATTAGTCTTTGAACACTTACTTGTAGCTACCTCTATGTATGTCAACTGCATTTAGCATGAGGGGTGCACTTGTATATTTCTTGGTATCAAAGAAGTAAAACAAACTTTGCTTGCAACCCTTCAAGAGTAGCACTAGGCCATCATCCTTGATAAAATTTGACCATTTGAAATTAGTCTCTAAGGAATTCCATGCATACACATTGAAACAATGGAATCGATATGCTTACACAAATCTATTTAGTATTTGAAAATTACCTCAAATAATAATGTGCAATTTGTAAGCGTTATAGGAAGTTCCTGAGTGTTTGAGCTCATTAAATTACAAATTTAGCCCAAACATTATATTAGGTAATATTGTAGTTGTGTTGACAAAAATATTGAATTGTTCCCTAAGGTTTTGAGTGTTTGTTGCAATGGTTGAAACATGTGTCATATACAATCCCCATAGCCTTGGTATTGAAGTAAATTTTCAATAAGTTATATGCAAGGTTATATCTACCATCACGGAACTTAACCTTTTACTATATAAACTTTCCAAACTATGCTTCTAACCAACATTCTAACAATGAATTAGAAAACCTTCATCTCATCATGTAGGTTCTCCATATTAATGATTTGGTATTGGAAATTAAACTAGTTGTTGGCTCTTTTTGGGAGACCACAGTCTACATGTGCATCCAGTAAAGTCTATTGTAGTATGTTTGCACATTTCCAAGGTTCATGATAGGTGGGGTAAGTTTTAGGGTGATAATAACATTATAATTTTAAATAATACATTAATATATTCATTCCTTTATTGTTTCAATGATCAACAATAGAAAGACATAGATTATGAATTCATGCTATGACTACAAATGAATATTTAGACAACAAAACATACCAATCATCCATATAAATCATAAAGAGGAATCAAATTTGTAATAGAGGGAATCTTATTCCATTCCAAAAAAACCAACAAATACAATATCTCTCCTGCAACATACTAGCCTTTTTCCCATATAGTATCAAATCTACAATGACTCAAGGATATTCAGGACCATCAACTAGCAACCTATGATGTATGACAAATATCTATGATCATTTTTTTGGATTCTTATATTTTTTTACATATTCCATAAGTGTCATCAATTTGCACCCCCCACTTCTTCAGCCTTTTTTTGTTCTTGATTGTCTTTGTGTCCTCCCACTGAGTGCATGCCTACTTTTGGAATTGCAGCATGGAGGTTGTTGTGAGGTCATGTCATCGCCTAAAATAACAAAAAAAAAATAATGAGGTTAATTACTAATCATTGAAAATTTTCATTAATTAAAAAAACATTTGCAAAGTTATTTACCTATTTCATTGGTTAATACTGTTGGAATGGTTGGCATGTGCTCCTCTACTCGTAGAGGGACTTTAGTTTCATGCACTGCCATTGAAACAACTCAAAAATTCATAAGTACACAATCATAAATGTATAAGTATACAAAAATTCAAAAGAAAAATAATAAAAAGTACAAAATCAATAAGTCATATACGATTTTATAACTACAGTGTTATTTACCTGGTGCACTAGTAGAGAACATTGGAATGTTTGGCACATGCTCCTCGTCTCACAGAGGAACTTCAGCTACATGCCCTGCCATTGAAACAAAGTAAAAATTATAAGTACACAGTCATAAATGTATAAGTATACAAAAAAATGAAAATTACAATTATTAAAAGTACACAATCAATAAGAAATATAAAATTTTATAGCCATATTACCGTTGTGGGAATGTGTAGCACCATCATTGGGTTGTATTCCATTATCATGTGACTGCAAGGACAAACCATGTCATGGCTGTAGTACACTACCTTAGTGTTTTTGTCCACTCATGGCATCGTTTTGATTGGTGCTCCCCTGCTATAAACAAAGAAACACAATCATATTTTGGAAAAATCAAACATGATTTCATTTTAAAAATAATGAAGGGTTAAATTAAATCGAGGCTTGTTTACTATTTCTTTCCAACTGGATAGAGGGATCTCCCCTAGTATTTTTTGGTGTTCAACCACAACTTCAAATCCAAACTTGAAACTGAGCTCATAGTCTTCCTTCGTGATTGCGGATCCAAACATATCCCCATGTATTTCATAAGCGATTGTATTTAGTTATTCGAAGGTGAAATTAAACATAAATTGGGTGGCGATATGAATGATTTTGTTTAGATGCTTTGTTACTCACAATTCTTGCTGCTAACTTCATATAGCCACCCTGGTCAAGTTTGTGTTAGCCATATTTCTCAAGACTTTTATTCGTGGCTTTCGAAGTGTCTAGGAGTCTGAAAAAAGTTTGAAATGTGTTATCCATCACACCATTATTTAAAATTAAACAAAATTCCATGTATTGAATTGAAAACGTGATGTACCTTGGTGGATCGGGTGGTGTTTTTCCTTATTTTTTCATTTTCTTCTCCTATGCATCTCTAATAAGGTCCCTCCACTCCCTCTCATGAATCCTGGGTGGTCACTCATATATAGGGTTCTTTTGCAGTTGAACCCTATACATTTCTCTCACATTTTTTAAATAATTGTCAGCCAATGAGAGTACCTTGGTTTTGTTGAAGGTATTTTTCCCAAACAAATCTTCAAGGTAGTCTACAAGGGAATTTTTCAAGTCGAAGTTTTTGGAATCCCACCTTGTGCGTATGGTGGGCCCAAACAACTCCAACGCATTATCATTCATGTATTTATAAAAGAGCGTGTTTCCTGCATGAAGAACGATTGCATCATTAATTTAAAATTAATAATCTATAATATTTATGTTTGAGGTAGATAACATATAACAATTGAAACATTCAAAAATACCTGGGATCTTCAGCCCCTTGATTGGAACAAGGTGTTCGTTCACCAAAATCGTTCCTCGATTTATCCTCATGCTTTGAACACGTGTTGATCCAGGATATGAACGCATAGCATTAGCAAAAGTGTCCCCTCCGTCATCATGACTTGTACATCCTAGAGTTGTGACAGTCTCAGGGGTCATGTCAAGTGGTACTGAAGGTGGCGTCCCACCCTGAGTATGCGTACTGTTAGTGACAAGTGAAGAGGAGAAGAACATCGTCGGTATACGTTGGTTCATGACTGAATGTTGTGGCGTCTATGCATCATTGTTTCCAACATCGGGCTGAGGAGCTAATGCTTGCATGTGAGGCTACGAAAATTCCTACATAATAAGAAAAATGTTAATTCCTATAGATAATTTAAAAGTTAAAGAAACGAATATCATAATTGAACAAATGTTACAAAAAATATCTTTCAAAGGTGGTGTTTACCTTATATCTATCTATATCTTGGATCACCTCTTTGACCCGTTCTTTGTTCTCAAGCGTTTGTTCAAGTTTGATCAAATAAAGAAGTTATTTGTTCAACTTTATGACAACCTTTTTGACTATTTGGATCGGGTCAAGTGAAGCAAACAACTCACCATCATCAAGCTCTACATCAGGAACATCATGTCTAGTGGACTACATATTTCAACAACAAAAATGTTATTCTCAAATATATATATATATATAAAAATCACATTATTTTGAACTCGAAATCGTTAACATGTTCTTGAGTTGGTGCTTTCCCTTGATCATGGCACTGCCACATGAAACCTTAGTAATTAGAATCGTGAAATTTAAAAATAAAAAAAAATAGAAGATGACAAGATCATATCAATGTATAACCAAAGTATTGAAGATGACAATATATTCAAGTGAAATATATTCTTATAGGTGATAATGTTTTTTCATTTTTAATCTGATATATTTGTTATGCTAATCCTTTTACATGAATATGTGCTTCCCCATTGGCTATATACATACACTAAAATAAAATTCAAACATTCACAAGAATATAAACCAAATTATACAATGGTAGGTGAATATAAAACAGTCTTATATTAATTTGTTCAAAAAAAGACCAATCTCAAATATGTAATAGAATTTAAATTGCTAATGGGAGTGGATATATTGATATACCATACCATTTATATGAGTGTATCTTCAAATAGAGTTTTTCATAAATAAACACATTATAAAAATTCTCCATTTGGAAACATTATATATCATTTCTTCAATCAAGATTTTCCCATCACATGGGATTAAGAGATTAGTAATTTGTCTATGTTTTTGAGTTGCATGTGCTTGAATATTCTAAGGATGGTTCACTCCTAAACCAGATTCTATGTTGTTTTTTTCTTAAAGTCTCCAAATGACAATTAGTATGTGTAGAGGAATCGTGTCACTATACTCTAGAAAGAAAAGAAAATGAAAAATCAAAAAGAATCAAAAGGATTCTAATATTGTATGGTAACAACATAACAAAAATGATATACTACCAATTAAAAAGGGGAATCAATAGTTGCCATCAAACTACTTTCATGTTAAATGAAAAGGGTGTTAATGATTGTTCTGCATGAGCAAAATGTTTCTCCATTTTTTCTTGGTATGCAAAATATTGACTCTTATATTACAAAATTGAAAAAAATATATCATGCAATTAAGGACTTAACTCACTCTTCCAATGTAGGCCAGGAAAGCCAACATGTCTGATTGAGCATATTAGTTTTTGATAGCTTTGAAACATACGTAGGTGAGTTCCTAATGATGGATAATGGAGTCTTTCCATTTTTCATTTTATAATGTTTATCATCTAACATGCTTCATTTCCTTGTTAATCCATCAAATTCAATGTCTATTTTCAAGGGCCATTAAAAAAAAATTCATCATTTTTTCATAATTACAACCCTTTCTGCCTTAATGTGTTAATGATCATTTACTTGTTTTGGAGTTGGTTCTTTCCCATGATCAATATGCCACATTGTAACCTAATTAGACCAGTGAATTATAATTCATTAATGAGAGGTACGTTAAAGTGCTATAACATAACGTAATCAATACCTGCAAATTTTTAGTTGTATACCTCCAATTCAAGTAGTAATCCACTAATAACTCTTCCCTGAGAGCTATTGTTTGTATTTCCCACACAAATATTGTATTCCCTTCACAACACTCAAATATGCAATTGGTTTGCTTATTTTTTTGTCCTAGGTCGTATGCCAGTTATAAGCCCTGCAATATTCCCAAACGCTTTAGGCCTTCCATCAATATACATAGTATCCCCCTTATTTTGATTGTGGTTCCTTATTTGTATATAATTTGCAGCGAGTGCGTATGTACGCATACTTGGAATGTATTGGAACAACCATATCCTTTTGTTGTAATCATAACATGGTCTGACATACTCCATCAGTTCATTTTCTTTCTCGTATTTTAGCTTTATTCCACCCATGGAAAATAGCCCCAGGCCATGCAAAGAGGATGGAGCAATGTGATATATCCTCTTGTTAACTCAAAAATCAGTGTCCATTGGAGGAAGTTGCTTCAGTACCCATCATTTCACTAGATGTTTATGCCTGAAGGTAACCTCAATGTCATCTTTTCTCTCATCCTCATAAGAACATGTTCCTCCTTCGGCAACAAAAACTTCCATGCATCTACGGAATTTTCTTCTCACCTTTTCATCTCTTATCATTATTCACCTTTTACAGCTACGAGACGTCTCACTTCCCTCTAATCATCCTGAAATTTCCTTGCTCGAGGAATATATATCAAACAAATACATGTTTGGTTGTACCTACATATGAAAATTTGATGAAATAGTCATAAATTCAAATTCTGAACAGGTGTTGAAAAGTATTATGTTACTATGCTATGACATTTTACAAAATTTTGGTGTCCAGACTGCTTATAGTGATCAAACCAAATTATCATGAAATTAAATTTGCAATTAGTTTTTTAAAACCCATGCTTTTGATTTGCAGTTAGTTCAACCTCCTATTACAAGAGCCCGTCCTCCTCAATATGAGTTCATGCAGAAATCAACTACCACATAATATAACTACCTCCATAATTAGTGCACCTCCTCTATAACATATCTCGAGGACAAACATTCAACTATAGTAAACTATCCAAATGTCAATAAACCAAAATATACTAAGATACAACAATGGGCTAGGGCCTCAACTTGCACCCAGCATCACTTGAAGCACACCCATAGCATGGTGTAAATGATTTCAAAGAAACCAAAAAATTAACAAGAAGTGAAATGACATGGCTAAGAATCCACTACCCAATCCATAATCAATATAAAAAGGAAAGAGGATAAACATCATAGGCCACTAGATCATAGCAACCATTATTCAAGATGTCGAACATCCAGTATAGAAACCCAAAAAAAACTATACACTAGGGAAAGAGTTCATTAAAGGAATCAAAGAGTTGTTCAAGTTGTCCACATGGGTCCCCACTATGAAGAAGGATCATACACCTTAACTTTTGAGTAAAAAACCACCAAAACTCACATTGGCATTCCTGAGCAACTTTCCCAACATCCTTAATCTCTCAGCAATGCAAGGGGCATTGACACTTTTGGGTGAGATTCAAACACCTAATAACATAGTGATGAGTCTCCTCTCTAATGATAAGCACAACATTAAAACTACAACTACCCTTATTCTATACAAACTGTTGCAATCTACATCATGAGCTAGAGAAGCGAAGATGTAGGCAAGTAAACAAAGAATGGAGGTAATTTCCAAGACAAGAAAAAAAAGGAGGTTGGAGAATAAATTCAGTTGGAAGAATAAGGGAAACCAAAGGAGTATTTATTCTTATCTAGTGTGATGGAAGTGAAATCCTACATTAACAAGACTTTAGGAAATTCCCAAGAAGACTAGAAGCAAGAGGGAAAAAAAGAAAAATAAATGACAAACAATGTTGATCTGGAAATGCCATAAGAACACGATCCAAGCTAACCACAACATCATGTCATTATAATGACACAAACTGAATAAAGAATTTACAATGTTGTGTTGCAACATCCTCTTTCCAGTAGAGAAACAAGTCGATCTCCAAATGGATTTGGTCATCACCCAAAGCTAGAATCAAGAAGTCGTAAAGGGAAGAGTACACTTAAACGTACTTGTAATAAAAAACCAATATTCTACAATGTAGATTAGGTAAACACTATACTCATATCAACTATACAAACTTACAGATCTGGATATGATTTCCATAATGAATGGGTTAGCTAATGAACAAGGGCTATAGATCCTAGTACTTTTTATCACCTTTGTAATTATTATGAAAATACATAATGTAAGGGATAATCTAAGTTGAACACTACAAACGCGTAGCTTAGTAATGACCAAGTAGTGGCAAGCTGGTTCATAATCAACACCATTTATATTAATTACAACTTGGTACTTAACCAATAACTATGGCTCATATGGGATTAGTGCTTACATATGATAGACCAGTCTCATTACGATGATCAAGTACACTGAATTTGTATAAGCTCAAGAATCATGCTTGTTTATCACAGTTTCAAGGTTGAATGGGGTTACATAAGCACATCATGGCATATTCAGTCATTAATAACAACATACTATGCATCACTATTTTGGTGCTTATATCTTACTATGAACTCACTTGTTACACTAAGCTTAGCTTATATTACATAAACTTATCTCTGCTTAACTTAGCTCATAGTAATGAATCACAATGCTTTGTATGAGCTTAATGACCATATTGATACTAACTTTAGTAGTAAGCATTATGTTAACTCTATTGCTCATATTACACTATGTCAATAACAGTAATCCATATAAGTAACTCTATATTAGTATCCTTTACATTACAAATATAGGATTCAACATAATCAATGGAGAAGATAGTAATATCACACATAGCTTATATTACAGTATAAGTGCTTTCCTCACCATGTTAACCATTATTGTTTAAGTGTCGACTTATCTTGTTTCATGGCTCCAGGAGCTTAGACTACTGCATATCAGTATAATGGTGCTTACTTCATCTTAAGCTTTTACATTGGCTTACTTATCTATAGTTATTAGTGTTGTATTTACTAGTAATCAATGTGTTTATGATTAGATAAATACACATATTCCTTTTTTCATTACTAGTTAGATACGAGCTTATCATGAGCTTAGACTTATTCAATGTGCTTATGTGAACATAGACATATAATGCATAATAGTTAGACGTGTAAGCTTGAGACCAAACCTATAGCTAGATATGAGTTATAGTTAATAGTACTAATGAGGTCTAATACTTATGGTTACAATTCCTTGTTCCAATATGCGTATGTAATGTTAAACATCAGTTACTAACGTGAATATAGTTAGGTTTGATTACTAGGTTATGATTGGTTCCTAGTTAATACCTTTATCAAGTGCAATGACTAAGGTGTTTCCATAATACAAGAGGTTGTATAAGCTTAGTAATACTATGTACATATTATGTGAACATAGACATATAATGCATAATAGTTAGACGTGTAAGCTTGAGACCAAACCTATAGCTAGATATGAGTTATAGTTAATAGTACTAATGAGGTCTAATACTTATGGTTACGATTCCTTGTTCCAATATGTGTATGTAATGTTAAACATCAGTTACTAACGTGAATATAGTTAGGTTTGATTACTAGGTTATGATTGGTTCCTAGTTAATACCTTTATCAAGTGCAATGACTAAGGTGTTTCCATAATACAAGAGGTTGTATAAGCTTAGTAATACTATGTACGTATTATGAGTGTGCGTTACTTATGTAATTACCATAACCTTTCCATACTCAAATAGGGTTGCATAGGGTAAACATATGTAGAAAGTTGAGTTCATATGAAAGTCGATCATAGTAATTAAAGACTAGTGCTTACTTTATCCTACTCAAACCCTTACATCATTTGTAATATTTGTTGTAGTTATCTGCTTATAATTTTAACTAATATGTGCTTTACTCCCATAATAGATTGAATAAGGATTGATTACAAAGAAACAGGTAGGTTCATGTAGGGTGTATTCAATAGAACACATATTGACTATTATAGACCCAAAAGTAGCATGTGATTACTTATACATACCAAGATCGATATTACTCATATGTTATAACACGTATCTAGTTCTCCTTATATAAGATCTAAAAACTCATTGCACTCATAGATCGTACTTACCCTAATTATGTGTATTAGTTCATCTTAGGTGTCTTCACAGGTATCATGTTTACATAACTAACACAATACTTTTTTTAGTTCAACTATATAGAGTTATCTCATAGAGGTTAAATCAAACCTGATCCAGGTGATACTATAAGGATAAAGCACAATGCAACCTTTCTACTTACTCACGGTAATCATTCTACTCTATATATAGATACTGTATAGATTTGATAGAATCCAGCATTCCCCTATATAGGGAGTGTAAGATTTTACACTCCTTATAATAACATACCAGGAGGTCCAAGATATAGGTATAGATGAACCTCCCTTCCCACTGTTAGACAAATTGTAAGCTTCATATGGAAAATTGCATAGTCAATCAACCAATCTTTAGATTGAACTTGTTGGAAAACATAATTAGTGTGATTCACAAACAAAAGAAATGATGGAAAACATAGAACCCATACTACAACAATTGGACCAAGAAAGAATGAGACTCTACATTACAACCAAGAACAATGGTAGAGTACACTCAACCATCACTTACTAGCTAAGTATCAAGAGGAAAGGGAATCTCCAGTGGACACTTACTTAGTGTTGTGATAATTGTTTACTATGGATTGATGGTTAGATAAGGCTGAAACATACCCATAATTGTTGCTTTTATACACAAATTTTCCTAGCAGACTGATTTAATATGGTTGTTTTGTGGTTAAAAATTTCCTAGGTTTGACAGTACGTGCTTCTTAATGACGAAAGTGAGCCCAGGAGTTCCCAAAATTCCTTTTTAATTCTATTTGAAGGTCAAATAGGATTTTGTGCCTTTCAAGCAACCCAAAATTGAGGCTTATGCATGTTTTTTGTTGTTGCTCATGCGTAGACTTCTCCCCAAGTGTCTATATTTGCTTGCCTTGTACATATTCATGCCCAAAATGCATGTACAAGTTTGTATATTGTTGTTCTAGGGTACAGACTTGTACAAGATTGTTCTAGAGTTGACTATATTGAAACTGGTGTGGTTTGCAAAATTCCAAAATTATTACAAAAACCCTTTGGAATCAAGGAATTTATCTATTTGGTGGCACTAAACAAGATGGCAGTCATAGGGGGGTAGTAAGCAGCCATGCTTTTATGGATTGAAGGACTAAATGATAACTTGTTACAAATTAAATTTCAATTTAATATTTGTTTACCCTGTCACAGTGTGCTTGATACCCCAATGCACCGGTTGTGTGTGTAGGTATTGAACGCACTAGTTATAAATTTATTATTATTATTTTTTAACCTACATCGATGCATGTCGTAGTGTTATACACTAGTGAGGGTTACTATGTTGGATGCATTGAACATTTTTTTAAAAACCAATATTTCACTAAAACAAAATTAACCTAAATCAATGCACATGTCAAGGTTACCATAGGTGTAGATAAATGTATGCGGCACAGTCAGGATATTTAATCTATTGGGTTCACTAGCAAGATTTTTTTGAAAAAATTATTTATATTTTTACTATAAAATATGTTAACCTACATCGATTATTTTGTTAGGGTTACACACTAATTCACATGTTACATAAGAACATTAGTGCAACAATATGTTTAAAGTGCAAATAAAAACATCCAATGAAACTTCTTACCATATATGTATACCATAAAATTCCACTAAAAATGGAGAAAAGAGAAGTGGTTTCACAAAAACCTCTACTAATTATTGTTTTCATTCTACTACTTGGATTGATTCAACCATAGAAATTTGGATTGGTCTAATTAGTGAATATTGACCATTGGTTCACTAAAATTGAGCCACGTAATTTTTTACTATTGTACCTACTCTTGCAAAGGGGGAGGATTAATATTATTCCGTGTTTCATGCTAAATGGGGAAGCTAGGTGTTCCATCAAGGTAATCCTAATAATTATCCACAATATGGACCAATAGGAAGGAAGGTAATTTCTTCTTCTCAAACTTCTAGAAGGATTTCAATGTCTCCTCTTTAGAAAACGACCTTTTCTTCACTACAAAATCTGCTAACTCAATCTAAATTTCCTGACCCACAACTACCTACAATTAATAAGAGTGTTGAAATATTGAACTAAGGAAATTTAGGACATGCATAGTTCAATATTGGATCTATTATGTAACATCAGGGGATCGATGGCTTGGGGGGGTGGAAGGGACAACAACATTGGGTGGCTACACAACGTTGGGCTCATTTGGGGGACTATCACCCTATAGAAATATTTATAATTCCCCAGGGAACTGCTTCAAGTCTCACCTCAAGAAGGTAACATCATATGGGATCTTAAATCCCATCAGGTAAAGTAGTTCATGTTGTGTGGCATCCCAAAAATCATAAGTATTTCTATTGGACCCTTTCACTATGGAATCAAGGTCAAAATCACAATTGGACTCCTCTTACTTCCCTTTTCTCTATACCTCTTCCATAAGCAATTCTTTCTTTTCCTTTACCTTTCTAAAAGGGTACACTAATACCTCCTTTTCGTTTGGGTTGTGAGTCTTAAAACTGGTAGACTATGTATTTCCTTTTTCTTTCCTAGTGACCTTCTCCATAGCTATAATGATGGTACTATGCTCATCTTTGGTAAAACTAAATGATTGAGTGCTAAAAAATTTGAACAGTTTGGTTTTATTTTTTCACTATGGTGTGGACATGGAGATCCACTGTGGGACAAAAATAATCACAAAAATGGTTAATTCCCAAGTGTTACACCAAAATATCTTCATCATGAGTCATGTACCAGCTCCATGCCTTAATGCCTAAAGTTCCTTGGCTAAAACACTGACAGAAAGGTTGTTGTCCTTCCCTTTTTATATTTTGTTGTCACCTCGACTCACCCTTCCTTTGAGCAAGGAGCGTCGACCCCTTGGTGGCGCATCCTGCACCTTAGCAGAGAGCGTCGGTGATGCATGTTGCCATTGTACACTATGTGGCAATATATTTCTGACGCAGGTTGTCTTTCTGCAAAGTGCGTCGGAGTTGGTTAATTTGGATAAAAGGAAGCTTCGAGCAATTTCTAGAATCTTGGTGACATGGAGGTCTATCCCTAGATGCAAGGAAATATGGCTCTCGATTCCCTAACCTAGTGGGGTGATCCCTTATACCTCTCCCATAAATATCCAACCTATTATATCCATTTAGACCTATATATACAAACACCCCTCTCCATTGTAAAGGGAGGAAGGACCATAGTACTCTTATGCTGGTGAAATTATTCTAGGTGATCCTCATTCATCCTTTGGGAGGCAAGCATTCTATCTTGGAGGTTATGATTTTTGGTTGGAAGTTGCAAGGTTAAGGCGTCAGTTGTGACATTTCTTCCATATGTACTTATGTTCATTACATTAATACAAGTTATTTCCATAAGTGTTTTTGTGTTGATGATACTTAGGATTTTCTTCCTTAACTGTTAATCTAGATCAATTCATATGCATTTCCTTTCACTGCTTTTATGTTTCCATTTGCTTGACATGGTTTTGCAGCTAAATATATAAAGACTTTGGAGCTTGGAGCAACTAGGAGAAAGGAACTACTGACTCGAGGTGAGCCACATATTGACGTATCTAGTATTTCTATCGATCTAGGAAAGAATCTGGTATTGTGTATATATTTGTTCTAGATCCACTTGGACTACGGAGATTTGTTTGAGTCTGCTCATGTTGATTTTTTGTAAGCAAATTTGGCGACCGTACTGGGGAATGATATACATAGCTTTAATTCCATTTTGTTTTGGTTTCATAAATTTCCATCCGATCAACTTTTAGCCTCTTAAGTGCCTCCCACCATTGGATCTAATCATCAGAGAGTCTCTAGGTTTTCTAGACTCTGTTCAGGATCAGTATTGGACCTTTTATCCTTCTATTCTTGGAGAAATTTTTGTCTTTGTTTCTTGGTATCCGCCCGACGCACCTAGTCTGTGTATAACCTATGTCACTGTGTCTCTGATGCACTCATCCTGTGAACCAATTGTGTCCCTGACACTTGCTATCCTTTGTAAACTTGCGTCACTGACGCACATACCCAGAGCGCAGAGTGCATTGATGGACCTCCCAACGCTCTGGTGCATAATAGAAGGGTGCATCTCCCTCTATTGCTTAGTACCAAGTGTCAAAATTTTCTCCATTAGGATATTGGTCTAATTTTCAGAACTTGGTGCATTGCGCCTTACGGTCACATAACCTCTAGACCCAGCATGTACTATTCTTTGGCTTGACTATGAAGTTTTTGTACTGATCTTAATCCTAGTTATTCAAATGAGTGATCTGGTTGTTGTGGGAAATTTCAATCCCCCATCAACGTACTCGGCCTTGTGACTCCCGATCATTATGTTAGATCTTCTCTATTTGATCGATCTGAATTCCGAGCCTTCTCATTTTTTATTGCAATTTTTTTATTTCGTGTGCTTTGTGTTATTGAGATTTTTGGGTGATATTACTTCTTTGGGAATTCCTCGTTATTTAAAGTTTGCAGTAGTATATTATTTCATTTTCTGAATCTGGATCTGGAAAGTGACATCATTCTCGGATATGTTGAGCGGATTTGTGTAGAAGATCAAAAAAATTTCATTAACTCCATTTCGAGTTTCATTCTTGGAATTGTTGTAGATATTTTTCATGCTTTGGGATCTATCATCAAAAGATCTTTGAAAATTTTTAGAGCATCATTATTGTCTTCCATTTTATTGGTTATGGAAACTTGTTTCTCATTTCTTTGAAAATTTCAAGTGCATTAGAACTTTTGCGAAGTGTTTCCAAATATTGAAAGATTCTTGCATTTTTTGTTTTCTTCCACGTGTTCATCTTTATTTTGGAAAATTCAAGTTATTGCATTCAAAGAGAATTCTCCTTTTCGTCTTAGCGTAGATTCGCTTAAGTTTTAAAATAGAAAAAAGAAAAACATTTAATATTTGGTGTGTTTTATTTCATTTTTTTTGTTGGCTTAGTGAAAAGAGTGTTTCATTTGTCTTTTGGTTGATTTTGAACTATGAGGGTACTTGTCTACTTTTACCATTGGAAACAAAGAAAATTTATCCTTACCATAGATAGCTTTCATTGAAAAGAAAAGAAAATATTTGCATTTGAATATAGCTTAGGGTTGCATTCTTTTTAAATTCCTATCTACACCTCATGCATTCACCTAACCATAAAAGATAAAATTTACCTGTAGTGTTAGGTAAAAATTGTATAGAAACTTGTGTGTTAGGTTAGAGACATGTTCCGGCGTCTTTAAGCATGGCAGCTGTCATTTTTTGCTTGCACTGCATCCCGGGGACTTGCAGTTCTTCCACGTACCAACTGGTATATCGAACGGTCTTTCATGTACCCTTAGGTATATCGAAAGGTACTTCACGTACTCGGTAGTATATCGGGAGGCTCATGTCGTACGGTTGTGCATTAGACAGCACCACTACGGATTTGAGCTCCCACATACCTTGAGTATATCAGGAGACCCTTCTAGGATTCCTGTAACCATCTGAGTTAACCTATTTGTCGTCTTGGCATGGAAATACACCGAGAAAAGCACTCTGGGAGCTACTACGCACGTGCTTCAGGTCATCAGGTTATATGGTCATGGGTACACTCCTAATCCTCCCTGGTTAGTGCTCTGAAATATTGGGCCGAGTATAACTGTTGGACCCTTTGGTATATCACAAGTTGCACAGCCTTGATAATCCTGTGAGATTCCAGACCATTGAATCCACAACTATCACATAAGTTTGCTTGCAGCTTTAGCTCGTGTAGGTTTTGGATTGCATTTTTCTTTTTTGTATAGAAAACACTTATGAGAAATTTTGCTTTAGTCATTCTGGCTGATCAACCTTTGAGAAGATCCTTAAGTGTTTTGAACTTTCCACCTGAATATCCCCTTAACAAGGAGCAGAACTCGAGAGCAAACATGGATCAACCTACTACGTCTATGTAATATGAGGAAGATCCCTCTACCTTAGAGTCAGGAATGAAATTTTCATCCCCCATAAACCCACCTATCTCTGATCCTATGGGACCTATGATAATGGAACAACCTACTTCATATTACACGTCTTTCCATCATTCGATGGAAGGACATCCTGGAGCTACAGATTGGGTTTTCAGTCAGCCCCATTATGACCCTGTATCAACAGCTTTTGGTCCAACTGTATCTTTTTGGGACACTTCTATAGGTCGACATGTTGTCAATTTTGGGTCACTTCCCATGGAATAAACTACACCTCGCCGATGAGTTTCTTTCACCACTCTATGAGCAAATTATCTATTTGCAAATGGCTGGTGAACAGCTTGGACGTCAAAGTCTCTCACGTAGAGCTAGTTCGGAAGTGCCCATTTTTCGATATTCCCCTATATGTTGTTTATCTTTTACTTCACCAGAAACATCCATACCCCAAATGACCATGTATGAACCAGGTCAACCCTCGTTTCCTACGAGTGCGCCTCAAATTCAGGCGACCGTTTCTACACCTCCTTTGACCCCAACCTCCAGAGGTAAACCTTCAACCTCTATTAACTATGGGACATTACCTCCACCTCCCCCACCTCAAAACTTGAGGGGAGGTTATAATCTACATATTAGTTTACAGTCAAGCGGAATTAATCCTTTTGTTAGTAGTGAACCTTTTGTTACGGGTCAACCCAGTATTAGTGGTCAACATTCAGTCACCGGGAACACTCCAGTAAATGGGCAATTTTTGGCTAGGGGGAAACCCCTAGCTAGTGGACCTAAACTGATTGGGGGCATCACCTAGTTAGTAGTCATAACGTGAGCAGAGGATATACTTCACATCCAAGTTATAGTATGGTTGGAAGTCCGAAGCACAGGGACCTCTGGGTCTATCCTATGGAATAGATTGGTTGGAATCGACAGAGGGAGACCTGCAACTATCAAGGCAATGATGTTTCCTTAATAGGAGCGCAAGGTGTACAACCAAAAGGTGACATTACTGTAGGTAGGACTGCCATACTATGGGAATGGAGAATAACTGGGGTCGTAGAGTGGGGGGGACTCAAACTTCCTTTATTCAAAGCATGATGACATGGATGACCTGGCAGCATATGGAACTAATTTTTAGGGATCATAGCTTAAGGGGCCAGGGGTTATGATTGCAAATTGGAGTGACTCTGGGGGATAAACTGATGGATAATATCGGGAAACTCTCAAAGTGACACATCACAAAATAATCTGAACAAAGGCGACCATAATGGGGAAGCTTCCATGATAGTGTGACTAGACATGATCTGTTGTGGCACCGAGAGGCACCATTGCGGCCTTCTTCATGGTTTAAGGAGCTCCAGGAAGGGATAAAAGTGCGCTCAAAATGGTACTGTCGTGTGGATTTGTGCAAGCCCAGGACAGTTCATGCTCATGAATGCTTTCAATTTTAGAGAGTCTGAAAGCAGTAAGTAGAATCCAAGGGGGTTATTTTCATGTGTTAGTCTCCAATGCCCGAAAAAGCATAACAGGATGCAATGAAGAACTCTTCTAGCCGATCTGACTAGAGTATTCCTTTTTCACAATTAGTATACAAGGTCTGGAAAAGGGTTAAACTTATACCAGGTAGACGCCCTTTTAGATACTTTTAGCGAGCATGAAAGGAAGCAAGATTGCTCGGCGATCTTTTCATTGTTTTAGGACTCAGAAAAGAGCTTAACAGAAACTCCCTAGGTGTCTTTTTCATAAAGGAATTTCTCGGCCCGAAAAAGGGGTAAAATTATACCGAACAAAAGTAGTGGCGAGGTAAGGAGGAAGTGTTCGATCTAGGGACAAGTATGGGAACCAAGAGTAGTGGTAGGGGGGAACACTGATGGGGCCTCCTTCCAGGTTTGATGAATGTCGTAAAAATAAAGTAATAAATGCAGTATGGATGGAGCAGAGGGCTCATGGAAAGGTTGTGATGTACGAATTGGTACAAAGTGATAGCAACCGATGTGCCACGAGAATCGAGGCAGCAAGGTGTAGGGAAAAAATTTCGCTGAAATATTTTGGTGAGAGCAAGAAATGATTCAAGCATCGTCACAAGCTCGGAAAAATGAATCTGTTAATATAAAGAACGTCAAAAATGGACAATGGTCGATGTGGCACACAAACCGAGGGGACGAGGGGTATCTGAAAAATGCTTGAAAAATATGGTGGTGAGAGCAAGAAATGATCTCAAGCATCATCACAAGCACGGAAAACTAAATCCGACGATATAAAGAACGTCAAAAATGGACAACTATCGATGTGGCACGCAAATCGAGGCAACGAGGGGCATGTGAAAAATGCCCGAAAAATATGGTGGTGAGAGCGAGAAATGATCTCAAGCATCATCACGAGTGCGGAGAAATGGATATGGCGGTGCAAAGGGTGTGAAAAACGGAGATCAAATGAATCTAGAATGGTCAAAGGAAAAGCGAGGTTAAAAAATGGCTATAAATAAAGGTGAACCCACCAATCCAAGGATGCAGTGGTGGGGAGAAATGATGACCTGCGGAGGAGAAATACTAGGCGTATCAAATCAAATCAAATATACAAGTGACACGTGACTTCAAAAATGGTTGAGATCACTAATGTGAAAAAGTGAGCAGGGTTAATGACCTGCCCCTATGCTATGTGCATGGGGTTTGTGATTGTGGATCACATATGTGTTAGTTTGAACAATGGGCTCATTGAAGTGCTAAGATAGATGTGATGGGGTAGGGTCAAAATGATTGATGATGCCCCCTATCCCAGGTTCGAGGTAATCTATTATGCCCCCGAACTCAGAGGTTTCAATGCGGTGCAGATGTTTTCTTAGATAGGGATCAATAGGGAATTGACCAACTACTGGCGGGGGGGTGTACCATGAGGCTGTGGGCCGTGGTGGCATGCTGAAGTGATGATATGATGATGGGGGATTCCCATTGCGAGGTGGATGCCCCCAGTATTTCCGATGAGAATGACGATGATGATGAGTAGGAAAGGTTTTGGGCCTGCCCCCATGCTGTGGACATGTGGTTTCCTCGTTGATTTGAGAAGGTTGAACATGTGTGTCAGAGGGATCAGTGGAAGGGGACGACCGGACAGAGGGGTCTCCAGTGGAAACCATGTGAATTATGTTAATTTCAGCTGATTAGGAGGATTCAGGTGAGTGAATCTCCTCGATGGTAGTAATGGATGACTCTAAAGAGGACTGATTCAATTCCTGGAGAACTAGTCGATACTCAGGTAGGTCTGGGAAATGATGTGAGTAATGGCCGTAAATACTACATATTGCACAAGGGTGATTGGTACGTAGTGATTTATCACGAGGCTGAGGGGCAAGGTCAAGTTTAACAACTGGGATGTTAGCATCGTCATCCAGCATTTGCATGTGTTCCTGAAGTGCTGGTAGTTGTGGAAATTGATAGGTAGCATGGCCTAAATCGTCGCACAAAGAGCATTTGGGGGGAGCACGAAATGTTGGGGGATTCTTCGCCAGCTTTGGATCCGGTGGTGCGGTGTGGGTTGTAGGTGCAACGGTGTAGGTTTATGGGCCTCTACCCCCAGTGTAATGGGAAGGAGGAGGTGCATTTCTAGATGTTGGTGCGGTTCTCACTCTTGGGGGTGGTCGGTTCGTTGCGGTGATAGGTTGGACAGGTTGTAAGATGACATTTGGTGTTGGGGGAGGATTTGGGGCAGGAAGGTACCACATAGGTATTCCTAAGGTTAACCCTGGAATATTGAGCGTAGCCATTACTGGTGTGTTGATTGCACCTGAAGGGGGGAATAAGAACGGGATAGTATGAATTGGTGTGGCTCCGATATGAATGGGAACTAATAGTGGTTGCAGTAGTAAAGGGTGTTGTTGGTTTGGTACCTGTGTGTTGTGTGAGAGGGTGGACAAATCAGATATCTCTGTTGTCTTCAAAGGGGGTGGAATGGATTGAAATGTGGAATTCATGGGTGTATCTAAGTATATTTTGGGTCCGACTGTGAAGACGAACGATGTAGGAGCATTCTGAATGGGTTGTTCAATCATGGGGAGAACATTTTTAGTAGAAGTGGGGGCATTGGGATCATAGTATGTTATTTGGTCAATTTTGACCACACGCCCCTCATGGGGGAACATCATGATGCGGAAGATGGATGAAGTGACGGCCTTCATATCATACATGTAACTACAACCAAGTAAGAGGTTGTAATCAAGTTGGGCATTGATGACCTCTATATCAATAAGGATCGTTTTTACACCTAGCTAAATGGGAACGTTGGCCAAGAGGCCTTGGGGTTGAGATGAACGACCATCATAATCTCTTAATGAGGTTGTTGATGGTTGTAGTGTAGGAGATCCGAGCTTCTGCCAGACAAAATTCGACATTACGTAGGTGGAGGCACCTTCATCAATGATGCATCGATGGACCACAAGGTTCCGAATGGATACAGAAACTTGAAATGATAATGTGGAAGGAAAATGTGGTTCGGCCTGGTCCAAATCAAATGCCGTCATTCGTGAGTCTGAAGGATCGATCGCACCAATGGCGGATAAAAATATTTTACGTTGTGTGGGACAATTTTTTAAAACTTTTAGGGCAGACATAGCAACGAGGGACTGTAACAGTAAAATAATAATAAAATATAATTAATATTAATAGTCATGCCCTTTGGTTAAAAGGTGCAAGACAGGCTTATTTAAGCCCAACTCATTGTATTCATTTATCATCTTCTACATTTTATCAAATATACTTTTTACATTATGTTCTGCTTTCACCCACTTTTCTCCCTCCATTGGTATCAGAGCCTCTCGGCTCTCGGCACCATCCCACCACATTGCATCCCTCCGCTGCATCCACCTCCGCCTTACCTTCACCTCCCTCACGCTTCCCTCCACCACCAGCTTCCACCTCCCTCACGCACTCACGCCGCCCCCGACCACCACCTTCCACTCCAATTCCACTGCCTCACCCCACTCTCCTCCTGCTCCATCCTCTTCCCTCTGTTGCGCCCTCACGCCCCCACTTACGCTTCAACTCCCCACTCCTTCCACCTTCTGCACATCTCCACTCCCACTACCGCCTCCAGCTCGCTCCACCACCGTGTCGTCCCTTCCTTCCTCTCGGCTCCACCTCCCTCCCTTATCACTCCAACCCTGCAACACCCTTGCATTGTGCATCCACTTCCCAGCTTACACATCCACCCTTCTCCGCCATCTCCTTCCTCCCCTCCGCTTCCACACAACCTCCTCCTTGCGCCTACCTGCACCTCTCCTACGCCCCCTCCTTTTCTATTCGCCACCTTCCTCCTCCACGCCATTTAACACACCCGCTCCACCGCACTCATCAATCCTTCCAGCCATCCACGTCCATGCTCCACTCCACCTACACCCTCCCATGACCATCTCCGCATACCCCCTGCTTCCATCCTTCATCTCCAGCTGCGATTTAGCTCAACGCCTCATCCCTCCTTGCTGTCCCCCATCACGCTGCAACTTCCCTCACCACTCCATTGCTCCCCCATCATTCTGCCAGACACCATTCGCCCACCTTCCTCCCTCCCGCCACCGTTCCATCTCCCTAACACCACCTCCATTACTCCAACACCGTCGGCAAACAAGAATTTTTTTAATATCAATACCTTAATATTAATAACATTTATTAATATTATTGTTATTTAATATTGTTATTAATTAAAAAAAAACTATATTATAATAATAATAATAATTATTATTATTATTATTATTAGTTTTAAAAAAAAAATCATGGCGGGTTGGCTTCATACAACTAATAAAAATAAATCCACGTTTAGCGCCGAGAAGATTCCACCAATCACCAGATCAATGAGTGAATTAAACGCCCAGTTCGATTCAATCAAGGAGAATATTAACAAGAACTATGAGGAACTCCAAGCAAAGATCAATCAAACCAGTGACAATTTGGCAGCGACTTGGACACAAATCACGTCACGAATAGAGAATACCGTTCTCACTCTACAAGACAACCAAAAGAAAAATGAGGCAGTTTTAAAGGCCATCTTGGAAAGATTACCAGTACTAAAAGATCCCAACTCTCCCAGAACACCAAAGCAGCCAGATCCTTTCAACATATCATCATCATTCTCATATACACAAGGACGCCAAATACGGGTGAAAGTCGAGCTACCCAGATACGACAGGGACGAACGAAAGTGCATAGCATGGATTAACAAAGCCGAGGAATACTTAGACATCCACAATATCCATTACGAAGAGGATAAAGTTAAATATGCTGCCATGCATTTAGAAGGAAATGCTTACAACTGGTACTTATGGTGGAAGAAAACTGCAAGAATCTGTTCTCACAACTGGGTTAGTTTCAAGAACGACCTCATTAAAAGATTCCAAGGCGTTGCAGAAAAAGACTTCTTTGCTAGAATCACAAGGTTACAACAGAAAATCAGTGTCGATGAGTACACATGTGAGTGGGAAGCACTGTCGACTCAAGTTCCAGAGTTAACCGATGACAAACGACTACATACCTACATACACGGCCTAAAACAACACATTCGTGATGAACTAGAGTTACATAACATCGCTACCATGGAGGAAACAAGATGTAAAGCCAGGATTATTGAAAGCAAATCCGTTCATACAAATTTCAACCAAGACGACTCCAAAAAGAACCCCCTCCAATCAGCATACACAGGAAATCCAAGATATACACCGCCTCAACTTAGAGAAGGAGCGAAGCCCAGTTTAGAGGCCCAGAGAATAAAAGAAGGGAAATGTAATTTCTGTGGAGACAAATGGGATCCTACACATAGATGCTTACAAAAGAAATTGTATGCCTGTGAAGCAGAGTTGGAAGTCAAGGAACCAATTGAAAATGATGCAAAGATTCAACAAGACTACCACACAGAAATTGAGGACGACACCCCACAAATCTCATTAGCTGCCATTACCGGAATCTCCCAACCGCAAACATTGAATCTTAGAGGACATATAAAAAAGAATAGCGTCACAGTTCTCATCGACTCTGGAAGCACCCATAACTTCATTAATGTCAACCTTGCTAAGGTATTTAACCTATTTGTTTTTCCAGTTCCTAACATGAAGGTTATGGTAGAAGATGGCAAGAAGATTGATAACGTAGGGAAATGTCACCAAGCCAAGTTACAAATACAAGAGTATAACTTAGAATCAGATTTCTTTGCAATGTCTTTGGGAGGAGTCTATGTAGTATTAGGAATACAATGGTTACAAACCTTGGGTACATACTCCACAAATCACCAAGAACATTTTATTGAATTCCAGGCATTCGGGAAAACACACAAATTATATGGGTTCCAACCACCTCTGACACAGCTGGTTACATCACATCAAATAGAAAAGCTACTTCGGAAGGACGCACCAACGTACATACTTCAATGTCAAGAAATGAAGCTTCTAACAAATAAAGAAGATAGGGACAAACAACCAAATATACAAAATCCGATTCAGAAACATTGTAAGGTGTTTCCAGAGCTACCTATGGAGCTCCCACCAAACAAAAAAATCGAACACATATTCGAAATAGAACCAGGGACAAAACCCACCAGTAGCAAACCATACAGGTGTCCACATCAGAGAATGCGACAGTTCACGTAATCATTGGCGTCAAATAAGCTTTGAGGACAAAGCTTCCCTTAAGAGGAAGGCAATGTAACAGTAAAATAATAATAAAATATAATTAATATTAATAGTCATTCCCTTTGGTGAAAAGGTGCAAGACAGGCTTATTTAATCCCAACTCATTGTATTCATTTATCATCTTCTACATTTTATCAAATATACTTTTTACATTAAGTTCTGCTTTCACCCACTTTTCCCACTTTTCTCCCTCCAGGGACTGGGCAAAGTCATCCACAATATTATAATTTGAGGCGGCACGAGCATTAGGATCATTGTTGATCCGACGTAGTGGGAAGCGAGGGGCTTTTGGGCCTCTGTCCAATGGTATAGTAGGTATACGTAATGGTTGATCTATGGGAAGAGCGTTGGTGGTGTTATCAGCGAGCATGGCTTCCGGGGTGGGGCCATATTGGTTTCCACGTGTTTGGAGGTGGACATCAGCCGACGACATCATTAACAGGTGGTGAGTACCTGTGTCCATGGGTTGGGGAGCAGTTGCATCTTAAGTCATTTATTGTTGTGGTGACATGGATCCTTGAGGGGGATCCAACGGATGAGTGTTCATTACTCGTTGCGTGCGCAAAGGATTCTGTAGCACCATGGGTTGTGGTTGGGGGGGTGGCACCGGTTGTGCCGCATGCCCTTTCCGTTGGGTGTCGTCAGTCCAAAGTTGGCGCGCTCACTCTAAATGGGGGCAATTGTGTGTGTAATGGCCGTATACCCCACATATGGAACAAGGCTGGTTTGTTCGTAAATTAGGGTTTTTACCCTGTTTCAGTGGTCGATCAGGGTTTTTGTTGGAGGGGGCGGCGTTATTATTATTTGGAGGATTAGGTGGCTGACTGCCTTGGTTTTGAGGTTGGTTGTTTCCACAGTTCATCCTCTTCAACGGTTCTGTTGGCCTCTTTGATTACGCTGAGTGTTCTGGTTTTGGGGTTGGTTCTGCTGTGCATACACTTTCCCTTGGGAATTAGGGGGATTTTGAGGTCGCGCAGGTGCTGGAGCAGGCTGCGGTGGATAGTAAGCGGGAGGGTTTGGAGGTGGTCCAGGTGCTTGTTGTGGTTGTTGGTAAGTCTGATCTATTGGAATTTTTGGAGTAGCAGGCGCTACCTATGGTTGGTAATAAGTCGATGGGGCTTGTGAATGAACAGGAGCATGTGTACCCTGCTGATGGTAATACGTAGGAGGTGTAACTTGATGTGGATAGGATGAGGTTGCATGACCATAACACTGAGCTAGACATGAGGGTCCATGAATGTGGTTGGATTGTGCCATGGGAGCATATGAAGTTGTAGCTCCGGAATGAGTTGTGGCCCACGAAAGGTCGGGGCCAGGATTATTAGGCTAAATGGAAAAGGGTTGTTTGTTTGATGCAACAGTTCCAATAATGCCATCAACAATGTGTGATTCCCTCGATGCGCCATTCCGGGAGGAATTGTCACAGGGGGTGTCGGGAAAAATGGTGTATAAGTAGCCAGACTGGGCGTAGATTAGATCAAACTGTTGTGCTTTAAGAATGGCTTCTTCTTCCGAATGGGGTCGTTCATATGCCATGTCTTTGGCTATGGATGGAAGGAGATATTTTAGGAACCAATCCATGAAAATATGGTCATCCAACTTAATTTTGCATAGACTACGGCGTTTACGCCACTCATGAATGTGGTCAATGATGTGGGTAGTCGTGTTCTATCTGCAAGACAGTAGGATTTATACTCCCGCATCATAGTGGACGGGTAGCTGAAAGAATTGTAGGAAGGTCGAAGCAAGGGATGTAAAAGTGGGATGGATCGTGTGAGGCTGCTCTATATACCACTTGGTTGTCGATCCATTGAAAGTACTTTGTAACAAACGTAGGTGAATGTAGTCATCAACTATGGAGTTGGAGGAACACCATAGATGAAAAGACATAATGTCATTTTGGGGATCCTCACCAGCCTTCCCTTCAAACTTAGGGATATCATATGGGAGTTTAGTAGGAATGTGAGGCTAAGTAGGATCATGTCTAATGGGATCGTTTGTTAATATTTCCAGGTCCGGTAGGTTAAGACTAGCCATAAATGGAAAACTAGTGGAAGAGTGTGACATGGTCACCGGGTTGTATGTGCTAGTGGTAGCATTGTTGATCAGGTCGCTGCCCCCAAAGGGAATATTAGCCGTTAGGGGGATGTGACCCCCAAATAGAGGTGTGGGATTGGTGTGGGAGGGGCCTGTGCCTCCAAGTGTAACATGGGTTACAAATGGGTTCAGATTGGGTATAGTAGTTGTTGGGTTTGGTATAGTAGCAGGGATGGTAGTTGTAGGTCCCATCAAGGGCATGCCTAGGGTAGGTCGCATGGAGGGCATACCCAGAGTAGGTGTGGGTCCCATTGAGGGAATACCTAGGGTAGTTGTTGTAGTGTTGGATAATGTGGTAGCGGGGGTGGTGGTGGATGCTCCACCAAAAATCCCTGTAAAGAAGGGGTTGGAATTCATGTCAGCCATGGGGCTAGTTGGTGTTGTGTATGTAGGGATTTATGATTCTGCCTCAGAGTCAGATGTTAAATGAGGGGCGTCAGAATTGGGTGATGAGCCTCTATGTCGATGACGTGTGGATTCAAGTGACAAGGCTCTATGCATGTGACGAGTGGTGTCAAGTGAAACATACTGTGGGGGTTCGCCCCAATGGTGACAGACGGCTAGTAAAACTAGTAGGTAGTGGGGAGTGAAAAGTTCAAAAGCCCTAATGCAACCGTGTATGCAGGAGGGGAGTGCAAAAAATATGGCACTCGGGCCAACAACAAACTCAAAACACTCACTATAACAGCTGTGCTACAGTAAGCGGAGTGATAATAAAGGTGGTCAGAAAACCAACAAGCAAATGGTTGCTAAAAAGGAAAAAATGGTGTACTCACTAAACCAAGGGGAGATAAAAGAGCATGCAAACACCTAACTAAAAAGGTATTATGGTTCGAACAAGACGTATCCTCTACAAGGTGATGAAATCCAAGTCAGACAATAAAAATCGTAGAACCAAAGGCCAATGATATCCCCCTACCGGGAGGGACACCGAGTAGACAATCCTAGAATAAATCCCACTAAGATACCCCGTTCATGACACGTCCAGAAAGGTGAATCTGTAGCTCTTGTTCTATCGTCATTGTACTCCCATACAGGTAGTACACCGAGAACAATGATTAGGTATCCTTTGGTGACTGAATGGATTGCGGTATTCCACTCAGGCCTCTGGAACTAGTCTTGCTACTTCGGCCCTCCTAAGGGAGAGGCCTTTCCGACAAATTGGTGTATAAACGTGTCAATAAGTACTAAGGGATTTTGGTACCCTAATAGACAACAACTATGTCTCAAGTGAAAGTGAGTGAGGGGTGTTATTTGGATACTTATCCCCTCAATCCTACCTAACTACAATGTTCTTTTATGTTCCCCAAGTGAGGTTAGAAGATTGGTTGAGTTAAGTAAAAAATTTATGGCTCACTTTTATTAATGGTGACAGAGTGTGTGTAAGTGTGGTTATGTACCAAAATAAAATGCCTCGTTAGGGAGAATATTTATCAAATTAAAATGTTGATTTTAACTTGCAAATATGAAAAATTAACTGTAAATGCTTTAACTTTCTTTTCAATAAAAATACTGAAAATTTTCCAAATGGTACTGTAAAGCAAATAACAGAAAAAGTAAATGAATATCTAGAGCTACAAGTAAAACAATAGGCTGTCAAGGTGCAAGGGAGACGGTAGAAAAATATGGGCTGAAATGGGTGAATAAAACCCAGAAGATGAATCGTGGGGTTCGGATCGAAATCGTGACTATCTGAGGCAAAACTCACGATCTGGATCATGGTAATCTGGGTAAATCTCACGATCTGAGTCATGACTGAGGGGCTGTAAGTCGTGATTCAAATCATGGCTAAGGGTCGGAAACTCGCGATATGGATCGCGGTTTAGGGCGAAAAAGCTACGATCGGGATCTCTGGGTTTCGGTTCAAAACTATGGGTTTTGGAATCGCGGTTATCGGCTAAACAGCCGCAATCTGGATCACGGTTGTGGGTTAAAAAGCTTCGCAAGTGCAGCAAGTGTCATAAATGCCATACCATGCCTTCTTTCAGGCTAGCTTTGATACCATGTTAGTTTTTCAGAATTTAATACATTCTGATCTAGGATCTTAACTGAAAGAACAACATGTATAGCATATCAAGCATAAGAGACAAGAGACACAAAACATTTCACCGGGGAAAACCAAGAAGGTGAAAAACCCCGCAACTTCCTCGGAGATAGAATAAGCATCAATACAATGATCACCATGATCAAACCTAAGAGATAGATATCTACAGCAGCATGCTCCTCCTCCACTTGTGCGCATCCTCCTCTTCTCTCACTAATGCGAAGTGAGTGAACAATAGAATGTGTAAAATGAGAGAGACACACTCTCTATTTATAAACTACATCACTTGACCTTTACTCAACTAGGTCGGCCCTAACTTAACCACATAACATAATGCTGACTGGGCCGACCCCCAATAGGGTGGTCTAAAAACCCTTTGACCCACATGACTCATATAGGGCCGACCCCAACAAGGTGGTCTAATAACCCATCAAGTATAAGTTACGACACTTACAATATAACTTGCGACACTTGCAAGTACACATGACGGCACTTCCAATCGGAGGAATAATACATCTCCGTTGGGGATACAATAAAGTACAATTGTAATACATACAATATACAAGTGAATATCTTCTGAAGTTACAAATACATCAACACTCCCTCTTAACTAGGAAGGTATTCTCTCGACACAAGTAATCAATACATATAGGTACAAGTATTCAATACTGGAGCTCGATCATCATCACTAGATCACGGAGCATCATCGTCACTGTTGCTGTACTCATCATCTCGATCACTAGTGCTATCTCATAATTCTTCACGTCATAGGAATTTCTACAGAGCCAGCCCTTTTTCATGTTGGATGTAGGTCCACCACCTGTAGGTCTTCATCATCACTGGCCATACTATGGAACCCTCGGGACTTATTACGTGCGTCAACAAAACCTCGAAAGAGCATCCCAAGACTTTACGAGCTCACTGCTCAACCTATCGGATCTCCCAGGGTAATATTATATGTGACCTCCACAAAACCTCGAAAGAGCATCCCAGGACCGATTACGAGCACATATCTCAACCTATCGGATCTCCCAGGGAAATATTACATGTGGTCATGGAAAAACCTCGAAAGAGCATCCCAGGACTGATTACGAGCACACAGCTCAACCTATCGGATCTCCCAGGATCTTTTACATGCAACTGCACAACCTGTCCATGGCCACGAAGTATCATCCTGATACTCATGATCATACTGATCATATCGTCTCAATGAGCAATCCATCAAGTAGGTACACCTCAGGACTGATTACACTGCCTCTGCAAAACCTGCAAGATCTCCCGGGACGGATTACACTGCCTCTGCAAAACCTGCAAGAGCATCTCAAGACTGATTATATGCCTCTGCAAAACCTTTGTACCATACTGTCACTTCATCATCTTCAGATCACCTCATCGTCCATGGAGCACAACCCAGATGCACATCACACAGCACTTACACTCACCGGCATGGGAAGACACACTTCAACCATCCGTGAAAGGCTCAGCACTTATATCTACGCCATGGGAAAGCACACTTCAACCATGTGAGAATGGCATAGCACTTATATCACAGCCATAGGAAGACACACTTCAACCATGCTCGAATGGCATATCACTTATATCGCAGCCATGGGAAGACACACTTCAACCATGCTCGAATGGTACAGCACTTATATCGCAGCCATGGGAAGACACACTTCAACCATGCTCGAATGGCACAACACTTATATCGTAGCCATGGGAAGACACACTTCAACCATGCTCGAATGGCACACTCTTACATCAACGACCATGGGAAGACACACTTCAACCATGTCGGAATGGCCCCAACCCTTATATCTACACCATGGGAGGACACACCTACCACCATGTGAGAATGGCTCATGTGCATCTATGTCTTTGGACTCATCACTTCCCCTTGGAAGGAATATCGATATGAAGTACACCAAGCCTCTCTCTGAAGTACTCAAACTTCACTTTGGCCAGTGGCTTGGTCAACACATCAGCTATCTGCTCGTCCGTCGCAACATACAGGCGCTTCACTGCTCCTCTCTACACCATATCCCTGATATAATGATATTTGATCTCAATGTGCTTCGACCTGTCATGGAACACGGGATTCTCATATAGCTTCACACAACTCTGGTTGTCAAAAAAGATACCAGTAGCATCCAACGGGAGATCAAATAACTCAGATAGTAGCTTCCTCAGCCATACTGCCTCACAACTAGTTGAACAAGCTGCGACATACTTTGCTTCGGCTGTACTCAGTGCCACACAGGACTGCATCCTGCTAAACCAAGAGATCATACCGGATTCCATATTGAAGCAGCACCCTGAAGTGCTCTTCCGATCAATGGAACTTCCTGCCCAATCTTAATCAACATAACCCTCCATGTTAAACTTTTGTTTCGCCTCATACTTGAGCCCATAGTAAACTGTACCCTTCAGGTACCTCAGAATATGCTTTGCAGCTATCAAGTGAACATGTCTCGGATCTGTCAAATACTGGCTCAAGGTGTTCACCGCAAAGCAGATGTATGGTCATGTAATCATCAAGTACATCAAGGACCCAATCATCTGATTATACATCGTGGCATCAACCGGCTCAGATAAAGCATCACACAGAAGCTTCGGTTTCGATTCCATAGGTGTGGCCATGGCCTTGCAGTCCATCATCCCGAACCTCTTCAGGATCTCTACTGCATACGTCACTTGTCCAAGGAATATTCCATCCGCACTCTGTCACACCTCCATGCCTAGAAAGTAGTGCATCATACCCAAGTCCTTCATCTCGAACTCGGAAGCAAGCTTCCTCTTCATATCGGCAATCAATCTATCCTCACGTGTAACAAACAGGTCATCCACATACAATAGTAGTATCACTGGATTTCCTTCCTCAACCTTGTAGTAAAGGTTGGAATCCGCTTTACTCTTGGTAAATCCCAAACCGGATAGGAAGCTATCTATCCTGCCATACCAGGTCCTGGGTGCCTATTTCAGGCCACACAGGGCTTTCTTCAACCTCGCTTTGTATTTCTCTATGCTACCATCTGCAGCATGCTTGATCTTCTATATCCACTTGGAAGTCACAACAGACTTCCCTTCATCTCTTGGGACCACATCCCAAACATCATTCTTCATGATCGATTGGTATTCCTCGATCATGGCATTCTTCCATTACTGTATCCCAGATCCTGGGAACTTCAGGTTCTTCAATATCTTCAATAGATAGTTTTATTTTAACTTCGTTGCTGGAACAAATGTTGTAGTCCTTCTTTTGTAGGTGATGGCACACGGTCTTTCCTACAAGTCAAATTCAATTGCATGATTAGAAACTTCTCATAGTTTTTCATAACAAAATCTTACACATAAGAATATATGTCATACAGTCATGCAATTATCTTAGCCAATGCTCTAATACAACATTTATCCATATCCCGTAACTTTCTAGATGCCTTCCATCTCTACCAGAACATTGTTAAGAGTGTGCACAACTCCCAACATGTCAGCAAAGAGGTTTCATTATAGATAAGTAGCAATGGAATGTTGTACAGTACCATAGGCCACTTACCCATTACTTGCATATTAGTAGTATCTTGTTCATTAATGCAACTTTTCTAATATGCATAATATACATCCTAAATCTAGGAACATAAGTATGTACATGACTGAACAACATCATTTAAGTAATCATAAAGGACAATTCAAATACTTATCTTTGTTTGGTTGTAGGGTGGACTCCCTCTCAATATTTGCTTCCTTGCAGGAACTACTGGAGTGTGCTCCCTCTTGATCTTTGCTTCCTGTATTACCTATCTTTGAACTTATATCCATCATAGACCACTATGCATACTTACTGTTATCATCATTGTGTTATCCTCGAGGTCTCATACATACATTCATTAGTATAATCTTAATACTATCAAAAACATTATGATTCTAAGTAATCTTAAACATTTATGGTCAAGATCATTTCATACACAGATAATTTATCACAATTCTTTTACTCATGCATATTCCTATTTGACCATAGGACTTTTCTGGTTAGTCATATCATCAATCAAAGTAAGAAGCATAATATGCCTAAACCCATGATTACTCAAACCTATAACTTCATGAATAATCATACCAAGTATACTTATATAAGAGATCCTATCACAAGGTGGGATTCTAACTTGATATAGGAAAAACATACCTGGATTAATATGTTATCTGGTTATGTCTAACATACCCACACGATGTCTTCTTGTTCTCTTAAATGACTTGTGCTAGTGACCTGCATATCTCATAAGTTAACCATTGTGGAACCAAATTATACATACCTTGTAAGTAGAGCTTCTATGTGATCAATGACTATGGATGAGTCTTTTGTCTTCATGTCACCATGGTTATATTTTCTTGATCTAGAACTTGATTTGTCTTTCTAGATGTACCTTTCATATTAGTGGACAACGTCATCCTCATACAACACTAGAATGCATTAGTACAATCATAAGTGTCAAAAACCTAATCAATGAATATCTGCATTCATAATTTTATTAAGGTGATACGACAAGTCTAAAGTTAATCAAAATTGTACTAACCTTAATGAAGATAAACATACCATAAACTTAATCATGAACAGATCTCGAAACATACCTGGATAAGTCATACCTGTCGAGATTGCTTGTAATCTTCTTATGTAAGGTCTTAGCCTCATCTCCCTTTGAAATAGGAACTTCTTCACTTATGCAGCTGACCAATCCATTCTCTTCTAGGATTAACCCAATCCACTTTGATTTGTTGAAACTGGATCTGGAGTTGGATTAGGGTTTGTCAGAGAAACCTTAAAAATTCAAAATTTGAATTTCAAACTTCTGAAAGGATAGGAAGATGCGCCTTTCTAAGCTGGTTAAGCTGGTATACTCAGAATTTGAAAACTGCAAAGTTTCACCCCTCAAAATTGCCTTTTAGATTTCTGAATTCACTTGGGAGGACCCTGAATTAGGGTTTGATTTTCCCGGAGCTTCACCCAACCAAAATTTTTGATCCAAAGCTCTAAACTTCAATTTTCTTGAGGAGCTTCCAGCCATGGTCACAGAATTCAAAAATTCCAACTTTTGTAGAAGCCCTAATTTTCCACTTTTCTGATCAAAGTCCCGAACTAGGGTTTGATCAAGCCCAGCCTTCTGCCCAACCAAAAAATTCGATCATGGTCTCTAAATTTTGATTTTGATGAGGAGACTTCATCTGTGATCTTTGATAAAAAAAATTCCAACATTCTCCGAAACCCTAAATTCTCGAAGCCATGAATGAAGGTGCTCAAAATCCAATTCTGTTTTGATAGAAATATGGACCTGATTGTTTCTGGTGTAACTCCTAAATTTCAGATCTACAGGGTCTAAAAATTTGGACTGTGGTAGCTTGACCTGTTTTCTTTCCAACCCCATAGGTATGACTTCAAATGGATTCTCTGATAGAGAGTTATGCCAAGTGTCGCAACGTGACCTATTTATGGGATAAAACAGGAGAGCAAACTTGTACGGAGTACCACATGTCACTAGTTCAATTTCGGCCTCTGAAAATTGGACCTGTGAAAGTACAGTCCGTGCCCTACCTGCCATGTTTTACAAAATTTCATTTGGAGCTTCCTAGCCCAAGTTGTGACCTTTTTTCCTAGGTCACCTGTTTATGACTAAGATTTGGAAGAGGCAAAAACCCTAGATTGTACGGACCATAAAACAAAAATTACAGCGAATTAGATGTTGTTCTTCAGACCCAAGGTACATTGGGATCTTATCTTCAACCTGTAAAACTTTCAGATTCAGAAACTTCACCAAAATGTATTTATAGAGAAAGTGATACGATGACTGGTTTTTGCTATATCAAGCCCTAGCTTCGCAAGTGTAGCAAATGTCATAAATGCCATACCATGCCTTCTTTCAGGCTAGCTCTGATACCATGTTAGTTTTTCATAATTTAATACATTCTGATCTAGGATCTTAATTGAAAGAACAACATGTACATCATATCAAGCATAAGAGACAAGAGACACAAAACATTTCACCGGGGAAAACCAAGAAGGTGAAAAACCCCGCAACTTCCTCAGAGATAGAATAAGCATCAATACAATGATCACCATGATCAAACCCAAGAGATAGATATCTACAATAGCATGCTCCTCCTCCACTTGTGCGCATCCTCCTCTTTTCTCACTAATGCGAAGTGAGTGAACAATAGAATGTGTAAAATGAGAGAGACACACTCTCTGTTTATACACTACATCACTTGACCTTTACTCAACTAGGTCGGCACTAACTTAACCACATAACATAATGCTGACTGGGACAACAATAGGGTGGTCTAATAACGCTTTGACCCACATGACTCATACAGGGCCGACCCCAACAAGATGGTCTAATAACCCATCAAGTATAAGTTACGACACTTACAATATAACTTGCGACACTTGCAACTACAGATGACAACACTTCCAATTGAAGGAATAATACATCTCCATTGGGGATACAATAAAATACAAATGTAATACATACAATATACAAGTGAATATCTTCCGAAGTTACAAATACATCAACACTCAGGAATGAAATTGGAAGCATAAGGATAGGAAAGATTGTGGATGAATAATGGGGAGCCTCTATCACCTTTTTATAGCTTTTGGGTGATGGAAAATACAACCATGGTTTCAGGTAACCAATGGTATTGGTAAAAATGGTTTAGGTTTCCTTTTCCTCTTTTTCCCTCTTTTTCCCTCTTTTTTCCTTTTTTGAATTTTATTCCCTTTTAATTGATTTTTGGGAATTTTGGACCCCTTTGGAGGGTTTTTTGTATTTTTTGAGGAAAATTAAATATTTTGAGAAGAAAAAGATGGATTTTGGTCTTTTTGGTGACCATTTGAAGGTTTTAGAGGCTAAACTGGTAGGAAAAGTGGAAAAATGGGTCATGTGAATAGGGAAATGAGCTAGTGAGCACTTTTTGGGTGTTAACGGGGCATATCTTTCCAGGACATCATAACCCTAATGACGGACAAAACTATCCAAGAAATGTTTTTCCTGGATTACCATATCCTAGAAACCTGAACGCCCCATGGGGACATCATAATGTTCCACCGACCGGACCTCCATCCGGAGGACCACCCCCACCACCTCCACCACCCCATTCTAGAGGAGGCGTACCCCCACCTTATGGTGGAGGACCACCCCATTCCGGAGGAGGATCCCCACCTTCCAGCGGGGGACGACCCCATTCCGGAGGAGGACGACCCCCACATTTTTGCGGAGGACCACCCCATTCTTGAGGAGGAGGACCCCCACCTTTTGGGGGAGGACCAACTTACTCCGTAGGCGGAGGACCCCCACCTTTTGGGGGAGGACCAACTTACTCCGTAGGCGGAGGACCCCCACATTTAGGTGGAGGACCACCTTATTCTGGCAGAGGCAGACCGCCTTCAAGTCCACCTCCCAATCAAAGCGGCCCACCCCCACATGGACAATTTCCTGTGGGAGGACCTTATGACCACTCGGTCCATGGTCCTATTGGTACACCGATGCCCTATCAGTACTACCAGTATCTACCGGCCAACCAACAATTACCATTTATGGCTACACTTGGTCTGTCATACTTATCACGGTTGACTAACGATCCCATTTATCATGGCACAAATTGGCCAACCATTCCGGTGAAGTTACCATCTGACATCCCCAAGTTTGATGGAAAAACCGGTGAGGACCCCAAAAACCATTTAATGAATTATCATTTTTGCTGTTCGTCCAAATCCTTAATGGAGGATTCCATTCATTTGAGGTTATTCCAGTGAACCCTCACTGGCAATGTTGCCAAGTGGTACATCGAATTACCACCACACTCTTTTCTCGATTTTCGATCATTGGCTATGTCATTTTTGACACATTTTCAGTTACCAATCCGTTACAAGACCGATATAGATATTTTGACCTCTCTCCGGAAAACCACCGCCACCCACATTTTCGTCGATCATATTCATGAGTGGAGGTGGAGACAACGTCTGATTAAAGCTCCCATTTCAGACCAAATCCTTACAGATTGGTTTACTAAGTCACTACTACCTGTCATATCCAAAGATGTCGCTATGGGTGGGTTCATTACAAAATAAAAAGCTATAGCACGTGCCCAGTAATTAGACTTTGTCTATGCCAATCTCGCACTTTATATGATATTGTTCCTGATGCACCCTGCCCTACCTATGACCCAGCAAAACCACCTACAGGACCTCATGTCGATGGCATCATTGATTACGTTCAGAACCAGCCTACTTGACAATCCGTTGGATCACATAGCCAACATGGCTCGACTCCACCCCCATCACAGGCTGGGAACAACACCAACAGATCACCCAGCCCTGCTACCACCGAAGAAGTGAATTCAATCCAATCTGATTCACCTCAAAAATATGGCGGTAAAAAGAAGAACAAAGGCAGAAACAAAAAGTCTTATAATCAACAGGAAACCAAAAAGAATAATCCTGACGGCGCCAAACACAAGAGGAAGGTTAAGCATCCTTGTTTACTGTGCGATGGTGACCACTTTACCGAAGAGTTCCCACATCAGGACGAGGTCCAAAAGGTTCTAAAAGGGAACCTGAAACCCACAGTTTTAACTGATCCCTTCCCCATGCAACAACAACAGATGATCGCGCAACAACCTTCTCCTTCTCAAGGAGAACCATCCTCTGTCGCTCATGTTCTCATGATGCGTAGTGAAGCTGTCAACTTGAATACTCGATCACGTTCCTATGACTCAGTCCCAACTAAGGAATCTAATGGAAGTAATATTGAAAAAACTTATGCCTCTACATTAGACATTCCCTCACCCAAAGGTCCTCTCGATATTGAGAAACCTTCATTTGATTCAGTGCTACCTCCACCCAAGAGCATGATTAGAAAAGTTGTTTTCAATCCCAATGCTCGGGCTGTTAAAAAATACAACATTTTAGAGGAATTAGCGCAAGCTCCTTGTGCTATGTCAACATTGGAAGTCTTACAAAATTGTCCTAATCAGCATAAGACTCTCCTCGCTGCTATCGGCATTGTAGACCCTAATTCCTTAGACACCATTATATTCTAACTCAAGTACTTCAAACCGAGACTTTCCCACCATCTTGCGTTCCAAATTGTTACCAACATCATTGGAAAAAGCATTCATCGTACTGTCTTAGACGAAGGATCATCCACCTTGGTCATTTCGTTATCTTGTTGGTGAGCCATTGTCTCTCCCTAGTTGAACCGTTCCCCTACCACTTTGAAATCATTTGACAATCATGGCTTCCAACCACATGGGTTGTTACAAGATGTGGCAATCGAGATGGGGGACAAGACCATTTCCATTAACGTGGAGGTAGTCTTTTCCCCATTGGATTATAATCTACTCCTTGTTCGTAATTGATTTGATGCCATGAGTGCGGTTGCATATTCCATATTCTGCATCATACAATTTCCTCACCAAGGTAAAATTGTTACTATCGGCCAACTGGATTTATGTACGTCGAACACCACTACTCACCCTACGGATAGCGTACCACTCTTAGGTCATTTGGTGCAGATATATGAGAGTGTGTGGGTAGGACTCCTTAAATATTCATCCCTCATGGGATTCTTTCCATCGTCGGATCCCCCTTCCCATGTTGCCACGGTGAACATGATTTCTTCTATGATACCATCACCAGCCAACCCCATTGACCAATGGCTCGTGCCCGATATTGTCAGGTTGGACTCGATTGGAGATGTTATGCCTCTCAAACCAGCAGAAGCTACTTACGAGGCTATCCAATTGGCACCTGATCACCACTCTTCAGTTGCATCTACATCTCGTTCTCCACCCTTGCAATGGGACTCATCCCTACCAAATCCTCTACTCTGGAATTTTCATTCCAACGAGTCCATTATGGAGATAATGAGTGTGGATGAACCCTCATGGGAAGACCTCCACCATCAATCATCTTTCCTCCCACCACTAGATTCTGTGGAGAACCACATTGAAACAATCATCTCGCCAGATGCCTTTCCCTACCCCTAATATTCTATCCTCACTTGTGATATGGTAACCGAGGGTAACTTGGAAAACATTATGCCTACATTGTCTATCGACATCTCGAGCACACCCAGAGTCGTGGAACATATGCGTATAGGCGAAAAATGCTCTCCTAAAGAGATCGCCTCATACACAACCTTATTCAAACAGTTATGCGACGCATTTTCATGGAGCTATGAGGAAATTCCCGAGATTGATCCTGCTATCATTGTGCATGAGATCCAAACATATCTCGATGCTAAACCCATCCGGAAAAAATTACATCCAGTGCACCCTAGGAAAACTACGACTATAAAGGCTGAAATTGAAAATCTGTTGAAGGTTGGTTTCATTTATTTTGTTCCCTTGATAGATTGGGTCTCTAATGTCATCCCTATTACCAAAAAATATTGCACCATTAGGGTTTGTGTCGATTATAGGGTTTTTCTGGCTATAATTAGATTGAGATCCACCTAGACGATGAACATAAAACTGCTTTCATATTCTCGTGGGGTACGTTTGCATATCGCAAACTCCCTTTTGGTCTTAAAAATGATGGTGCTACATTCCATCGGGTTATTTTGTACGCTTTCCACGAGGTGAAGGACTTTGTGGAACTGTATCTTGACGATCTCCCTACTCATTCGAATCATCGTGATTTCCACATTGACCATCTAACAGTAGTATTCCTCAGATGCAGTCGGTATAACATCTGTCTAAACCATCACAAGTGCATATTCTGTGTCGATTTTGGACGCCTCCTAGGCTTCATCATTTCGAAAGATGGGATCTGCATTGATCCCCTGAAGGTGGAAGCCATTGTTGCTCTGCCACCCCCAATGGATATACTAGAACTACAGAGTTTGCAGGGGAAGGAAAACTAATTAAAGTGTTTCGTGTGTAATTTCACCGAGAAAATGTAGGGATACATGTTATTGTTAAAGAAGGATGTCCCATTCATCTGGGATGATTCTACTCAGCATTCCTTTGAATAATTAAAAACCTTCATACCACACTCCTACATACAAATAAATCTAATAAACATTCTGTTAAAATAATTATAAATATGTTAAAAATTTATCTATATTACATTATAATAATTAAAAATAATAAAAAAATAATAATAATAATAATAACTCACTTTTAAAGACTACAATATAATAAAAATTTCTATTATAATTTGATAGTTAAAAGAAATAAATGAATAATTTGAATCATAAAACTTTTTGAATTTATAACTATATAAAACTTTTAAAATTCATATTCATATATAGGCATATATAAATATCATTAAAACATTATATCAAATCTACAATATATTATCTTCAAATATTATTGATTAATATACCTAAGTAATAATTAAAAACTCCCATTTTAAACTTCTTATGCCAAAAATTAAAACAAACCTAGTCGACACTAAAAATCACTAGATTAATTTTTCAGACTAAGAATTACTGGTTTTTATATATATATGTGGGTCTTACTAGCATCTTTAACCTTGCAGGCTTCAACTGTCTCGTGATGATGATCCCAAAGTAGAGATCGAAAGGTTGAATTTCAAAATCTTTTAACGCGGCTCCTCTTTTATCACACTGATCCTGCGTAATGACTATTTTCAAATAGATAGAATCCCTCCACGGAAGGGATATTCTGAACGACTTGAAGCTACTCGAATAAACTTGGATAAAGATTTCCCATAAATCCACAAATATTGAATTCTTAAAGAAATGTAGAGACCAGAACATTATTCCGCAATTTTCCCAAGTGAAGCACCGACTCCACACCTCCAGAGACAAATCAATGTTCAAAAAGTTTAGCCTGTCACTTGTAAGAACATAACTCAAGAGAGCTCGCATTTTCTGAGAAAGCTTGTCGCCTCCACTTGAAATTAGCAAATGAAATAGACGCCAACCTATGGAACCAACTTGACTCCACGATCATCATGAAGAGTGACAGCATGCGTAAGAAGGCTGTCTTAAAACAATACAGAAAATTTCGAACCCTGTACAATGCGCAGAAGGACGAATTAAACATTGGACGTGAGAAGAAATCGAATGTAGTGAGTTTATCTAGCACGGTATTGGACACTGACTCAGTTAAAATCTTGGAATATGGTCTAAATTTCGTTGTAGCACCAAACAAAATTCCCACCAAGGAACTGTTGTGCAGCATGGAGAGTGATGTTGCGCACTTTCGTGAAGACAACACAGAGGAGATTCACCAGGAGTGTGTTGTAATCCTCAGGCACACGATACCCCCTAAACCCAACATCTCCAACGCCGAAAGAACAGCCCTGTTAAAACTTAAACGCAACAAGGATATAAAAATCATTAAAGCTGATAAAGGTAACACGATTGTTGTGCTAGATTCCATAGAGTATGAAAGTAAAATGCATGAACACCTTGCTTGCGGGAGTTATCGTAAGCTTGGTAAAGACCCAAGCAAAATAATCCAGAGGAATGTCTCTAAAATTATTATGAACTCTAGACTCGACGAAGATATAAAAAAGAAAATTCTTCCCAAAGAAGGAACCATGTCTCACATCTATGGGCTTCCTAAAGTGCATAAGAATGGAGTCCCTCTTCGCCCAATTGTGAACACTATTGGTTCCCCCACATACAGGTTATCCAAATACCTAGAAAACCTACTCAAACCTTTAGTTGGTAAACGGATTCTTTTGTGAAAGACTCCACAAGCTAGATCCAAGAAGTCTCCAAGGAAAAACTAGATGAAAATGATACATTGGCGAGCTTTTATGTGGTATCCCTATACACAAAAATCCCAATTATAGAAGCCATTAACATCATCAAAGAACTCACCAACAAAGAGACTTCCCAACTTGTTGAAATATGCTTAAAATCCACATTTTTCACCTTCCGAAATGAATTCTATGAACAAATCGAGGGTGTAGCAATGGGGTCACCCCTCTCCCCAATAGTGGCCAACCTTTACATGGAAAACTTTGAGAAACGTGCTTTGGACCTGTTCTCCCTCAAACCGAAAAGATGGAAACGTTGTGTCGATGACACTGATGTAGTGTGGCCGCATGGTAGAGACACCTTAAACCAATTTCTCCAACACCTCAATAACCAAAACAACAACATTAAATTCACCATGGGGATCGAGGACAATAAAAGCTTACCTTTTCTTGATGTCCTGGTTTCAAGCAAAGAAGATGGATCCATCTCCCACCAGGTTTTTAGAAAAAAGACTCACACGGATAGATATCTACATGCCAACTCACATCACTGCCCACCTCAGAAAACTGGTGTGATCAACACCCTGGTAACAAGAGCAATTAGAATTTCAGACAAAGAACACATTAAAGAGGAAATTGATCATTTGGAAGGTGTTTTTGAGGAGAATGGATATAATGGTAAACAATTCAGGAAGATTGTTGCATCTGCCAAAAAACCTACGGAAAAAACGTAAGGATACTAAAGAAGATACCAGCAACCAGAAAATATTCCCCCGTACATAAAAGGCACCACAGACAAATTTCCTAAAACCCTAAAAAGAAACAATATCCAAGTCTTCTTCACCCCTCCCAACACTATTAGAAATATGGTTGATTCCTTAAAAGACCTCATTGATCCAACGTCATACAAGGTGGTTTACTCCATCCCTTGTTCCTGCGAGCAACTTTACATAGGTGAAATGGGGCGTTCCATGGAAACAAGATTTAAAGAGCACAGTGCAGACCTAAGACATGATAGACATAGGAAGTTAGCTCTTGTTGAACACTCACACATGACAGGTCACCAAATCTGTTTGGAAAACGCCAAAGTTTTAGCTAGGGAAGACAACCTAATAAAACAAAAAGTTAGGGAGAAAATAGAAATTAATTTAAACCAAAAATTCCTTAATAAGGATGACGGCGCAAAGCTAAGTGACTCATGGAAACCACTTCTTCACTCCCTACAACATAGAAGACCCTTAGGAATTAATAACCAATCTGAGGTAAATTAAAACCAACATTTAGTTGATAATCACATCCCTTAGATTAAGAAAAACTCCTCACCTTTATGAGCTTAATAACTTAAACAGATTTTGACTTATAAAATAATTTAGCATACTTTAACTTATAAATTAATTTAACAATTATATTATTAAAATCATATATTATAATTCATCATATAAAATAATCACAATATATAGATCATTATAAAGCATCACACTATATTCATTTTAGTTTTATACTATTTTATAATTATATTCTCACATTATACTTATATATTACATTTTACCACCTCATACTTACCATAATATTGAAACTATAACTTTAAATTAAAAATTTTAATTCAATTTAAAAACCTTCATACCACACTTCTACATACAAATAAATCTAATAATCATTCTATTAAAATAATTATAAATATGTTAAAAATTTATCTACATTACATTATAATCATTAAAAATAATAATAATAACTCACTTTTAAAGATTACAATATAATAAAAATTTCTATTATAATTTGATAATTAAAAGAAATAAATAAATAATTTGAATCATAAAACCTTTTTGAATTTATAACTATATAAAACTTTTAAAATTCATATTCATATAATGATATATAAATATCAATAAAACATTATATCCAATCTACAATATATTATCTTCAAACATTATTGATTAATATACCTAAGTAATAATTAAAAACTCTCATTTTAAACTTCTTATGCCAAAAATTAAAACAAACCTAGCCGACCATAAAAATCACTAGATTTATTTTTCAAACTAAGAATTATTGGTTTTCATATATATATGTGGGTTGTACTGGCATCTTTAACTTTGTAGGCTTCAACTCTCTCCTGATGATGATCCCAGAGTAGGCGTCGAAACGTCGAGTTTCAAAATCCTTTAACGCAGCTCCTCTTTTCTCACAACCTAAAACATGCTATTACCCATGCACATGTGCTACATCCGCCCATTTACACCAAGTATTACATCCTCTATATTTTTGCTTCCACTACCACCATTGCTATGGTTTTACTCCAAAAGGATATCAAATCCCAAGAGCATGTGATTTACTACCTCAGTAAGGGTCTCATTGACTTTGAAACACGGTATTCACATGTTGAGAAACTAGCTCTCGTAGCAGTCATTATTGTCCAAAATTTCTGCCATTATATCCTCCTCTGTACTACTACTATCATTTCCGACTCTAACCCTATGTACCACATTCTCACATGTCAGGTGATGGGGGGGAATTATTCACGCTAGATCGTCATTCTTCAAGAATACGACCTCCAGTTTGAGAAGGCCAAGTCTAAAAAGTCTTTTGTTTTTGCGGAGCTTATCTGCGATCTTCCCTGTACTGATTAGGGAACTGATCTCATTGACTCCCTCCCCTATGAGTCTATGTTCCTCATCAGTACTTCTAACCCATGGTATGGAGACATCACTTTGTATCTCCATACCCAATGTTTACAACCCTCAGTTATCTCGTGACGACCGTCATCGTGTACGTCACCACGCAAAGTACTACCTAATAATCGGTGATACCTTATACCATTGTGGTGTTGATTCTATCCTCGGTCGGTGCTTAACTCATGAAGAGGCTGAACACGTTCTGAATGATTGTCACTCAGGGGCATGTGGTGGTCATCTTTCTGGGGTGGCTACAGCTCAGAAAATACTACGCATTGGATACTATTGGCCTTCCATCTTTAAAGAATGTATTGAAGCCGTCAAGAAGTTTCCTCCTTTTCAGCTTTTCCATCAAAAAAAGCACTCTCATCCAGCCCCACTACATCCCGTTATTTTTTGTCGACCCCTTTGCTAAATGGGGCATATATTTCATGCATTGTAAGCCTACCTCGTTCGGGGAGCATGGTTACGTCATCGTTTCCATTGACTATTTTACCAAGTGGGTTGAGGCCATGCCTACATACAACGAAGACGGCAAAACTGTTTCACTCTTTATGTTTAATCAAATCATTTCATGATTCAGAATTCCTCATGCCATCGTAACTAATCATGGAAGACATTTCCAGAACAAGATGGTGGATTAATTAAGCGTCAGGTTGGGTTTTCGACATGAGAAATCAACTTCGTATTACCCACAGTCCAATGGACAAGTAGAGGCCATCAATAAGTTCTTGAAAACCATGATCCAACGCATGGTGGGTACACACAGGTCTAACTGGCACAATATGCTTTTTTCAGCCCTATGGGCATATAGAACTTCCGTTAAAACTGCCACCGGATTCACACTCTTCTAATTAGTCTATAAACTCGAGGCACTCTTACCTATTGAGTGCAAGATTCCATCATTGAAACTTGTAGTCGAATTTCTACCAAACACCACCGCCGAGGAAGAACGTTTTATGTACTTGGCTAAAATCATCGAAACCCATCATTATGCAACCATTGCTAATGAAGCACACAAGAAGCACATCAAGGCCCAGTATGACAAATCGTTCAAGCCTCGTATCTTCAACGAGGGAGATTTGGTCCTTACCTACAACCAAAAACATGATAAGCTGGGGGCAGGAAAACTTGAGTCCATGTGGCACGGTCCATATGTAGTGAATCATGTTTTGGAGAAGGGAGCATATGAACTAGAAGACTATGACGGGATATCTTTAGTAGAGCCTCGCAATGGACTCTTCCTAAAGCGGTACTACGCCTAAGTCTTTTATGCATTAGTACTATGTATATTTTGTACATGATGTTTGTTTTGTGTGGTGTGACGCTTTACTTCAAGTGTGTTAGAATCTTGTCTATATGCTTATACCATGTTCTTCCTGGATGTGCAGATGGAAATGTGTTTTGGATTTGCGGATGGTGCTATATGGCATACCTGTAGTCTCGCTTCGGTAGCATGGGTACTCTATTCCCTACCGACGATCTCATTAGTTTAGGAGGAAGTTGTCTAAGATACGCAACCAACAATACCACTGAGTATCATGCGGTGATTGTATTTTTGATCGGCACTCTTTCCCTAGGTATGGACCACATTATCATCCACCTTGACTCACAATTAGTGGTCTCCCATATTAACTATGTCTACTCTATCTGTTATCCTATGTTACTCCGTCTATTCCGACAATTACATCTCTTGGAGAGGTCTTTTGAGACCATTCAATACTTGCATATCCCTAGAGACACGAACATTGTCATTGATTCCTTGGCCAATTTCATATTGGATTGGCACATTACACATTCATAAACATTCTATTAAAAAGATGTAAAAAACAACATAACATGTAAATTATCTATAGTATAATTCAAACATGCACAAGATCCCACAATCATCAATGAAACGTAGTATATAAAGCTGTGAATAGTGTTTTGTGTGTGTGTGTGTGTATATAGATATAGATATATATCATCATGTTGGTATAATACAAAAAATGTAGTACTGGTACAAAATATTAATCATATGAGATTTCAGTAGGTCATAGATACAAAACTTCGGAAGCTTGTATCTTTCAGTATATAGATATCACATGAGCTCATCCCTAGGATTCTCATGATAACAGATGATGGCCTTGGCTACTCTACGGAGCAGTGGACCAAACGTGTTGAAACTCCTGCAGTCTGGCATTGGGAACGACAAGGTAACTCGTCTATGGAGGCGTCTGGTATGTCCAGCGTCAATATCTGGAGGTTATGCACCGGCTCAGTCAATTCCTCGGTTGCATCCTAGTGCGCAGCCTCTATGTCACGTACCACCACTCTCCGCTCGATCGGAGAAGCACCCAATGGTCGAAATGGACCAACATCTGCACAAATCATATGCAAACTATCTGCACTACTCCAAAAACATTAAAAATCATAAAATGAAAAACACAATTGAGTTGCGATTCTTACCTAGGTTTCCCCATTACTCCCACTCGGTAAAAACTAAGTCTGGGTCACCTCTGAAGTCTGTGCCCATATGCGGGTAATCCTCGACCATGAGGAGTTGTCCCCGCAACCACCTGAATAACGCAAGACCATAACCGATGATGGGGCCCCCACCTCCATGACTGGCCATAACCTCGAACCAACATACCATATGAGGATCCCTCAGATTTAGATCCTCTATATCCACCAAAGGACGTAGTAGCGGGACTCATTCCAAGAAGAACAAGACTACAATGGAACCATAGCCGAACTGTTTCAACTCACCTCTACGACACTTGGTGAGTTGTTCTCTAAGATTTGCAAGGAGTCCCTCGCACTAGTTGAAAACGGTTGGGGCCATACACTCTACTGCACGCAACATATGTGCCTTTGTGTCCTAATGAGGAGACCTTATCCCCGCCACTCTCTCTATGGTAAAGAGTATTGTGCACAGTGATCGATCCCTCACGGACTTGATGGGAATCTTCCTAGCAAGCATCTAAGTGCCAGGTGTACAAAACTGATCCACTAGGCTCTCTGTGGATTGGTCACTACCGCGTGGCCCTGATAACGAAACTGGGACACCCCGTTTAGAAAACCCTGTCAATAAATAGATGTCCTCTATATCTATGGCCAGTATATGAACACCAACTCAGAAGTACTGTTGGTCTGGATCCCATAGTGTGATCAAGTATTCCAGAAATGGCACTTGGGCTCTCATGCCCTGGATGTGAAAGAACTTGAGAAAACCACATTTTTGAAGCGCATTCATGGAATGAGGATCGTTTTCCGCTTGGGAATCCTCCATTTCATGTTCTCTTTGTTTCCACTGAACCATTTTGATGACCCAAACATGTCCAAACAACATTTAAATGAGCATTAGAACCTTGCTCTTCCTTTGGGATTGGATTTTTTTTAGCACATTTCTTGGTTTTATGGGCCAGATTGCGTCGAAGCACCCCGTCAGTTCACACAATGCGCCGACGACGCACCCTACCCATACACAAAGTGTGGTAGAGAGCCCTCGACGCACTTCCCGTAAGGAGAAAGTGCGCCGCCCAAAGGGCGCATAATCCCCCCATTCTACAAGCGAAAAACCCAAAAAATGAAAATTAAATGAAAATCTAATCCACTACAATTGAAGAGGATAAGGTTTAGGCCTACCTGACGTTGACGGTGTTGAAAACGGCTGGCTGAAACTTTCGCAATCGACGCTTGAAAGTCGACTCCAAATGGTGTTTTCACTCCTCCAAATTTGGTAAAAAACAATGGTAACTAATTTTTACTATTTGACCCTTTTATATCAAAAGTGGAATATTCTTGTTTTGATTTATTCTTTTATGGGTCAATATTTACTATAGTTGGTAGTATTTATGTGTCTGAACACCTGATTTGTCGTTTTGACCTAGTTTTTTGGAGTCTAGTGGTAAATTAAAGCAGCATTATAAATTTTTTGCGACTATTGTGGTCTTTTCACTCTTGTTATCAAGTGTGAACAACTTTTGAGCATTTTTGTGCTATTATGACGCTCATTAAAATCAAACATTAATGGCACCAAGTTTACTCTTGGTTATTTCTCATGCTCGTAAAACGATGAGAATAAGTCATCAAGTTATATTTTATCACTTTTCGGGCTCATAAAACTCCCACGAAAAAGGAACCCCATGGAGTTCCTCTTTAATCTCTTTTCAGACTCCCTAAATATGAAAAGATTGCCAAGCGAACTTGATTCTTTCACGCTTGTAAAAGTATTTGAATGATCGATTTCCTGGTGATAGTTTACCCCTTTTTCAGACCAAGAAGTGTTATTTACGAAAAAGGAGCACTCCGGTTAATCATGACTGGAAGAGTTCTGTTCACAGTATTTTATCCTTTTTCGGGTGAAGAGACTAACCTTTACGAAAAAGAATCTTTGGAGTCTTCTTTAGTTCTTTTCAGACTCTCTAAATATGAAATGATGTCGAGTTTACATTCTTTGGACTCGTTAAGATCTAACATCGAAGGGCCCGTTTTGGGACAAACCCCTCCTATCTCAGGTTCGTAAAACATTTGGGATTGGACTAGTCCGAAGGATGACCTATACCGAGCATCTATTACCCTCCTCAAGCTCATTAAAAAAAAAAATAGGTACTCATTAATCATGATGGGGATAAGGAAGGAATTTGTGTTTCATTGTAGTTACGGCAGTGCTTAGTCACTCTTGAACATGGCACTCATCTGCATATGCATTCAATACTTGGGTAATCTGGTTGTTCTCGGATCGCATCAATTCCATGAGTATTTTTACTCCTTTGGGTCATCCGAAGAATGCTTCCGCCATCAGCCGCATTAGGAGTTGATATCATTCTTGTCATGTCAATACTGTCGATTCATGCCATGCCCATGTTCAAGAGATGCCTCTTCATAAATTCACTATCTGCAGTCTTTCTACCTTCTATCATGTCAGTTTTCCCTGATTTAGTCTCACATATTTCTCTACAGTCCAATTTTCCCCAAAACGTCTTTGATCTCGTTTCACGTTGATGATGGGGGATACATCATGGCCCTCCTTCGACGGATTCATCCTTGTCGACTTCAACACATCATCCAAGGATTGAATCTAGAAACCAGTCGAGTACCTTGGGCCTGCATGCCTTAATGGAAGGTTACCTTGCTTTCAACAGGAGTTCACATCATTGGCTCTTGATTGAAGGGTTCCATCGAGTGTTCGAACTCAGCTCATTGATTCACATTCGATGGTATGTACTATGATACCTTGGGAATCATTGACATCAATGGTGATTTCCCTCGCACTCGTTAATGGTATACATCAATGACCGGTAATCAAGTGGTTTATGCCATGTTCGACTCCAAGACATTGTAATCACATGGTTAGATTCGTATCGTTGCAAGTTCAGCTTGAATACCCTGGTTTAAGTCATAAATCTCACCCGGGTTGCGTTGGATATTGTTTTGAGACATATCACACGGATCCATTTTGTATTAGTCGTGATTGTGTTATCATCTCATCATGTATCTACACTTGTGTCTAGTAGCCATGATTGTGTTCATTCAGTTTCTATTGTCATGGATCTGCAGTGTATTGGTCGGTAGCCATGTTATGAGTCATGTGAGATGCATATCTCAGAGTCAGTTGTTCTGCAGTAGTATCTTCCAACTGATGATTCTTGCCTCCATCCCTTTCATTTATTTCCAAATCATTTCACCTGTTTTATTTTACCATATTCATGCTTTGGGGGGCATTCAGTTACACCAAAATCTCGTCATCATGAGTCATGTACCAGCTCCATGCCTTAATCCCTAAAGTTCCTTGGATAAAACATTCACAGAAAGGTTGTTGTCCTTCTCGTTTTATCTTTTGTTGTCACCTTGATGCACCATGCCTTTGAGCAAGGAGCATCAACCCCTTGGTGGTGAATCCTACAACTTAGCAAAGAGCATTGGTGACACATGTTGTCGTTGTACACTGTGCGACGACCTATTTCTGACACAAGTTGTCTTTCTGCAAAGTGCATCGGAGTTCGTTAATTTGGATAAAGGAAGCTTCGAGCGATTTCTAGAAACTTGGTGACATGGAATTCTATCCCTAGATGCTATGAAATCTGGCTCTCGATCCCCTAACCTAGTGGGGTGATCCCTTAGGCCTATACCCTAAATATTCAACCAATTCTATTCCTTTAGCCCTATATATACAAACACCCATATCCATTGTAAAGGGAGGAAAGACCATAGTACTCTTATGCTGGTGAAATTATTCTAGGTGATCCTCATTCATCCTTTGGGAGGCAAGCATTCTATCTTAGAGGCTATGATTGTTGGTTGGAAGTTGCAACGTTAAGTCTTCGGTTGTGACATTTCTTCCCTATGTACTTATGTTCATTACATTAATACAATTTCTTTCCATAAGTGTTGTTGTGTTTATGATACTTAGGATTTTTTTCCTTAACTGTTAATCTAGATCAATTCATATTCATGTGCTTTTACTGCTTGTATCCCTTTGCTTGACATGGTTTTGCAGCTAAAGATCAGAAGTCTTTGGACCTTGGAGCAACTAGGAGAAAGGAACTACTGACTCGAGGTGAGCCACATATTGACCTATCTAGTATTTATATTGATCTAGGAAATAAGTTGGTATTATGTATCTATATGTTCTAGATCCACTTGGACTAGGGATATCTGTTTGAGTTCACTCATGTAGATTGTCCGTAAACACCAAGAGTTAAAAACCTTGATTGCATTTAGTATTGGACATTGGGGTAGGTATACATATGCATGTGAAAATAATTTTAACATAAATTTTTCCTTTCCCAACACGGTCAATAATTCAAGTTTCAAATTAATGACACACACACAATCCCATTAATCCCTAGAGTCCACCTAATATTGTTTGACCGTCACCCTCTTTTTATGACCTTAACCTAAACCCAGTGCAACCCTTTCCCTAACTTGATTGAACTAATGTTCCAAACCTGTGATACAAATTGGGTTTATGGTGTTTTCTTAAATAAACAATGAACCCGTGTAGATGGGCATTTGATCAACTTACCAAATTTCCTAACATTGTGAGGCTATTGCTGTCTCCTCTATTATCGCAATCTCCTCTGCTCAATGCTCGATTGAATGAGGGATATCACGTTATCCTCTGCTCGATGCTCGATGGAATGATAGCTAGAATGTTCTCCATGTTCTCCTATGCTTGATGCTCAATGGAATGAGGGCTAGCACAGTATCCTCTACTCAAAATGAGGGATAGCACGGTATTTTTTGCTCGGTCCTCGACTGAATGAGACTCCTCTACTCCATTGTGATAGGGATAGCATGGTCTCCTCTGCTCCATTGTGACAAGGCTAGTGTGCAGGGTCTCCTAGTCGACTGGATTGGTCACTAGAGTAACGATGTATATGGAACTCGTGGTCTCCTATGCTCCATTGTGATAGGTCTAGCGTGGTCTCCTAGTTGAATGGTCACTAGAGGAACTGTGTATATGGAACCCGTGGTTTGGTTATAGTTAGCAAGAAAGGTTTGGATATATTTAGAGCTAGGAATTTAAATTTACATCTTTCCCCTTAGTCCAGTTGGAGGCAAGAAGGAAGGTGTCATATAGTTGGGGATACCATATAAGATTGGTGTCTTTATCTTTGGTTTTGTTTGAGTTAGCAATAAAGGTCTTGATATAGTTGGGGCCAGTAGGTAGATTAATATATTTTACCTCGGTATCGTTGGAGCTAACAAGGAATATGTTAGTATAGTTGGGGAGAGTAAAGTTGATTGATATATTTTTCCTAGGTTTGATTAGAGACAACAAAAAACATATTGATCTAGTTGGGGTTAGAATGGCATATTGATGTATACTCCCTCGGTTTAGTTGGATCTACTAAAAAATTTATTGATCTAGTTGGGGATATATAGGGGTATTGATATATTTCATTAGTTTTGTTGTGATCCAACAAATAATACATTGATCTATTTGGGAATAACGAGATGGGAAAACATATTACCCTAGATTTGGTTGAGATCTAGAAAGGAAGACCTTGAGATAGTAGGAGATAGAAATAAAACCTAACATATTTCCATTTGTTTTATTAGGATCCAATAAGTAATAACTTGAACTAATTATTGGTCCTAGCAATGCGGACTGAGATCTTACCCTTGGTCTTGTTGGAAGTCAACATGGAAGACCTTGAGCTAGTTGGGGATAGAAATGTGAACTAATCATTTTTCCTTTCTATGGCTAGTAGTTACCAAGGAAGGCTTTGATCCAATTGGATATTTCAAGGTGGATTAATGAGGTAAACTAATGCCTAAATTTAAGTATGGATGAAGAAGGTATGGTGCATTTCTTGAGATCGGTTGGAGCCAATAAGAACAGGGGATATCCAATATAATGTTGACCTTGTTAACAGACACAACTAGAAAGGTGAAGAGAATTAATGTATGGTTTGATTCCTTAGATCGATTATAGGAAGCACATAAAATAAATGATAGCATTATGATGACCTTGGATATGGTTGGGAACATAAATATGAAATGATATAGAATATTGAATAAATTCTCAATATTTGTACAATGAAGACTGAACCAAGGGTGAATTTTTAAGGGGAAGGGGAATGCAATACCCCATTTTGGTAGCCTAATATTGTACATGGATTAATGTGTATATATTATGTAAAAAAATTTCCTAGGTGCCAAGTCATACAAACATGTCAAAAGGAAATTTATATTGTACATGATATGCATACTAATTAAGCTAATTCATATGACCATGTAAACCTTCCTAGTGGGAGCTCAATTTGAAGAGATGTGGATAATATGCTAATTCCATACAATTGCTTGAATGGGGGTAGTTATCTCTTAGGAGAGATGTGGATAAAATTCTTATTAGAGAAAATCCCATAACAAGAGGATGACATTGCATTTGATAATAATTCCAAAACCATGAGGGGAAGAATCTCTAAGATGAAAGAAATATAAACCTAACATGAAGTTAGGAGTGAGTGTTCATGTTGGGTTGTACATAAATAAGGGTAGCCTTGTTGTGACCATAACTTTTGACATATTGCTCTATTTTTCATTTTCTTTAGCTCATTCGAAAAATAATCTATAATTGAGTCATGATGATTTTTTGAAGGTATTGAAATTTGCAAAAAAAAGCATTGTAAGGCCCCAAAAAGTGTGCCAAATTTTAGGATCCAAAAAAATGTCAATATCAATAATTTTCCAAGGTGGACCTAGATAAGCACCTATATTAATTACAAGGCCAATGCACCACTAGTGAATATGATGAATATTTTTTATTTCCCTAAGTTGATAACCATGCCATGATGTAATTAACTCAAAAGATAGTCTAATTCAAAAAATGGAAATGGTTTCCATTGGAGCGAGACGCATGATGATGATGATGATGATGATGATGACATTGATAATGGTTATGATGAGGATTAGGATGATATTGCTCATGAAGATGAAGATGATGATGCTGGTGGTGATGAGGATGATGGCATTGACGATGAGGTCGATGATGCTGACAAATATGAAGATGGCGATGATGGTAGTGATGATGATGATGGTGATGATGATGATGATGATGATGATGATGATGGGGATAATGACGATGGTCAGGATGAGAATGATGATGATGATGATGGTAATCATGATGACGATGATGAGACATGAATGATGAACATTTATGGAAATGAGGATTATGTGGGGACATGAGTCATCCTTGAGTCTTGAAACCCTGCCATAACATCAAGGCATGCGCCTAGTCTAACCATGTCAAATTCCAATGCATGCAGGCAAAATTCAAAGAAATTTCAACGTTGGCCCCATTCACTAGTCACTATGTTTGACCTTCATTAACCATAGTTGAATATGGTTTGAACAAGATGTACTAAGGTTGACCATAATTGACAACAATTTTTCCATGGGTGACTATGGTTCACTTGTTTGGTAAGGGTTGACCATGTTTGGGCATGTTTAATCATGCTTAATTGTACTTGAGTATGGTCGTGAATGTTTGACCAAGGTTGACTATAGTGATTGTGGATTATTTTGGTCAATCTAGTTAACTATGTTTGCATACAATTGACCATGTCTAACTATGTTTTACTAGGAATGACCCGGTTTAACTAATATAGTTGACTATAATAGTTAAACACAGTTGGTGATGACCAAACAAGAAATAAGGTTGTAGTACTTAGTTGACTTTTGTTGTCCATGTTTGATAGTGAGTGATCATGTTTGACTATCATTGACCTTTTTTAACTATGGTTGATTATAGTCAACCATGGTTAGAATAGAGTTAGCATGGTTGACTTTAATTAACCTTGGATGAGTATGGTTGACTTTGGTTAGCCAAGGCTGGTCATGTTTGACCATGGTGGGCTATGTTTAACCATGGAAAACCATGGTTGAAAATTTTTGGCCATGTTTAACCATATTTAACTATGGTTTGACCAAGAGCTAGCTTGTTATACTATGGTTAACCATGGTTGACAACTCTTTAACCATGGGTGACCATGGTTCACTATGTTTGGTATGGTTTTACCATGTTTAGCTATGGTCGACCACATTTCACTATGATCACATATGTTTGACAAGGTTGAATATGGTTGACATTGATGAATAGCGTGGATATGTAACAACCCGTACATGCAATCCACCCACTCTCTATGTGGTGGTATATGTAACAACCCATACATGGCAATTAATAACCTGTAAATGTAGGTATCCAACAACCATCACTTGGTACTCCAATACTCCCATTAGTTGTAATATTGTAATACAACTAATGTAATGGTAAACTAAAATGTTATCGTTTATTCTCCTTACATTCCTTATTCTCGTGCAACATTTCATAACATAATTTCATTCATGTTATGTACATTGAGGATCAACTTATTCTAATTATTAACAAAGTTTTATTTTGATCTAATTAAATTAAAGAACAATAATTAATTATTTAAAAAATTAATAATATATTAACAATTCAATTATTATTAGAGAACTCAACTTAATGTAGTGATTCATTTTGTAAGTGGTGTTTCTAGATATCTACATTGAAGTTTTTATGTTTGCATATTGGGTCACTCTTATTGACCCCTCAGTGGGATATGAATTGTAATAATATTATCTAGCTTATACATATACATTAATGTTACATTTAAAACATAAGTTGGCTTAATTAATGTTGTTGTTGAAGCCTTAGCCACAACTGTATTTATTATATGACCATGTAAATATTCCTAGTGGGAGCTCAATTTGAAGAGATGTGGATATATGCTAATTCCATACAATTTCTCGAAAGGGGGTTTTTATCCCTTAGAAGAGATGTGGATAACCCTTCCTCACTTAGAAGAGGGGCATCCCTTTGGCTCCCAACTAAGCGGAGAGCTCTGTGGGCAGAGGAGCGTGGAGAAGGGAGGAGGTGTTAGAAAAACAGGATCGCAGAGCAATAACAATAAACAAAAATGCAAATATAATCACACAAACACATTACAAGAGAGACACCAATATATCGTGGTTCAACCAAGATGGGCTACGTCCACACTGAAATTGCCAGTCCTTATTATTATACCATCCAGCAAATGAAGGGATAAAACCTGCAGCACATTCGTTGCACTTCCTCTTCACTGTCTCACAGTCTCTCTTCACGATCTCAGATATCTTTACAATGCATAATACCTAATACATCTTACCCTAGTCGTATTACAATTTCTTTCTTATAAAGGGGAAATACAATGGGAAAATACCATGGGTTACCCAAAACCATGGGCCCGTAAACTGTTGGCGAAAATAAACCTCCCAAAAAAATTTCTCGAACCCCAAGATTGGGGAACGAGTGTACAGTCCTTTTGCATATCATATAAAGCTGGGGTACACGGCTAAGACAATATCATCTATGAGACTGGAAGATCTGGCTCCACAACCAATAAGAGGAGGAGGGGGAAGGGGGCCATGGGAGGAGGGGGAGGAGGGGGAAGGGGGACATGGGAGGGGGAATGGGGCCACAGGGGGGCGCAAGAGGGGGAAGGGGACCGCGGGACGAGGGGGAGGAGGAGGGAGGGAGGGGCGGCAGCAAGAGGATGAAGGGGAAGGGAGAAGCAGGGGGAAGGGGAAGGGAGGAGGAGGAGGGGGAAGGGGGTCGCAGGAGGCGGAGGAAGGGAGGGGTGGCGGGAGGAGGAGGAAGGGAGGGGGTGGCGGGAGGAAGGGGAAGGGGAGTGGCGGTGGGACGAGGAGGAAGGGAGGGCGGGGAGGAGGGGGAAGGGAGGGGGCGCAAGGAGGAGGGGGAAGGGAGGGGCGGGAGGAGGGTCAATGGTTAGGGGGTATTTTAGGGGTAGTTTAAATTTTTTTTAATAATATATACTTTAGGGGTAGTTTAATTTTTAATTTTTAAATTTTTTTATTATATAGTTTAGGGGTAGGTTTAAATGTTTTTTTTTAATTTTTTTAATATATAGTATAGTTTTTAGGGGTAGTTTAATTTTTTTTTAATAATATATAGTTTAGGGGTAGTTTAATTTTTATTTTTAATTTTTATAGGAAGGGTTGTTATCGCGCCTCCCATGAGGGGCGGCCCTTTGGCTCCCAACTGAGCGGAGAGCTCTATGGGCAGAGGAGCGCGGAGAAGGGAGGAGGAGGAGGGGGGGGAGGGGGAAGGGGGTCGCGGGAGGAGGGGGAGGAGGGGGAGGAGGGGGAAGGGAGCCGTGGGAGGGGGGGGGAAGGGGTCCGCGGGAGGAGGGGGAAGGGGGGCCGCAAGAGGGGGGGAAGGGGGGCACGGGAGGAGGTGGAAGGGGGCGGTGGGAGGGGGGGGGAGGGGGGCATGGGAGGAGGGGGAAGAGGGATAACGGGGAAGGGAGGGGTCGTGGGAGGAGGAGGAAGGGAGGGGTTGTGGGAGGAGGAAGGGAGGGCGGAGAGGGATAAGGGAGGAGGAGGAGGGGGAGGAGGGGGAAGGGAGTCGTGGGAGGAGGAGGAAGGGAGTGGCGACGGAGGGAAGGGGAGGCGGGAGGAGGAGAAAGAGAGGGTGGGGAGGAGGGGGAAGAGGGAGAAGGGAGGAGGAGGAAGGGAGGGGCGGCAAGAGGAGGAGGGGGAAGGGGGCCACGAGAGGAGGAAGGGAGGGGCGGCAGGAGGAGGGAGAAGGGAGGGGGAAGGTTTAGGGGGTAGTTTGGTAGTTTAAATTTTTGTTTTAAATTTTTTTATTATATAGTTTAGGGGGGGGTTAGGGGGGGTTTATGGGTAGGTTTAATTTTTTATTATATAGTTTAGGTTTAATTTTTAATTTTATAATTTTTTTATTATATAGTTTTTATATGGTTAGAATAGTTCTTATATAGTTTTTATTTTATTATATAGGTTTAGAGGGTAGTTGGGTAGTTTAATTTTTTATTTTTTTTAATTATTATATAGTTTAGGTTTAATTTTTTATTTAATAATTTTTTTATTATAAATTTTTTATTATATAGTTTTTATATGGTTAGTGTGGTGAAATTATTTATGAATTTTTTTTTGTTTAATATGCAAGTTTCAAAAAAGTTGTAATTTATCTCTTGAAGGAAAAAAACTTTTTCCAATTTAGGGGTTGATTTTAAAGTTATTGTAAACAATAGTATGGGATGTTTAGGCCATGGCTCTATTTTTTACTCTGAAAAAAAGTATAAAAAAATAAAATAAAATAAAAACCGTATATACTGGTATCAACACTTTTCTATTTGGGGGGTGTTTTTGGTGTTTTTTTTTGCAAAAATCATTGTTTTCATGTCTAGAGTTCTCATTCATAGTATAAATTTATTGTTTCATAGTATAAGTGGTTTAAGGTGGACCTAGATAAGCACCTAGATTACAAGGCCAATGCACCACTAGTGAATATGATGAATATTTTTTATGAATATTTTTTATTTCCCTGAGTTGATAACCATGCCATGATGTAATTAACTCAAAAGATAGTCTAATTCAAAAAAGTGGAAAAGGTTACCATTGGAGCGAGACGAGATTTATGATATGATGATGATGATGGTAGTGATGATGATGATGATGATGATGATGATGACGACGTCGATGATGGTTATGATGAGGGTGAGGATGATATTGCTCATGAAGATGAAGATGATGATGGTGGTGGTGATGAGAATGATGGTAATGATGATGAGGTCGATGACGTTTACGAAGATGAAGATGATGATGATGGCAGTGATGATGGTGATGGTGATGATGATGGTGATTATGATGGTGATGATGGTGATGATGATGACGATGGGTATGATGACAATGATGAGGATGAGGATAATGATGGTAATCATGATGACGATGATCAGATGGGCATGATGAACATTGATGGAAATGAGTATTACATGGGAACATGAGTCATCCTTGAGTCTTGAAACCCTTCCATAATGTCAAGGCATGTGCCTAGTCCAACCATGTCAAATTCCAACGCATATAGGCACAATTTGAAGAAATTTCAACGTTGGCCTTGTTCACTACTCACAATCTGGGGTCGATGAAGATGATGTTGATGATGAATATGATCATGATCATGATCATGAATATGATGATGATGATCATTATGATGATGATGATCATTATGATGATGATGATGAATATGATCATGAATATGAGCTTCTCTTTGTTTCAAGGATAATTTATTCTATACTGAACAGGGCCAACTACATGAAGGTGGAAGTTCATATGCCCCCCCTCACATCACTATCAATTCCCCAAAAACCTATTTGACATAATAAACAACATTTAACATACAACATAGAAAATTGCATAAACTTGAACAACACGTAATTAACCCATATAAGTAAATTATTTAAAGATAATAAAAGGAAGAAAAAATATAATTACTACATACCTTGTATATTTGATCATTTTGATATTATTAATCGTCTTATTCATCCAACTCAACATCTGACATATCATCTAGTTCAGAATTGATGATGCAAGGATTAACCATATCAATAATGATAACCATCTTCTTCACTTTCAATTGTATCATCATTGCCACTTTCGATTGTATCATCATCGCCATCGCCACCACCATCGCCGCCATCATCATCATCATCGTGAACATTTGGTTTAATTTCTTCAGGTTTTTCGTCTAACATATGCTACATCCTGCTCAACCTCTACATCATCTTCTTCTTCAATACCAAATACTTCTTCCTCTAAATGATACTTTACAGGCCTTCCTCTTGGATCGTATCTAACAACAAATTACCAACCCACTTTACCTGGAACCTCTCAGTAAAAGACTTGTTCACATTGGCTTGGAAGAGCATAGGGCTTTGTTCTTGGCTCAACCACCCTCGTATTAACCATGGTAAATCCATTATTATGTTTAATAAAACTTCTCTCGAGATCACATTCATCCATTCGTAACATGTACCATTTGACGTCAAAAAAAACTAATTTGAAGAATCCAAAGTCACACTCAAGTATATCATCCAAATAACCATAGTATCTATTTTCACATTCTTCTATATGTATGTCACTCCTAGAGGAAACATTAATGACCTGGAAGACTGCAGTTATCCTAAAATCAAAAAATTTCCTCTTTTCATCCAACTTTTTAACGTGAAATTTACGACCATTGCACCACATATCCTTGTAGTGTTTCAATTGCAATATGTCAGACACGTAAAAAATGCATTATCAATTAATAAACATATTAATATAACTTGGAAAGTTTCCCGTGCAGAAAATAAACACACCAAACACATTAATATGATAAAACAAAAGTTAATATTCTTGCATGTTTATCTTTCAAACCATATGCTAAATCAATTTCCCTCTGTGTAATATTAGTATCTTGATCAAGATGAGCTCTTTTAACCAACCAACATAGACACCCCTTCCCATGATAACCTTCCATAATGTTGTGTACATCTTTCAATCCATACATTCATACAATCAATATTATTTGAAATGTATAAATGTAGAGCATCCCACTCTTGACCAACTATATGAAAAAATAATAATTTGCTAATTACTAGATATGATGATAAAAAAGTACTATATAGACAAAAAGTACAATATACCAATAATAAGTATGGTATATAAAAAACCTGAAGTAAATTGTATTATAAATCCCCACCGTCTAATTACCTTTCACTTTACTAATTCTACCTTTCCCCAACAAGTGCTCCCCTTGAAATTTCTTGATGAAGTTCACATCCCAAATGTATTGCACTTCACGGTTTCACTTGCATATTTGATGTTAATATAGGAAGATATTGAGTAATATACACCATGGGTTGATATACCATATATCCCTCCACCATATAACCCTCAGGACGTGCTCTTTGTCTAACAAAATCCTTCAATGATTTCAATTAGTGCCTCTCTACCATCCATATTGACTATGTGTGTACAAGTCCACACATCTCAATATCCTCAACTTGGTGTATGAGTTAGTGTTCTTGTGCATTGAAGAATGTCAGAGCTAGATACTTATGCATTTCACACATTAGCCGAGGCATTTGTCTCCTCCAATACTTTATATCTTCTTTATAAATTTATTTTGATGACAACCATCTACAAATGATGCAAGGAAATCACATGTTTCAACAAGAACATTATATATATTACAAGCAAAACACATGTCATTCAGTTCGATAACAAATTGAACATATATTTTTCATATAAATCGCTACTTACCTCATGTATTTTCCAAGATCATATATAACTCATTTGACGTTGTTGTCAAAGTTGTATGGGAGAGATAGGGGTAGGACATATTGTAACCATAAAAATGAATCATTATTTGTTTCCATAGCAAACAAAAAATACAAAAGGAATGTATACCAATATATAAATATATAATACACCCAAATACTTACCTTAATGAAGGTATGCCAATCATGAGTTTTTACCCCACTAAATTCAACTTTATTTGTTAAGATATTATTATGTTCGAAGAAAATACTGTGGGAAAATTAATTTTCCAAATGACTTCTTTAACATCATTGCTTTGTTGCTCTGTCAGTAACCAGGGAAGGTTATTTCGATCTCCATCGTTATTTGAATGAATCACACTTTGCAATGCATGATTGTATTCTTGAATGTCACACAAATTTTGGCAATATTTTCTTTATCACGCCTACCATCTAAGATTCACCATAATGTTTTTGCTACATTCTTCCCAATATACATTGTATCAAAAAAATGAACTATTTGTAAGTCCTCATAGTAGGTAAACCTACTAAATTGTATGGAATAAATTTGCATTCCTCATGGAATCCTATTAATGCCTTGATGACCTCCATGAAGGATAAATGAAATTACAACAATAATTGTCAATTACGATAAACAGAATGCAATAAAAATAAATATTACAAACAATAAAAAATATATGATACATAGGAAATTTGTGTACCTAGACCATTTCTATTATATTCCACCTTCCATAGGTGGGGAGTCATTCTTCGTGGTTTTATTCCAATCTCTTCTTTCCCATTGAAAAAATGTTTTCAGTGGTTTGATACCTATGGTTCTAAGAGAGGAAGTGTAACATCACATACCACAAAAATGTGTTAGCATGGGGGAATCGTGAATTGTCCATAAAACTATTCCACGGAATTGAAATTCCTTTCTCCCTATTGGCCTTGACACATCATACATAGTGATGCCAACCCATAACTGACACAGCTCGTCAATAAGAGGTTTGATATATACATTCATATATTTAACTTGGTACTTACCTAATTTTTTGAAAATACACATAATTACTACCATTTGTTCATATAAGCAAATAAATAAGTATAAGATATTATGAAACAAACAAGAGAAATGAAATTTCAGGTTCAAAAAAAATTGTAAACAAATACTCGGAACAATCATTTCCAACATTATGTGCCCCCTCTTTATTGGCATCCAAGGAGGAATATTATTGTTGATAAGAAAATTTGGCCACATTGAGTAAATAGACTTGAGATCTCCAAATGGATTAACACCATCAGCTTCCAATGAAATCCTAACATTGCGAGGTTCTTCTTTGAAAACTGGCCATTTTTCCTCGATGTTCTAAATGCATAACCATCTGAAGGCATTCAAAGAACACCATCTCCACTTCTTTTATGTGCATGGTAATCCATAAAATGTGTTATGCTTTCACACCTGAACAATCGCTTCAAATGTGGTATTATGGGAATGTGATGAAGAAGCTTGCAAGGCACCTTTTTTGTTAGTTGATCGGTTCAATACCTACTAATATGACATTGCGGACATTCTATTTGTGACACATATTGTCCATAATATATAATTTGATCATTGGTACAAGTATCATTAACCTGATTCTCCATTCCAATATCTTTCATAATGGAATATAAATATATGTATGTGATAGGAAATATATTTCACTATGGTAACAGAAATTCACCTAACAATCTACAACATAAAAAATAATTAGTTAATGTAAAGAACATTAATTGTACTAAATATTGCAAAATAGAGAAAACACAAAGTATAAATTTATCACAATATAATGAAACATACCTTACGATCAGTGTCATACAATTTTTTAACAAACCATTTAAAACATTTAATTTCATCAACAATAATGTAGCAGAGAGAATATTTTCTCCTGAGTGTCACGTCCCCATCTCGACCCCATTGCAATGAAAATGTAAATGATGTAAATATCGATATTAAATCATGGTGAGGAGCTCAAGGCCAAGGCCCCGCCATCGATTTAGCGTTTTATGTATCGGCAATTAAAAATAGATGCCTATGGTTCTTGTGCTAGACAAGCACAATGTAAATTAAGACATCATGTAAATATGGATTTTAATGAAATACCCACAACTAGCTATGCAGTGCAACAAAGAGATGGGGGCATGATTCTACAAGGAATAGGGAGGAAAATTATTCAAACCCTTGAGCCAATGGTGATAATCCAAATGTCAATGAATGAACCCCAACTACCCATTTTGACTTATGCACCCAATCATTTAATTCTTCTAAGAGTTGGTTGAGGTAGTTAATGCCTTGGGAATGAAGAGGTATGGCAGCCAATTTCGTGCATGGGCAAGCTATCAACCTGGGAAAACGTACTTTTGCTTCTGGGGAAATAAAACACCCACGAAATTGTGCCCAAATCCATTCTTCACCCATGGTCTTTGCTCTCTCACGCAGTTTGAGCTAGTAGGGTCTTTCTCCTTCACGTTTTCTACCATTTTCCTGCATTTTCCATGGCTAGGAACTCATTTTTGTATTGCACAATGGCTGGGAAGAAGGGAGTCACGATTTTGGAGTTTATGGAGGCCACTTCTGCCCCTGAAATGCCCATGAACTTTTTTTGAAAACGAATTTGCTTCCCAGGGTTGAATCCCCATCTACCAGTTCATTTTTGGTTTCCCGCGTCTCTCAGCACTTGTGTTTTTGCTGTTGTGTGCATCCCTGTTTTGGTTTGAGCTTGTGGGAAAGAATTAGGAGTGGAAGTGGACCAGAATTGGCTTGATAAACCTAGTGATGAGGTGACCTCTCAAGGAGATCAAAAGGGTTGGTTGCTCTTCTATGCACACCTTGAAGAACACTAGAATGGAAGGTATGGCCTGAGAGACTGTGTAGTAGTGAAGGGAATACTTCCTTGTGCCAGGTGTGTAGGTATTGTGGGGACCAAGCTAGATAGATCTGATAGAGGTATCCATAGTTCTGTGGGTGAGCCACTAGCTTAGCAATTCATTCATTTCAATCTCCTTAGCATCCTGATAAACCCAAGTTGTTCCCTTTTTCCTTGTAGAGATCATGCCCAGCTCGGGGGTGGCAGTTGTGATGAGAGATTGATGATCACAACTGGCCTATGGTTGGGTGGAACGTTGCAGTTGCATAGCTAGTTGCTCGGGACTACTTTGTTATAAGATAAGTAGTCTCTTGTGTTAACTTTGCAATGTATTTATTTGATGAATATCATGAATATCTTGAATGTATGATAAATGTGTAATTGAATTTACTTCCGCTGTGTTTCTTACATATATACATATGCATATGTCTTTTTATATTATGTGAATGTTTATTTAACAAGGATGGGGCTAGATGCTTTATTTTTGGCATCACTTCCTCTCAATCGCACTGGTATGATGGGAGGGGACGTGACAGAATGGTATCAGAGCCATGGGCTACAGCATTGGACCTCTATGGGCCAAATCTAATCACAGTACAAAGGGGAGATCCCTTCCTGATCACCACAGGTTACAGCATCAAGCCTAAATGGGCTAAGTTGAATAATTTGCAGAGGTAAGATCACCTCCTGTTGAGCAGTGGTCATCACAAAAAGAAAGAAAATTTTCTAAGTTTTTTTGTTTGGTTGAACCGACATGTTTCGGCGAGTCTCGTGGAGTTGAGCCGATACGTTTCGGCGAGACTCGCTGAGTGGAGCCGACACGGTCGGCAAATTTGGCTGAGTTGTGCCAACGGAGTTGCGGAAATGCCCGGGGAAAGGAAGAAAAATTTCAAAAATTTTCTAAGTGTCTTTCGGAGGAAGAACTCGACGAGTTGGTCTGCAACGACGGAAGAACTCGACGAGTTGGTCCGCAACGGCGGAAGGACTCGGTGAGTTGGTCCGAAAAAAAATTCTAAGTGTCTTTCAGCGAAAGAACTCGGCGAGTTGGTCCGCAACAGCGGAAGGACTCTGCAAGTTGGTCCAAAAAAATTTCTAAGTGCCTTTTGGCGGAAGAACTCGACGAGTTGGTCTGCAACAGCGGAAGGACTCGACGAGTTGGTCTGAAAAAAATTTCTAAGTGTCTTTCGGCGGAAGAACTCGGTGAGTTGGTCCGCAACGGTAGAAGGACTCGGCGAGTTGGTCCGAAAAAATTTTCTAAGTGCCTTTCAGCGGAAGAACTCAGCGAGTTGGTCCGCAACGGCGAAAGAACTCAGCAAGTTGGTCCGAAACGGTGGAAAAGACAGATGAGTCTGTCAACTGGTGAAACTCGGTGAGTTGGTTCGCAACAGGTCGGAAGAGAATGGTGAAGTCCGCCGAAACAGAGGATTGTGAGAAAATTATATGATTTGACAAATTGTCAATAAAATATTTTCCCACGTGCATGAAAGTAATTTATGAATTTCTGAGAATATAATGCAGCTAACAATTGTGTTGATGAACACATTTTGCAGAATCACAGTTACATCAAGGCAGCATTCTAGATAGTGCAGTTGAAAAGTTTTGGGTCTTGGTTAGGCCAATAAAATGAATATCATGGATGATGCACAAGATACCTATGAACCTGAGACAGATGCCATGGGGGAGAACATACATGTTGAAAATGCTGAAACAGAATCTAATGGGAGGAGAAATCAAGAGACTCCCTCAGGTATTGCAACCACCATGAGGAGCTTGAGGGTGGAGTTGCAAAGTTGTGGAGAAGATAATGAAATGATGATTAAAGCTCATGAAGAACAAAATCAGTTGAATGCAGCCATGCTGCAAAGTTTGACAGACATCCAAAGGAAAATAAACTCTGGGCATCAGACATCAAATCCAGAAAGGGGTGGGAGTAGTTCCAGGAGGAATTCCCGCAAGAGGGCCAGTAGCTCAAGAAGAGCTTCTATAGACAGAACATATACTCCAGAAATCTCTTCTAGTGGATCATCTGACTCAGAGGAATCCATGGAGGGTTTAAGCTCTTCATCTCGCAGGAGTAAGAGGAAGAGGCACTACAAGAACAATTCGCAGGGGGAATTTAAGAAGGCAAAACCTCCTACATTTGATGGAGAGGTAAAGTTTGGTCAAGAAGCGGAAGCTTGGCTTCTTGGGATGAGAAAGTATTTCCAAGTCCAAGACTACTCTGGAAATATGAAGGCAAGGGTTGCCAACTTCAACTTGAATGGAAGAGCATCTATATGGTGGGAACATACCAGGCAAGTGAGGAAGATCAATGAAAGGAAGATTGTGTGGAAGCAATTCAAGAAATACTTCAAGCAGAAGTACCTCTCTGATAGGTACTATGATGATAAGATCAAAGAGTTCCATGAGCTGAGATTGGGACAATTGACCATGGAAGAATATGCAAACAAGTTCTTAGAGCTGCTGAGGTATGTCAGGTATATTTGAGATGATAAGGTGAAAATTCAACATTTCCTAAGTGGACTGCCCCAGTCATATAAAAATAGAATTGAGTTCGATAACCTCGAACTCTAGAAGAGGCCATAAGAAAGGCCAAGTATTGCTTTGATCAAAACAAAAGAAAACCAGAATTCCATAAGGCATGGAAGGATAAGAAAAATGAAAAGTTTGATCAAAGGAAGAAGGGGTTCAAGCCTCCTCAATTCAGAAATCAGCAAAGGCAGCCATCACAGGTTGTGACTAAGCCAACTAGGATGATGGGAGACAAGCCAAGAGATCCAAAGGCGCCAAGAGAACCACTTCAATGTTGGGGTGATGGAGGAGACCACATGCTTAGGAACTGTCCACATCGGAATGGGAATGCAAATCAAGTTCATAACATCCAAGGAGTTGAAACTATGGGTCAAGTGGCGAGGACAATCCCTAGAATCCATGCAGCACTAGACGACCGCTAAGCAGATCATCAATCAACTATGGTTGAAGTTGAAGGTAAGATTGCTAAGCAATATGTTTCTATTTTGATTGACCCCGGATCTACTCATAGTTATGTCACTCCTAAAATTGTTGAGATTTGTGCTTTTAAGACATTAAAGCATAGTAAATCATGGTTAGTTCAACTAGCCACTGGAACCAAGAGAAAAGTTAGTGAAATTGTAGAGAAGTGTCCATTAGAGATGGATGGACTATTCACTTATGCAAATCTGAATATTTTACCACTGGGTTCCCATGATATTCTCATTGGAATGGATTGGTTAGAAGCACACATGGTTAAACTTGACTTCTACAATAAGACATTTGAATGCATGGAAGAAGGAAACCCAAGGATTGTAAAAGGCATTCCAAAGGTGACTTCTGTTAGGCAGGTTTCAACCATGCAACTGAAGAAGTTCTGTAGGAAGGGTTGTCAATTGTAATGTCCCCATTTTGACCCCCTTTGTATTAAATCGTAAATGATGTAAATATTGTAATTTAATCATGGTGAGGAGCTCAAGGCCAAGGCCCCACCATTGATTTAGCGTTTCTTGTATCGGCAATTAAAGAAATAGATGCCTATGGTTCTTGTGCGAGGTGGGCACGATGTAAATAAGACATCATGTAAATACGAATTTTAATGAAAATACCCACAACCGGCTATGCAATGCAACAAAAGAGATGGGGCATGGTTCTACAAGGAAAAGGGAGGGAAATTACTCAAACCCTTGAGCCAATGGTATTAATCCATGTGTCAATGAGGAAACCCATAAACCACCAACTACCCATTTTGTCTCATGCACCCAATCATTTAATTCTTCCAAGAAATTGGTTAAGGCAGTTAATGTCTTGGGATGGGAGAGGTATGGCAGTCAGATTTTCGTGCATGGGCAAGCTACCAACCTGAAAATCGTATTTTTGGCTTGCTGGGCAAGAAAACCCCCACGAAATGCTTCCTAAGGCAAGTATTCATGGATTACGTTCTTCCTCTCACGCAGATTGAGCTCACAGGAAGTTATCCTCACGTTTTTCACCATAACCCTGCGTTTTTCCATGCCCAGGAACTCGTTTTTGGATTGTGCAACAGCTGGGGAAGGAGGGACGCGAATTGGGACTGAGGGAGAGGGCGTTTTTGCCCTGGGGCGTTTTTCTGGAATGGGTTTTGCTTCCCCAGTCGAATTTCCAAAGTGCCCATACGTTTTGAGTCTACCCACGTTTTTCTGAAGTCCAGGAAACCCCATCTCATGCATCCCACTGTTGGAAACGTTTTCTCATGCTCAACAAGTGTAGGTTGTTGTTAGGTGCATCCCTGTTTTGTTTGGAACCCATGAGCAAGAAACTGGAATGGTAGTGGACAGAATTGGCTTGATAAACCTAGTTTAGGGAGTATCCTCTCAAGAAGATTAAGAGGGCTGGCTACTTTTCTATGCACACCCTGAGAGCACTAGAAAGGAAGGTATGGCTTGAGGGACTGTGTGGCAGTGAAGAGAATACTTCCTGGTGTTGGGTGTGTAGGCATTGTGAGTGCCAAGCTAAATAGATCTGGGAGAGGTACCCATAGCTCTGCAGTTGAGCTCACTAGCTTAGCAATTCTTCCTTTCCATCTCCTAGCAGCCTGATAAACCCAATTGTAGATTGGCTTGGCTCATCTTGGTGTATGCTTGGCTATGTGTGAGTCTGCTGTTCCCTGGTTCCTTGTAGAGATCATGCCCATCTCGAGGGTGGCAGTGGTGCTGAGAGATTGAGGAGCACACTGGCCTACGGTTGGGTGGAACGTTGCAGCTGCATAGCCAGTTGCGTGGGACTACTTTTGCATAAGATAAGTATTCTCCTCTGTTAAATTTGCAATTACCATTTGATGAATATTTTGAATGTATCATGGATCTGTTAATAAATTTGCTTCCGCTGTGTATAAAAATGATTATGCATTTCCATATGATCTTGTATAATTCTGCACAGACCTTTATTTCATGGCTGTCACAGAATCTTGAATGGGTGTTAGAGATCAACAGCATTTATTTGATTACCGTCGTTTTTCCATAGCATGCACAGATACAGTTCTTTGCATCTATGATTTTAATTCAAATGTTTTGGGGCTAATTGCCCGGATTGAGCACCACGTCCTCCCTATCACGCTGATATGGCAGGAGGGGACATTACATCAATTGTATGCAGCCCACGTTTTAGAGGCAACAGAGAATGAAACTCTTAAATTGGAGGACTATCATGTATTGCAATAATTCAGGGATGTTTTTCCTGATGAGATTCCAGGACTCCCTCCAAAGAGAAACATTGATTTTATAATTGAACTTATGCCAGGAGTTGCACCAGTGTCTAAGACACCCTACAGAATGAGTACACTAGAATTGCTAGAATTGAAAATGCAATTACAAGAGTTGTTGGAAAAGAAATATATCAGGCCAAGTGTGTCCCCGTGGGGAGCACCTGTTCTATTTGTGAAAAAGAAAGATGGAACACTCAGGTTATGTATTAACTACAGGCAGTTGAACAAAGTCACTGTGAAGAACAAATACCCATTACCCCGAATTGATGACCTTTTCTATCAAATAAGAGGAGCAAAGGTATTCTCAAAGATTGACTTGAGGTCTGGTTACGATCAGGTAAGAATCAAAGAGGAAGATATTCATAAGACAGCCTTTAGAACAAGGTATGGGCACTATGAGTTTGTGGTGGTACCATTTGGTCTCACAAATGCACCAGCGACATTCATGTGTCTCATGAATAGTGTTTTTAGCAAGTATTTGGACAAGTTTGCTCTTGTATTTCTAGACAACATTCTCATCTATTCTAAGAATGAAGAAGAGCGTGAAGAACATTTGAGAATGACATTCCAATTACTAAGGGAGCAGAAGTTGTATGCAAAGTTGAGAAAATGTGACTTTTATAAAGAAAGAATTCATTATTTGGGTCACATCATCTCCGACGAAGGAATATCTGTAGACCATGAGAATATTGAAGCCATCATGAATTGGCCAACTCCAAGAAATGTGACAGATGTGAGATCTTGTATGGGCCTTGCTGGTTACTACAGAAGGTTTATCGAAGGATTCTCCAAGGTTGCAAACCCGATCACTTCCTTGCAAAAGAAGGCAATAAAATTTGAATGGTCACCAAGATGTGAGGAAAGTTTCAAACGGTTGAAGAATCTTCTTACGAGTGCACCAATTTTGAAAATTGCAGACCCGGAAAAAGACTTTGTGGTGTGTACCGATGCATGCAATCAAGGACTTGGAGGAGTTCTTATGTAAGACAACCACGTGAGAAGCTATGAGTCAAGAAAGTTGAAGGAGCATGAGAAGAACTACACTACTCATGATATAGAACTTGCAGCCATAGTACATGCTTTAAAGATGTGGAGGCATTACTTAATGGGAAGGAAATTTGAGTTAAGGACAGACCATTGCGGTCTGAAATACTTGTTTGATCAGCCAACTTTAAATGCTAGGCAAGCTAGATGGTTGGAATTTTTGTATGAATTTGATTTTGAAATCAAACACATAAAAGGGAAAGAAAAGAAGGTGGATGATGCACTCAACGGGAAAGTACAGGAAATGCATGTTGCAGCACTTAGCACTTTCCAACCAGATTTGAGACAGTAGATCGTTAACCATATTGCTGAGGATGAAGCGTATGTGCGGATAAAAGACAAATTGCAACAGCAAGACCTTGTAAAAAAGTATGAAGGATATCATTTGAAAGAAGATGGACTTCTTACTTATAAAAATAGAGCCTATCTTCCGAATGTGGTAGATTTGAGGAGGATTGTTATGGATGAAATCCATAAAGCTCCATACTCTGGTCACCCAGGATATCAGAAAACAATTGCTATAGCAAGAAAATATTATTTCTGGCCAGGGATGAAGAAGAATGTCGTTGAATACATTTCTAAGTGCATGAAATGTTAGCAGGTGAAGGTTGAACACCAACACCCCGCAGGTTTATTATACCCAGTGCCAATTCCAGAATGGAAATGGGCAATAATTTCCATGGATTTTATCACAGGATTTCCAATGACTATGAGACAACATGATTCCAGCATGGTTGTGGTGGACAAGTTAACAAAGGCAACACATTTTATACCGGTTAAGTCCACACATAAAGCCGATGCCATTGCAAATATTTTCAATAAGGAAATTTTCAGATTACATGGGTTTCCTAAGGCAATAATTTCTGACAGGGATACCTAGTTCACTTCCAATTTTTGGAAATGCCTCTTTGCAAATTTGGGTACACAGTTGAACTTTGGTACCGCGTACCATCCTCAAACAGACGAGCAAACAGAAAGAGTAAATCAGGTTCTTGAAGACATGCTTCGCATGTATGTAATGGACAAGCCATCCAAGTGGGAGGATTATCTACACCTAGTAGAGTTTGTATATAACAATGGACAGCAAGAATCATTGGGAATGAGTCCATATGATGTTTTGTACGGCAGAAGGTGTAGGACACCAATGACTTGGAATAATCTAGTGAACAGGATTGTACTTGGGCCAGAATTGCTTAAGGAAATGGAACAAGAGGTTGTAAAGATCAGGAAGAATTTAAAAGCAGCCCTAAAAAAACACAAAAGCTATGTAGATAATCATAGGGTGCATAGGGAATTCAGTGTTGGGGATCATGTGTATCTTAGAGTGAGGCCAAGGAAGGGTTCCTTGAAGCTTGGGAGTTGTGCCAAGCTATCACCTAGATATTGTGGGCCATTTGAAGTACTTGAAAGAATAGGGTCAGTTGCATATAGACTTGCATTGCCTGCTAGCACTAGAGCTCATAATGTTTTTCATGTCTCTTTGCTTAAGAAATATGTACATGACCCTAACCATGTGATTAATTGGGATGTGATCCAGGTGGAACCTGAGGGAGAGTTCCAAACCGATCCATTCCTCATCCTAGACAAGAAAGTAACATTGCTCCGGAACCAATCCATCGGACAGGTAAAGGTGCAATGGAAGCACTACAGTCCCGATAAGGCTACATGGGAGCTGCAGGATGCCATGAGAGTGGCATATCCATTTTTGTTCAATTTTGATGAGCACTGAGGACAGTGCTAATGTAAGGGGAGGGGAATGTCACGTCCCCATCTCGACCCCATTGCAATAAAAATGTAAATGATGTAAATATCGATATTAAATCATGGTGAGGATCTCAATGCCAAGGCCCCGCCATCGATTTAGTGTTTTATGTATCGGCAATTAAAAATTGATGCCTATGGTTCTTGTGCTAGACAGGCACAATGTAAATTAAGACATCATGTAAATATGGATTTTAATGAAATACCCACAACTAACTATGCAATGGAACAAAGAGATGGGAGCATGATTCTATAAGGAATAGGGAGGGAAATTATTCAAACCCTTAAGCCAATGGTGATAATCCAAATGTCAATGAATGAACCCCAACTACCCATTTTGACTTATTTACCCAATCATTTAATTCTTCTAAGAGTTGGTTGAGGTAGTTAATGCATTGGGAATGAAGAGGTATGGCAGCCAATTTCGTGTATGGGCAAGCCATCAACCTGGGAAAACGTACTTTTGCTTCTGTGGAAATAAAACACCCACGAAATTGTGCCCAAAGCCATTCTTCACCCATGGTCTTTGCTCTCTCACGCAGTCTGAGCTAGCGGGGTCTTTCTCCTTCACGTTTTCTACCATTTTCTTGCATTTTCCATGGCTGGGAACTCATTTTTGTATTGCATAATGGCTGGGAAGAAGGGAGTCACGATTTTGGAGTTTATGGAGGCCACTTCTACCCCTGAAATGCCCATGAACGTTTTCTGAAAACGAATTTCCTTCCCAAGGTTGAATCCCCATCTCCCAGTTCGTTTTTGGTTGCCCACATCTCTCAGCACTTGTGTTTTTGCTGTTGTGTGCATCCCTGTTTTGGTTTGAGCTTGTGGGAAAGAATTAGGAGTGTAAGTGGACCAGAATTGGCTTGATAAACCCAGTAAGGAGGTGACCTCTCAAGGAGATCAAAAGGGCTAGTTTCTCTTCTATGCACACCTTGAAGAACACTAGAATGGAAGGTATGTCCTGAAGGACTGTGTAATAGTGAAGGGAATACTTCCTTGTGCCAGGTGTGTAGGTATTGTGGGGACCAAGCTAGATAGATCTAATAGAGGTATCCATAGCTCTGTGGGTGAGCCACTAGCTTAGCAATTCATTCATTTCCATCTCCTTAGCAGCCTGATAAGCCCAACTGTAGATTGACTTGACTGATTTTGGTGCATATTGGGCTATGTGTGAGTCTGTTGTTCCCTTTTTCCTTGTAGAGATCATACCCAGCTCAGGGGTGGCAGTTGTGATGAGAGATTGATGATCACAACTGGCCTATGGTTGGGTGGAACGTTGCAGTTGCATAGCCAGTTGCTCGGGACTACTTTGTTATAAGATAAGTAGTCTCTTGTGTTAACTCTACAATGTATTTATTTGATGAATATCATGAATATCTTGAATGTATGATAAATGTGTAATTGAATTTACTTTTGTTGTGTTTCTTACATATATACATCTGCATATGTCTTTTTATATTATGTGAATGTTTATTAAGTATGGGGCTAGATGCCCAGTTTTTGGTATCACGTCCTCTCAATTGCATTGGTATGATGGGAGGGGACGTGACACTGAGCCTTCATAAAGTGATTGTTTTTCCTTGTCAAGTAGAGGTATATCATGAATATCGTGAAAGTTGTCATGATCTATTTGAGCTAATGTGTCTTGGATTAATCTATTTGTCCCATCATCTTCAACTATGTTATTATTAGCATATTCTTACATAGGATCATTAACTTGACCTTCAGTATTCACTCCATTTGTTCAGCTTATGCAACATTATATCTACTAGTACTTGGTGCATTCTCCGGTGTCAGACACCTAGGGGGCATTGTCTTTATAATTCAAAACAATCAAGCAAAATTAGTGTGTCAAATATGATCAATATAAAGAAATATAATAAATAAATATAACTTACCAAGGGATAGTATTCATTCCCCCCTTTGATGTGTCCATTTTCTCTACAATGTATTTTAGCTCTTTTTATCAAAATTCTTCTAAGATTGAAGCCCCTACATTTAGCACAAGGAAAATAACATTTGTTTTCACCCCTTACCCTGAAATATTCCCACAACCTATCAAGAATCTTTTCATTTTCTTAAGCATCAATGTTATCTAACATTCTTCCCTACCAAAATAGAGTGATGACTATCTTATAGAATGAAGTGGTCAATGTGAAAGATAAAATAAATATGCTTTATGTTCGAAAAATGGTCCTTATAACCTTTCCAAATTGTCACAATTATAGAAAAATTGTTGAAACGTCTATTAAATTTATTTTATTTATAAATATCACAACCATCGATATTCCAACGTTTGTTAACTTATTCAACGTTGACTTCTTCAACATTCAGCACTCAAAATTAACCATTGCAAAAGTTTAATGGTTATCCATTTGCATCAAGGGTCACACGGTAGGTCGTCGGAATACCAACTACTATGCCTTAAGATTCAAAGGTCCGGTGGTTCATGAAAAAATGTCAGTGGACCGACAATGTGGGAATACTGATAGTTTAATGATAACCATCAGTCAACCGATGAATGCAGGCTAAATTTAAAAAAACACAAAAAAAATAGATTTTTAACAAGAATTTTCAACGGTCTTTCCGTAGCATCAGATTTATAATATTTCCCTGCCAACGTAGGATAGCTTACTATAGGAATACCAAGTTTATGGTATTTAGAAACCTAATGCCATTCATTCCACATATGATATTTATGAATCCTCACGGCATCTAAAGCCAATTCAACATTGGTGATCTTCTCATAGGATATGGGTGGCAACTTTCCCAATATATTTCTCAGGTTTATCCACATTTCAAATTCTCCAGTTAAGTGCTTGACTAGCTCACCTCCTTCTAGTTGACCATACAAATATTCAAACACTATTTTCTCATTCCTCTTTTGATTCAAAAAAATTTTATATGTGCATTTCTGGTACACGTCGCCATTACCATCCCGCAAATGTGGTAATCACTTTTCCACAACATCTCTGAATAATCCTTTAAAAGATAAAACTTCTTATGTCAGGGTCAGTTGTATCCTATTTTGAGCTCTGTTTAGTGGAATTTGCATTCCTATAACTAGATTGGATATTTTTATTAAATGTTTTCTATTTTTTATCTGCAAGTCATCCAACTTCCTTTTACTTCTATTGTTTAGAAAACCAATTACCTATCTTGCAATTTTTGGTCTATCTTCAAGATCTTTCTCTATTCTCTTTGTCTTAGTGTTAGCAATAGTGGCTATCTCCAATTCATCATGTATTACATCAAAATGATCCCTATGTTTAATGATTTCCCCTACTATTTTTCCCCATAGCACTCTCTTGGCTTCTTTTCAAAGACCTTCTCCTTGCAACTTTGTCCCTAGTTTGTAGACTTCTTTCTTTAATTCATCAATATCATTTTCCAAATCATAAATGAACTCCTCCTTTTCATTCATCTCATCTTCAAGCACTTTTATCTTGTCGTCCTTATTCTCTAACTACTCTATTAAAGTATTCTCTTCAATGTCCTCAGTTGTGTGTTCTGTAAATGTTTGATTTAATTTCATTGTTAAAAATTGAAACTCCAATTCATCCACCTTCTTCGTGTATTCTTCCATTTGAGAGTTATAGTACTTCATGTTTTCATTTAGCTTGTCTTTTTTATAGATCTAGAGTCTGGACATGTTCTACATATGGGCTATTCATCCTCTTCTTCAAATGGGCAATTTCATTTTCCTTTTGTTGTAAGAGATATTGTGCATGGGAAGTTTCAGTTGGATTAAGCCCCAATGCCACAATCTTACACTCTAGGTACTTGATGGTGATTTAATTGGCATTAACAGATAATTTTTCAGCTCTCAATAATTTGTCCATGTTTTTTGATGTCATTCTCAATTTATTCTCACTTGTTGAGGAATACATCACATCCTTACACAACAAATCACTGGACTACCTATAGAAATCGACCTTGTCTATGGTGATGAACTGTGCAAAGTCTACTTTGTACTCATCTGATTTCCATCATAAAATGATTTTGGCATTGGGACCTTTGGTTCTATTATAGACATTATGAGGGTTCTTGCCTTATGATATGCCACTGCTAGCAATATTTTTTCTCCTATATCTATATTTCCTCTAAGCTCCTTTATTGTGTCCATAATTTGCCTTCTTATGTCCACATATTTAGTATGGAATGTGGGATGCATTTGTGTTGGGCCTACAGAAGGTGATTTTTGTTGCATCTATGGTTCATGAAGCACCATTGAACGATATTTCTTCATAGTGATAGGTGGAAGATTTTTACTTGCTGGAGGTTTCTCTAGTAACTCCTCTACCTCACTTGGTAGATCCTCAATTTGTACATACTCAAAAATGGTCTCCTTTGTCTCTTTCTCAGCCTTAGCTCTAGATTTCTTTCTCAATGGCTAAGTCTCAGTTTCATCTATGTCCATATATGTGTGTGCTTCTTCAGATGTACTATTAACCCCTATTTTTTATCCTGTAATATTCCGGTCTGTAATCTTTCTCTGGGTTTCCTAAACTTGCTCCCAAGTCAACATATTTGTTATCTTCTCCCAGTCAATACGAGGCATATAGCTATATGCAAAGCTTTTATTTTCTATCATTTTCTTGGAGATGACATGGTGAGGATCATAAGGCCATTTCTTCATTTTATCTAGATTTATATGTTTCAACATATACTCCATATGAGATAGTGCACCCCTTGTCTTAATCAAGAAAGGTATCAAATGTTTTAGTAGCTTGAATGTAATAGGATGCTTGTATTTAAAAAAATGTATATGATCAGCGAGAAATCTATACCTGACATATTCCATTGCAAATATTCTTGGGGTCAAAAATGTAGGTAGCTTATAGGGATCCTCTTCAAATCCATAAAACCTTAAAATAGTGTATCCTTCATAAAAAAACTATTCTCCAACTCTAGTATCCAGACTCAACTGTAGCAGCTCTTGATACATAGGAAAAACTCTATGTGGAGATTCATCTAATAGAAGGGAGTATGCTATTGTCATAAACATGTCTCCAAAAATCTAAAAAAAAATATTACATGTCTTCCTAAGGACCATATGTGTACATGTGTAAATAGGCAATTGGTTGCCTACTTGATCTCTTGCGTTCAACTCCATATCTTTAAAACTTTTAAAATTTTGATACAAGAACATGAAGAAAAATGTATGAAGGGTACCTAAAATGCTCGAGTTGACGTGGACTAAGCTCCGTCCCGGCAATGATGATTTGAATGGAGATTGAATAAGGTCTCGGTTGATATCTTTCAAAGCAAGGGAAAGGAATTATGCTAACTGATTATGAATTGGTTCATCTAGATACCTACAAAGGTCAAATCTGGGGGGAATATCCCTTGTTAGAGTTAGGAGAGCTAGGAACCATAAGATGGCTTCATCTACAGTTGTGTCAACACCATAACCTAGTATGATGCAAATTCAGTTTATGGCCTGCTTTTAATTTTCTGAGAAGTTAGCAGCTACATATGGAGGGGGGTTGGTTGGGATTGAAAATCCTTCTTTTAGGTGATGAGCTAAGAATTGATTTCTTTCAGCATGATTCATGTCTTTGTAGGATGCGTAGGGTTTCCTCGTCCAGAAATTGCAATGCCTGAAGGTCTAGGAACAAAGCATCTTTGCCAGGGTGTCACCAAATATTATGCATAGGGTTCTGGAATGATCTAGGGATAATATGACACAGTTTTCTAGTGAGTATCGAATGGAGAACCAATTGATAAATTATGGGAAATTTACTTTTTGGGGACAGACTACTCGTGTTAAATTTGTTTCCCAAAGGTGGCAAGGGTCGTGGTTCGCAACAAAATTGGGTTGGAATTCAAGGATGATCCGTTAGAGGTCAATGCAATCACAATGGTGTCAAATACATATGCGTCTTGATCGAATAGGTGTTCATCAGCTGAGCTCTTGGGCTTTGGGGGCTTGTTTTTGGATGAGGAAGCCATCGCTACAAAGTTCTTGTTTTATAGTAAAATTAAAAACAATCACAGGTAGAACAGAAATTACCCAATAGGTAAAATATTTGGTTGCAGATAACTTCTTGTATTGTACGATGGTGTTGATTTGGTTGCATGGTTTGCGCAGGTGGTCTTCCTTTTTCTTAGACCAAATAAACCTAATTTCAAAACCTTTATTGCTTCAACGGTCTAGGAATTTGAAATTCACTAGATGGCGCGAAGTTATTTGATGACTTTGATATGATGTCAATATGATGTCGCTTGACCCACCTGACACGTGTCCTTTCTTGAATGGTACACATGGGTGCCAACTCACCTTTCCATTTCACCCATGGAAGTTTCCCTCATGCACTTGTATGACCATAGGTGGAAACCACCTTTTAGTAAATGCAGGTGGTAATGACTGGGGATCAAAGTATTTATGTTTTCTTCTCGTGGGGAATCATTACCAATTGGAGATATCCATGTGTCCTATCAGTTTGAAGGCAACGGCCCGTCGAGACAGCCTTATCTTTCTTGCACTTTCGTGATGCATTATTATCTCATGTCATACATATATCGGGCACCAATGTGATCTGTTCACTTTCACTTTAGCACCCTTTTATGCTCGGGCACTTGGTCTTTGCCCTTGATCTCTTTACCTTTTTTCTTTAGTGCCAAGTCGTTATTTTCTAGCCCTCATTTTTTTACTCTTGGTCCCCGCGCTAGTTTTCCTTGATCCTTTTTGGGTGCTTTTGTGGCACATTTTACCTTTGTTTAAGCTCTTAGGGGCTTAGGAAAATGTATGCTTGGACCTTTTGTGAATTTCTCTCCTCCATTTATTTAAAAATTACCATTATGAGTAACCTTCGAGCTTGGAACCATTTGAGTGCTAGCACTATCCATATCTGTCGTAGAGATGTTCCTTCCAGTGGTCAAACTGTTTCAGAAGGTGCCCACTCTGATCCTAATCGTTGGAATATTGAGCTATACAGAGTGGTGGGACGAATTAGTATAGGGAAGTTTTCATCATTCAAATATTATTTACCATCACATTAACTTTTCAAAAAAATCAATCATCACACAAAAAACACAAATATTTAACGTGGAAACCCAATGAGAGAAAAAACCATGGAAAAATGTTCTTTTAATAAATAAATATTACAATTATTCTCCAGCACCAACTAGAAGGAGGCACCAACCCCCTAGTTTCTTAAGCACCAACTGAAAGGAAGCTCTAAATCCCTGGATTCTCCATCACCAACTGGAAGGAGGCACCAACCCCCTAAATTCTTCAGCACCGACTAAAAGGAAGCATCGACTGAAAGGAAGCACCAACTAAAAGGAATCTTCAACTACTTACCTTGCACAATCCTACCACCCTAAAGTGAATAAGTATATCAATGCTTGAACAATCACAACTAATCTGGAGTCCTCCTCTTCTTACACACTGTAAATTTGCAAATAACATGCAGTACTCATTCCTTATTCAAACATCTCAGTCTATATTGTGATAATCCTAACACAGTTACACATCTGCAACTGGCACACAGTCCACAAATGATCTTTCTTTACTCAACACACAAATATGATTTTTTGTAGAAGTGGGCTAAACTCTAGACCGTTTGCACCTTTACCGGCAATTTTCACCGAAATCCGACGAAGGGGAAATTGCTAAAACTGCGATTTGGGTTGCTTGAATTGCAATTTTGGTTGCAGGAATAGATTCAATGACCTCGATTTGTAGAATTTGCAATTGCATTTATGAAGAAGGAGAGCTAATTGATGACTAGTTTCTTGCCTTAGCCAATTTCAAGGGTGATTCACATCCAAGTTGCAGCTCACTCCTTCAACCATTTCCAATTTTGATGGCATATTCTTGATCCTTGAGGGAGGGCGTTTTTGGTGAGCTATTGTATTCTTAATGCCACATTTCTTTTGTAATATGAAGCAAATACTTTGTTGTTCATCTCCAGAAAGTTTCAGGTTGAAATTCCAAGTAGAAATGTATAAATCTCATTTTTAATGAAAGAACAGTGTCATTTCCCCACTACCTTGTTGTGAACCAATGTAATGTTGATGGATTCGAATGGATAAGTAAACTACTGATGGTTTATTGATGAATGGAATGTCATTGATGTATTATACAAGTTTCGTGTTCAATGCTCAAGCATTTGAAGTCATTTTACTCAGTTTATTTACATTTGGAGAAGATTTGGTGTCATTTCCCCAAGGGTCGAACTAGTGATCTTTGTTGTTGTTTGGAAGAGGTTTGGAACCAACATAATAACTAGTGAATGGTGTATTTGGGACCTTGATAACATCCTTGAGACATCCCCTACCTCTTTTCAGAAATTTGAGTGGGTTTGGAGGCATTTGGGAAGCCATTTTAAGTACTTACCCCAAGGGGATTTGAACCCCAAATTACTAGTAAAATTGCATACTTGGTCCAAAATCTTAAGAGAATTTGCATCATATTCTGGCCAATTTGAGACCTAGAGACCAATACTAATCTAAGGGAAATTACTAGTAAAGTTCCCTACATTGGCCAAAATTGAAAGAGGATTTGCAGAAGTATTTTAAAGGTCCAAAAGCATCCCTGAAACACATATTTATGTTCTAACATCATCCATATACCTTCTTAGAAGATTTGGGAACAATTGGAGCAATTTGGGAACCTAGAGCTCAAAACTAGTCAAAGGTCGAACTAGGGAAACAAGTAAAAAATTACCATTTTAATAAAATTCTTAACAAGGGACATTACAAGCAGCCCCGAGCATTCCATCCACACCTCTTTAATGTAAATGCATCGAAGAAAAAGGTGACAAACTGATTCATCTTTTGATTTACACAACACACACCATCCAGGACCATGTTTATTCCTTTTTTGTAGATTGTCCCAAGTTGGTACTTTGTTTTCCAAAACATTCCACATAAACAAACGCGTCTTGGGAGGGCTGGAGTTTCCACGGGGTTTTTCCACCACCAAACCGGAATTCTCTGCACTACATCTTCACTTATCCTCAAATATCCACCTTTTGGAGTGTAAACTCCCAAAGGGTCTACATCCCAAATAAGTTCATCATCTCTTTCACATAGACCAATATGAGATCTGTTGAGATCCCCTATATATCTAGTTAGTTCTAATTCATCAGCAGCATTCAGTCCCAAAGTGTTTATCGATCTCCATGCTTGAGTCCACGGAATTCTCATTAAAGGTTCAACGATCTGATTTAAGAAAATAATACCCCTCCGCCTTAGGGCATCCACCGTTTGTGCAGGTAAAATGTGTTGATGTTTGCAGACTACCCAAGGGTCTTCACCAATTCCGACCTTCCTACCATTTCCAATATTCCAAACCAAATCTTTTTCAATAATTTGGAAGGATGAAACAACTTTCCAGATCACAGAACCACCAAAGTGTGACTTCCCGGGACTCCTGATCCAGTCTTCAATCGAGTCCAGAGCAATATATTTTTGAGTTATTACCCGAGTCCAAAGACCATCCGATTTAATCAATCTCCATCCACCTTTCGCTGCCAACACTTTAGAGAAAAGAAAGATATTCTTTTGTCCCCATCCTCCCAGAGCTTTGGGAATGGCAATCTTTTCCCATCACACCCATTGCGACACAAAAGCGTCCTCTTTACCACTCCAAATAAAGCAAAAACACAATCTTCTCCAAGATGCCTTTAGGGATCCAAGATAAGGACATCATCCAATACATAGGAATTGCTTCCAACACCAACTTTACCAGTACCAATCTCCCAGCCCAGGAAAGCCATTTGTGACTCCAGACCTTCAGTCTCTTTTCCAACTTCCCAATCAACCACTTCAAATCCTGTACTTTATAATCATTTGGTTTCAGATTGAAACCTAGTTTTAGGGAATGTGGTTATAGGGAAAAAAAACTTGTTTAATGCTAACACCACCACATCACTAAGAAGATTGGTAGAGAGGGTTCATTCCAAGAATCTCCTGCAACTTGTTTGCATCCCTTTCTGAACCAGAGTAGAAAATGAGAACATCATCTACAAAAAGTAAATGACTAATTTGGAGTTCTGGAGAAATCTGAGAACCCCTTAGAGAACCTTGTCGTTTGGCTTCCTTGATTGCGCGACTCAAGCCTTCTGCTACAAGAAGAAACAACAGGGGCGACAAAGGGCATTCTTGCCTTAGGCCTCTTTCTGAATGGAAGAAAGGAGAAGTTGCCCCATTAATTAACACAGAGAAGGAGATAGTAGTGATGCAGCTCATTATCCACCTGATGAAACCAATATCAAAAACCTAGATGAGTAAGCAAAAGACGTAAGAATAACCAACTTACTTTACATAGGCCTTTGATAAATCAATTTTAAGAATTGCCCCTTTCAACTTCTTGGTTTTTAAACTGTGCAGGTGTTCCTGGGCTACCTCGATAGCTTCATGAATTTGCCTTCCCTCCAAGAAGCCAAATTGTTCCTTTGAAATGTGTCGATAGAATTACCTTGATTCGCCTCGCAATGATTTTAGTAACTACCTTGTAGATACAATTATACAGTGAAATTGGTCTAAAATCATTCAGAGAAGTGGGGGGGTTACACTTAAGGATCAAGGCAATAAAAATTGTATTGAAACTAGCAAAGATTTTGCTAGATTGCCTAGTATTTTCGACCACTCTCAACAAATCAGTTCCAAGGAAATCATAGAGGGTTTGGAAAAATTCAATCATCCACCCATCATGACCCAAGCTTTTATCTTTCTAGAAGCTAAATAAGACTTCTTTTAATTCTTCTTCAGTGATTTCTTCCACCAATGTTATGTTGTCTTCCTCTTCCACAAAGCGAGGGAAGAGTTGTGCCACTCTGATGACTTTCTAAATGGAAACCTGATTCCTAGCCTTGAAAAGATTCTGAAAATGCCTCACCCCAACTCTAGCCATACCTTCAAAAGAGGTATGTGCTTCCCCTTGATAATTGTCTGATCCAGATTTGTAGGAACGAAACAAAAGATCGCATATACAGAATCATATACAGAGATATATATTCACATACACAGATATATGGCAAGAAACACAACAATACAGTAAACACATATTCTATTAAATATCGGAAATAGAATAGACTGTAAATACAACAGCTAGAATGGTAGTAGCTATCTCTGAGAAGAGATGTGGCCGTTGTGCTCATTTGTGCCAAGATGAATACAAAGAGAGGCCAAGAGAGCCTATTTATCATAAGCATGAGAAAAAGAATCACAAATATCCAAAAGCCTAACCCTAGAAGATGAACCGTCATAAAGTTTTTACGGCCCCAAGGTGGTTAGTTGAACAGTCAACTTCCCAAGGTCATAACTTTTGCATACGATCTCCATTTGGGGCGCTCGATATCCCGTTGGAAAGATCTATCTCATGACTACGCTGAAGACCATAAAATATATGTGATCCGTCAGACCAAGATTTCCCAAAAAACATCGTTTAGGGCCTCAAAACGGCCCCAAAAGTTTGGGTCTCAAAAACTGTAGAAAAATTACTAGAAAATTGGCAAAATGGAAAACTGTTTTGAGCCACTGGAATAGGTGGGTGGCCACCGATATCCAACTAGATCAATCCTCCGCCCTTAGGAAGCAATGGTCTCCATTGCGTCAAATCCCTCATCATATGTCGAACTATGTGTTGAGCTAAACTCCATGTGCGGCGTCTGATGAAGCGAAAAAAGTTGTCTTTCTTCGAAATCTTCTGAGTTATAATTGTTGTTGTTTGATGCACTAGAGTTGTTCAACAGTTTTGGTTGTTGTGGTATCCTTGGTCCACACTGGTGTGGATGGTTTCTTTTTGGAGAAGCACCTTGAATGCGTGGCCTTGCACTACAGAGGTACTCAAATAGGCGATGCTGCACTGAATTTCTGTTTTTCTTATTTTTGCTGAGTAGAGGGACAATGGGCAGAGGTTGTGGATGTCTCTACGATCTAATGTTCTCCTTTAGTGGAAATTGCGAATAGGGAAAATTTCTCAATATGGGAGATAATCTTCCTGCCCTGCTTGGTCGGGGCAGGTGAAACTGTATTTGGTATCCGATAGAGTTGTCCTCCCACAGTGAAAATGACACTACAAGGTCATGATTCATATACAACATGACGCTTCCACATATAGGGTTGTCCTAAAAGAACATCGCATACTTCAAGTGGGACCACATCACACAAAACCTCATCTTTGAAGGGCTTGATGCCGTATGGTAGGCGACATTGATGACTAATGTGGATCCCTCGTCCTTGGCTCAGCCAACCAATGTTGTATGGTTGCAGGTGTGGTGTTATTGGTAGCTCCAATTTCTTGATGACTTCTGTTGAGATTAGGATCTTTTGGCTGCCACTATCCACAACAAAGTGTAGGGGAATTCCCTTCACCCACATCTGTGAGTGGCAAAGGCGCTCCTCTACCTTCGACTCTTCAGGTTCCTCTGGTTGAATCTATGTGGTGGCAACAACGACACTGGGTTCTGCATCAATGATCTAGTTCTCTTTTTGCACGGTTGTGAAATTAACTTCTAAGTCAGAATCGGAACTGGGATTTGATTCTAAAGCTTTGATCTCAACCTCCAATGACTATTTTGAGCGACATTTATCAGTGTTGTGCCAGGGGCTTTTGTGGAACTCGCACCATTTCCCGATGTCCTTTGTCTTCTCGTTACCCTTCTTTGCTTGTGGTTGGGATTGGTTGTCCTTTCCTTGCCCCGTGTTCTGCGAGCCAAAGTTTTCCTTACCTTGCTTCTACGCAGGTCCGAAGTCACGCTTGTTCTTTTGCTGAAATTTCTACTCAATTTTGAAAGCATATCGATAGGCAGATCCAAGAGACTAGATTTCCAGGAAATCCATCTCTATTCGTATGTACCAGTGTAGGCCACTGCAATATTTCAGTACTAAGTGCCGCTCGGAGTCCTTGATACCTAGCTTTGTGCGCAAGGTATGAAATTTGTTGGTGTACTCCGACACTGTTTTGTCCCTCTCTTGACACAGAATGGTCCATTTTGTGTACTGGTCATCATAGTTTCCCACAAGGTAATATTGTTACCTAACGGCATCTATGAAAGAGGCCCAAGTTAAAAAACACTCATCCTTGAACCACACTTTGTTGAATTCAAGAGGGCTAGGAGGCTTGCTCAATCCATCTTTTAATTCCAGGAAGATAGGAAAGTGATCTAAAATTTCCTCGCTACCAATCCATTGTTTGAGGTGGAAAAAACTATCCACCAAATGTTCAGCGACCACGAACCTGTCTAGTCTTATTGCAACACAGCTTTCTCCAGATCTATTGTTTTTCCAAGTTAGCTTAATACAAACAGGTTCCAAATCAATCAGGTTCCTTTCTACAAGATTCTATGTGAAAAAATGAGTAAGATTGTCTACCTGCGCATGTGGCCCCCAAACTTCAGCTTGACCCAAGGAATAATCAAGTCACCACCCAAAATCACCGAATCTTCTATTAGCAAGGATTTATTGAACGAGGATTCCCAAAAAGGGATCTAATTTTGATAAGGCTAGTAGACATTAAAGATGGTTAAATCCACACCTATGCCTAGAGTCGAAAAAGACCTACCCAGGACAAAGTCCATCCCCCACAAATTAGAAGCCTTCACCTTTTTTCATTCCACCCCAAAGCCAGGCCTCCAGACCTAGCTTTAGCATCTGAAGCCTCAAAAAGCCACCCCGAAACCCAACTTCCCAACCTAGCTTTAACCTCTACCCCTCCTCCCATCATTTCTTGAAGCAAAATTACATCAAGGCACTCAAGATTAACCACCCTCTTCAATGTTGATCTTTTTGAGGCACCAGCAAGACCCCTCCAATTGTAAGACATCACTTTCATTTGCAACCCTTCTTCTAGGCTCGCACTGCTCTAAGCGCCCTTTCAATGGTTGTTGTTTTCCTTCCAAAAGGTCTTTGCTTACTCTGGTATGAGCCATAGACCTCTTCCTTTGTCCTCTTCCTTTGGCGAGTTGCTTCCTACCTTTCCCCAGACCTCTAGAGGCTATTTTAGCGATAGAACGGAGAAAATAACCAAAATCTAAAGAATCAGGAGGGGATGAAGGGGAAACGAACTCAGAAAAGGAAGGATCAAGATCCAAGGGGCAAGGCTCGTTCAGCATTTCAATGGAGGGGCCAAGGAAAGAAGGTTGAGTCGAAGATGGGCGAGAGGAAATGGAAAGAATCTAGAGGCCTTCAACCCAGTCATGACCCGAAAAAGAAACATTTTTCATAAATAAATTTATGTAATGAGTGAAAGGGGGAAAAGTACCCGTGAAGGAAGGCACTTGAAGATTCTGGGGAGCATTCTGACCACCAACATCCTCCTCTGGAAGAGAAGTAAAAACTTCATCCTAACTAGGCTCATTTTCCTTGCTAGGTTCCTAAGTAGACTCCATCTGAGGAGGTTATTCCTAAACTGGTTACTTATCGCAATCAAAGCCCCCCTCTTTATGTGAGTAGAAGCCATTTAAAGTCCTGAGCAGAAGCTTGCATTCTGACCACCAACATCCTCCCCTGGAAGAGAAGTAAAAACTTCATCCTAACTAGGCTCATTTTCCTTGCTATGTTCCTAAGTAGACTCCATCTGAGGAGGATATTCCTAAACTGGTTACTTATCGCAATCAAAGCCCCCCTCTTTATGTGAGTAGAAGCCATTTAAAGTCCTGAGCAGAAGCTTGCATTCTACCACAGGGTGTTCATACTCATGGCACCTACGACATCGAAAGGGAACATTCTCATTGTCCAACTTCTAAGTATAAGCAACGTGACCCCCGCACAAATCCATCTCTTCAACAAGACCATCCCTGACATTGATACTAACCAACACACGAGCAACCTTCCTTTGTTTAGTTTCCAAAAAGGATAAATCCGCTTCCAAGAAAGAACTCAAAATGTTGCCAATGTTTTTGGTGTTCCTTTCTTGCTTAAACCCTAAGACCTTTCCCTGCTTGCATCAATGAGAGGATTCCAAGGTTTAAGCAAGAAAGGAGAATGAACCGAGTTCCAATTTTGGGTCAGGACCCACAGTGCATGTTCAACCTGAAGGAAATTAAAGGCAAACCAATTCCTTAAAAGGGCCATGGCCACCACCTTTGGAACATAACCCAACTGTTCCTGCCAATCGCCTTTGCTCGACTTACCACCGTCCGCAAAGCAAAAGATCACCCATAAGCCCGCCCAACTAAAGTTTGCTTGGCCATCTACAAAATCTGGTGAAAACCAATGTCTTATCCTAAAGTGTAATTGATGCCCTTCCCTTTGGATTCCAGCGATCTCCTTTTGTTCCTCTTCCGAGAGTTAAACTCCACACCGTCCTCCACAGAGCCCTTCCTATAATCCAAGCTTAAATCCCTTCCTTGAGACGCTTGTAGCACCCCCATCGTCCTGCCTAAGCCAAGGAAAAAGCCCAAACTAAGGCCATCCAGAAAGTCTAAGAAACACTCAGTCCAAAATGGACACCAAGAGCAGTGAAAAATGGATGATGGAGGCCCATAACACCCTGGGTTGGCCCTCCTAGCACATCGAAAGGAGAAAATCAACAACAAAACCAAATGAAAAAGGCATCCTCAGTTCCAGCTCTAGCGAGGAAGGTAGGTTCAAAAAATCAATAGGTGAGAAACCCAGGACCTGAGGAGAGGTCTAAGAAACCTCGAGCAATACACCAACAAATCATTCTGGTGACCAAGAACCCACCTCAACCTTGAGGTCGCCGATTGGCGAAACCCATATATCTTCTACCTCCAAATGGTCACTACTGTAGTCCACAAGCTCCTCGAACTCCATAGTAATGCAATAAAAACCCCAGGTGAAAGAGCAAGGTAAAAAAACGATCATGGAGACCTGACAACACCGTGGAAAGAGACATTAACATCCAAACCCTAGTTGCAGCCACGCCATCTCGTTTGCTTATGCTACTCTTCAAGAACCTCTAAATCTTCATTAAGGAATCTTCAATCTTTTATAAATACAATCTTTACTATTTTTGTTAAAAAAACACAATTCAATCTATATTAATTATTGAATTTACTAGTTGTGGTTTGAATTAACTACCTAGTGGAAAAACATCATACCTTAGAACCAAAATGTTCATGGGTGGTGGTCTTTGTCTGCATGCCCTTCTTGTAAATGTCTCAATCATAATGTTAGATCTCTTCACCTATCTCTCTAACTAATATGGTAACTCCATTGTTGATTTCACATAGTCAAGCATAGTCAAAATGTAAAGTTAAGCAAAGCCTATTTCACACAAACAAAATGATGGATACAAAAAGAGAAATCGTGTAATTATATCATCATTGCACTAATGCTTATATTTGAATGCCACTACTATATGGAAGATGTATGATGGATATTAAACAATATTAATCCACTTCAGACGATCACAATGTCAATAATTGTTCACCAAACATGTCGTACCTATTTGATTGTATGCTTGATTATTGTGCACTTTTACTCGACATTGCTGGAATTATTAGCATGCATATGTAAAAATTTGAGTGTAACAAAGTGCGCTTGCCGGTTCAACGATGGAGCTTTTAAAATTGCTCGCCTACGACCCCAGATGCAAGCACTAAGTTCACTTGAAACTGGTTTCATAAAACCGCCTCATTCACCATTCTAGTTTCATATAAAATTGATATAAAATTGCTCCTTTTGAGGGGCCTTAAATAATATGTCCCAAATATCGCATTGGATTATAATTGCATTGCGCTATGATGACCCGCAATACACTAACAGAACGTAGCAGCTTAATACCGTTGGAGCTTGCGGGAGGCTGCTTAATACCAGTCACCCTGAAAACCGGGAGGCTTGGCCACGATTGCCATTTTATTTAATGTCTCGGCTTTCTAACTCCAAAATTGTTTTATCTGCCTCAAAAGTCATTTAACAAAAGTGGAAATATATTTAAATATGATTTGCATCAAAATTGTTGTTTAAATGTGTAAATGTGTTGAGTAATTAACACTTAGAAAATTAAAAAGTATCGGTATATTTAAATATTATTCGCATCAATATTCTTGTTTAAATGTGTACATGTTTTGAGTCATTAACACTTGGAACCAGTTATTAATCTACTAAACACTTAGAAAATTAAAAAGTATCGGTATATTTAAATATTATTCGCATCAATATTCTTGTTTAAATGTGTACATGTTTTGAGTCATTAACACTTGGAACCAGGTATTAATCTACTACCATAAAAAGGGGCAACAAACTATTGAGCAAATTTTTAATATTGGAAAAGATTTTGAAGAAGTTGTCATATACCTGAAAGTTGTAATAACATATAGAAACCAAAACTACTTCCCATAATTAATCCTTGTAATGCTAAAGCATTTCCAATAATTCACAATACCTAATGTCTTAGGCCAACCTTTTTCTTTAATAAGAAACCACAGAATGTAATGGCATTTGTTTCTAAAATCTCTATGAAGAAAACACATACTAGATAAATAATTAAATGACATTTTTATACATGACATAACAATGTTGTCACGTGACGTACATATACTAAATAAATAATTAAATGACGATCATTTTTATATGACATAACAATGCTCTCACGTGATGTCATGTAATTACTACTTTTTATATCCATAAATGTTAAACTCATACAAATATCACTAACCATAAAAATTGTAAATTGATATTTATTTCCATGTACATGTATCTTAATAACTGTATTAATTCATAGCTGCTTGGATCTTTTAAAGGTACCTATATATCAATGATATATTAATTTATGGCCAATTCGTTGTCCGCCCAAAATGATATTGTTTCTGTGGCTGGTCCTGAACCATGCTATTCCTGTTTGGGAAATTATGAAAAAAAGATTTTATATAAGACTCAGTCGATGTCCTTTGTGCCAAGAGCAGGAAGAAACAATTGAACATCTTTTTATTTTAAAGGTGTCAATTTTCTATGGATCAGGTTTAATGTCTCAAAGGCCCTAAAGCATTTGAAAGGAAATGCACTCTTCTCTGATTTTCTCGCCTTACCTGTTATCTCTATGGTTCATCTGGGCGGCTCGGAATCGAGCTATTTCGCAAGCACTACTAATTATGTACTGCTGGCTTAGTTTTGCTATTGGCATAATCCAAAGAGGTTAAAGAAAGACTTTCAACTTCAAAGTAAATCAGAACATAACCTCGATTGGAGGTATTTTGTTTAATTGCTATTAAACAAAATGTACTTTACACTTATATCATACACAAACTAATAAGCACACAATTACTTATCCATTTAAACTATCACAAACTACACGAAGCGAAATATGGAAAATTTTACAAAATATTTGATGTCGTCCAACTGCTGCTCCTGTATAATGAGGGTGCTTTCATATTAGGTTCCAAAATATGAGCTGTGTAGATGGGAATTTTACAAATCTCTGAATTTCAATGGATAAAGTTCTATGAATCTCTGGGAAAAGCACTAATAATCGTGCAGAGAAGTTGGCTTAAAAATTAGTTTTACTATTGGTATATTTCAAGGGAGTTCAAAAGCTGGGGGTACAGAAGATATAGGTATTTGGGATTTCAAAGTCCATTGTTGAAGCCTATATATTACAGGTTTATTCCAAGAAATTAACTTCCAGCATATTTGCTGACAGGACTTCAAATAATGGTCTTCAGGTGATGATGGTTGATAGCCATACATTTGAGCTGTATGGAGGGGAAAGAATTAATATTAATAAGATAGACTGGCCATCCTCAGTGGTGACGGTAAAAATAGCAGCTTATAATTTCTGATGCAGAGTTGCACAAATTCAATGAAGGAGAAGGAACTGAAATGATTGATTTAACCTTTCAGCCAAACCTTGGTAGAATGTTTTCTTCTATCAATTTTATAATTAATGTATTAGTAGCTGATCTAGTTGGGATGGATCCCGCCCACTTGGTGAAGTAATCAGTTGCTATTGTTTACAATAGCATAAGCATTGATTCCTAGGAGTTTACCATTGAGAAAATAGTCATATCTTCCAATCTAATTAGAATAATATAATCTTACTAATTCCTTGAAAAAAAAGATTAAAAATAGCAAGAATAGAACTGATAGAATCCCTGCATTGAGAATACGAAATAGTCATAGTATGAATTCGGTGTTCCATTTCCTAGATAGCGTCAATAGAAACTGGCAAATGACAACATAACCATGAGCATGACCCCAGGACCACAACCTGGTTGAAATTAATCTACTCCAAGGAATTCTGGGGAGTAGATTAAAAGAATTATCAGTTTGAGATTTTAGTTATACTATCAGTTTTCAGCGATTTTCTGGTGGTTTAACCAGAGATCCTTCAAAGTTTTCAATATAGAACTTGTATAAAAAAAGTTTCATACATTGCTTTTTTAATAATTTAAGCAAGGTTTAAAGGGTGTTATAGACCATAAGAGTTACAATCTGATAAAGTAAATGTATTTTGAACCTATTTACTTAACAGTTACAACACTTCAAAATTACCAAAAATTTAACTCTCCATGCCATGAAAATGGTGGTTGTACTCCCTCGTAGAAAATGCAATTCAAGCGTTTTACGATAAAGATGCAATTTAAAATAAAATACAGGATTATGCTTAGTATTTACTTATAGTTGTTGGCAGTCAATAGGTTCTCCTTGTGAACAGATGTGGCTAGTCTTGAATAATATCATTAATATTGTCAAAGAATTCGAATGAAAAGAGAAAAGTTGTACTCAAACTAGATCAAATAAGCATCTCAAGACTTGTGAATATATTCATTGAAATTATTGATATTAAACAAATCTCAAACTTTAACAAGATTCAGAAACATGAAAACTTTTAAGTAATTGATGTAATCAAAAATTTTATGAATTAATGCTTGGCATCCAAGTCCTGCTCCCTGCATTCAAAAAAATGCTAGTTGTACTCCCGTATAGAAAATGCAAGTCAAGATTTGAGAATATATTCATTGAAATTAATATTATTAAACAACCTCAACTTAAAACATGAATCAGATCAGCATTTTAATTATCGCAAACCCCATCCAAAGCCCTCTTCTGATTAAAAGACAATTAAACTGATCCACAAAAAGATTGAAACAAGTTTCAACATTATGAAAATGAAAAATTCATATAACATTCTCCAGTGCAATAAAACAATAAAATAACCATTATCCTCACAAACACCATCTAAAGACCTCTTCTTATAAAAAAAAACAATTAAGCTGATCCACAAAAATATTGAAACAAGTTTCAACGGCATGAAAATGAAAAATTCACATAACAACCATTCTCCATTGCAATAAAAAAATAAAATAAGCATTATCCTCTTCTTGAGTTCAGTTCCCAACAATTACATATTGAACTGCAACTGGACACTTGAATGAGCCTCTACCTAAACATATATTGTTAGTGTTGACAAAACCTCCAATTCGACTTAATCATATTGTTCTTGTTGACAAAGCCAAATATACCAACGCTATAAAATAATTGCATTCTGAAAATGATCTAAATTAACCTGGCTCATAAAAGCATCAGAAGATTTTTGTGAATATATATATCCGATGAAATTATTGGCATGAAAGATAATTTTAAACTAAAATGGCCTTGGTCTGATAAACATCCTAATTATCAGTTTCAGAGACTACATCTAAGGCCAGGTCTGCTGAGCACAGAGACTACATCTAAAGCCAGGTCTGATAAGCACAGAGACTACATCTAAAGCCAGGTCTGATAAGCACACAATTAAACTGGACCACAAAAGATACGATTTGCATATTAAAACAAGTTCCAACTGCCTTAAAATGAAAAAGTTCACCTTACAGCCAAAGCCAGGTCTGATAAGCACAACAATTAAACGACTCAGAGACTACATCTAAAGCCAGGTCTGATAAGCACACAATTAAACTGGCCCACAAAAGATGCGTCTTGCATCTTAAAACAAGTTCCAACTGCCTTAAAATGAAAAGATTCACCTTACAGCCATTACTCATAACGAACAGACTTATAATAAACCAGCATATAAACATCTTAATTATCAGTTTCATATCAATATAAACGGCTCACAGGCTACATCTAAAGCCAAGTGTGATAAGCACGCAATTAAACTGGACCACAAAAGATACGACTCACATATTAAAATAAATTGCATTCTCAAAACGATCTAAATTAACCTGGCTCAGAAAAGCATCAGGAGATTTTTGTGATTATATTCAATGAAATTATTGGCATGAAAGATTATTTTAACCTAAAATAGCCTGGGTCAGATAACATCTTAATTATCGGTTTCATTATCATATAAACAACTCAGAGATTGCATTCTCAAAATGATCTAAATGAACCTAGCTCAGAAAGACATCAGAAGATTTTTGTGAATATATTCAATGAAATTATTGGCATGAAAGATAATTTTAAACTAAAATAGCCTTGGTCAGATAACATATTAATTATCGGTTTCATTATCAATATAAACAACTCACAGACAAAATTAAAAGCCAGGTCTGATAAGCAGACAATTAAACTCGACCACAAAAGATGCAACTTGCATATGTTCTGACTCCACCTAAATTGGATCCGTCTCTGTGCTTAGTGCTTAGTTCAGAGACTTAATAGAACTAGGTTTAAGATGAATCTATACTGCATTTAATTTTTTTATTGAGTCAAATTAAAATTTATTTAGTACTTTTATTTTTCATAATTTATGACTATTTATGAGTCAGACATAAAAAAGTAACATTGCATGACATGACTAACATGACATCTCCTGCATACCGGTCTGTAAACACATAACTACTCTTGATGCAACAAGATATGTCTAATCTGTCTAACCAGAAATAAATCAAATTAGCTTATCATTATAAATATAGACAGCAAATAGAAATATTTATCATATGTGCCGTACTGATTGAAACGCATGAAATCGAGTGAGCATATCATAATATGCCTACAAAGCAAACATAGATATACATAAAATATATGCATCATGTCTAGATAACACGAGATAATATACAATAAGAATACATTACAGGTTACTAAAGATGTTTATTTCCAAAGTCACTGCAAAACAGAGCATAAATTAAGACTAATACTAAGGTAAACAAAAACATAAAATATGGCATGTGTCATCTGACAAAATGTGCACGTCTTGTATAAAATGTCATGTCAACTCTACAAATACAACACACAAAGTTGAGTAGTCGGATAAACATAACAGAATTGGATAGGCGTTATAAGGCGGCAAAATAACTGTCACAAGTTAGACTTGAGCAGACTTTCCAGGGAATTAAAAACACAAATCCAATATCAACAATGCAATAAGTAAAAATACACTTAAATCCAATAAATAAATAAGAAAGAAGAAAAAGACTTAAATCCAAAACAGAGTGATAGATAACAGTAATATGATGAGGCCTAGTTACCTATAATCAACTGGATTGCTTATTGATGTTAAACAAAACAAAGAGCCAAGACATCTAAATCATATACCATACATGTTAGCGGTCAGTACAAACAAAGTCCTGCAGAGCCTTGAACAGCAAAAAGATAAAAGTACACATCCTTCCTGTCAAATGCAAAACCAAAATCACAATGTGTAACATCAGCAATCAGTAATAAGCTTTCGTGTCAGAGATATGGTACGAAATCTTTCCATTTACTTATTATGTGTGAGGGGCACTACCTCCGCAACCAAGCTTATAATGTTCTAAAATAACCAGGGTACGACAGCATTTATGCTGTAGATATCTAGTATCAATGTCTAGATATCTTCGTAAAATATTTTCTAGCGTTGCGTTACTGACAACATCGTAAAATAACCACGTATGCTACACAAAAAAAAGTTGATACCGCAAAAAGGTAGATCCTTGTGGAGGGGCACTACCTCCGCAACCACATCATTAAGCTTTTTAGGCTTTTTATGTTGTAAAATAACTACCGTACCACAGCATTTATGCTGTAAAAATGACCCAGTATGCAAAGAAAATTGCTTCTTTTAGATATCTCGTATCAATGTCTAGATATCTTCGTAAATATTTTCTAGCATTACTGACAACAGCGTAAATTAACCTCGTATGCTACCCAAAGAAAGCTGATACCCAAGGAAGGTTGTTTCATGTGGATATCTTGGTAATCAATGTCTATATATATCTTTGTAGCATTACTGAAAACTGCGACATTTTTCTTGAAACCAAACCAGCAGGTTCACTTTGCTATTCTAAGTATCTTTCTAGCATTTACTGACAACACTGCCACGTATTTTTCTTGACACCATACCAGGCTTTTGCCAGCAGCTTCACTTGGCTATTCTCATTTCTTAGTTGCCGCAACTATCCCTCAACCATCGGAAAATTGTAGAAATAGTAGCCAGTACTTTGCAGCCAATTATCATTGCTATTCACACCTAACAACCATCATGAAGGTAGCAAATTGTGATTTGTGAACATGAATGCAACAGATAAGGTTTCCACAACTTAAACAAAATTAAGAATAACCAGTGTGACAGAACTTATTAACCCTTCTCACGTGGCGCAACAACTTTAATAATTTAAGGCATCGGATCAGGAGAATAAACTCATCTCGATGTATTCCATCAAAATGGGATTCGCCCACCAACACTTCCATGTTACTCCATTAAGAGAAGATGGACTCCATAGTGCCTACTAAAGAATTTCCATAAAGAAAAGCCACTCAAACACAAATTACATAACATGTCCTAGATCCACGATGCATGAGTTGCATGATGAATATTCCATGTTACTCCATTCAGATAAGATGGACTCCATGTTGCCTACTAAAGAATTTCCATAGAGAAAGGTCATCCAACACAAATTATATAACATGTCCTAGATCCATGAATGCATTAGTTGCATTATGCACATTTTTCATCAACCAAGTTCGAAACCAATACCAGTCACACTAAAAACGTTAAAGAGAGTCCATACTATATAGAACTCCATTTGACTTATCAACTCAATATATATAATGTCTTGTCTTTGCTCCTGAATAGACAGCTAAGTTCCGTTATCTCTCTTGTGTAGCTAAGATCCCTCAAATCGTGTCTTCTCAATACAGTATTACCATTAAATAAGACAATTAAATTCAGTGGATTCTTGACTTCCCCTTTCTGAATGGCTTAAATTAACTCATGAGTCCTGTTATCTGAAGAAAGTGTTAATGATCATGATATAACTAAACAATTGAAAGGTCTACCATTCAAGTCTGCCAGCTTGTTTGTGAATGAGCCTCTGACCTACTAATTTCACTGAACTGAAAATCAACTAGGATATCACAAAAGAGAAAAAGGCATTCCAATAATCACACGATCTTTGCCAATTTCAGTCATATGTTGATGTTCTTAAATGTCAAACTTGCACAGTAAAGCACTTAGCAGCAATGGCATACTAGATTATTCCATGTTGCCATCTAAAGTTTAAACTTGGATATATTTGCTGCTGTATTTAAACCCCATCAATTAAACCCATCAATTAAAGCAGCTGAAATTGCAATTATATGTAAAAATCTTAGAACCATAAAACTGAAATGTACTCATTCTACCAAAAAAGAAGTCTCAGATACATGTAAACATGCATGCAAACAACAATTGTCTGATTTCATCTCCAACTTATATAGCCACGTCGGGTGTCGAAATATCCTTCATCACAATGCTACCTTCATGTTCTCTTAAAATCTTTTAAGCCCATTACTTGTAGCTTGTCTAACAGTATGGTGCTCACTTATATCCATATCCATTAAAAACGACTTCCACTTCAAACCAACTAGACTTCTTCTTTAACAAAACAGTAGCTGGAGGTTGGCTTTAAGTTGGTAAAAACTACCAAGCTATAGGCATCAGAGTCTGAATCTATGCCAGCCTACAACATCCTCGAGAACAAAAATCTGTATACCATGGAGATGTGTAAGGATACTTGATTTAATCTTTTATCTGTCTAGTTCACTAACCTCCCAATAAAGGCCTATCAATATCATATATTCTTCAATATCTAAGAAATTTTACCAAGTACTAGAAAATGAAAGAAAACACAGAAAAATAACTTACAATTTAGTAGTAAGATCCTGAACCACTGCTAGGTAAGTACCCACTACTACCCATACCGCGGCTTGAATACAGAGATGAATACGAACCACCGCCAATCTATAAAAAGACAAAAGATGCATCTTTATTAAACAAATATAATAATAAACACAATAAAATACCCAGCAATAAATCCGAAAGTACAACATTACAAAACTAATACACTAAAGTACTAATTTAACATACATCAGCACCACCGGATAAATAATCATTCCCGTAGCTCGAATAACCTCCACTCGCTTCACTACCACCGAGAGAACCTATATAATAGATTCGAACAGATAAAAATCAATAATTGGCAACGAATTCAAAAGAATTCTAAACAATTTGAATCCAATACACAATGCTAGATAAAGTGTTAGCATTATAATATGCTTAACTGTATGTTTTATTTCCTCCTCCATAGCCAACACTAGATTGGTGTCCGTCATATAATCCATATGAGTCATGTCTAGCGCTGCCACCATAGCCTAGCTGGGAGCCTCTACCAAGCCTGAACAGACAGATTATCAGTCACAACAAATTTTACATAGAATGTCACAACAAATATGATATGGTATAACACTGTAGGTAATCCATTATAAAAGTCAAAATTAATCATCACCTAGTGGAATCATTATAATCCCCATATTGTGATTGTGATGCACTAGCACTAACACCATAGTCTAAGCGAGCCCTTGAGTTCCTCATAGGAGGTTCTCCATATCTGGGTGGCTCCTCCTGGCAATAAGAAAGAAAGATATATAAGAGAAAAATACCTTATACATAAAAGCATAGAAACAATGATATAACAGAAAGCACCAAGAACAAACCACTGCAGAATATGGACGTTTTGATCCAGAAACATTGTCATAATCACGACTACGGTTATCACGATATGGCTTTTCTATGCGTCGACCATAGCTTTCTTCTGGATAGGAGGGTCTACGTGAGGCAGTCCTTGACACTCCTCGAGGAGGTGCATTTTCTGAATAACCACTAGAGCCACGAGACGCATAATTATCTCTATAGGATGAACGCCTTGCAGCAGCAGCACGAGTAGCAAAATCAGGTGCTGATCTACTTGACCGCACTGGGCGATCATCATATGGTTCATCTCGCCTTCCATACTCCCTCCTTGAATTACTCCTTGGATATGCTGGAGAAAAAAATTATGTCAATAAACAATACAGAACAGGCTAACAAACATATCCAGACCTGTCTATGAATGAATCTTGTGACTTCAATCATTTTTTATAAGTTACCTGGCGGGCGTCTATCTCGTGCCCTTTCGAATGGTGGTAGGTGCCTACTTGGGAGTCTTTCTGGTGCAGGTGGATATGCATTGCGTCCCATAGGACGCTTAACTCCACGACCTCCCATTTGACCTCCTCGACTGACGTATCGCCCACCACGAGCTCCAAACCTCCGAGGTTCAAAATGAGCAGGGGCACGAACCCAAGGTCCCCGACCACCCCGTGTGCCACCACGACCACGACCAATCTTGTAACCACCACGAACACCATGCTTCAATAATCTTCCTTTTTGATGTGGCTTTGATAATCTAGCCTTCACCTTCACCTGCAAAACAGTCCCAATTTAACCAAAAAAACACATAACACTCATAGAAAGGGATAAACAAATGAAGACAATAAATGAGCATACCTTATTATCACCTTCTCCAAGCCCAACGTTATTAACTCCATCTATACATGCTACAGCAGCGTCATGTGCTGAAAAAGTAACGAATCCAAAGTCCCTACGCCTAGCAGAAGGCATGTTGCGTGCCAACTGAATTTTATCAATATCACCATATTTCTTAAATTGTTCTTTGATGCGATCCTCATCCCAGGAAGGTGGCAACCCATCAACAAATACAGTCTTAACCTGGAGTAAGTAAGAAAAAGGTGTTCAATGAGAAATCTTCAACCAATTGAATTTTAATATTTGTAACAGATGTTTTTTATCATAGTCTTAACCTGGAGTAAGTAAAAAAAAGGTGTTCAATGAGAAATCTTCAACCAATTGAATTTTAATATTTGTAACAGATGTTTTTTATCATAAAACAAGACCTCTGTTGACAGCAACTTAACGAGATAAAGCAGTTTTAAGTGAACAATGAATTTAAACTTAAACCATTATTATCATAATTTTCCTTTCGATCAACTAGTATCCAAGAGATCAAAATGGCATTTACCTGTGCCATAATTTCCTCATCCGGCTCAACGAATGTCTCTGCAAATGACACCTTTGCAGTTTTATCAGTACCCAATACAACATCTCGCTTTTGGAGCCGTTTGTATGCATTCATTGCATCTGAACGGGCTGAGAACTCCATAAAAGCAAAGCCACGATTCATTCCCTCACTTTTAGGATCTTCAACTAGAGTTAAATCCTCAATATTATCAATGCCAAAGCTTTTCAACTTCTCTCTCAGCTGAAGAACAATAGAAAAATGTAAAATATAATAATATTCCAGAAAACACATCAAAAAGAAATAGATCAAGTAGAAAGTAATGTTGACTCGGGCATGAAAATCTTACAGCTTCCTTTGTCCATGTCTTGCATATATTGCCCAAGAAAAGCGTGTCATTGTCCTGGCTAGGTGAGACCCCACAAAGCTTACCCTTCACCTAGAAGGCAAATAGGACAAAAGAGATTACATCACTTGAGGAATGCATAGAATGAGTTTGAGATCAAATTGTATATATAAAGGCGAATTTTGGAAAATGAAACAAACAAAATGCCTGTAAAACAGTTAATCAAAGTACCTGTGGATTCTTTAGTTCTGTGACAGCTCGCTTAGCTTGATCAACAGTTGCATATCGTATAAAAGCAAATCCCTTGTTTTTCTGTGTTTGAGGATTCATCATCAGTCGAATTTCAACAACTTCACCAACTTCACTAAATACTTTCCTCAGATCTTCATCAGCAGCGTCCTTGTCAAGGCCACCTACAAATACTTCAAATTCCTTTCGCTTGCGTCTTTCTTTGACAACTTCATGTTGTTCATCCTCCTCTTCTTCACCTTCATGTTCCTCACCCAATTCCTCTTCTTCGCCTCCAACTTCCAACTCATCTCCTTCACCTTCCTCCTCTTCACCTATACCTTCATCTACCCCTTCATCATCTTCATGTTCTCCTTCGTCCAATTGATCTTCTAATACTTCTTCCTCGTCTTCCTGTGCAACACCATCCTGGTCCAGATCCATAGCTGCAACATCGTCTTTTGGACCTTCGTCATCCTCTTCAGGTTCTGACTCCGGCTCATTATCATCGAGCTCCAGTCTCTCGCCCTTGTCGTCCTCATAGAAGGGAGGTTTAGCATCCTCCTCAGAATCTAGTATATTTTAAAAAACAGCAATTCCATAACCGAATATGTTTAGAACAATCTAATACATACACATTAAAATAGAAGCAACAATCTAATCCGATATTTAACAGAAGCAACCTAAGGAATCTTCAAATTGATCCATTATGATTAATAAAGTAATATCCTGTATATTCAAAGTAGCACCCTTGAAATACACAGTGCCATTAAGCTTGTTAGTTGGTAAGATCACTTCCAAGAAAATAAAAATGACGACCAATAAAACATCCTAATAAAGCTATTAAAATCGAGAAGGGTGAACACTAATTTTATTTGATATTTCATGAGTAATACCTACCAATAAAGTTACCTTGAGAAGGCCGACTTCGTTTCGAAGTTAGCTAAAACAAAAACAGCTATTGTACAACATTAAAAAGGAAGCCTCAAGGACTAGACCAATAAAAAACCTAACCCCCCCAACATAGTGTTTTGACAACATATAATTTCATGCAATTAATCATCAAACAAGAAAAAACGCCCATTACACAGGCCATTGACACGACCTAACATTTCATGCGATTAATCATCAAATAAAAAAGGAAGGCTTTTGACACGACATAAGATTTCAAATAATTAATCATAAAAGAAAAAAGACATATATTAAGCAGAGTATTGACACGAAATATAGTTTCATGCAATTACTCATCAAAATTATAATAAAAAAGTCTCTTATTATGCAATTAATCATCAAACCCAAAGAGACGACTGTATCCCTGGCTTGTTTAAATAGATTACTAAGATATTATGCAATTAATCATCAAACCCAAAGAGACGACTGTATCCCTGGCTTGTTTAAATAGATTACTAAGAAAGTAAAACCTAAATAAGAACAGACCAATAAAATATTCCAGCTTAATATTGACGCGTAATAACATTATGCAATTAATCTTTAAAAAGACAATAATAAACAAGACTTGTAAACTCGTAGATATAGCAGATCCAAAAAGAAAAATACGCAATTCTTGAAATAAATCAATATATACTCGAAAATATTATTAAACAACATATAGTGGTAAACTCTGAAGACAACTATAACGCATGTTTGTTTAAACTGTTTATCTGTATTGACCTTGTTAAGTAAAATAAGTATGTAGAATCTCAAACAATACGAAAGTAAAAAAGTAACCTCACCCAAAACATGGTATTGAAAAGACACGATAAGGGAAAATTGTAGACCAATTGACATCGCAGATCCAATATATTAAAAATAAAGGCAATGATTGTAATAAAATAAAATAAAGCAATGATAGTAATAAAATAACATGTAGTGGCTATTTTCAGTAAAGTACGCAAACTCGTCACACTTTGAAGAGCAGATGGCAATTTACAATCATCCTAACACTCTGAAGAGCAGATGGCAATTCAAAAAAATTACCAATAAATAAAACAGATCCAAGCGGTAACGCATAAATTTAAACAACCAAACACATTGACCTATTTTTATAGAAGATCATGAAACTCTTACCTTTCTTAGGCGCGGATTCATTCACAGGGGCTGGCTTCTCATCAGCAACAGAATCTTTGGCAGACCGTTCTTTTAACTTCCCGGCTTCTACACTTTTCTCCTCCTTGTTTGCAACCTCGATAACCTTCACATCCTCAGCGGGAGGGGTTTCTTCTTGCTTCTCAACATTTTCAACAACTTCGGGCTCGGGCTCGGGCTTAGGCGGCGGGGTCTTGTTCGCGCTCTTAGGAGTCTTGTTCGGCGTTTTCGCCGCGGCCTTTTTGGGAGTTGGTGTTCCTGCAGCTTTCTTCACTGTTCGGGGCGGCATGTCTACTCTAGAACGACAGAAACCCTTTAAAAATGTAAGAAATGAGAGAAAATCCAAAGATAGAAGATATCAGAGAAAATCCAAAGATAGAAGATATCAGAGAAAATCTTCACGGAAATAATCGCGGACTTGTTAAACTTGCGCCTCCTACTCCTCTTATCGTGTTGAAACGAGCTCTGAAAATGGCAATGGCAAAAATATATGAGCTTCTAGGCAAAACCCTCGACGCCCTGAATACTGTTGAGCCTTAGGGTTTGGTATCGACCTTCCTCGGGAGAACGGTAAAATAAAAAGTGAATTCTCAACAATAGAGATCGTTTTATAGATGAAACATACGGAGTTAAAGAAAAACCCTAAAACAAATAACTCACGGGAAGCCCCACCGACCCTCTCATGAAACTCGGGTTAAGTTTGTGCATCCGGGATTATATGGCTTAAAAAAGGGCTAGAGGCACGAGTAATACGAACCACTTATCCCCCATTGAGTAGCTTTTCCTCTTGTAATCATATCCATAAAGATAAAGAAGTGTTGTGAAAGAAAGATAATGAGATTTAGCGAACATCTTTTTTTTTTATTCTATGAAAGCAATTGGAGCTTTTTCAACTTTACTTGATGTTGGGATTTTGAGATCTTTGTACATAAGGTATTGGCTTATTTTAAAAGTTTAATCAATTTTGAAGTTTGTTTTGGGTGTAAGTTTTTATTTTGAGATATTTGTATTAAAGGTATGGGCTTAGATGTGGTTGTATAGTATTTTTTATATTTTGATATTAATGTTGTTGGTGGTTTAACGGTATGTCTTTGGTTATTATTTATGGTATTTTTTAACAATGTTTAACTATTACAATGATATATTGATATATTTATGTGTTGGTATTTTATTTCACATTATTTAAATTTATTTTTTTTCAAATTTGGAGTTAGACAACTCGTTTGGGATTTTATTTCACTTTCATTCTTGTTCTTTGTTCAAGTAATTTGTCAAAATAGGGAGTGAAGTAAAGGATGATATATTTTGAATATATATATATATATAATATTGATTAATAAAGGGTTAATTCTAGCACCAATTATTTACAATATAATATTGAGATGTTAACTAGTTTGAAGTAAATTTACGCTGCCCACATCGGCTCTGCTAGGGTTCGGCTGCCATGAGCCTGCTTGGTTCCTCCTTGCATTCTCTGCATGGACCCTCCTCCGGCTTTGAGTCTGGAGGATCGGCGGCGCATCTTGAATGAGGCTTTCAGAGCCTTAGTGGCATCAACGCCTGCTCCTCCTCCTCCCGCGGCAGATTTAGGCGATGGTTTCGTCAAATGAGTTGTTGCACCTCGTATCCAGATCATGTCAGTCACTTCAAGATTAAAAACTCTTGCTTTGAGTGAGAAAGGATTGATAGGGCAATTCATTGGGATTTGGCCCTCGCCGAAAACTATGGATTCCTGGATCAACAAAAACTGGATGCCTATGATCTCTGGAGGCCTTCAACATTGCTTCTGTGGAAAGGGGTTTTCACATTCCTGATCGAAAACAAAGAAGACAGAGATCTTATATTCATGAGCGGACCTTACTTCATGGGTCCTCGAGGTGTTTACTTAAATCATTGGAGCTTAGCCTTTGACCCCGAAAAGGATGTGCCCTCTGCAGTTCTTGTTTGGGTTCGCCTCCCACACCTTCCGCTGCACTGTTGGAATGATGAAACTCTTCAAGCAATCGGGAACTCTCTCAAAATATACATTGATAAGGCAGAACCAAAGGGACCTCTGTTCTCATGCGCAAGGATTTGTGTGAAGGTAGATCTGGAAAAAGGTCTACCAGAAGTTGTGAGTCTGTGTATGGACGGCTGGGAGGATCTGCACAAGGTAGACTACGAACAGCTTCCTTTTAAGTGTAAAAAGTGCCATGAATATGGTCATTTCGTCAAAAACTGTCCTAAAGTAGCTCAAGAAAACCCAGGAAAAACTCAAGAGGAAGGATGGCAGCAGGTTAAAAGGGGAAGAAAAATGCCCCCTCAAGCTCCCTTAGCAAATGGGTCCCAACCAGAAAAAATAAGGAGCAATCCACGGAAGGCAAGGAAGCCTCAACTAGTAATCAATTTCAAGCTCTGAACATGGAAGAAGGCGAAATCCCATCAACTGAAAACCTCTCGGATGAAGGAAATCAAGAGGCCCCTGCAATGGCCAGCATCCCTGCCTCATCTCTCAGAGAGGAAAGGCTAGAGAAAGCATCAGAAGGTACCCTATCGCAAGAGGCACTTGGGCAGAAATGGTTAAGCATAGCAAAGCAACCCCGCAGTGCTTCACCCCTGAGTGCTCCTCCTCCCAATCTCGAGAAATGCAAGATGTAGGACCGCCCCCGAATACCAGAGGAAGAAAATCACAAAGATACCATAGAGAGCAGGAAGCGGAAAGAGAGTTAGAACTTTGAAGGAAAAGGAGCCTTGAGGAAACTAATCTTCTACAAAACTCTAAAAATCTAAGAGGAGCAAAAGTGGAAGGCAGATCCCGAGCAGGATCTCAATCACTCAAGAAATAATGAAAGCCATCTCTTGGAATTGTAGAGCTTTGGGTGGATCAACCAAAGTGGAAGCTTTAAAAAAAATTATCAATTCAGAAAGACCAGATCTATTGCTAATCCAAGACACCAAAATGACTGACGTGGAGGTCTTGGCACTCTCACGTTTGTTCCGGAAGAATTGCCATGGAAAAGCTGTAATCTCCAGAGGAGCTTCAGGAGGAATAGCCTCTCTTTTTTCTAATAAATTCACTTTAAAATCAGTTAAAGAAAACTCTCACTAGTTGCTGACATAATTACAGGGGAAGGATGACCCCAATTGCCTCTTTATTTGTGACATTTACGGGCTAACGCACTACAGGGACAAGCAATCTTTCTGGGGCGAGCTCTCTTCTCTTAAGGAGGAGTTGTTTGGGAAAGATCTAATTATTGTCGGAGACTTCAACACCACCAAGTCGCTAGAGGAGAAGAGAGGTGGTTCAAAAGTTAGGGACCCCTTTGGTGAGATGATGGAGGACTTGGTCTCAGATTTGGACTTATTGGACCCTCCTTTGAAGAACGAAAAGTATACCTGGAGCAACAGAAGATTGGGCATCGGCCACATAGCGGCAAGACTCGATAGATTCCTTGTAAGTTCTTATTTTCTTCATAAATATCTTCTTCCATCATCCTTTTCTTTGCCATCAATTGTCTCAGATCACAAACCCATCTCTTTGGCTCTGTCCGCCCTAACAAATCTTGGTCCTATCCCTTTTCGTTTTAATTGCATATGGCTTCGAGATGATAAAGTCATGGATTTAATCCAAAATGCGTGGAATCACCATTACTATGGTTCCCCCAAGCTATATTTGGGAATCAAAGTTAAGATCGGTGAGGTATGCTCTTAAGAGTTGGGCGAAAGTCGCCTTCAAGAACCCAATTTTTATAAAATTCATCCTCAAAAGGAACTTGTTGCTCTCCAATCCAGCATGGAGAAGGAAGAGATTACCAACTCGGTTCTGAATCTGGAAAGAGAGTTGAAGCATAAAATAATCACCGCAGCCAGGCAAGAAGAGGAGGTGTGGAGACAAAAATCCAGGCAGTTGTGGCTAAAAGGGGGAGACAACAACACAGATTACTTTCATAAGCAAACCAAGGCCAGGCTCAGCTCCAGTTCTATAAAAGAGTTGAAAGACAGGATTGGGACTAAGATTACGGGGCAAGAGGAGATAAAGAACCACGTCTTCCAGCATTTTCGCGAGCTTTATTCTGACTCCGATGAGACCGATCCCATCGCCCAAGCCGATCTTCTAGCTGGTATCCCTTCTATTATTTCCGATTGCGAGAATAGAGAGCTCTCAAAACCAATCCTAGAATTCGAGATCAAGGATGCAACCTGGTCTCTGCACTCTGATAAGACCCTTGGGCCAGACGGTTTCACCATTAACTTCTACAGAGCAACATGGAATATCATCAAAGAGGACTTGAAAAGGATGTTAAATTGGACAAGGAAAAAAGATAAGATAGGCGGTGCCATCAATTCTTCCTTCCTGGCCTTGATTCCTAAAGAAACAATCCCTCTATTGATTTATAGATTCCGACCAATCTCTCTATGCAACACCTCGTATAAGATCCTATGAAAAATTTTGGCCACTAGAATGAAGAAAATCATGGCCTCTCTTATCTCGGATTCCCAAGGAGCCTTTATCGTTGGGCGTCAAATTCTAGACAACATTATCATCGTTCAAGAAGCTATTCATTCCAGTTTGGAAAGAAAGCAACAAGGTATGGCTATTAAACTAAACATGGCTAACACTTTTGATAGAGTCAATCATTTTTTCTCTTTGAAATCATGTCCAAATTTCGTTTTTCCAATAGATTTGTTAGATAAATCAAGGCTTGTATTGGTAGTCCCTAGATTGCTCTGTTTGTGAATGGTAGGCCCACCAACTTCTTTCAAGCTACCAAGGTACTTAAACAAGGTTGCCCCTTGTCTCCATTTCTATATCTCCTGGTCGTCGAATCTTTGAGCAGCAAGATCCATTCTTTGCAAGGAGCGGCTGAGTTAAAAGGTATAAAGATTGCTAGAGGAGTTAAGGCGGTAAACCACGCGCAGTTCGTCGACGACATAATTTTGTTGGGGGGTGCTTCCACGGTCATAGCTGAGATATTCAAAGGGGCTTTATCCACCTTCTTAAAAGCCTCGTATGGAAAGATAAACTCAACTAAGTCTAAAGTATATGGTTGGAACTGCCCTCCTGGGACTATGGCAAGAATTGCCAGGATCCTTGGTTTTGAAGGGAAGGTAACTTTGAATTCTTTCAACTACCTTGGGATTCCCATCTTCAAAGGGAAAAAAAGGGTGTCGGATTGGCAAGGGATGGTAGACAAGATAAAGGCTAAAATCACTTCCTAGGGAACAAGATGGCTCAACCTAGCCGAAAAACTTGTCCTTATCAATGTTGTTCTTTCGGCTTACTCTATTTGTGTATGCTCGATCTCCTTAGCTCCTAAAACAATTATGCAAGACATCATAAAAGAAATCAGAAATTTTCTGTGGCAAAGGTGGCAAATCCAACAATGCCAAAAAATTTCATTTAATTAAATGGGAGATCGTCTGCAGCCCGAGAGAATGTGGCGGAGCTGGGCTCAAAGACACGAACTATATGAACCTCGCACTAGGAGTGAAAATCATCTGGAGAATAATTTATGGCGGCAATGCTTGGTGGAAGGATATCTTGTAGAAGAAATACCTGAAAGCCTAAAGACGAAGATGTGTTGATGAGATCGACCTGAGCAAAAGTGGGACACCAATTTGGGACCTATATAAAAAGCCCGCATATATCATCCAAGACAACCTATATTGGATTCCTGAAAGTGGGAAGAGGATAAAGATTTGGCAAGATAAGACTGGGCCTTCCTCCCCTTCTAATTTCTTGTCGGATTTTTCTGATCTTAAGCATTGGTTAGATCATTTAAATATATCTACTCTATATGATCTGTCTTCCTGGACTCACAACGGAAGATGGGTTAGTTGGAAGGAATTGGAGACCCTTGACCACCCTCAAGCAGACTTCAACACGCTTCTCTACGTGCTGCAAGGTTCTTCTCCTGTGCATAATCACCTAAAAGATAGAAGAGGATGGGGAAAAGCAAGTTCCTACTCTGTTAGAGAAGGATACCGTATACTTTATGGTTTAAGGAATAATAGCTTCAAAGACAGAAAGTGGTATAAAATTTGGGACCAGGATGGCCTGCCAAAAAATAACGCTTTCTTCTGGATACTAGCTCATCGCAAAACTCTTACAGCTGAGAATCTAAGGAAAAAAGGGATAGAAGGACCTTTACGTTGCACTATGCAAAGAATCAGAAGAAACTCTTGAACACGTCTTCCTGGAATGTAATTTTACGCAAGAGGTCTTGCTTCGAGCTACTCATGGGTTGAATTTCCATTTGACCCTGCCAACTAATTGGAATGATCTTTTCGTTTGTTGGAAGGACTATTACCAAAGATCTTTCTCTCAAAATCCTGACTTCACAAGAGCCTGGGAAGCTCTTCCGAAATACATTTGCTGGAATATTTGGACAGCGAGAAATAAAGAAATCTTTGAAGGAAAAAATACAACTCCGAGCAAGGTTTTTTCTTTTGCAAAAGCTCTTTGGGTGGAAGCATTATCCTCAAGAGGGATGTATAATATAAACAAAGAACCCCAAACAGTGGAAGAAAGAGCTTGGGTCTCTGACCTTCTGGTTCTTGCCCCCTCTCTCTCCTGGATCAAACCACACAAAAGGATCAATTCTCTGAATTGGCAATCAAGAATGAGGTCTTCGGACTTTCAAAATTGGAGGATGAGCATTAGTTGCAGTTCTTTGTTTTTCGATGGGGCCTCGAAAGGAAACCCTAGGTTGGCAGGTGCAGGAGGAGTCATTTATGACTCCAAGGGGAACAAGCAGAATGAGTACGCCTGGAGAATTGGAAGAAAAACAAACAATGGTGCAGAATGATTAGCCTTAATCAAGGGGATGAAACTAGCTAGGATCATGGGCATTGATGAGCAGGTGGTCATTGGAGACTTGCTTCTGGTCACCAGCGAAGCAAGAAATCTAGTGAGGAACAGGAATAATCCTTCTAATAAGACGCATTCCCTTCTAAATTGCATTGTCAAAGAGTTCAAAGCTATTAAGTTCTTACATGTGTTTAGAGCACTCAATCAGCAGACTAACAATTTGGCCAACAAAGGAGCGAGCCTAAACTGCGACACCTTGGAGTGTGATCGTAAGGTTAATGATAGAGTTTGGATCCCTTAGCTTAGAGTACATGGCAAATAATTTCTTTGGTTATAAAGTTCATTGGAGCAAAAAGATTGTCCACATCTTAGTTAGAGCCGAATATGTACTTAGGATCCCCACCTATGTTTCATTAAATGTTTTGTGGAATGTCTCTAGGAAGAGACAGATGGTTCACATGTGTAAAGAACAGGTGTTTGACAGATTTCGGGATGGCTTTAAAGAGGCAGGGAGGCGTCTCTGTTGTCACTATGTTGCATAGCGTTTAAAGAAGGAGTTGCCGAGAATAATTCTCTGCGCAATGGGTGAACACGAAGGTCAGGGTCTGCATCTGGCTCGTGGTTCAGCTCCTCCTCTGCCGCAGTGCCTGCGATGTAGAAAAAACATCCGGAAGCACGAGAGCCTCTCAAATAAGGACTTCAAAAAGTCTTCTCATTGCAGGAAGAAAGTCAAGGGACTCCAGACCTACTCGTAATCCCTTCTTGTCATGTTTATTGCAATTTCTATTTTCTTGGTATAGAAGAGAAATGGCACCCTGCCCTGGTTCATAAAGAATTCAGCACTCTCAGTCCACTCATGGGGTTGGATAGAAGCTCCAACATGGTTGAGGTTATGAATACTCTCAAGGATATTGAGGACCAAATTATAATTCTTCGCTCTAAGAACCTAAAGATGAAGAGGGCCATCACTCGCCTCTTCTCTCTATCTCAAGCCACGCATTCGGAGGTAAAAATCTGCAACAAACATGGACATCAAAGGGATGCCATTCCGGGTGAAAAAAGTGGATATTGTTTCTGCTATCAAACTAGACATTAACTTCGGCAATGTTATCAGTAGCATTAAAGTTGTAGAAAAGAAAGTGGATCTTCTAGGGGGGGACATTGGGAATTTCTCTTCAGTGAAAGGTATAAAGATTGCTACATGAGTTAAGGCAGTAAACCACGCGCAGTTCGTCGACGACATAATTCTGTTGGGGGGTGCTTCCACGGTCATAGCTGAGAGATTCAAAGGGGCTTTATCCACTTTCTTAAAAGCCTCGTATGGAAAGATAAACTCAACTAAGTCTAAGGTATATGGTTGGAACTGCCCTCCTGGGACTATGGCAAGAATTGCCAGGATCCTTGGTTTTGAAGGGAAGGTAACTTGGAATTCTTTCAACTACCTTGGGATTCCCATCTTCAAAGGGAAAAAAAGGGTGTCGGATTGGCAAGGGATGGTAGACAAGATAAAGGCTAAAATCACTTCTTGGGGAACAAGATGGCTCAACCCAGCCGAAAAACTTGTCCTTATCAATGTTGTTCTTTCGGCCTACTCTATCTATGTATGCTCGATCTCCTTAGCTCCTAAAACAATTATGCAAGACATCATAAAAGAAATAAAAAAAATTATGTGGCAAAGGTGGCAAATCCAACAACGCCAAAAAATTTCATTTGATTAAATGGGAGATAGTCTGCAGCCCGAGAGAATGTGGCGGAGCTGGGCTCAAAGACCCGAACTATATGAACCTCGCACTAGGAGTGAAAATGATCTGGAGAATAATTTATGGCGGCAATGCTTGGTGGAAGGAAATCTTGTAGAAGAAATACCTGAAAGGCACAAGACGAAGATGTGTTGATGAGATCGACCTGAGCAAAAGCGGGACACCAATTTGGGACCTATGTAAAAAGGATGCATATATCATCCAAGACAACCTATATTGGATTCCTGGAAGTGGGAAGAGGATAAAGATTTGGCAAGATAAGACTGGGCCTTCCTCCCCTTCTAATTTCTTATCGGATTTTTCTGATCTTAAGCATTGGTTAGATCATTTAAATATATCTACTCTATATGATCTGTCTTCCTTGGCTCACAACGGAAGATGGGTTGGTTGGAAGGAATTGGAGACCCCTGACCACCTTCAAGTAGACTTCAACATGCTTCTCTACATGCTGCAAGGTTCTTCTCCTGTGCATAATCACCTAAAAGATAGAAGAGGATGGGGAAAAGCAAGTTCCTACTCTGTTAGAGAAGGATACCGTATACTTTGTGGTTTAAGGAATAATAGCTTCAAAGACAGAAAGTGGTATAAAATTTGGGGCAAGGATGGCCTGCCAAAAATTAACGCTTTCTTCTGGATACTAGCTCATCGCAAAACTCTTACAGCTGAGAATCTGAGGAAAAAAGGGATAGAAGGACCTTTACGTTGCATTCTATGCAAAGAATCAGAAGAAACTCTTGAACACGTCTTCCTGGAATGTAATTTTACACAAGAGGTCTTGCTTCGAGCTACTCATGGGTTGAATTTCCATTTGACCCTGCCAACTAATTGGAACGATCTTTTCGTTTGCTGGAAGGACTATTACCAAAGATCTTTCTCTCAAAAGCCTGACTTCACTAGAGCCTGGGAAGCTCTTCCGAAATACATTTGCTGGAATATTTGGACAACGAGAAATAAAGAAATCTTTGAAGGAAAAAATACAACTCCGAGCAAGGTTCTTTCTTCAGCAAAAGCTCTTTGGGTGGAAGCATTATCCTCGAGAGGGATGTATAATATAAACAAAGAACCCCAAACGGTGGAAGAAAGAGCTAGGGTCTCTGACCTTCTGGTTCCTGCCCCCTCTCTCTCCTCGATCAAACCACACAAAAGGCTCAATTCTCTGAATTGGCAATCAAGAATGAGGTCTTCGAACTTTCAAAATTGGACGATGAGCATTGGTTGCAGTTCTTTGTTTTTCGATGGAGCCTCGAAAGGAAACCCTAGGTTGGCAAGTGCGGGAGGAGTCATTTATGACTCCAAGGGGAACAAGCAAAATGAGTACGCCTGGAGAATTGGAAGAAAAACAAACAATGGTGCAGAATGGTTAGCCTTGATCAAGGGGATGAAACTAGCTAGGATCATGGGCATTGATGAGCTGGTGGTCATTGGAGACTCGCTTCTGGTCACCAGAGAAGCAAGAAATCTAATGAGGAACCGGAATAATCATTATAATAAGACGCATTACCTTCTAAATTGCATTGTCAAAGAGTTCAAAGCTATTAAGTTCTTACATGTGTTGAGAGCACTCAATCAGCATGCTAACAATTTGGCCAACAAAGGAGCGAGCCTAAACTTCGGCACCTTGGAGTGTGATCGTAAGGTTTATGATAGAGTTTGGATCCCTTAGCTCAGAGTCCATGGAAAATAATTTCTTTGGTTATAAAGTTCATTGGAGCAAAAAGATTGTCCACATCTTAGCTAGAGCTGAATCTGTACTTAGGATCCCCACCTATGTTTCATTAAATGTTTTGTGGAATGTCTCTAGGAAGAGACAGATGGTTCACATGCGTAAAGAACAGGTGTTTGACAGATTTCTGGATGGCTTTAAAGAGGCAGGGAGGCGTCTCTGTTGTCAGTATGTTGCATAGTGTTTAAAGAAGGAGTTGCCGAGAATAATTCTCTACGCAATGGGTGAACACGAAGGTCAGGGTCTGCATGTGGCTCGTAGTTCGGCTCCCCCTCTGCCACAGTGCCTGCGATGTAGAAAAAACATCCGGGAGCACGAGAGCCTCTCAAATCAGGACTTCAGAAAGTCTTCAAATTGCAGGAAGAAAGTCAGGAGACTCCAGATCTCCTAGTAAGCCCTTCTAGTCACGTTTATTGCAATTTCGATTTTCTTGGTATAGAAGAGAAATGGCACCCTGCCCTGGTTCATAAAGACTTTAGCACTCTCCGTCCACTTGTGGGGTTGGACAAAAGCTCCAACATGGTCAAGGTTATGAATACTCTCAAGGATATGGAGGACCAAATTAGAATTCTTCGCTTTGAGAACCTAAAGATGAAGAGGGCCATCACTTCTCTCTGTCTCAAGCCACGCATTCAGAGGTAAAAATCTGCAGCAAACATGGACATGAAAGGGATGCCATTCCTGGTGAAAAAAGTGGATATTGTTTCTGCTATCAAACTAGACATTAACTTCGGCAATGTTATCAGTAGCATTAAAATTGTAGAAAAGAAAGTGGATCTTCTAGGGGGGGACATTGGGAATTTCTCTTCAATGAAAGGTATAAAGATTGTTAGAGGATTTAAGGCAGTAAACCACGCGTAGTTTGTCGACGACATAATTCTGTTGGGGGGTGCTTCCACGGTCATAGCTGAGAGATTCAAAGGGGCTTTATCCACTATCTTAAAAGCCTCGTATGGAAAGATAAACTCAACTAAGTCTAAAGTATATGGTTGGAACTGCCCTCCTGGGACTATGGCAAGAATTGCCAGGATCCTTGGTTTTGAAGGGAAGGTAACTTGGAATTCAAGGGAAGGTAACTTGGAATTATTTCAACTACCTTGGGATTCCCATCTTCAAAGGGAAAAAAAGCGTGTCGGATTGGCAAGGGCTGGTAGACAACATAAAGGCTAAAATCACTTCTCGGGGAACAAGATGGCTCAACCCAGCCGAAAAACTTGTCCTTATCAATGTTGTTCTTTCGGTTTACTCTATCTATGTATGCTCGATCTCCTTAGCTCCTAAAACATATATGCAAGACATCATAAAAGAAATCAGAAATTTTCTGTGGCAAAGGTGGCAAATCCAACAACGCCAAAAAATTTCATTTGATTAAATGGGAGATAGTCTGCAGCCCGAGAGAATGTGGTGGAGTTGGGCTCAAAGACCCGAACTATATGAACCTCGCACTAGGAGTGAAAATCATCTGGAGAATAATTTATGGTGGCAATGCTTGGTGGAAGGAGATCTTGCAGAAGAAATACCTGAAAGGCTCAAGATGAAGATGTGTTGATGAGATCGACCTGAGCAAAAGCGGGACACCAATTTGGGACCTATGTAAAAAGGCCGCTTATATCATCCAAGACAACCTATATTGGATTCCTAGAAGTGGGAAGAGGATAAAGATTTCGCAAGATAAGACTGGGCCTTCCTCCCCTTCTAATTTCTTGTCGGATTTTTCTGATCTTAAGCATTGGTTAGATCATCTAAATATATCTACTCTATATGATATGTCTTCCTGGGCTCACAACGGAAGATGGGTTGGTTGGAAGGAATTGGAGACCCTTGACCACCTTCAAGCAGACTTCAACACGCTTCTCTACATGCTGCAAGGTTCTTCTCCTGTGCATAATCATCTAAAAGATAGAAGAGGATGGGGAAAAACAAGTTCCTACTCTGTTAGAGAAGGATACCGTATACTTTATGGTTTAAAGAATAATAGCTTCAAAGACAGAAAGTGGTATAAACTTTGGGGCAAGGATGGCCTGCCGAAAATTAACGCTTTCTTCTGGATACTAACTCATCGCAAAACTCTTACAGCTGAGAATCTGAGGAAAAGAGGGATAGAAGGACCTTTACGTTGCATTCTGTGCAAAGAATCAGAAGAAACTATTGAACACGTCTTCCTGGAATGTAATTTTACACAAGAGGTCTTGCTTCGAGCTACTCATGGGTTGAATTTCCATTTGACCCTGCCAACTAATTGGAACGATCTTTTCGTTTGCTGGAAGGACTATTACCAAAGATCTTTCTCTCAAAATCCTGACTTCACTAGAGCCTGGGAAGCTCTTCCGAAATACATTTGCTGGAATATTTGGACAACGAGAAAAAAAGAAATCTTTGAAGGAAAAAATACAGCTCCGACCAAGGTTCTTTCTTTTGCAAAAGCTCTTTGGGTGGAAGCATTATCCTCGAGAGGGATGTATAATATAAACAAAGAACCCCAAACGGTGGAAGAAAGAGCTTGGGTCTCTGACCTTCTGGTTCCTGCCCCCTCTCTCTCCTGGATGAAACCACACAAAAGGCTCAATTCTCTGAATTGGCAATTAAGAATGAGGTCTTCGGACTTTCAAAATTAGAGGATGAGCATTAGTTGCAGTTCTTTGTTTTTCGATGGAGCCTCGAAAGGAAACCCTAGGTTGGCAGGTGCGGGAGGAGTCATTTATGACTCCAAGGGGAACAAGCAGAATGAGTACGCCTGGAAAATTGGAAGAAAAACAAACAATGGTGCAGAATGGTTAGCCTTAATCAAGGGGATGAAACTAGCTAGGATCATGGGCATTGATGAGCTGGTGATCATTGGAGACTTGCTTCTGGTCACCAGAGAAGCAAGAAATCTAATGAGGAACCGGAATAATCCTTCTAATAAGACGCATTACCTTCTAAATTGCATTGTCAAAGAGTTCAAAGCTATTAAGTTCTTACATGTGTTGAGAGTACTCAATTAGCAGGCTAAAAATTTGGCCAACAAAGGAGCGAGCTTAAACTGCGGCACCTTGGAGTGTGATGGTAAGGTTTATGATAGAGTTTGGATCCCTTAGCTGAGAGTCCAGGGCAAATAATTTCTTTGGTTATAAAGTTCATTGGAGCAAAAAGATTGTCCACATCTTAGCTAGAGCGGAATATGTACTTAGGATCCCCACCTATGTTTCATTAAATGTTTTGTGGAATGTCTCTAGGAAGAGACAGATGGTTCACATGCGTAAAGAACATGTGTTTGACAGATTTCGGGATGGCTTTAAAGAGGCAGGGAGGCGTCTCTGTTGTCATTATATTGCATAGCGTTTAAAGAAGGAGTTGTCGAGAATAATTCTGTGCGCAATGGGTGAACACAAAGGTCAGGGTCTGCATGTGGCTCGTAGTTCGGCTCCTCCTCTACCACAGTGCCAGCGATGTAGAAAAAACATCCGGAAGCACGAAAGCCTCTCAAATCGGGACTTCATAAAGTCTTCTCATTGCAGGAAGAAAGTCAAGGGACTCCAAACCTCCTGGTAAGCCCTTCTGGTCATGTTTATTGCAATTTCTATTTTCTTGGTATATAATAGAAATGGCACCCTGCCCTAGTTCATAAAGACTTTAACACTCTCGGTCGACTCATGGGGTTGGACAAAAGCTCCAACACGGTCGGGTTATGAATACTCTCAAGGATATGGATGACCAAATTAGAATTCTTCGCTCTGAGAACCTAAAGATGAAGAGGGCTATCACTCGCCTCTTCTCTCTATCTCAAGCCACGCATTCGGAGGTAAAATTCTGCAACAAACATGGACATCAAAGGGATGCCATTCCGGGTGAAAAAAGTGGATATTGTTTCTGCTATCAAACTAGACATTAACCCCGACAATGTTATCAGTAGCATTAAAGTTGTAGAAAAGAAAGTGGATCTTCTAGGGGGGGACATTGGGAATTTCTCTTCAGTGAAAGGTATAAAGATTGCTAGAGGAGTTAAGGCGGTAAACCACGTGCAGTTCGTCGACGACATAATTCTGTTGGGGGGTGCTTCCACGGTCATAGCTGAGAGATTGAAAGGGGCTTTATCCACTTTCTTAAAAGCCTTGTATGGAAAGATAAACTCAACTAAGTCTAAAGTATATGGTTGGAAATGCCCTCTTGGGACTATGGCAAGAATTGCCAGGATCCTTGGTTTTGAAGGGAAGGTAACTTGGAATTCTTTCAACTACCTTGGGATTCCCATCTTCAAAGGGAAAAAAAGGGTGTCGGATTGGCAAGGGCTGGTAGACAAGATAGAGGCTAAAATCACTTCTTGGGGAACAAGATGGCTCAACCCAGCCGAAAAAATTGTCCTTCTCAATGTTGTTCTTTCGGCTTACTCTATCTACGTATGCTCAATCTCCTTAGCTCCTAAAACAATTATGCAAGACATCATAAAAGAAATCAGAAATTTTCTGTGGCAAAGGTGGCAAATCCAACAACGCCAAAAAATTTCATTTGATTAAATGGGAGATAGTTTGCAGCCCGAGAGTGTTAAATTTTGATCATTAATTCACAATACTCTAGGATCTTTACTAAGAGAATAACATGTACAGTATATCAATGCATAACAATCATATCAAGCATGTCAAGCATCACAAGAATCAAAAGCAAGAGAGACAAGAGACACAGAGTTTCCGTGGTGAAAACCCCAAGGTGAAAACCCCCACAACTTCCTCATAGATAGAGAGAGCAATGGCTCAACCAAAGTACAACCAAAATACACTGAGATAGTCTCCTGGTAGTAGATGATCCTCCTCCTCACTAGTGTGCCACTTTCTGAGTGAGAGAAGTATGAGTTTCCGAGTGATCCAAATAGATATCTCCCGATCTCTATTTATACTAGTCTGTTTGCCCAGTGACCTTATGGGGCTGACTTGTCTAGCTAGGTATATCAACAATATAATATATATTTCAGGGCCGACCCCACACATGGTTGTCTAATAACCCTTCGCCAAGTACACATACTTGCGACACTTGTCAATACACATGACGACACTTCCTTATAGAGGAATAACACATCTCTTATAAGGGTACAATAAATATATATGAAATACATAGATGAAATACATTCTGAAGTTACATATACATCAACACTCCCTCTTAACTAGGAAGGTATTTCTCGACATAGTTCTGCTAAACAAGTCTTCTTCTCGGGATCATCGTCATCATCATCGTCACTGCTGCTACTATCTCAACCAATCTCTGACTCTACTCGTCATAGGAAGTTCTACAGAGCCAGTCCTTTTTCATACTGGATGTAGGCCCACCACCTGCAAGTCTTCGTCATCACTGGCCATACTGTGGAATCCTTAGGACTTATTACGTGCATCACAAAACCTTACAAGAGCATCCCAAGACTTATTACGGGCACACAGCCCAACCTATCGGATCTCCCAGGGAGCTATTACATGTGACCCTACCACAAAACCTCCAAAGAGAATCCAAGGACTGATTACGAGCACACAGCTCAACCTATCGGATCTCCCAGGGCGCTATTATATGTGGTCACCACAAAACCTTGCAAGAGTATCCTAGGACTTATTATAGGAACACATCCCAACCTATCGGATCTCCTAGGGCGATATTACATGTGGTCATGGAAAAACCTTGCAAGAGCATCCTAGGACTTATTACGAGCACACAACTCAACCTATCGGATCTCCCAGGGCGCTATTATATGCCATAGGACAAAACCTCGAAAGAGCATCTGCCAGATATCCCAGGGAGCTATTATATGCCAGCGGAAAAACCTTGCAAGACTATCTGCAGATCTCCCAGAGTGCTATTATATGTCCTCCCAAAGCAAAACCTTGAAAGAGCATTTGCCAAATCTCCCAGGGAGCTATTATATGCCAGCGGAAAAACCTAGCAAGAGAATCTGCAAACCTCCCAGGGCGCTATTATATGCTTATCTGCACAACCTGTCCACGGCCACAGAATATCAACCTGATACTCACCATACATCATCCTGATGTATACATGATCATCATCACTGCAACATCCTGCTGCATGTCATCTGGAGCAACATCCTGAAGCTCGTCATCCATGATCATCCTGATCATATAATGCATCTACTTGATGCATACCAAGTATCTACCTGATACATATCATCATACATGATCCACCTGATCATACAATGTATTCACCTGATACAAGTACAAATACATGATCCACTTCATTATACATGATACATATCAACATACATGATCTACCCGATCATACAATGTATCTACCTAATACATATACAGATACATGGTCCAAGCATCCAACATGATGCATATACAAAATACATACAAATGATCCAACCGATCATATCCAGCATCCAACATGATGCATACATACATATAAATGATAAAACTGATCATATCCAGCATCCAACATGATGCGTACATACATATACATATAAATGATCCAACTGATCACATCCAGCATCCTCTTGATGCATATACAGAGCAGTAACTGGAGCATCGTCCTAATGCTCATCATCCATCGCTTACATCCACAGCCATGTGAAGGATCCTCCTTCCAACATGCTTGGAATGGCTTCTGCAAATGTGTCCATCTCTTCTTCCTCGAAGTGTCATCAATCTGAAGAACACCAAGCCTCTCCCTAAAGTACTCGAACTTCACCCTGGCTAGTGGCTTCGTCAGCACATCTGTAGTCTGCTCGTCCGTCGCAATGTACAGGAGCTTCACATCTCCGCTCTGCACCATATCCCTGATATAGTGATATTTGATCTCTGTGTGTTTTGACTTGTCATGAAACATTGGGTTCTCGGACAGCTTCACACAACTTTGGTTATCACAAAAGATACCAGTAGCATCCAACGGGAGATCAAATAACTCAAACAGTAGCTTCCGAAGCCATACTGCCTCACAACTAGCTGAACAGGCTGCAACATACTCTGCCTCGGCTATACTCAGTGCTACGCAAGACTGCTTCCTGCTGAACCAAGAGATCACACCTGATCCCATACTGAAGCAACATCCAGATGTGCTCTTCCTATCTGCAGCACTGCCAGCCCAATATGAATCAACATAACCCTACAGGTTAAACTTTTGATTCGCTTCATACTTGAGCCCATAATCCACTGTACCCTTCAGGTACCTCAGAACATGCTTTACAGCAATCAAATGAACACTCCTCGGATCTGTCAGGAACTGACTCAATGTGTTCACAGCAAAGCAAATATCTGGTCTCGTGTTCGTCAGGTACATCAAGGACCCAATCATCTGACGATACATAGAAATATCAACTGGCTCAGATGAAGCATCACATAGAAGTTGCAGGTTCGATGCCATAGGTGTGGCCATGGCCTTGCAATCCATCATCCCGAATCTCTTCAGGATATCTACTGTGTACTTCCCTTGACCAAGGAAGATCCCACCTGCACTCTGCCACACCTCCATACCTAGGAAATAGTGCATCATTCCCAAATCTTTCATATCGAACTCGGCAGCAAGCTTCCTCTTAGTATCTGCAATTAATCTGTCATCTCCTGTTACAAATAAGTCATCCACATACAGGAGTAGAATCACAGGATTCCCTTCCTCAACCTTGTAGTAAAGGTTGGAATCCGCTTTACTCTTAGTAAAGCCCAAACTAGATAGGAAAATTGTCCATCCTACCATACCAAGTTCTGTGAGCTTGCTTCAAGCCATACAAGGCTTTCTTCAATCTGCACACATATGACTCCCTGTCATGTGTTTTAAAATCGAGTGGCTGCTCCACATAGACTTCTTCTTCAACTACATCATTCAAGAAAGCTGTCTTGAAATCCATCTAGTGTATCTTCCATTTTATCACTGTTATACTTTTCTATGCTGCCATCTACAACATGCTTGATCTTGTAGATCCTCTTGGAAGTCACTACAGACTTCCCTTCAGGTCTTGGGACCGCATCCCAAACATCGTTCTTCATGATCGATGGATCATGGCATTCTTCCCGTATCCTGGGAACTTCAATATCTTCAATAGATAATTTTGATGCTTGAACAAATGTTGTAGTCCTTCTTTTGTAGGTGAAGGTATACAATCTTTCCTACAAAACAAGTTAAATTGCATGATTAGAAACATCTCATAATTTTCAAAACAAGTTCTTTCACATAAAGAAATATGGCATACAATCATGCAATCATTTAAGCCAATGCTTCAATACAACATTTATCCATATCCCGTAACTTTCTAGATGCCTTCCAATCTCTACCAGAACATTGTTAAGTAGCAATGGAATGTTGTATAGTGCCATAGGCCACTTACCCATCATATGCATATTAGTAGTATCCTGTTCATTAATGCAAATATGAAAAATACACAACCTAAGTCAAGGAACATATTATTTAAACAATCAAATATACAAGAAATGACAATTCAAATACTTATCTTTATTTGTTTGTTGGGTGGACTCCCTCTGAGTCTTTGCTTCCTTGCAGGAACTGCTGGAGTCCTAATCTGAAGTAGCTTCTTCTACACCTTTCTGATGTGGAATGTAGAAAGATGGTCAACTCCCTCTGAATATCTGCATCCTTGCAAGAGCTGCTGGAGTGTGCTCCCTCTTGATCTTTGCTTCCTGGATTACCCGTCTTTGAACTTATATTCATCCTTGGTCCCTATGCATGCTTATTAGTATCATGATTGTGTTATCCTTGTGATCTCATACAAAATCATACATTCATTAGTATATTCTCAATACTATCAAAACACAATGATCTCAACCATGTATAGTCATGATTATTTCAAACAGAAATAATAAGCATTAGCATTCAAGGTTTATATAGGACTCTTATGGTTAGTCATATCATAAGAAACATAACATGTCTAAACCTATGATTACTCGAACCTATGACTCTTCTGGTTAGTCATATCATTAATTAAGGTAAGACACATAATATGCATATACCCATGATTAGTCAAACCTATGTCTTTATGAACAATCATCATCAATCATGCCATGCATACTTATATAAGAGATCCTATGATATAAGGAAAACATACCTGTTCACCATATTTGCTAGTTATGTCTAGCAATGTTTTCTTGTTCTCTTCAATGTCCTGCATAACTCATAAGTTAACCTTTTCAAAACCAAATCATACATACCTCCATGTGATCCATGACTATGGATGAGTCTTTGTCTTCATGTCACCATAGCAAGTTCAGGTTGTCCCTTCAATTTGTACAAACCTCCCTCTTGCTCTCCAATCACCACTACATCATCTATAGTCTTTCCCTTTGGCCACATTAGGACTTGGCCGTCCACAAATGCAACCCTCATACCTTTTGCATCCAATGCAGAGATGGAGAGTAAGTTCTTCTTGAGCCCAGGTACATAAAGGACTTCTTTCATCTTCAAAGATTTTCCAGAATCTAGGTTGTAGGAGGCTTCACCACTTCCTTTGATTGGGTATTGAAAATCATCCCCAAGTTTCACCTTATAGGGTGATTCATGTTCAGATAGGTTTACAAAAGATTCTTTAAACCCAGTCATGTGTTTGGAAGCCCCATTGTCAATTAACCAACCATTACAACCATGGGAGATTGTACCTGTGAGAGCAAAGATTAGGACATACTCTTCTTCACTTGATGAGTCATCTTCACTTTCTGCCCTAGCTTTCTTCTTTGGAGGTTCATCATCTTCGGCAGCATGAGCATGGTACCTTCTTTTGTTACCCTTCTTCTTCTTGCTGGAGTTGTTGTTGTTGTGGTTGTCCCTTTTGTTCTTGGGACATTCTGAAGCAAAGTGACCCTTCTCATTACAAGTGAAACACCTTAGATCTTTCTTGTCTTTGTGATAATGATGAGAAGATTTCTTCTTGTGATGGGATGGCTCCCTCTTGAACTTGCCTTTCTTAGTGTGAGCTGTGAGAGCTTGATCTTCATTCCCCATCTTTTCTTTTCTTGCCACAAGCATTGCTTTTTATTGAGAGCATTCCTCCCACAGTTTACTGAAAGAGATCAATTTCTTTCTTGCACAGATTCCTTGAATAAAGGAGTCCCATGACCTAGGAAGGCCATTCAGAGTGGTCATAACAACTTCACCATTATCCACCACTTCATCCACAGCTTCAAGTTGTTCTTTGATCTGAGAGACCTTGGAGAAGTAATATTGAATGGTTTCTCCATTCAACATCTTGACCCCTTTCAATTGATTTCGCAGATTCATCTTCCGATTTATGTTCTTCCCTTCAAATAACTTGGTCAAAGAGTCAAACATCTCCTTGGGTGTCTTTAGAGAAGACACATGGGGTATGAGATGGTCTTTGATAGAATCAACAATGATTCTCTTTTCCTTGACCAAGTTCTTCTTATGCAATACCTTAGCCTCTTCATCCTCTGGGATAGGGATGTCTTCTTTTATGTATGAGTCCAACTCATTCTCTTCAAGGATTAACCCAATCCTATACTTCCAAGCTTGGAAGTTATCAGCCCCTTCAAGCTTATACTCAAGCTTGGTGTGGTGAGACATCTTAAAGAGTATTTCAAATGGAAATAGAAAAGATTTAGGTCTTACCACTTGAAATGCTGAAAACTGGATCTGGTTCAGGATTAGGGTTTGTCGAAAAAACCCTAAAAATTCAAAATGTGAATTTCAACTTTTTGAAAGGATAGAAAGATGCGCCTTGATGAGTTGATCAGCCTGGTGTATTCAGAATTTGATATCAGCAAAGCTTTACCCTTCAGATTTGCCTTTTTGTCCTCCCGGGTTCACTAGGGAGAGCCCTGAATTAGGGTTTGAGTTTCTCGGAGATCTACCCACCCAAAAATCTCGATCCAAAGCTCTAAACTTCGATTTTTGCAAGGAGCTTCCAGCTATGTCTTTCGATTTCAGAAATTCCTATTTTTTAGCAAACCCTAATTTTTAGGGCCAAATATGAAAATGCTCAGAATTGAATTCTGATTGGACAGATAGATTCTCCTTGATGAGTAGAGTCAATCTACTATACTATTTTTCCAAAAACTATGGAGAGAAACCCAATAAACAAGAAACCCTAGTTTCCGTCACTGCACAATGTCTTCTTCTCAGGTTAGCTCTGATACCATGTTAAATTTTGAGCATTAATTCACAATACTCTAGGATCTTTACTACGAGAAAAACATGTACAGTATATCAATGCATAACAATCATATCAAGCATGTCAAGCATCACAAGAATCAAAAGGAAGAGAGACAAGAGACACATAGTTTCCGTGGGGAAAACCGTAAGGTGAAAAACACCACAACTTCCTCAGAGATAGAGAGAGCAATGGCTCAACCAAAGCACAACCAAAATACACTGAGATAGTCTCCTAGTAGCAGATGATCCTCCTCCTCACTAATGCGCCACTTTCTGAGTGAGAGAAGTATGAGTTTCCGAGTGATCCAAACAGAGATCTCCCGATCTCTATTTATACTAGTCTGTTTGCCCAGTGACCTTATGGGGCCGACTTGTCTAGCTAGATATATAAACCATATAATATATATTTTAGGGCCGACCCCACACGTGGTGGTCTAATAACCCTTCGCCAAGTACACACACTTGCGACACTTGTCAATACACATGACGACACTTTCTTATAGTGGAATAACACATCTCTTATGAGGGTACAATAAATATATATGAAATACATTCAGAAGTTACATATACATCAACAGAAAGAATGTGGCGGAGCTGGGCTCAAAGACCCAAACTATATGAACCTCGCACTAGGAGTGAAAATCATCTGGAGAATAATTTATGGCGGCAATGCTTGGTGGAAGGAGATCTTGCAGAAGAAATACCTGAAAGGCTCAAGACGAAGATGTGTTGATGAGATCGACCTGAGCAAAAGCGGGACACCAATTTGGGACCTATGTAAAAAGGACGCATATATCATCCAAGACAACATATATTGGATTCCTGGAAGTGAGAAGAGGATAAAGATTTGGCAAGATAAGACTGGGCCTTCCTCCCATTCTAAGTTCTTGTCGGATTTTTCTGATCTTAAGCATTGGTTAGATCATTTAAATATATCTACTCTATATGATCTGTCTTCCTGGGCTCACAACGGAAGATGGGTTGTTTGGAAGGAATTGGAGACCCCTGACCACCTTCAAGCAGACTTCAACACGCTTCTCTACATGCTGCAAGGTTCTTATCCTGTGCATAATCACATAAAAGATAGAAGAGGATGGGGAAAAACAAGTTCCTACTCTGTCAGAGAAGGATACCGTATACTTTATGGTTTAAAGAATAATAGCTTCAAAGACAGAAAGTGGTATAAAATTTGGGGCAAGGATGGCCTGCCAAAAATTAATGCTTTCTTCTGGATACTAGCCCATCGCAAAACTCTTACAGCTGAGAATCTGAGGAAAAGAGGGATAGAAGGACCTTTACGTTGCATTCTATACAAAGAATCAGAAGAAACTCTTGAACACGTCTTCCTGGAATGTAATTTTACGCAAGAGGTCTTGCTTTCAGCTACTCATGGGTTGAATTTCCACTTGACCCTGCCAACTAATTGGAACGATCTTTTCGTTTGCTGGAAGGACTATTACCAAAGATCTTTCTCTCAAAAGCCTGACTTCACTAGAGCCTGGGAAGCTATTCCGAAATACATTTGCTGGAATATTTGGACAGCGAGAAATAAAGAAATCTTTGAAGGAAAAAATACAACTCCGACCAAGGTTCTTTCTTCTGCAAAAGCTCTTTGGGTGGAAGCATTATCCTCGAGAGGGATGTATAATATAAACAAAGAACCCCAAACGGTGGAAGAAAGAGCTTGGGTCTCTGACCTTCTGGTTCCTACCCCCTCTCTCTCCTCGATCAAACCACAAAAAGGCTCAATTTTGTGAATTGGCAATTAAGAATGAGGTCTTCGGACTTTCAAAATTGGAGGATGAGCATTGGTTGCAGTTCTTTGTTTTTCGATGGAGCCTCGAAAGGAAACCCTAGGTTGGCAGGTGCGGGAGGAGTCATTTATGACTCCAAGGGGAACAAGCAGAATGAGTACGCCTGGAGAATTGGAAGGAAAACAAACAATGGTGCAGAATGGTTAGCCTTCATCAAGGGGATGAAACTAGCTAGGATCATGGGCATTGATGAGCTGGTGGTCATTGGAGACTTGCTTCTGGTCACCAGAGAAGTAAGAAATCTAATGAGGAACCGGAATAATCCTTCTAATAAGACGCATTACCTTCTAAATTACATTGTCAAAGAGTTCAAAGCTATTAAGTTCTTACATGTGTTGAGAGCACTCAATTAGTAGGCTAAACATTTGGGCAACAAAGGAGCGAGCCTAAACAGCGGCACCTTGGAGTGTGATCGTAAGGTTTATGATAGAGTTTGGATCCCTTAGCTCAGAGTCCATGGCAAATAATTTCTTTGGTTATAAAGTTCATTGGAGCAAAACGATTGTCCACATCTTAGCTAGAGACGAATATGTACTTAGGATCCCCACCTATGTTTCATTAAATGTTTTGTGGAATGTCTCTAGGAAGAGACAAATGATTCACATGCATAAAGAACAGGTGTTTGACAGATTTTGGGATGGCTTTAAAGAGGCAGGGAGGCATCTTTGTTGTCATTATGTTGCATAGCATTTAAAGAAGGAGTTGCCGAGAATAATTCTCTGCGCAATGGGTGAACACAAAGGTCAGGGTCTGCATGTGGCTCGTAGTTCAGCTCCTCCTCTGCAATAGTGCCTATGATGTAGAAAAAACATCCGGAAGCACAAGAACCTCTCAAATCAGGACTTCAGAAAGTCTTCTCATTGCAGGAAGAAAGTTAGGGGACTCCAGACCTCCTGGTAAGCCGTTCTGGTCATGTTTATTGCAATTTCGATTTTCTTGGTATAGAAGAGAAATGGCACCCTGCCCTGGTTCATAAAGACTTTAGCACTCTCGGTCCACTCATGGGGTTGCACAGAAGCTCCAACATGGTCGAGGTTATGAATACACTCAAGGATATGGAGGAACAAATTAGAATTCTTTGCTCTGAGAACCTAAAGATGAAGAGGGCCATCACTCGCCTCTTCTCTCTATCTCAAGCCACGCATTCGAAGGTAAAAATCTGCAACAAACATGGACATGAAAGGGATGCCATTCTGGGTGAAAAAAGTGGATATTGTTTCTGCTATTAAACTAGACATTAACTTCGGCAATGTTATCAGTAGCATTAAAGTTGTAGAAAAGAAAGTGGATCTTCTAGGGGAGGACATTGGGAATTTCTCTTCAGTGAAATGTATAAATATTGCTAGAGGAGTTAAGGCAGTAAACCACCCGTAGTTCGTCGAAAACATAATTCTGTTGGGGGGTGCTTCCACGGTCATAGTTGAGAGATTCAAAGGGGCTTTATCCACTTTCTTAAAAGCCTCGTATGGAAAGATAAACTCAACTAAGTCTAAAGTATATGGTTGGAACTGCCCTCCTAGGACGATGGCAAGAATTGCCAGGATCCCTGGTTTTGAAGGGAAGGTAACTTGGAATTCTTTCAACTACCTTGGGATTCCCATCTTCAAAGGGAAAAAAAGGGTGTCGGATTGGCAAGGGTTGGTAGACAAGATAAAGGCTAAAATCACTTCTTGGGGAACAAGACGGCTCAACCCAGCCGAAAAAATTGTCCTTATCAATGTTTTTCTTTCTGCTTACTCTATCTAGGTATGCTCGATCTCCTTAGCTCCTAAAACAATTATGCAAGACATCATAAAAGAAATCAGAAATTTTCTGTGGCAAAGGTGGCAAATCCAACAACGCCAAAAAATTTCATTTGATTAGATGGGACATAGTCTGCAGCCCGAGAGAATGTGGCGGAGCTGGGCTCAAAGACCCGAACTATATGAACCTCGCACTAGGAGTGAAAATCATCTAGAGAATAATTTATGGGGGCAATGCTTGGTGGAAGGAGATCTTGCAGAAGAAATACCTAAAAGGCTCAAGACGAAGATGTGTTGATGAGATCGACCTGAGCAAAAGCGGGACACCAATTTGGGACCTGTGTAAAAAGGTCGCATATATCATCCAAGACAACCTATATTGGATTCCTGGAAGTGGGAAGAGGATAAAGATTTGGCAAGATAAGACTGGGCCTTCCTCCCCTTCTAATTTCTTGTCGGATTTTTCTGATCTTAAGCATTGGTTAGATCAATTAAATATATCTACTCTATATGATCTGTCTTCCTGGGCTCACAACGGAAGATGGGTTGGTTGGAAGGAATTGGATATCCCTGACCACCTTCAAGCAGACTTCAACACGCTTCTCTACATGCTGCAAGGTTCTTCTAGTGTGCATAATCACCTAAAAGATAGAAGAGGATCGGGAAAAACAAGTTCCTACTCTGTTAGAGAAGGATACCGTATACTTTATGGTTTAAAGAATAATAGATTCAAAGACAGAAAGTGGTATAAAATATGGGGCAAGGATGGCCTGCCAAAAATTAATGCTTTCTTCTGGATACTAGCTCATCACAAAACTCTTACAGCTGAGAATTTGAGGAAAAGAGGGATAGAAGGACCTTTACGTTGCATTCTATGCAAAGAATCAGAAGAAACTCTTGAACACGTCTTCCTGGAATGTAATTTTACGCAAGAGGTCTTGCTTCGAGCTACTCATGGGTTGAATTTCCATTTGACCCTGCCAACTAATTGGAACGATCTTTTCATTTGCTGGAAGGACTATTACCAAAGATCTTTCTCTCAAAAGCCTGACTTCACTAGAGCACGGGAAGCTCTTCCGAAATACATTTGTTGGAATATTTGGACAGCGAGAAATAAAGAAATCTTTGAAGGAAAAAATACAACTCCGAGCAAGGTTCTTTCTTCTACAAAGGCTCTTTGGGTGGAAGCGTTATCCTCGAGAGGGATGTATAATATAAACAAAGAACCCCAAACGATGGAAGAAAGAGCTTGGGTCTCTGACCTTCTGGTTCCTGCCCCCTCTCTCTCCTGCATCAAACCACACAAAAGGCTCAATTCTCTGAATTGGCAATTAAGAATGAGGTCTTCAGACTTTCAAAATTGGAGGATGAGGATTGGTTGCAGTTCTTTGTTTTTCGATGGAGCCTCGAAAGGAAACCCTTGGTTGGCAGGTGCGGGAGGATTCATTTATGACTCTAAGGGGAACAAGCAGAATGAGTACGCCTGGAGAATTGGAAGAAAAACAAACAATGGTGCAGAATGGTTAGCCTTAATCAAGGGGATGAAACTAGCTAGGATCATGGGCATTGATGAGCTGGTGGTCATTGGAGACTTGCTTCTGGTCACCAGAGAAGCAAGAAATCTAATGAGGAACCGGAATAATCCTTCTAATAAGACGCATTACCTTATAAATTGCATTGTCAAATAGTTCAAAGCTATTAATTTCTTACATGTGTTGAGAGTACTCAATCAACAGGCTAACAATTTGGCTAACAAAGGAGCGAGCCTAAACTGCGGCACCTTGGAGTGTGATCGTAAGGTTTATGATAGAGTTTGGATCCCTTAGCTTAGCGTCCATGGCAAATAATTTTTTTGGTTATAAAGTTCATTCAAGCAAAAAGATTGTCCACATCTTAGCTAGAGCCAAATATGTACTTAGGATTCCCACCTATGTTTCATTAAATGTTTTGTGGAATGTCTCTAGGAAGAGACAGATGGTTCACATGCGTAAAGAACAGGTGTTTGACAAATTTCAGGATGGCTTTAAAGAGGCAGGGAGGCGTCTCTATTGTCATTATGTTGCATAGCGTTTAAAGAAGGAGTTGCCGAGAATAATTCTCTATGCAATGGGTGAACACGAAGGTCAGGGTCTGCATGTGGCTCGTAGTTCGGCTCCTCCTCTGCCATAGTGCCTGCGATGTAGAAAAAACATCCAGAAGCACGAGAGCCTCTCAAATCAGGACTTCAAAAAGTCTTCTCATTGCAGGAAGAAAGTCAGGGGACTCCAGACCTCCTGGTAAGCCCTTCTGGTCATGTTTATTGCAATTTCAATTTTCTTGGTATATAAGAGAAATGGTACCCTGCCCTAGTTCATAAAGACTTTAGCACTCTCGGTCCACTAATGGGGTTGGACAGAAGCTGCAACATGGTCGAGGTTATGAATACTCTCAAGGATATGGAGGACCAAACTAGAATTCTTTGCTCTGAGAACCTAAAGATGAAGAGAGCCATCACTCGCCTCTTCTCTCTATCTCAAGCCACGCATTCGGAGGTAAAAATATGCAACAAACATGGACATGAAAGGGATGCCATTCCGGGTGAAAAAAGTGGATATTGTTTCTTCTATCAAACTAGACATTAACTTCGGCAATGTTATCAGTAGCATTAAAGTTGTAGAAAAGAAAGTGGATCTTCTAGGGGGGGACATTGGGAATTTCTCTTCAGTGAAAGGTATAAATATTACTAGAGGAGTTAAGGCGGTAAACCACGCGCAGTTCGTCGACGACATAATTATGTTGGGGGGTGATTCCACGGTCATAGCTGAGAGATTCAAAGGGGCTTTATCCACTTTCTTAAAAGCCTCGTATGGAAAGATAAACTCAACTAAGTCTAAAGTATATGGTTGGAACTGCCCTTCTGGGACTATGGCAAGAATTGCCAGGATCCTTGGTTTTGAAGGGAAGGTAACTTGGAATTCTTTCAACTACCATGGGATTCCCATCTTCAAAGGGAAAAAAAGGGTGTCGGATTGGCAAGGGCTGGTAGACAAGATAAAGGCTAAAATCACTTCTTGGGGAACAAGTTGGCTCAACCCAGCTGAAAAACTTTTCCTTATCAATGTTGTTCTTCGGCTTACTCTATCTATGTATGCTCGATCTCCTTAGCTCCTAAAACAATTATGCAAGACATCATAAAAGAAATTAGAAATTTTCTGTGGCAAAGGTGGCAAATCCAAGAACGCCAAAAAATTTCATTTGATTAAATGGGAGATAGTCTGCAGCCCGAGAGAATGTTACGGAGCTGGGCTCAAAGACCCGAACTATATGAACCTCGCACTAGGAGTGAAAATCATCTGGAGAATAATTTATGGCGGCAATGCTTGGTAGAAGGAGATCTTGCAGAAGAAATACCTGAAACGCTCAAGATGAAGTTGTGTTGATGAGATCGACCGGAGCAAAAGCGAGACACTAATTTGGGACCTATGTAAAAAGGCCGCATATATCATCCAAGACAACCTATATTGTATTCCTGGAAGTGGGAAGGGGATAAATATTTGGAAAGATAAGACTGGGCCTTCCTCCCCTTCTAATTTCTTGTCGGATTTTTCTGATCTTAAGCATTGGTTAGATCATTTAAATATATCTACTCTATATGATCTGTCTTCCTGGGCTCACAACGGAAGATGGGTTGGTTGGAAGCAATTGGAGACCCCTGACCACCTTCAAGCAGACTTCAACACGCTTCTCTACATGCTGCAAGGTTCTTCTCCTGTGCATAATCACCTAAAAGATAGAAGAGGATGGGGAAAAACAAGTTCCTACTGTGTTAGAGAAGGATACCGTATACTTTATGGTTTAAAGAATAATAGCTTCAAAGACAGAAAGTGGTATAAAATTTGGGGCAAGGATGGCCTGCCAAAAATTAACGCTTTCTTCTGGATACTAACTCATCGCAAAAATCTTACAGCTGAGAATCTGAGGAAAAGAGGGATAGAAGGACCTTTACGTTTCATTCTATGCAAAGAATCAGAAGAAACTCTTGAACATGTCTTCCTAGAATGTAATTTTACGCAAGAGGTCTTGCTTCAAGCTTCTCATGGGTTGAATTTCCATTTGACCCCTCCAACTAATTGGAACGATCTTTTCGTTTGCTGGAAGGACTATTACCAAAGATCTTTCTCTCAAAAGCCTGACTTCACTAGAGCCTGGGAAGCTCTTCCGAAATACATTTGTTGGAATATTTTGACAGCGAGAAATAAAGAAATATTTGAAGGAAAAAATACAACTCCGAGCAAGATTCTTTCTTCTGCAAAAGCTATTTGGGTGGAAGCATTATCCTCGAGAGTGATGTATAATATAAGCAAAGAACCCCAAACGGTGGAAGAAAGAGCTTGGGTCTCTGACCTTCTGGTTCCTGCCCCCTCTCTCTCCTGGATCAAACCACACAAAAGGCTCAATTCTCTGAATTGGCAATTAAGAATGAGGTCTTCGGACTTTCAAAATTGGAGGATGAGCAATTGTTGCAGTTCTTCTTTTTCGATGGAGCCTCGAAAGGAAACCCTAGGTTGGCAGGTGCGGGAGGAGTCATTTATGACTCCAAGGGGAACAAGCAGAATGAGTACGCCTGGAGAATTGGAAGAAAAACAAACAATGGTGCAGAATGGTTAGCCTTAATCAAGGGATGAAACTACCTAGGATCATGGGCATTGATGAGCTGGTGGTCATTGGAGACTTGCTTCTGGTCACCAGAGAAGCAAGAAATCTAATGAGGAACCGGAATAATCCTTCTAATAAGACGCATTACCTTCTAAATTGCATTGTCAAAGAATTCAAAGCTATTAAGTTCTTACATGTGTTGAGAGCACTCAATCAGCAGGCTAACAATTTGGCCAACAAAGGAGCGAGCTTAAACTGCGGCACCTTGTAGTGTGATCGTAAGGTTTATGATAGAGTTTGGATCCCTTAGCTTAGAGTCCATGGCAAATAATTTCTTTGGTTATAAAGTTAATTGGAGCAAAATGATTGTCCACATCTTAGCTAGAGCCGAATATGTACTTAGGATCCCCACCTATGTTTCATTAAATGTTTTGTGGAATGTCTCTAGGAAGAGACAGATGGTTCACATGCGTAAAGAACAGATGTTTGACAGATTTTGGGATGGCTTTAAAGAGGCATGGAGGTGTCTTTGTTGCATAGCATTTAAAGAAGGAGTTGCCGAGAATAATTCTCTGCGCAATGGGTTAACACGAAGGTCAGGGTCTGCATGTGGCTCGTAGTTCGGCTCCTCCTCTGCCACAGTGCCAGCGATGTAGAAAAAACATCCGGAAGCACGAGAGCCTCTCAAAACAGGACTTCAAAAATTCTTCTCATTGCAGGAAGAAAGTCAGGGGACTCCAGACCTCCTGGTAAGCCCTTCTAGTCATGTTTATTGCAATTTCGATTTTCTTGGTATAGAAGAGAAATGGCACCCTGCCCTGGTTCATAAAGACTTTATCACTCTCGGTCCACTCATGGGCTTGGACAGAAGCTCCAACATGGTCAAGGTTATGAATACTCTCAAGGATATGGAGGACCAAATTAGAATTCTTCGCTATGAGAACCTAAAGATGAAGAGGGCCATCACTCGCCTCTTCTCTCTATCTCAAGCCACGCATTCGGAGGTAAAAATCTGCAACAAACATGGACATGAAAGGGATGCCATTCCGGGTGAAAAATGTGGATATCGTTTCTGCTATCAAACTAGACATTAACTTCGGCAATGTTATCAGTAGCATTCAATTTGTAGAAAAGAAAGTGGATCTTCTAGGGGAGGACATTGGGAATTTCTCTTCAGTGAAAGCCGGAGGTGGCTTGGTGAAAGGAAACTCTGAGGAACCTGTGATCTGCAACCTCCCTAGGCAGTCAGAGGCTTAATTATCGAAGTCTTTTCTCTTGGTTTTGGTTTTTTGCAGTTGCTATCATCACAAAAGTTCTTGTCCAGTTATGTTATATGGTCTTGGATCAGGTTACATCTACTATAGTTTTTCCTTTGTTGGGCCTTTTTTAAAAAGAAGTAATTGTATTTCAGAAGTTCTCTCGGAAGGCAAAGCTTCTTATTCTCATGAACAATGTTATGCTTTTGTTTTTTACTTCTTGGGCAGTTTGTAAGGTTTTACAGTTTGCATAAACTAAGGAAGTTCCGTGATAGTTATAGAATAGCAAAGGATGAGCAAGGAGTCATGGACTCAGTCCTTTTGTGGGAGCAATCCTTCTCCCTCCTTTTTGTAAACTCTGCATATTTTTTATAATCAAATTCTATTTACCCGTTTCTGTAAAAAAAAAAAAAAATGGGTCAATTCCATTTTAACTATTTTGGTTTTTCTCATTGAGGTAGCCAAACACACTATATGGGGGAGATGGTTGAGATGAGGGTTGTATTAAGGTTATTGTAGGCCTACTTTTGTTGTGAATTGGCTTGAGGTGAAGACCAAAATCATCATGGAGGAAGCCACGAACCTAGGTTGATGTATGGCAAGGTATAAACTCTTTATCAAAACCCTTGTCTTCAACAGTTTCAATCCAATGAATTTTAAAGGAGGAAACAAATTGTGAGCATGCAACAGAAGGTGGGGATCCATCTGGGAAAAATCCAGTTAGAGCTTCGGAAGAAGGAAAAAAGGTAGATATTCAACATAAAAAGTTGTCCTCGATAGAGTAAAAGGGTTTCTCCTAGCTTGAATGTATTGGGGATTCTCCTAAGGTGTCATAGAGTTTCTTTTTTGGATATGTGCATGTTGGTTTCCTTTATAATTCATAACAGTCAAAGGTTGAGAGTTGAAGTTAGAAGATAAGAGGACTCCCACGTCAACTCAAGAATCAAAGGATTGCCTTGAGTTAACAAGGATATGATCTTGGTGGATGAGCAGGGGGTAAAGGAGGTCTAGGGGGAGTGAAGATCCAAGAAAGGAAATGCATAAGAGTCAAGCTAGGAAAAATTAAGATGGTCATAGCAATGGATGTGGGATTGTCAAAGGTTGAAGAGTCAGTGGAGAAGGCTTTGGTCGGGAGATACATAGGCAAATTTGTTAAGGTGGACTCTTTCAAGATGCGGATAGAAGAGGCATAGAGGCCTGTGTTACGATACACCAACATTTCTTTTGCTAGTTCGAGGGTGGATTCATGTTTGGGTTAAAGCAAGCAATGATGTACGAAATATTCTCTAGAAGAACCAGTTATGAAGCACTTTATGACTTTGTTTAAAGAAGTAGAAGCCTAGATTTGACCCAAGAATAGAGCCGACCTACCTGTTAAGTTTTCTAATACCATATTCGATCTTCGTTCTCAATAATTTACTATTGAAATTATATACAAAAAATACATTGATATTTTAACTATAACACATGGGAAATAAACAAGAAATCAATCACATTTGACACACTTGTTTACCCTAGAAAACCCTAAAGGGGAAAAACCAACGATCAATGATTTTATTAAGATAAAATCTAAGCTCTCGTCATGGGATAATGGCCCACTGAGGACCAATACAAAAACCAACAATAATAGCCTATAACATCTAAAGATTAGTCATTCGATCTTCCTAGAAGCTACTCCCTTTGTTGTCCCTCATTCCCTTCCTCAAACCTTGGCCCTACACACTTAGATGAAAGTCCTTCTCCAACCAATCAATGAGATCTCACTATCTCACTCTATGTGACTGTTGTGTCTCCTCCTCTCACCTAGGCGTTCTTTAATAACATCTCAATGACCAAAACCCTAACCCTAAATCTCCAAAGTGATGGATGGCTGAGATTAGATCTCGAGCCTCACTCAAGATCAACGATTGTGACTTAATCTTAAGTTCACTCTTGGTCATTGGCCAACATTAAGTTAATTAATGTGCTTTTCCTAAGTTAAACTTAGGAAAGAGATACAAAGGTCACTTCCTCTCTCGAGAAAGAACCTAGAGAGGTAATTTGGATGACTCCTCCATGTCTGACACCTAGCCTATGTAGAAGTACCTAGCTGAGCTACAAACATCAACACTCCCTCTTAACGAGGAAGGTACTTCTCGAAGAGCCACCTAGAACTGGTTCTCCCTCTAACCTTGGCACACTATCGCACACATCATCCTACACATTGGTATCCCTCCACCCCTGTTGGTTAGCTTCTCTTTGATCACTGGAGGTCACGAAATAAATGATGCTACATATTAGTGTCATGAAGTTTGGAAACTTTTGCCAAGGCCTACTCTCCCTCAATGTGATCCTAGGAGCCTTCTCCTACTTCTGAGCATCCATTAATGTCATCTTGTACCAACTAGGTCTCTTAACAGAACTTGAAGGAGATAACTACCTCTTCCCATCTGAAGGTTGACTCCCCACACTGGAAGTCTATGAACTATGCTCACCCTTTAGGGCCTCCTGCTCCTTGTCCTCTGCCACTTGTATCGATCCATGATCCAAGATCCCCTTGGATCCAACTATAGGATTTCCCTGTAACCTGTATACCCTATCCTCTTAGACACCAAGAACTCGTGTTGAGTCTGTGCTAGATCCCTTTAGTCGAATAATAACCCGACCACTCTCGAAAGAGCTAGCATATCCACTGTTATCCATTATCGAAACTGAGAGCAAATTCATCTTGAGCTCCAGTACATATAACACATATGTCACCTATAGATATCCTCCTAGATCTAATTAGAACCTAATTGTCCCAAGTCCCTTTACAACACACTTAGCATGGGTGACAAGTTCCACATGCAAATCTGAGTTTGTCTTTGACAAAATAGTGAACAACTCATGTGTCATCATCGTCCCACATTTCCCTGTCTGACGTCTTCTCAGATATGTGAGGGATCAAATGATCCTTCAATGCATCTGAGATGATCCTCCTGGATTTCACATCCTTCAAATTATGAGTAGTCATGTCCTTTGGATTTGTTGGTGGGATGACTATGGAGTTAGCAAACTCCCACAACCTGTTCTCCATGAGAACCAATGTGACCCTCGCCTTCCAAGGGATGTAGTAAGATGCACCGTCTAACCTATCTTTGTACCTCAAACCAGTTGCAACCATCTTCAACCTGCTAAATTGTTGCTTGAATTTATACCCATTGCTTAGACTTCTGCCCACTGCCTGGACTGCTTCCCACTGCCTTGACTATTTCTCATGCCTTTCATGATCCACCCAAGGTCTATCTAGGGATGCCCAAGATTTTTAATCACTACCCAATTAATTTTATGGGATTCTGGATTTTTTTGGGATGTTCAGTAGCTCTATTGGGCCTGCCCAAACTTTGTGGAGCTGTAAGGTGGTTGTTCTAGGATGCCCGCCTATTGTCCGGTGGCTTCCCTTCTTACCCAACCTGCCCAATTGTCATCAACCTACTACGGCGGCTTGCAGCTCCAGTCCTCACCTTGAGGTTGTGGCGGTTGACCTTATCGACGTTTTTGTTGCTAATTGCCGGTGTTGCAACCGACCCCTTCTCTTTTTCTGCGAATGACCCTAACATCCACCCACTCTCTTCTCTCTCATTGGTGGCTTTTGTAGCAGGTGCATCGAATTACAGCTCGATCCTTCCACTGGCCCACAACCCCTTTCTTATATCGTCGCCAACCTCACCATCCCATAGCCCCTTGATGGCTCTCTTTGTACCTTCTTAGCCTTGTCCACTACTTCCACCACCTGCATTAATCATTGACCTTTCTTGATCTGGCTTTGATACCATGTTAAATTTTCCAATACCAGATCTGATCTTCGTTATCAATAATTTACTATTGAAATTATAAATGAAAATACATTAATATTTTAACTAATAACGCAATAGAAATAAATAGGAAAATAATCACATTTGACACACTTGTTTACCCTAAACCATCAATCAATTATTTTATTAAGATAAAATCTAGGCTTTCGTCCTTTGATAGTGGCCCACTAAGGAATAATACAAAAATCAACAAGAATAGACTATCACACCTCAAATCAATCCTTTGATTTTGTTGGCAACTACTCCCTTTGTTGTCCCTTGCTCCTTTCCTTGAACCCCGCCCCTCCACATTTAGATAAAAGTCCTTCTCCAACCAATCAATGAGATCTCACTATCTCACTATGTGTGACTGTTGTGTCTCCTCCTCCCACTTAGTATTTCTTTTATAACATATCAATGACCAAAAACCTAACCCTCAATCTCCAAAGTGATGGATGGCTGAGATTAGATCTCAAGCCTCGCTCAAGATCAACGACTAAGACTTAATATTAAGTTCATTATTAGTCAATAGTTAATTAATGTGCTTTTCCTAAGTTAGACTTAGGAAATAGATACAAAAGTCACTTACTCTCTCAATAAGTACCTAGAAAGGTAATTTGGATGACTCTTGCACACTTGACACCTAGCCTATGTAGAAGTACATGTCCGAGCTACAAACATCAAAATACCCACAATAAATTTGGGTACTTTTATTAGGCATTCCGATTGACTTATGGAATAAGAAAATATTGGAGGGAATTGGGAGCTCCTTACGGTGCTTCATTGCACTGGAGGAAAAATAAGATTGTAGGATTTTCATGATATTAGTGGAACTAGAATCAAGAGAGGGCCTCCCTGACAAAATGGAGATTGAATGGGGAACTTGGTCCTTTTCTCAAAAGTTGGAATTTTGGAAAATTTCATTTAGACGTGGTGCTTGCTAGTGGGTCATAGATTATCAACAACAAATGCTACAATCGTGAATTTTAACTTTAATTTATCAACTGAGGAACATACAAAGTTTAGAGGTATTGAGCAAAGTGTGTACAACTTATAAGAAAAACTAACTATTGAAAAACAACAAAAGCAAAGCAATAATTTAACTAACTAATTCCTATTCTGCAAAAATAATGACTTGCTTAAAAACATAGTGTTTTAGATACAATCCTTTCATACATATTCCTATTCTTCCCTAGGCTAGTGGGACTCAATATCACCCTCAAGCTAAAGAGCTACATGGTTATAGTTGTCTAGTCGCTATAGAAAGACATTCAAAATTTATATCAAAGAAATACTTTTGAGTTCCATATTCATAAAACAAACCAAGTACTATATGGATCAACCAACTTTTGTATGAGCATATAAAAACATAATAAAATCATGCTGAACATAAATTGCAAGAAGTAAAATGACTGGAATTGAATGTTGTTGAAATGACGGGAAATGAATGTTGAAATTATATGAGAAAACTTTGTAACAAGAAAACTACAAGAAAAACAAAGTAAGGAAAATACAATCTAAATTAAATCCACTCAATCCAAACACGTGAGCTAACACTAAGATCCATGTATTGCCTTAAGGGGGGCCTTCCTAAGACAGTTATGTGAACCTAATAAAAACTTTAGTTGCTCAAAATATAAGATAAACACTTATTTTCCATTACTCAAATAAAAGGTTTCATAAATAAGAACTGTGTATGAGAGTAGTGTTGTGAGTAGTTTATAATTCAAAATATAAATGACTGATACCCTTGGGTTGTGCCCATGGGAGCTTATTTATACAAAAAGAAATCAAAACTACATCATGGATCTTTCCCCTGTGATTGAGGAGCAAACAACTAAAATCGTGATCCTGTAATTTTAGTGAACACTCATTATCTATGGCTTGCACTTGGAGTTTAGCTATTCATGGCGGCCTCCTTGTGATAATCTGCAAGGGATGTAGCAACTGTAACAAACTCACAATAAAACTCTCAAGTATGTTGCAAAGAAGAAGAGAAGGAGACACTCAATAATCACTCATAAACATAGAATAATGAACAATAACAGTATCATACAATGAATAATGAATGTAGAGAATGTGTTACAATAAACTGTGAAGTAGCATCATATAGGATTCGAATTAGCCAAGTTAGGCATTCAAATTTGAGCTCAAAGTCTAGCTTGGATAAATATGGAGACATCATCCAGTCAGTAGTAGTAGTCATAAATGGTAAGAGTCAGTCAAGTTTGTCCAACTGAGTCTAACAGAACCATCTAGGCATAAATCAGGGAATGGAGACTCCAAGGGGGGCGCATGAAGTTGTCATAGGGTCAAGTGGCACTCCAAAACTAGCTAACTAGGAGCTACAGGTAGTTAGGATGAGCAATCGGTGGAAGAACTACTCAATCCATGCACTAACTGAGTGATAACTCCCGGTAGGTGAGATAAGGCGCCCTAACTGAGTAATAACTGAAGGTAGGTGAGTAAAGGCGCACTAATTGAATGTGGTAGGTGAGAAATGCGCACTTGCCATGCAGAACAGTCAAGAAGGGCGCATCAGGTAGGTAGGAGGCCAAATGGGGGCTTTAGACAGGCTCTGGAGAGCTAGAAGCAAGCTCTAGGTGCTGGGGAGACCACCATGATGATGACTGGATGCATGCAGTGGCATGCAAATGCATGCAGCATGCAAATTTGCATGCATGTATGCTAAATATAAAAATGATGGTGTGAATATTCCAACACCCCCTGCAAGCTATACTATGAGATAATAACTGAAAACAGTAAAATAGGGCCTTGGTGACTAAGACCAAAGGTCACCCCGTACAATCAATCTAAATAAACTAAGTGAGGAAAGAGGGAAAACCCAGTGGGAAGAAATCCCTCCCTCAAAATAGACTGAAGGATGCTAATGAAGCATATCATCTCTCACCCCTGAAGGAGGTAAGTGTCATTCTTTCTCAAAGAAGGATCGATAGATCCAAAATGGATCAGGAATTTCACAAGGATGAATCCTTATTTGTGAAAACTATGATCTGGCAGATCAGGGAGCAGTGGTTTCCCATCGAAGAAGAGGATTAGTAAAGTAAGAAGGATGAAACCTCTCATGCTGAAAATATGATCTGGCTGATCAGGGAGCAGTGGCTGCCCATAGAGGAAGAGGATCAATAATGTGAGAAGGATGAAACCTTCCATGCTAAAAATCTGATATGGTTGCTCGGGGAGCAGTGGCTGCCCATCGAGGAAGAGGACAAATAGGTGAGAGATATTCATGTTCTTGTGGATCTGGATCTCCCATTCGCTCATCTTTATCATCAGTTGCTAGACCTTCAGGTTCTTGTGGATCTAGTTCTAGCATTCCCTCGTCATCATCTCCATCTTCAGATTCTGAATCTGAAATATCATGTGAAGATGCATCATCACATCCAAACTATGAATCTGAAATCTCATGTGAAGAAGCAAGTAGAACTGGCTCATCATCACATACAAACTCTGAATCTGAAATCTCATGAGGAGAAGAAGTAAAACTGGATCATCATCACATGCAAACTCTGAATCTGAAATCTCACGAGGAGAAGCAAGTAAAACTAGCTCATCATCACTCGAAGGAGGAACATATCCAAAAATGTTGATGTCATGAAACTGCTCCAGAATATGCATGTAGTCCTCATTTGAACCATCATGACTATAATCAATATCAGAAGAACTAGGACTAGATGATGATGGATCTTCATTAAGATCAAAGGAGGATGCATTAGTGGAGGCCCATTTTGAAATAGGAGTTGGACAAATAGGTGCTAGATCTTCGAGTTCTTGTGGATCTGGATCTAGCATTCGCACTTCTTCAAGAGTCATCTTTTTCTCAATCTCTTTTGATGTATCTTTGCCCTTCAGACAACCTTCGAAGGTGCCATGAGCAAACTTGCCACTTAGAAGACCATCAACCACATTCCGAGCTAGCTTGTAGTTGAGATGAGATAGTTTGCTCCCTTCATGAGTATGAGAGCGAAGAGCAGATTCCTTTGAGAGAGGTAAGAAGTGTGAAAACTCATAGAGTTTTGTCTCTTGATTTGCAACTTCTTTTGCAATGATTTCCCCTAAAACCATGTGTTGTAACTTGACTTCATATGGAGTAAAGATCACTCTTTTGGGCTCTCCAGTATGAGTCATTTGATACACTGAAAGGACATTAGCTGCAAGAGAAGGAACATAAAGCACAACAGAAAAGTAACCATGATAGAGATCGATTCTTCCAATCCCTTGAGAGGAGACTTCTGAATCATTGCCCAAACTGATGGAAGGGCCAATAGAGCTTTCGAAACTAGAGAAGAGATCTTTGGAGGAAGCCATATGGCATGATGCTCCTGAATCTATGATGAAAGAAGAATCAGTTGATGCACTTGCTATGAGAGCATGACATCTTTCTTTGTCTTCAGATCTAGAAAGTTCAGTATCAGGATCTTTCTTCCTTGCACATGCAGGTACAGAAAAGATTATTCTTCTCAAGTAACTGAGCCATCAAATCTATAGTATTCCTCATGCAAGTACTCCTAGGATGAAAACCCCTAAGACAATATGTGCACTTGGTTTTTCCCTTTTGAGAATGTTTGGTCTTCCTTGAGTTCGAAGTCCCATCTGACTGATATGGAGTATCTGTAGGCCTTGTACCATTTGATCTCTTATCATAAATCTTTTGCTTGTCTTTACCATTCGCCCTTTTGGCCTCAGCAGCTGTAAGGGCCGAATCCAACTTGGGTTTGATCATTCCCATGGAGATTAACTTCTCTTCCTCTTGAGTAAAAGATTGGATGAAGTCACCAAGTGAGGTAAACTTCCATTTTGGAATGGACATCTTAGCTGACTGGAAAGTAGAGACAAAAAATGAGAAGTTTGCCCCCAACTTTGAGAGAATGGAAAGAATAAGCTGCTTGTCTTCTTTCACTATCTCATATCTTTTCAACTGTGATATCAAGCTTTTGAACTTGGTGAGGAAGGCATTGATAGATTCAAAGCTGCCAGGACTCAAACATATGAGTTCATTCTCCAATTTGTGTCCTTTCATATCATCTTTCTGTCCAAAAAGGGATTCGAGCTTGTCCCAAACCTCTTAGGAGATGTAAGATCGATGACATGGAAGTGAAGATCATCAGAAATTGAGAGAAGGAGGAGGCCAACTGATTCATCAAGCCTATCTAAGTACTTTGACTTTTCAACTGCATTGAGAGGTTCTACCATCGTTCCGTTGAGTATTTGGGTGAAGCTCTTGGATCTCATGAAGAGAGACATCTTGGCTTTCCACTCAACATAGTTGGAAGATGTGAGCTTTAGATCAATCTGAACAGAGAAGGTCGAATAGTTGAAGAATAATTTGAACGTGTGAATAAACCTCCAAAACAAGAGAAGTTTTTGCTGATGGAGAATGCTACACTTCGACTAAACACTACCTTTTGAACACTGAGCACATAGACTAAGTCCTTCACACCTGGCTAGACCTCACTGGATTTCTCCAATGAATTCAAGCAATAGCACCAGGATTTGTTGTGGAAACGCAGAGGTTTCTGGTGCTCAAGTGAAAGATAACTACTCAAAGAAATGCTGCAACTGCTGCTGCTGCAATGGCTGCAATTTGAATAGCTACTTCTTGCTCTGATACCATGTGATAATCTGCAAGGGATCTAGCAATTGTAACAAACTCACAATCAAACTCTCAAGTATATTGCAAAGAAGAAGAGAAGGAGACACTCAATAATCACTCATAAACACAGAATAATGAACAATAACAGTATCATACAATGAATAATGAATGTAGAGAATGTGTTAAAATAAACTGTGAAGTAGCATCATATAAGATTCGAATTAGCCAAGTAGGGCATTCGAATCTGAGCTCAAAGTCTAGCATGGATAACTATGGAGACATCATCCAGTCAGCAGTATCAGTCATAAATGGTAAGAGTCAGTCAAGTGTGTCCAACTGAGTCTAACAGAACCATCTAGGCATAAATTAGGGAATGGAGACTCCAAGGGGGGCGCATGAGGCTGTCATAGGGTCAAGTGGCACTCCAAAACTATCTAACTAGGAGCTACAGGTAGTTAGGATGAACAATTAGTGGAAGAACTACTCAATCCATGCACTAACTGAGTGATAACTCCCGGTAGGTGAGATAAGGCGCCCTAATTGAGTGATAACTGAAGGTAGGTGAGTAAAGGCGCACTAACTGAGTGTGGTAGGTGAGAAAGGCGCACTTTCCATGTAGAACAGTCAAGAAGGGCGCATCAGGTAGGTAGGAGGCCAAATGGGGGTTGTAGACAGGATCTGGAGAGCTAAAAGCAAGCTCTAGGTGCTGGGGAGACCACCATGATGATGACTGGATGCATGCAGTGGCATGCAAATTTGAACGCAAGCATGCAAAATATAAAAATGATGGTGTGAATATTCCAACACTGCTTATATTGTTGAGACTAGATAAAGCACTTATTAACTTTATACACCAACACTTCATGTTTGATCGATGGTCTTTGTTGTTTGACTCTTTCTTATTTCCCACATCAAATCATAACTTCCAATACGAATGAGTTAGATCAATTTAACTAAAAATCAAAGAAAGTCAATCAAGAATAGAGACAACACTTGAACACTATCACTATACTCATTAAACTTACATGACAAAGCTCTAGGGATTATTTGTCACTCAATTTGTTCATATGGTACTCATCCTAAGCCTCATGCTCCCCCATTGTGCTTTCGATAAGGTGTAAAACTCGGCTAATTACCTACCAAAAATGAAGCTCATCACTTGCCACGAAGTTGGGCATCTAAGGGAAGATCATAAAAGCCCTTGAGGAGTTTTTCTAGGAAGAAGAAGGTATGGGTAAAAAAGACAACCCCTTCAATTTAAAAAATTGTTCAAATAACTCTATAGAAGTTCCAAATAAGGAAATCCATGGCTTGGAGGAATGGCCCGAATCATCTCTAGAATGTGATTGTCTTTCTTATATCAGTGAGGAGCATCTTCAAGAGGCAAAGATAGTTCATATCCAGAAATAACTATATGTGTTCGAAAAATATATTCTTATCTAAGACTCATATTTATGATTAAAGTATTCACCTTATAGTGTGCCCTATTTTGTTGAATGTGAGGGCTTTGATCCCATGAAAAAGGAGGACTATAGTGGTTGCAACCCTAAGGCCCAAAATACCCCTAAAAATGTTTGGTCATGATGTCTTCTCTAAACACAAATATGAAAGGAACCCTCTCAACAGGTCGCGGGCCTCAAAGCTATGTTTTGGAACAATAGGAAATGGGAAAGATGAGAACCTAGGCCTCAATTTTTACAAGTGTTTTGTTGTAGCTATAATGGCATAAGCTAGACAAAGGGATATGGTAAAGTGTTTAAGTTAATTAATGTGTATGGCCTTAAGGGGATAGGAATCCCTATTGGAAGGATTAGGGAATTCATACATTATAGAATGTGATATAGTTATCGTGGGAGGATATTTAAATCTCACTCGTAATTAGAGGGAGAGGTGGGGAGAGGTGGCAAGACATGACCCACTTTTAAAAAACAAAAATCATGTTTGTTTTAGTTCAAACTCCATTGATGTATAACCCGATAAATTGTCCCAACACGGAGGAATGTTAGAAGTTGGGAGGAGGGATATCCAAAAGGTTGGATAGATTTCTTGTTGCAATAAAAAATGATGGAGCGTAGTGAGAGGATAAGATCATGGGTGGGTTATGGATGCTCATCATATCTTTTGACTATACTCCTACAAATTGATCTAAGAGATTGAAAACTCTCTGTACCCACTAAATTTAACCATTTATGGTTGACGGAGGAAGATTTTGTAACACTTGTGATCAAGTAATGGAAGGCTTTTGGTAGAAATTCTAGAGACTCTACAATGAATTAGTTAGTTTGTCGATAATATAAAAGATGTAAAAGTGGTAGTAGGAGAGTGAGCAAAAAGTTAAGCTCCAAAGAACTAAAATAAACTCAAGGAAGTAGAAGAAAGAGTAAAAACCTTTTTTTTAAATAATAAGCCAAGGTATTCTCCAAGGAAGAGTTCTAATATTTAAAAGAACTTGAAGGAAAAAAAGAAGGTACTTCTTTAAAAGGACAAAACTGAGAGGAGACTCAAAAGCATGGCTTTATGATAATTTAAAGGAGACATCAACACACACAAAATTTCACATGTATGTATACTACAAAAAAGTGAATACAATTTGGGAAATAGATAAGTTTGATGGCAGTAGGGCCAAACCTTTTGAGTATATTTCAAAGGTTGGAAAGCAATACTTTGAAAACCTCTTCAAAGGGCATAAAAATGTAAATATTGGTGAAATTATGAAAATTATAAGTGTATTCCATATACTTATGGATGACTATATGAACTTGGGATTGGAAGCAAAAGTCAAAAAGAAGAATTGAAAATAGTATTTGCCTCCTTAAAAAAGGCAAAGAGTCCATGTCTAAATGGCTAGATAGTTTAATTATTCCTTGGGATTTATGATACCTTGGAGGGAGATTTACTAAGAAAAATAGAAGAGTCTATACAACTAAGAGCTTTAAATTCCACATTTATGGCTCTTATTCACGAAAGTCAAAGTCCCACTTCCTTTGAAGTATTTAGACTTGTATGCTTATGAAATCTCGTTTACAAACTTATTTTAAAAATTATTGATAGCAAGCTTAAAAGGATTTTGCCCAGTGTTACTTTAGATAAGCAATTTGGCTTTCTCATCATCGAGTAAATACATGATGTTATGGGAACAACATGAGAGGGATTGCATTCAATCAAAGTCTGGAAAATTCTAGTAGTTTTGATGAAAATCAACATGGTCAAAAATTTTAAGGTAAATTGGCTTTATCCCAAGTTGTCGTTGCTTCAGATATGAATCAATACAAATACTATGAGTTGGAATTTGGGATACTTATCATTAGCCTCATTTGCAATGCTCTTAAATGGATCTCCTTCTAGGTTGTGTAATAATTCAAGAGGTCTTGTTGTAACGTACCTCACTACAACACTAACGCACACCCAATATATTTCACATGCAAGGTTGTCACGTCCCCACCGACCTACCTGGCCGACTGGAGACCATGATCCATTTTTTTTCTCCAAAAACCATTGACATGAGTGCCCATACACACAATCTGGAAAACTTGAATCCGCAATCCGCATCCCGAAACCTGCAACCCGAAATTGCGGATTCGGGATTGCGGAAATCCCGATTATGAAATTATATGCTCGGCGATCCCGAAACCCGAAATCCTGAAAATAGCTGTTCTCGCAACCCGCAACCCAAAACCTGAAACCCGCAATTTTCGGATTCGAAATTGCGGAAATCCTCAACGCCTAATTTTCGAACTTGGAGATCCCGCAACTCAAAACCTGAAACCCGCAATTTTGGATTCGGAAATGCGGAAATCTTCAAAGCCCAATTTTCGAACATGGAGATCCCGCAACCTGCAACCCGAAACCCGAAACCCGCAATTTCGGATTCGGAATTGTGGAAATCCTGTCTCTGCAAGGTAATTATCCTCAAATCTTCTAAGGGGCATAACTCCTTCCTCCAGCATCCAAATGGGGCAAGGTTGGTACCGTTGGAAAGCTCTTGGAGAGATCTATTCAATGGTATAACCCCCTTGATCAGGTGAGACATATAACTTCCTCATTTCCTTCTATGAAATTCTGCCTATATCTCCACTTAAACACTTGCAACCTTCCTCCTACCAAGGTCTTCCTTTCCATCTGTTCCACAGAGGTTTCTGAAACCACTTCCAGGATTCCCTCCCCCCCAGGAGTCAGGTGTAAATATGCATCTCCTTCACAGAGTTAGTTATGCATAAACATTCATCACAAAACAATGAAACACTATCATTCATTGTAACATGTAGGACGCATTAACAGATTTAATCAACACATCTATCATATGCAAGAACTCCAAGGCATTAAGCTCATGCAATATAAGATGTACATACAACAATGAACTCAACCTCTTACTTAGGCCTATACATGACTGCATATCAATCAATTCATTTAACAAGTATTCATAATTCCAAAAGAGACATGAACAACCATTCCATCACAATGAACAACATCACCATATAACAAAATACTTATCTTTCAATTCCTCGGCAACTGGCTAAGTGAGAGCAACGTTCCACCCAACCTTAGATCTTTGTCCAGCCTGTACTATTTCAGCTGAGAGATCACCCCCGAGCTGGGTAGTGTATCCACTAAGGAGGGCTAACAGGTTCTCTCAAAGTCAAGGCTCCACTCATAGGCTAAACCAGTCTGTAATTGGGTTACCAAGCATTCCAGGGCACCTAACCATGCTAAGCCAACCTACAGGGGTTTATCAAGCATACAGGGATATCAAGGAGGGCATTGCTACACCAGTGAGTTCAACCACATAACTACAGGTATCTTAGCACTCAATTGACATGGAATCCACAATACCTACCACATCCAACACAAGGAAGACCTACAACACTGTTACACAGTCTCTCAAGGCATCTTCCCTTCCAGTGCTATTCCAGGATGGGCATAGAAAGGTCCAGTCGCTCTCAGCCGACCTGGCACCCACAATACCTACCACATCCAACAAAAGGAAGATCCTATCACTGTTGTACAGTCTCTCACGGTCCTTCCCTTCCAGTGCTATTCCAGGATGGGCATAGTAAGATCCAGTCACTAGTTCATTGAGATTATATCCTTCACTGGGTTATGAAGCAACCTAACTCTTCCTCACATTTCAACAACTGATTCGTTACCAGGCTTGGGTTTTCCTCGTGGCCGCTCTGCCACATCTTTCTATACCACTATTTTCTCTGTAACTGGGGTTTTCCCCCACGGGTGTCACGGCTATCCCTTCCCAGATAGTTCTATCGCACAGGAGCACGATGTATACAAGAAAATGCACAGGCGAATCCTCTGCGAGGGTCAATGGTATGCAGAACGATGGTAGCACGACAGTGAGCAAGGAGTGAGTGCGTGCGTTGATGAATGATCTCCCCCCAGTTCACAACAGGTTCTGCAAGTTTTTCCAGGCAGTCCGGTGTCTTTACGCACAAGTGATCAGAGCCATGCCCTGCAATACGAAATCCCAGGCATGCTCCACACTCCAGCAGCCTCAGCCATCAAGGCTCTCATCTACCTACTGCAGTTGCATTAATGTCAGCAGGGAGGTCAAATGGGTTCATAGTCAGACATGTGGAAACATGGACAACCAATCCCAAACCCCCTCGCCTCTCCCTAGTGGAATACACATGGCCCCTTCTCATTTGTTGCCTCCTTAGCCAGCTTCTTGGTCATTTTATTCATTTAGTAATAATTACATCATTTACATTTCTTCATGGCTTAATCAGCCCATGAATAATCAAACTGTCCAAATACTTGCCTAAGCAATAAACTTAAACATCCTCTAGTGGGGCCTTGGCCTTGAGCTCCACACTAGGGAAAATACACATACTGTATGTACACAGTATTTACATCAAAGCCAAATACGTCAAGGGAAAAATGGGGTATTACAAAGGTGATAGTACTTACTCATGCTCTTAATTTTTTTTTATCAATATGGAAGGGTTTTTCCAACTCCCACTTGGAAATCAACCAAATTCATTTAAGAAAACATGTTAATCCATGAAAATTGATGTGAATAAACAAATCATATAGACACATGCCTTCAATATGGCAGTTATGACTTAAACCATTTATGAATGTGTTAGGTAACCAACGATTCAAATTCATTATTTAGTATTAAAACTTAAGGCTCACAGACCCAAGTTTAGCTTCCACAGACAGCCTGGATAAGGATTCTTGTCACAAAAAAAACATCCAACATTCTTTGCCAGGAAAAAAGAATATTAATTTAACATTATCTCATAATTAATTTACTGGATAACTGAACATTCCCACCGGTTCTCAGAGAGGGAATCCGCCTCACTTGGAAACACTCAACGACACGCACCAACATACATTTATATTTATATATACAATGGAAAATCAACTCATAATATTTCAAGCTTTTTGCCGACACATTTCATAATAACTAATAAGAAATATATATATATATATATATAGAGAGAGAGAGAGAGAGAGAGAGAGATAACGATGAGCATTCCAACTCTTGCCAAATGCACAGCGTTTGGACGAATTTAAGACAATTTCAGAGCATTTCCAAAATGCATGTCATTTAAATGTGTATCAACACGAATTCCAAGCATACTTAGATGATTCACCCAGTGCTTTCATAACAAAAGAAAAGTATTCACAAAACATTCATTTGTAACAAGAAACCAATTTCGATTTTTATAAGATTATGGGAATATTTTCATAACATAGATTTCATCTATCTAGGTGAATTCAATACAACAATTAATTATATTCCTTCATGAATCATTTCATTCATTGAACACAGCATTAAATCATACACATTAATTATATATATATATATGATTAATAAATTAATGATTACAATAGATGTCGTGTGGCATATACATACAATGTGAACAAACGCATTCTAAACAATGTGTCTCTACAATTTCTAATGATTACATAAATGAATAATAATTAATAAAATACATTTACTAATGGTAATATACTCTTAGGTATATTACAAGTCATCCCTCCTTGAAATAATTCATCCACAAAGTATTGGCAAAGATAAGTGTCTCAATAAAAAATCTTCATTCTTCCAAGTAGGTTCATCTTCTAGAGTTTTTTCCACTTGACAAGGTACTCATTGACTGATGTGGAATGGAGCATTCTAGTTTTAACTTCTAAAATGCATTCAGGCTCTAGCACCAATTTTCCTTCGTCATCTAACAAAGGTAACTCTATTTGAATGTGGGTTGTTGGAAACATTTTTTTCTCTAAGCATGACATAGAGAAAACATCATGCAGTTTCCCTTTGTTTGTACATCTAGATCATAAGCCACTTGTCTTATTCGCTTTCGTACTTGATAAGGACCATAGAACTTGGGCGCAAGTTTATGATTTTTGGAATTTTTGAGCGAATTTTGTTTGTATGGTTGGAGACAAACAAACACTAAAACGCCTACTTCTCACGATCAATTATTTTTAAGTCTACTTGTTGCTTCATATGATTACTTGCTTGTTCGAGATGGTTCTTCAGAATGCATATGACTTCATCAGATGTCATGAGATAACCTTTCACTGCTAGAACCTTGAAATTGTTGATCATATATTCTTTCGATGTTAGAGGTGGATACCCATATAAGGCCTCAAAATGGGACATTTTTGTACTATTGTACCATCATTCCGAAAGGTGAAGCCAATTTATCCATTGTGTTTAGTGATTATTCATGAAATTCATAAGGTATCCCTCAAGGCATTTAGTTACACTTCAATTTGTCTATCTGTATGGGGGTGGTAAGAGGTACTCATAGTTAATGAAGTCCCAACTTGGTGGAAAAATTCCTTTCAGAAGTTGTTGGTAAATTTGGGGTCCCTGTCACTGATGAAAAATTTGGGAAACCCATGGAGCTTAAATATATATTTTTACATAACTATCTGCAACTTGACTATCTTTTTCCTTTGATGAAATTCCAATGAAGTGAGCATATTTGGTTAATCGATCTATGATTACAAATATGTTATCTTTCCCTTTAGAAGTAGAAGATCGATTATAAAATCCATGGATATCTTAGACCATTTCTGGGTTGGGATGTGAAGGGGTTGGAGAAGCTCGGGAGGAGCAACTGTTTCAAACTTTTGTCGTTGACAAGTATCACATTCAACCACATATTTCTAGGTATCAGTCTTCATCCCTTTCCAAACTAAGGATTGATGTATATTATGGTATGTTTTGAAAAATCCAGCATGGCATTCTGTCAAAGAATCATGGTTCTCTTTTAAGACTTGAGTTTTGAATTTTGAGGACCTGAGCAAATGTATCCTTTGTTTATACCACAATATGTCTTTCTCCCATGAGTATTTGGAGTTTGTTGCCCTATTCCTTTCAACTTCCTCTATTAGCTTCCTTGCTTCTAAGTTTTTCATGTACTCAGTTTGAACCTCTAAGATCCAATCATGAATGATTATGGAAATGGAACATAGTGTGGCATCATTTTCATGCTTTCTTGATAAGCCACCTACAAGCAGATTTTCCTTGCCCTTTTTACACAGAATGTTAAAATAAAAAACCTGGATTTTGCTCACCCATTTTTTTTTATGATGAGAGATTTTTCTAGGTTAGAAAATACTTCAAGCTGTTGTGATTTGTTTTGACGATAAATTTAGCTCCCAACAAGTACTACTTCAACTTGACCAAGGCATGCATTATTTCCAACATTTCTTTGTCATATGTATATTTGATTCCTCAATTAGTGTTAACTTTCAATTCTCAAAGGCGATGGGATGTTTATCTTGCATGAGCACGACCACCTGTCCTTGAAGCATCGCATTCAAGGATAAATGTTTTTTTGAAATATGGGGCTTCCAAGACCAAAGTGGATGTCATTAATGTTTTCAACTTTTCAAAACAAGCTTCAACATTATTATCATATGAAGGCATCCCTTTTAATAGCGATGTTAATGGCGCCACAATTTGTGCATAGTTACAACAAATCTTCTATAGTAACCCGCCACACCAAGGAATCCCCTTAATGATGTGATTGATTTGAGGGTAGGCTAATCAGTAATTGCCAATATTTTCTTGGGGTCTACCGTAATGCCTTCAACTGAAACAATATGTCCCAAAAACTCTATTTCTTTTTGTCCAAAATTGCATTTTGATTTGTTGGCGCAAAACTTATTTTCTTCCACGATCTTCAATAATGTCTCTACGTGCTTGAGGTGTGAGTTCCAATTTTTGTTGTAAATAAGGATATCATAAAAAAAAGACCAACACAAACTTCCTCAGCTACGAATGGAACAAGTCATTAATCACAACTTGGAATGTTGCAGGAGCATTGGATAGTCCCAAGGGCATGACTCGAAAGTCATAGAAGCCTTCATGGGTGCAAAAAGTAGTTTTTGGGATATATTCTTCTAGAATTCTGATTTGGTAATATCCCAATTTTAGGTCTAACTTAGAGAAATATTTTGCACCATGGAGCTCATCCAATAGTTCGTCGACAAAGGAAATAGGGAATTTATCCTTTATGGTAACTTTGTTTAATGCTCGATAATCCATACAGAGTCTATAAGAACTATCCTTCTTCCTGACAAGTATGACTGGGGCTGAGAAGGGACTCTTACTATGTGTAATCATGCCAGAGTCTAATAATTCTTGCACCAATCGTTCAATCTTTGATTTTTTTAATGTGAGATTGTTTGTATGATTTTTTCCTAATTCGAGCTGAACCTAGAATCGATCCTATAATGTGATCCCTAGAACATGGTGGGGGGAGGTCACGAGGAGGGTTTTGAAAGATGTTACTATATTTTCCCAAGAGTTGCTCTAATTTGCTTGGATCAGTATTTTGACTTTCATTAGCCATTCCCTCCATCGCATCACAATGTAAGAAAAAGGCTCAAGCCCCCTTTTTAATCATTTTTTTCCATTTCATTGGATGAAACAATTTGGGGAGGAGGGAAGTTGATACCGTGAAGCTTGTACTTCTTCCCATTTTCATAGAATCTTATAAATTGTTCTTGTAATTTAATCCTACTATATTGAGTGTTTCCAACCATTGGCCCTCTAAGACAACGTCGACCCCTCCAATCGCCATAGCATACATAGGTGATTTTAACTTGTAGTCATTTATTTATAGCTCTACCTTATGGCATTTCTTTTCGCATGAGGTATTCTTGTTCCCCGGTATAGACACTTGGAAGCTGGAGGTAGGGTAGATGAATATGTGTAATTACTTTGCTACCCTAGAGTCTATAAATTTGTGTGTACTCCCAATATCAACCAACACTATCACTTTAGTGTTTTTGATGTAGCCAAACATTTTGAGAGTTTGGGGTTGAGAGATACCAGTCATTACAACCACCGAGAGCGTTGGAGTGGCGTTAGCTTCCTTTATGATGGATTTGTCATCGTATGTTTGTGTCTAAACAAGATACATCACCATCCTCCTCATCATTATCGTTGTCATTATCATTTTTTTTCAAATAAGAAGTTTTTTTTGCTTTTACACTTATGTCCTAGACACTAATTAGGAGCGTTACACTTACAACACATATTGTCGTCCTTGTTTGCATTTGTTATTAGGTGGGGGGATATAAGCAGGCAATTGATGTGCTTTTTGTTTTTCTTCAATCAAATTCTCTTTTTGACGTGTTTGTTTAACATCCTTGACATTTAGTAATTAATCTCGTTTTGGATACTTGGTTTCAACCCACCTATGGCAATTTTTAGAAGGTGCTCTTTAGATACATCATTGATGTGAGTAGCCGACATAAGGAAATTGTTAAAATACTCATCCATTGTCCCATTTTCTTGTAAACGAGTGACCTTGGGGTAAATTTCTTCCTCTTCCATATCTTGAAATCGTTTTAAAATGTTTTTTTTTGGAGGTGTCCTAGTCTCTCACTAGTCCTCCTCTAATTTTAGAGTACCACCATAGAAACCAATCTCAAGCTGATTTGTCCAGGTACATTTCCACAATGTTTATTTTGTCGTCTTCATCATATATTTGGTGCATAGAGAAATATTTTTCGATTTTACTGATCCACCATGTGCTGTCTCGATTGTCTTCGCCATCAAAACTTGGTATCTCAATTTTCACTTGGTGTACGAACTTGTATTTGATTGCAAGGATGAGTTTGGTCTACTCACTCCCCTACCTTTGTGTTTTTAATGACTTGATCTTGATCTTGATGGTGCGAACTTCTTCCTCTTTTTGATTGCATTTTTTATCGACGTCTTCTAGTAATCTAAGAATATTGTTAATTCTATTATCTAGGTCATCGCCTGCCATCTTTGATGCATGCTTATTTTTTAGAGGGTTTCTCTTTGTGTTCCTCGTATTCATCTTTGGAAAGGTTTAGAAGGGTTTAGAGAATATTTATGAAGATTTTAACTAAAAATAATAATAGTTATAATAATAACTTATTATTAAAATTATTATTGTTCTTATTATTATTATATAGTTTGAGGGGGGAATTTAAAATATTAAAATAATAATAATATTATTATTTGAAATATTTTTTGGGGGGTGGAAATTTTGTAGGGATTTTAAACCCTAGGGTGTGGTTATGGAAGAAACGATGTGGAGGAGTTAGGGGTGTTTGTTGGCATGGTAGGATGGTCGGTTGGGATAGGCGCTAAAGAAGGGAGTAGTGGTGTGGAGGTTGAGAGGTGTGTGAGCAGGGTTAACACATGTATTAGATAGGAGGAGGTTAGGATGTATGTGGGGGAGTAGGGTTAACGTAAATGAGGGGGGGTGTGGGTTGGACACATGCACAGGTAGTGAGCGGTTGTGGGATGTGGTGGATTGAGGGAGGAGTGGTGATGGAGTGGGGCGTGATTTGGAGGATTTGATGGAGTGAGGGAGGAGCAGGGTTAATGTAGGAGCACGCAGCGGGACATGGGATTGGTGCAATGGAGCATGCTTGGTGCGTGAGGCATCGCGTGGAAGGACAAAATGAGATGTAGCAGACGGGAGGAGGGTGTGTTGGTGTGGGTGAAAAGCAATGATGGAAGCGCAAGGGTGTGGGAAATGGGAAGACAGAGTGAGATGTAAGCAAATGGAGAGAGAGAGCAAATGGTGATAGTCCTTGCATATATGAGATTACAATAGATGGCATGCAACATATATATACAATGTGAACAAACACATGCTAAATAATGTGTCTCTACAATATTTGCCAACGATATCATAAATGAATAATAATTAATGCAATACATTTAATAATGGTAATATACTCTTAGGTATATTACAATCAGGATGAGGGGTATATGGCATGGGTCATCCGTGGAAGAATGCCTCAAGAACTTGTGCAACAACCTGGCCCTAAAAAATATTAGTTCACTGCCTCTAGTCATTTGCTGGGGTATATGGCTAGCCAAGAATGCAAGGATCTTGGAAGAGAAAGAAATCCCCATATTTCAATGTGCTTCGCAGAGTTTAGGGATCCTAAACAATTTCCCACAGAGGAAAATCTTTATGGAATGAGTGGTAAAGAAAGAAGTGGTTAATCAAACTTTTCCTTGGGATTTCTTTGACAAGGCCTCCTAATGCGAGCCTAGAGAATGTAGAGCAGGAGGCATATTATTTTTTACAGATATGCACAGTTTTAACTTTAGAGCGCGGCTAGGAAAGGGAACAAATAACTACGTTGAACTAAGTGCACTCAGACTTATGTTGTGGATGGCAATAGAAAAAGGTGTAACTCGCCTTCAGGTATTCAGGGATTCTTTGATTACAATCAAATGGATGAACAATGAGGCACAATGCCATAATATTCTTCTTGATCATTTACTGGAAGAAGCTAAAAGGTTTGTTGCAATTGGGAGAAGTAACACTCTCTCATGTATACAAAGAAAGAAATATGGTTACAAATGCATTAGCAAAAGAGGGGGTATCGATGCAATTTGGGAGCTGGTTCACCGTAGAGGATAAGACAGGTGGAAGAGCATGCTATTATTGCCTGCCATTTTGTGATATGAACATGTGACCTTTTCCTTGGGGTTCGTCTTGCTACAGTTTGAGTAGTTTGAAAGCAATGGCTTATTTTGACTAGTAAATGGTATGGTATAGGAAAATGTATAGAACAATTTGTACAACATTGTTTAAACATCAGACTTTTATTAAGATTGAAAGTGATCGGAGAATTTGTGCTATGAAAGTATACAATGAAAGAATAATTTTATTTTTTATTTTGTTTATAATAGTTTGACAATTTTGTTTAAACAGTAGAAGACTGAAAGTAGATACGTGGTAGATATGATTGGAGAATTAACTCTAAGAATGCATAAAATGAAATAATAGTTTTTAAATAGACTATTCTGCATGCATATGAGGAATGTAACTTTTTATTTTCAAGTAATAAAGTTACTAGGAATGCAACTTTTTCTTTTTGAGCAATAAAATTATAGTTTTTTGTTATGTGGAAAAAAAGTCAATGCAACTTTTTTCTTTTTGAGCAATAAAATTATAGTTTTTTGTTATGTGGAAAAAAAGTCAAATTAGCATTCATATAATTAAAAGAAGAATACATTTTGATTTTACAATTTATTAAAAAATGAAATGCATAAAAGTGAAATGACTACCCAATATGAGAAATTTTAAAATTTTAATATAAATGTGAAGAAATTTTAAAATAATATCAATAATAATGATTAAAAATAGATTTTAATAAATATTTACCATTATAGATAAATAAAAGGTTAAATAAACAAAACCAACTTAGATATCAATATTGTTTTTAGTAAATAATATCATTGTCATGTGTAATAACCAGATGTAGCGATTCTTTCTATTAATAAAAGTATGGTTTTATATTTTTTGTTATATTGATTTATCATGTTTTATTTTAATTATGTAGTATATTTATGAGAGGATCAAGTGGAGGATAATAATGTTGTTAATAGTATTATTAGTGATTAACCATTCAAGAGAACATGGTCAAATTTAACTATCTATTTTTTGTAAAACCTTTAGTTTTGATTAGAAATATATTAAATCAAATTATGTAAATGATGTAAATATGCTAGTATGGATTCTTAGTGTTGAGCTCAAGGACAAGACCCATCTAGTGAATGGATAGGCATGTATAATGTAAATATTTCTATATAGACAGTGCAGTTGGCTTATCATGCCAATTCGAATGCTATGTAAATATTATGTTGGAAAAATACTAAAATGGTCCAAGATGGTTGTGTAAAGAGCACAAGAGGGGCTATGATTCCACTATAAGGGAAGAGGAAAGGGGGCCTATGGAAGGTTAAATACTCTATTTCCAAGTGTCAACTTTAGAACTCATCCATTTGTTGCCATGTTCCATAAATGAGCCAATTACTTCCTTTTGATTGTTTTATCCAATCATTGAATGCACGTGTGAGGTTCATGGGAAAAGTCTTCTCATGTAGTGATGGAAGCATGGGATGAATATACTTCTATGATTGTTGTGAGAATCCTCTCTTCTATGGTCATAAGTTATGTCAGTTGTCTTTTCCCCCATCCTCTCATCTCTTTTGGGTCTATCATCCATTTTTTCTAATGCATATTTTTACAACAATTTTACACTACACATAATCCTTACTTTTGTTATTCATTCCAATGCCCTTATGATTACTAGACTGTGTCATAACTATAAATTCGAATTTGTGGAGTAAAATTGCAGATTTGAGAGAAGATAGATGGTTGCAGGTGAGCACAGAGGTTGTGAAAGATATGAACCTTTACCCATTGGGTTTTGCTACTCTTGAATGCTTGAGAAACCACGAATTAATACTACAGGAGGTTCTCCAACAACATAAAACAAATTGGGCTCTTACTGCACTCACTAGTAAGCACTGTAAGGGTTGGAATTCCTGAGGGAACCATGGATCAATGAAGGGAAATGCCTTTCCTTGAATTGTGTGGAGAAGTTGGAAGAAGTGACATGGTTTTGATGGCTAAGTGATATTCCTGTAGAGCTTTGGACAAGCATTTGACTAAGCATTGAGAACATAATGGGTTGTGGGATGAGAGAGAGAAGCCTGTAGGTGTTTCCTTTTCCCTGGTGGCCTCATGGCCCATCTCGGGGGTGGCCTCTTAGCAAAAAGAGAATATATTGGAAAGAGTGCCTACGTCGATTGGGTGCAAATCACTCTTACACATCTATTTGCTTGGATTTTCTTTGTTTAAAGATAAGTATTCTCTTTGTAATTGAATGTGCAATGATTTTATCTAATGCCTATAATGAACATGCTTGTATATGCATGATGTGTGTGCGTGGATAGAGTTTATTTTCGTTGTGTTTTCCATTTAATCATTTGCACACACATTTTATTGTTTATGAATTTGTAATATGACCATGGGGTGAAATTTGGAGACCAGCAATTCATAAATATATCCCTCTGTTGGTCAGAATGATGGACGGGTGTTGTAGGGAAAATCTTCCTAATGACTAGTAAACAAGAAGGAAAGAGAAAGAGAGAGAAGGGAGGAACCTTTTTCCAATGGTTGATCCTCGATGCTCCTATTGTGCTCCTTCAATATGCTCCTTAGCACCAATTTGAGACCTGCAACAATACCAAGTACCCTTCCTCAAAAGTTTTTGACTCTAATCAAATATTGAAATCACAAAAGAACATGTATATGACGTTAATAGACTTGAGCAATGTTTCTATGAACTATGAACAACTTTCAAATAACCAATAATTAATCATTTTACACTTCCATATGGGGGAGGGAAAGATATCAAATTTCCATTAATGCAATGAAATAATACATAATAGTTATGTTCATTGATGCTTGGAGCATATTTGAATCCAAATATTAGGTTCGTATGCTCTTGTACACCTACAATCCCGCATCCAATACTCCCAATCTGTATATGATGAGAGTCATATAAAGGGATGACTCTGACATGTAAGGAAATGATATTTAGGGACATGGGTCACTAATGGAATTTGGGGGATGAATGAGTGTAATGAAGAAGAGAGATTCCTCCAACGTAATGATATGATGGGTGTGTTCCCCTACTTGGCCCCTCCTATCTATTTTTAATGAATTTTTAGGATAGTTAGAGAGGTTGCCAAGCAGTTTTGTGAGTTAGAACCAAGGGCAACCACCAACAAATTGTCTTAACTCTAATTTTTTTGATATTTTTTGCATTTTTTTGTCATTTTTAGGGTCCATGCACCTGCTCAAAGGGAAGGTGCATGACACACTCCTTGCATGAAGTAAATGAGTATGGGCGTCTCAATTATGCTCAAACTTCAGCGTTTTCAAGGAAAAAGGCGTTGGACTCTTCTCTAGGGTACATAAACCATCCAATAGGGTCAAATTAGGGGATATTCCATGCTTGAAGGCTTGTGTTTGTGACCAAACATGGTAACTTAGGTGTCATCAAGGGATATTGTTGTCACAGAGCAAGGAAGTGCCAATTTTCTCTATAACATATGCCCCCTAATGTCTGAGGCCACAAGGGGACTTGACCGAATTACATTATAATTTCCAATAGAGGGGAGTGAGGTGATATCAAGGTAGAGGTTCCCAATCATTGGTCCAAAGAGGTACCTAAAACAAAGATAAAGGTGGCAGAAATTGATCTTCCCTAAGGTAGATATATTCATGCTCAAATGAGATAAAGCATGGCCTCCAAATCAAGTACACTGCAGATCCATGACATATAGAAAATGTAAAACCATGGTCAAGAAAGGATTACATAGTGCATCCATGTAGCTTGTATAATGTGGGATCATGGCCACAACAATGATACACAGTGGATCCATGCCAATCAATACATCATAGCCATAAATAGAAACACGGTGGATCTATGTCTGAACATATATCAAGAGAACAACTGTAACTCAAATGAGTGAAACTAGTCCTCCGGGTAGTACCAATGTTAGATAATGTATGGTATAGTATTGCACAACTTGGACAATAGCAAAATGTGAGAATGCTACTGTTGGGCCAAGGTCTTCCATCCAAACCTCCAATAGGGTATGAATCTTATCCATGTGAATAGATGATTTGAAGTCAAACATGGAGGACATTGTTTGATTATTAGTAATTGATGTATACCATTAACAAATGTGATACAACCCACCGATAATGATAATGGGTGCCAAGGTACCTAGTACATTCTAACAAATGCGAATAGATGAGTTGAAGTCGAACACTTATAGAATCCATCAAGCAAGAGACATTGATGTATTCCCATATCCTAATAGCAACGGAACTTGTCACCGATGACTACAAGCCCCAAGGTAATATCTAGACTTTACATCTCATTCCCATCGCATGATGTGTTGAAATAAATGGGAAAATATCCATTGGAAGGAAGGAATTAGGGAATCCTCCATCAACCAACACGAGGAAATATCAGGGATTGATTTGACTCAGAAAAAGGTTTGGGACAAATTTTTTTGCAGGACAGACCACTTAGTATGTCTCTCGCATGCACCAAATGTGAATAGCGCATGAAATAAACCCTCTGAGAAACAACTAATAATAAAATCTATTGATAGAGGTGAGGATTTCCATCAATGATGAAAATGGAATCCAAGGTTACAACACAAATCCCAAAATGTGAATAGAGGTCTTGACGTAAAACATTCGAAAAACTACTCAGTCGTCGACTAATGATATATGTCCTCTGTTGATTGCAAGGTAACCTAGAGATTATGAAAGTAGGCCTAGGGTGCTACTACTCTAGGTCAATATATTAGAAAAAATGAGTCATCGTCAATCAGGCATGATCCATTAGTGAGAAGTCGACGGGGACCTTCCACACTAGCATGAGTATGAACACTGGTTTTAATGATACATGTTGAAGACAACTTGACTCTAGGGAATGATCGACATGTGAGGTCAAGGAAACTAAGGAACGAAAACACATGCTAGGACGATCCTTAAACAATGAGCATGACACAATGGTGACTTGGGTAGCGTTTGACACAAATCACCAACGATAAAAATATGCAATGCATGAGACATTAACAGATTCTCCATATGATTGGAAGATTGACCAATTGTAGGATTACAAACTCTGAGATCATGGTTCAAATCCTAAGGCCATATTAGAACCCAACTTTCTAAGAAGACTCAAAACTAGTGCTTTGTTCAAGGATAACATGACTTGCTGCCAATACACAACAAAAATTTGAAATATCCCCCCCCCCCCCCTCTCTCTTTTTTTAATATTTGACTTTTTTTCTTTTTCATATTATAAATCTTGAAAAGGAATAAAAGAATGCTATGGTATAGTGGAAGAAATGAGTATTGCAAGGCATGCAACTATGTTCCAAGTGCATGTAATAGACCTATACAAAACAAAATGCAAAAGGGGTGTTGGGTAAGAGGTAGACACTCATCATCATGTTTCTTCTAAGGATACAGTCCATAATGCAAATGCAATGGATGCAAATGACGAGCAACATGATGAATGCAATGGTAGTATGAAAGCTGCAACGAAGAAATAAGCATAGTTGTGCAAGTAGCATTGAGCAAGTGAAAATGCATAATGAACAAAAATGGGATCCTTATAGGGAATGGCCAGAAATAGATGAGAAAGACAGGCATGCGAATTCTTCTCAAATTCATGGTAAAAATAAACATGCTCCCAAGCATATGAGAAAAACTCAGCATGGGAACCTAAATGGAAAAACGGTGTTGATTACGGTGCCCCATGTTAGGTAGGATCTTCTGTTGGGATGATGCAAAATGTAGATAAATATAGGTAACACACCAATATCCAACAGGTTCGACCCTATGGAAAATTCAAATGTTTTAAATACATCATAACAGAGGGGATGCCTAAACCTATATGCAAGTTTCCAAAAATACTTGACCGGATCGATCAATGTGCAACGAATGATCCCTAAGCAACCAAGAATCTAGCTTAAAATCCTATATCCAATAAACAACAATACCATGATCATATCTATAAAATATCAAAAGAAATATATGATACAAGTAAATTTGGTAGGGGTATTTTCAACATCAATATCTTCAACCATATTCATTACCAAGGCAGAGTCTACAGACGAAGACTCAAGAGCGCTAAGGCCTGAGGACCTATAGTTAATAAGATCAAACTCATGAGGAAGATCGAATCTGGAAGAAATAATGGAGTCCACAGGAACAAACTCATCATCGCAGGAGTCGAAGAATCAACTAAAAGAATGAAAGGCAGCATGAACACCAACTTGCAACTCAATGGAAGAGTTTAAAGACTCAAAATTGCCACCACTTGAGGATCTACAAATAGTGAGATTAGACTCAAAAGGAAAATTGGGAATGGATTTGATTGCAACTAGGTGCAATCTAAGGATATGATACTTGGAAAGGACATAAATATCCGAAGGAACGAGATAATCAATCATAGCCTTTAGGAGAGCTTCATCTAAGGCAATGATGTTATCCTAGAGAGAACACATGTCAAAAAATTCACTTGGACCAGCAGGGTGGATATTAGGCTCCAATGCTGCCATTAGATGAATCACCTGGTCCACTGTCGGGACCAAGTCCCAAAAAGGTGAGCATGAATACACCGATTTCTTCTTACTAGCAATTGGACATGAGGGATATTGCGCCACATAATTCACACATCGCATGCTAGTACCTACCAAAATACTAGGATTGTGCAAAGGGAATGTTTGGTCTAAAGTCAAGTAATGAGGATGATCAACAAATGCAAGTTGATTATTAGTGACAATGCTTCCCTTGTGAATAAAATGCATCACAAGGAAAAGCATAGAAACCACAACATTCATAGCATATACATAATCACACCCAAGAAGTATATTGAAGTCCAATGGGCCCTACATGACCATAAATTGACTAAGGCAATATTTCCACTTAATGTAATGGGAAATTGAGGGAGAAACCCCAAAGGATCACTAGGACTTCTATCAAAAGCCAATGACTGATTGACACCTGACACAAGGTTGGGATAACCCACACTTCTCCAATAATATGCAGATAAAATGCTAACAAAGGCTTCTTCATCTAAAATAGATAAAAAAATCATCTGGGTTTTTAACTTGAACCCTTATTTGGAAGGGGTCAGATGAAGGAAGGCCAGGCTTAGCTAGAGTGTTCCAACCAAAGGAAGTGATCCTAGATCTTGGTGGGGGATCTTTCAAAGTGAATGGAGTGCCCCCTTGTCAAGAAAGTTCTAAACTGGTAGTGAAGAAGACTTGAGTGGTAGCCACATCACTATCTAAAGGAAGAGTGGGGTTGATTGAATATTGCATTGGTTCATACATTTGAATTTTTTCACTCTCCAAGGGAAGTGTGGGATCGACTGAAGATTGCATCGGTTCAACCACTTTATCATCCAAAGGTTGAATAGGCTGTTAGGAAACTATAAATAGATCAGGCGCTGAAGATCCTAGAGGCATGGACCACACTCTTTGTACATATAGAAGTACAAGGCACATATGAGTAAGGTAATCTCCCTCACAAACCTTACAAGGGAACTTAGGTTTGTGTCCCATTCATATAGATTTTTCCATAGTATCAATACTTTCAGCATCACTATCATTGGATGGTAGTTTCCCCCCAACATGAATTACAATGGTTGGTTTCTTAGAAACATAATATTTTTTAGACAAGGACCACACTCTTTGCACCTCTGGGAGTGCATTACATAGATGAGTAAGGTGGTCTCCCTTGCAAATCTTAAAAAGGAACCTAAGATTAAGTCTTATTTGTTTTGGTTTGTCAACAGTGTCAATACTTCCCTCATGACTCGTGGTTGATGGTTGCTTTCCACTACCATGACTTACAGCGGTTGGCTTCTTATCTTTAGTATGACTTGCAGCAGATGGTTTTTTGCCTCTAGTATAGCTATTAATGACTGATGACTTGTCTCCAGTATAGACTACTGGTGAATTTCCCCTAGCATTACTTGCATTGGACAGGGAATTTCCCTCGACGTGACTTGCATTGGCTGAGGAATCCCTCTCAGTGTGACTTGCATTGGTTCAGGAATTGCCCCTAGCATGACTTGTAGAGGATGGGGGCATGCCCCCTTGTCTTTGCATCTTCTTCTTATTCTTCCTCTTTATATTCCTTTTAGAATTTTGGTTACTAGGAGATAAAATTTCACAAGATGTGGTAGAAGGAGGAGGATAATTTGTCACCGACAAAGAGGGAAAAGGGTTTTGATGCTCTGTACATAGAGTGCTTGCTCGAGAAGCATTAAGAGCATTCATGACATTTGGAGGAGAAAACAACAAAACCGAAAACCCAAAGGTGAATTTAGAAAGATTAAAGTTGGCCATCAAGGGAGCACCAACGATTCCAACAAACAGAAAAACACAAGGATCCCCTTGCATAGGGGTCCCTTGGTTGGTCTCCTTGGGAACATTAGACATATACTCTGATTCAAAATGTAAGAAATATCTAAGGCCTTATATGGTTGTTGAAAAAATTGCAATCAAAACACTCCTATAAGAGCATCTCTAAGACACAACCAAGCAATCTCACTCTCCCATAAATCAAACTAGGGTGGTTAAATCATAAATTCAATCAATGAAGAGCCAAACATGGGCCTTCTGAAGGTCATCCTGGGATGATTAGGGCCCAAGTCTAACCAATGAAGGTGTGAGAGACAATTACAGTAACCTTCACACAACAATTTCCAGGGGTGCAAGTATTCGTTGTCGACTAATACCCTCTCAAGGAGCTGAAACAAAGATTCTACGCCTGTCTTAGGTACAACAAGACTTTCCCCTTGTAGTAACCTAGGAAGAGAAATTATGAATACCACTTCATGCTAGGTAGTTGGGCGGAACGGTTGTCGTAAAGGGCTTCTGTGAATGGGTAGGGAACGTAGGACTCAGTCCTAGACTTGAATTTCTCAGTATAGTAGTGGTGTCAGCCCTAGGACTTGCCACAACTGAAAAACTCCCAAACTTGCATAAGCCAACTAATCCGAGCGACAGGGGACAATTTGACCACTTGAATTGGTTTAACCTAAACCTTGATGCTTGTGCTAGAGGTGCTTTCTTGAAAAACACTTCACGTTACTAATGGATTTTGCTCTCTTTAATCAAGACCTAGTTTCTTTTTATGTGGCCTTGGAGAAGTTATTTCTCCAATCCTACAACCAAAGCCCTAGAACCTAGACTACTGTTAGTTTTCTATCAAAGAAAAACAAGATTAGTTCATTTTCGTTAAATGCTTTTAGAGGAAGTTTTTTACTCATAGGGATGTGGAAGTGAATGAACAACAATTTTCTCAAAATGTAATAAACATGAACGGGAGCTTATTCAATTATATTAAAACTTCCAACAACATTCAAATGCCAATGAGACTTCATAATACATTAAAGCAAATTTCCTTTCATGTAAAGTGGTATCAAGATGAAGGGACACAAAATTAAGGTCTTCTACTGAAGAAAACCTAATGAATGCACACTAAAGTGAAAAACTGAACTCACAAATCCACCTACAAATGAAAAAATGAAAATCAATCACCAATTCAGTACAATGCATAAAAGAAACACACTAAACTTGTCTTTTCACCTACCTAGTACAAGACAACTTGAGAAGAATCCGCTTAGTGGTTTTATCTTAACCTCAAGGGGTATGGTTAGGTATGTTAAGAAATAAATATATTGGTATTTGTTTCACCTAAACAAAGATGCAAAACAAAATCACAAGTGGGTACTCATGCTCTCACTCTTTCATGCTACAGTGTACAACAATAAATGCAAAAGGCGAAGAAGTAAGGCACCAAATATTTTTGAACCTTTCCTAATACAAATCAATACAAGGTAAACTAGCATCAAAATACCACTAAAAGTACTTCAAACATCTTCAAGTTGATGGCAGTGGGTCTTAATTTGCTCCCAAAACCGTAGCCAACCAACATCTAGGAGTAAATTAAGCAAAACTTCTTTTCATGCAAAATAAAAAGACTCAAACTTGTGGTCTCCTACTGAAGAAAACCTAATAATGAAAGACCTTATTTTTCTTCACCTCATAATATATTAAAGGATTAAATATAAGCAACCTAATATGACTTATAATGCATGACAAACAAATGCCAAATCACTTAAAGAGGTTTATTTATCTCCACTAAACATGCAATGAAAATAGGCCCACAAGGAATACTAAACATCTAGGTTTTTTATTTCTTTTTAAGAGGAACCTATTCATAGCACAAAATAGATGATTCAAGCACTCAAAAACCCTAAGTTTGGCCTACCACACTCCAATAATACTCAACAAACCAACCCTTTAGCAATAAGGGGAAAACAGGGGCATAAAAGGAAAAAAAAACTTATTTTATAGCCCCCACGCACCTATTATGAAGACAGATTGTGTGGGCACACACTTTTAATGAAGGTAGGGTGCATGAGAATCAAGGCACGGGCTTATGTTCTTTAGGAGGGTGTGTGGACTTCCTCTAGGATGCCAAAAACGTGAAAAGCTCAAAAAAAAAAATCAAGTTTTAGGGGAATATTCTGAGGGAGACTAGGCTAACGGTCTAATGGACCCTATAACACCTATTAAAGTCTTTCAAAACCAAAAATTAGTGAAGGAAATCAAGCAACAAATCATCTATAGAGAAGATTCCCTAGTGGAGTCTCCAGTTCTGTTGTAGGTAAAATCTTCCCAATGACTAGGGTAGGTCACCGACATACTAGGGTAGATGAAAATCGATCTAATGGCTTATTATACATGATAATTGGTCTCATACAAGGATGGTTTCAACACTTTCCAAGGCTTAGGCAATCACGTAAATGAGAAGGTAAGATAAAGAGAGATTAGGGAGAAACATTCTTTTGATGGTTGATCCTCATTGCTCCTATTATGCTCCTCCAATCTACTCCTTAGCACCAATTTGAGACTTGCAACAATACTAAGTACCCTTCCTCAAAAGATTTTGACTCTAATGAAAGATACAAATCATAAGAGGACATGTATATGGCGTTAATAGACTTGAACAATGTTCCTATGAACTATGAACAACTTTCAAATAGCCAACAATTAATCATTTTACACGTCCATGTGGAGGAGGGAAAGATGTCAAATTTTCATTAATGCAATGAAATAATACATAACAATTACCTTCACTACTGCTTGGCACCTATTTGAATCCAAATATAAGGTTCCTCTACTCTTACACACCTAGAATCCTGCATCCAATACTCCTAATCTTTATATGATGAGAGTCATATAAGGGGATGACTTTGACATGTAAGGAAATGATATTCAAGTACATGGGTCACATATGGAATAGGGGGATGAATGAGTGTAATGAAGAAAAGAGATTCCTCTAGCGTAATTATAGGATGGGTGTGCTCCCCTACTTGGCCCCTCCTATCCCTTTTTGATGAGTTTTTAGGATAGTTAGAGAGGTTTCCAAGTAGATTTGAGAGTTACAACCGAGACCAACCACCAACAAATTATCTTAACTTCCAAATTTTTGATATTTTTTAGGGCCCACTCACCTTGCTCAAAGGAAAGGTGCATGGAACATTCTTTGCATGAAGTAAATGAGCTTGGGGGTCTCAATTATGCTCAAAATTCAGTGTTTGGAAGGAAAAAGGGGATGGATTCTTCTCTAGGGCACTTAGACTATCCAATAGGGTCAAATTAGGGGCTCTTCCATGCTTGAAGGGTTGTGTTTGTGACCAATCATGGACACTTAAGTGTCGTCCAGGGATATTTTCACCATAGAAAGAAGAAGTGCCAATTTGCGCTATAACAATGGGGATGTGACAGAGACGTATCAAAGCCATTGGTTGCAACATCGGGGTTGTATGGGCTAGAATCCATAGTTACAACCGTAAATTAAAGTTGCACAGGAAGTGTTTGACAAGTGATTCTCTAAAAAAATGGTTTTAGAAACATCCATTGTTTTAATGGAGGTCGGGAATTAAATCTATGATCTACCAAAAGGAATGGTAGATTGGGTTATCGAAATTTTGAAAAGTTTCAAATTGTAAATTTATTAGTGAAACAAATATTGGTTTTGTTATGCAACGAAAATACTTCTTAAATGGAATAAATTAAAATTTTTCCTATTTATGAAAATTTGACCCCACCAGTGCCATGCGGTCAAAAGTGTGACGTGGAGGAGCCATGTGGACAGGGGGTATGACATGGACCCACCACGTCAGATGAATGCAAGAGTGGTAGGATCCGAATCAAGTTCATTGAAGGTATGCCATTAAGAGAAGTTTTTGAATGCGAATGCAAAGGTTCATTGCGATGGTAGCCCGATGTATGAAGTCCGATAATACTATCAGAGCATGTTTATCGAGAAGTGTATCCGAGGGCGTAAGTCAAAAGTTTATATGGAACGAGGATCCTAATGGATCGGGACCCAATGTGTCGGGAAGAGCCTCATTATAGATTTATTACGTGGGTGCAAGCAAAGGATCTCGAGAGAGTGAATTTCGATGTATTGGAAATGCCTCGTCAGATGTAGGCTATCAAGAAGTACTCCTGAAAGTGGATGTGAGAAAGTCTAGTAAAAGGAGTCTAACATGACGTGATGAGTTTGGGACAATGGAATCAGTCCAATGGTATATCAGATATAGACCATTGAAGATATTAGGAATAGGAGATACAAAACATGTCCAATGGGAGATATATGATACGACATAAAATTAGTCGATAGGGCAAGTCTAACCTAATGAAGTAAGTACTAAAAAAGATTTAAAAAAACTGGAGCCCGAAAATTGTTTTGGACATAATAGGAGCAGTTATCTCATAATATGATGAGATCTGTAGCATTCAAATGCCATTAATAAAGGCTACATAATTACCAGTGAGAGGCATGGACCCATTCGACTTCATCCTTACATAAAATTTGAAATAGTGGGTTTTAAAGATCGGTACCTAGAGACCCAATAGGGGCCCTGTTGGGGATGAAATTGTTATGGTACAGTCATGGACCAATCACATAGATAAATCTGGTAGCATGTGGACAAATTCCAAAAGGTGTGAAAGAAGGCCAAAATCCACTATTCCGGGGCACTTTTTGGGGATTTCAGAAAACTTGGAGGAGGTAAAAGTGACCCTAGATGTCAAGACTAGAAACAAATGATAAACTTGACATTTTTCCTACTCAATAAGCGAACAACTTTGGTTAGAGGAAGTTCTTCCAAAAATGCTCAGTTTGGGAGATAACCAAATTTGTTAAAAATTCCAAGTCTAGGAAAAGCACAAAAGTTAAAAGTAGTCAATTCCATAAATTTATAGAAATTGACTCGGACATCGGATGAAAAATCTGATAGTTGTTGAGTAATCCTTGTCATGTGTATTATTAATGCCCAATATAATATTTTTTTTGCTTCTCCCTAAATTTTCTTCTTCAGGTGCCTGAAGTTGCTCTCTAAATCTAAATGCACCTGCATGGAGTGCAGGATTAGGCAAAATTAGCAATTTTAAAGAGCTATAACTTTCAGATCCGAAGCTTGAATGAAGCAAGAATATAGTCATTGGAAATATTATTCATAGGGGAACAATTGTGCATAATCATATTATGAGAGGGGGATTCATATGTTTCTAGAAATTGAACAAAAAAATGCTTGTAACCTTGATTTTACAAAAAATGTCAATTTGGGTAGTTCCTAGAATGCATGAAAAATAATTTATGATTTTCTAAGAATGCATGAAAAATAATTTATGATTTTCTAAGAATGCAATGAAGCTAATAAATGTGTTTCTATGAACACTTTTGTAGATACAATATCACATCAAGGATAATTAAGGGTCAATATTTAGTATAGTGCAAGTTGGAAATCTTTGGTCATGGTTGGGCCAAGAAAACCATCATCATGGATGATGCATAAGATCGTTATGCAGCTGAAACAAATGTCATGGGAAAAAATGTACATGTTGAAAATGTAGAGATAGAATCTAATGGTCGAACAAATCAAGTAACTCCCCCATATATTGCATAAACCATCAGGAGTATGAGAGTGAAATTACAAAGTGTAATACCCCATTTTGACCCTTAGGATATACTAGCTTTTAATGTAAATATTGTATACATGTGATGTATGTTTTCCTACCGTGGAGCTCAAGGCCAAGGACCTACTAGTGGATGCTCGAATTTTATTTAAAAGGAAAGTATTAGATATTATGTTACCCATGTGTTATTTAGCCATGGAACATTGTAAAAATGATGTAAATAAACAACATGCAATAAAATAGCAAAACTGACTATGGAAGCAACTAATGAGAAGGGGCCATGTGTATCCACTAGGGAGTGGTGAGGAGGTTGTGGGATTGAACCATAGGCTGCCAAATGTCATCTTGAGAACCCATTTGACTTTCTTTGCTGGCATTTAATTCTGTGTAAGAAAGTTGTTGAAGAAATCAGTCCATGGCTTCAATGGAGCATGGGCAGCCAAGAAATTCGTATGGCAGGGTATGAGATCTGTTTCCTTGACCCAAAAGTCATTCTACCTCATGGGAATTCGTTTTTTCCTCATTTCCATTCCATTGTGGAAGATCTTAGCTTAAGTTTTCATCCATTACACATGCCCAGCAGTGAGGAAAACCAAAAATCGCAACTTTGCAAGAACCCACGTTTTGAAGTGCCATAAACGCCCAGAATTTGGTATTGACAGTGAAATCCAATGGGGGATGCATAGATATGAACCTTGGGGAGAAATTGAGAGCATTAGCTACCCCAAAATCCATTGGAAAAACCCAGTTTTTATAGCCTAGAAATTCAGTGATGGGATTGAGTTATTTGATGACAAAATTGTGAGAAATCCAAGTGTGAATGTTTGAACAGAGGATTGGATTGCTTGAATTTAGCTTGAGATGTCTGTATCTCTGTGGTTGAGCTCACTGCCTTAGCATCCTCCTCCTTTGCTTATTGCTTGTTTGATAAACCCAACTGTGTGTTGGCTTAGCATGACTATTTGAGTGAAACCATGGCTGTGAGTGAGCCTGTTTAGTTCCTCCTTAGTGGATACACAACCCAGCTCGGGGGTGATCTCTCAGCTGAAAGAATATATGCTGGACATAGATCTATGGTTGGGTGGAACGTTGCTCTCACATAGCCAGTTGTTTGGACAGTTTCATCTTAAAGATAAGTATTCTCTGTGGTTTAAATTGTGATAATTCTGTGCTCTGTTCTGAATGTTAATTACTCATGTTAATGAAATGAAATGATTCTCTTAATATGGATGATATGAAGCTTGTGCATAGCATGAGGATTGGATTGATTATTGTATGATTGTTTCGTTATTCTTCCTGGAAGAAATAGGTTGATGTATTCCCTTCTACGTGTGTGTTATTATGGTTATTCTGCTGTGTTTATTAAGAATGATCTGCACGTATAAGCTTTTATTTATTCATGAATTTTCTTATTAATGAATGGGGCTGAGATTGTCAAATAAGACCAGTATGTTTGTTCATGTTTCCTTCCTTGCAACAGATCGACGGGAGGGGACGTGACATAGTGGTATCAGAGCCCATCTTGTAGCATTGGGGCTGCTTGGGCCAAACTCTGAGTTTGTAGGCATATACCAAAATGTTTTAACGTGGTATTGGTGAAGTTTGGGGCGTCATTTTGATTTGGAAAAATGGTAGAATCGGATTTCTCAGGTGGGGTAGGGGATCACACCATTGCATAGATCTCTCCAAGATCTTTCCAATGGTACCAGACTCGCATGATTTTGTTAAGGGACGAGGGAGATATGAGCTCCGCAAGTTGCAGGAGCGAATGAGGTGTTTCTGCAATTGTGGATTGCGGAAACGAGGAATTCCAAATTTTGCGTGTTGGCATTTCGCACCCGCAATTGTGGATTGCGGAACTGCAAAATTTTTCAATTTTGTGTGTTGGAATTCCGCACCCACAATTGCGGATTGCGGGATTTTTTCGATTTTGCGTGTTGGCATTCCGCACCCGCAATTGCGGATTGCGGAGCCGCCGAATTTTGGATTTTGCGTGTTGGCATTCCGCACCCGCAGTACGGATTGTGGGATTGCGGGAAGGTGTATGTTCCGGGTTGGAAGGTTGGCATTCCACACCCGGAATTGCGGAATTGCAGGATTGCGGGGTTGCGGGATTGCGGGTTGCGGAACCTGCGGATTGCGGAAAAAAAAAGAAAAAAGAAAAAAAAAGTATAGAGCCCGAAACTTGATTTTTGGATAAAAAGAGCATGCAGAATCATAATTGGATGAGTTCAGTGACATTCTGAGGCCATTAACGAATGCCATGAAAGGTCCAGTGAATATCCCGAGGTCATTATGCTCCAATTTGGCATAAAATTGGAATTCATGGCTTTTACAAATCGGTGTCTTGACGCTTGACAGAAGGTCGGATCGAGCTGAAATTGATATGGGGCGGCCATGGAGCAGGTACGGTGTTAAGTTTGGAAGCTTGGAACCAAAATCTAAAGGATGTGGAGTCGGGGTGAGTGAGAAGGCCAAACAACACTATTCCGGGGCACTTTTTGGGGATTTTGAAAAGCTTGCAGTGGATGAAAGTGACCTTAGATGAAGGATTCAAGAAGTTTAATGAACTCAATATTTCATACTCTCATTAACACATACATTTTCTGTTAGACAAAGATTTTCCAGAAATGCTCAGTTTGGGAGATAGTCATTTTTGGCCCAAAATTTGAATTTTGGAAAAATATTAAAAGTGAAAAGTAGTCAAACCCAAAAATTTATGGAAGATGAATGGTGCATCGGAACAGAGATCCGCAAGTTGTTGAGTGTTCCTTGTTGTATGGACTAACTTCACCCAGTAGAAAAGTTTTGCTTAATCTTTCTATATTTGCTTCTACAGGTGGCCGAAGTTGGCATTTCAGGATATTTTACAACTGTGTAAAAGTGCAGAATTTTTGTGAAAATTGTCATTTTTGAAGTAATGTAATTCCCACACCCGAAGTCAGAATGGAGCATGTGGATGGGAAATGGAAAGCTTATCCAGCAGGGAACAATGGTGCATCACCAGAGTTTGAATGAAGTTTTCATAAATCATATATATTTAGATCAGAAAAGTGACAGTGGTTGTTTTGACAAAAAAAATGATTGTCAATATGGACAATTCCTAGAATTGCATGCCTAGAAGTAGCATGTAGGAATATTATGCATAAGTATATGTATTGAATTGTTGTTTGGTGAGAAAATCATAGCTAATGATTCATTTTGCACTTGCTAGAGACCATGAAATCGAACCAGCTATGATGTGGAAAATGAAGTTCATGCAAAGATGAGGGATTAGAAAGGGAGAATTCCTTAACCCCTGTCTTGCTAACTGTATTTATATTTTATAAGCTTTATGTACATAAAATTATGGCATGAGAATGCTGAAAATGCAAGAGATTAGATGGATGGCATGAATATGCACTAGTTGACATATTAATAAACATTGCATAGTGCATGACCAGATGTTTGTGCGCACATATGATATTACATATTGGTAAAAGTAGTAAGGTCCTACATATGCAATGAACCACTAATGGCAAATATTGTGGTTGATAATCACTATTGGTGTTGGTATTGGTTGTAGGACCAAAGACAACAGAAGCAGGGCTAAAGATTTTGATGATATTGTTGCATGTGACCAACAACCTTATGAAGAAAATGTTAGGGTAGCGAATCCATGATCAAGAGGTTGGTGGAAGAATTCTGTAATCCTCTATAAGAGACCAACTGATTAGGTAACATAAAAGGTGTAAATGGGAGCCATGTAGGTAATAGTTTAATTATGATGATTACATAAGTGTTGAAAGGGGATTGGGTAAGAATCCCTTGAACCACATTTAGTAATCATAAAATGGCATGCCTATAAAGTTGAATGCATTCATGTGAATGCCATACGACCATAGTATGGTGGAGTATGGAGTGGTGAAGGCAAGATGCTTCATACCATGTGTCTATTTAGAATTTAGACTACATTCATATAAATTATATCATTCCATGTGTATGTTGGTTATGAGTTTAATAACCAAAGCAAGTGAGGATTGGTGGTCCTGATTATGGTAACACATGCTATATGAGATAGTCATGGATAATGCCATAATGTGGTTGGAATGATAATGCTATGGTGCTCAACAAGCATACCGTGAACTCCCTACTGGTGTTAATTTGGATGAAACCTCTTTGCCAACAACCAAGGAGTGAGGAAAACCCCTGATGTGTTGTTGGGTGGAGAAGGAAGGCATCCATATAAGTTAACCAAGTGAATTTGGGAGATGGATGGGTATGGTGTTGAAGCACTAGCTAGAATTTCCAACTTACCATAATAAGAAACCTATGTAGGCACCAAGATGCCTTAGATCAATGTTGTAGTGCATTGGGTGCATTGATTAAATGCACATTAAAATATTTTGCAAATCTTGTAGTTATGCATTGGGTGAATGCATATGAAAAGTTTGAGTAAGTGTTGTGAATGTGCATGCATGTGTGTAGTTACACCTAATGAGATGCATTGTGTGCATACATGATTGTGATATATGTATATGTTTGAATACAATTAAACAATAGATGAAATGATGAATTAATGATAATTTTGAGATCATTTCATGAGCTACTATGAATGCAGGGGAAGGATTGCATGAAGATAGTCAAGTTTGATGGGCTGCCAGAGTGCTTTGTTGGAAGGACAGAGTTGTATAAATGATATGGCTATGAAGTAATGAGCATTTAAAAGCTTTAAGTTGATTCCATAGATGGTGTGATGGGGTCTTGTAATTTTATTGTGATAAGGGTGCATATAGCATAAGCCTATACATTTCATTGCATTTCAAATGTTAACAACTAAGAGTGTTTGAATTATGGAGTGTTATAATTCTGAAGATCACTTTAATGTCTGTTGTAAAGGTTGCAATAAAAATATTATATGCATGAACACTCACCGTTTGTTTGGCTGATTGAGGAGACAGACCACAATAAAGGCTGAAAGCTACCATGTGCAATAACCAAACATTATGAGGAGGATCTCACATGTGTGAAATCTGATTTCTATAGGAAAACAAATTTGAAAATTTTGATTTAGAGCTTATGAGAAGGAATCTCATGGTTGCAAACTCTAAGTTCTGTTGGAAGGAAGAATTGTAAATTACAGATTTGTAAATCTCAGATTTGGAATTTTGCTAATAAATGACTAATGACTATTTGACTTATATGAATTGTGTCAGGAGAACATGTTGTAAGTGGATGCTCATGTATGGCAGCAGACATAAGACCATAATGGGAGAAGTGATACCACTTACAAGAGCCAAGCAATATGAGGATAGCCTCATGGCTAAGAAAATCAATTTCTGTAGTAGACAGAATTGCAAATTCATATTGAATTTAACTATTAATGCCATTGATTGGATATGGAACAATCAGATTTGAATTTTATTGTTAAATGTTGCTGATTGTTTGGTTATTTGAGGAATGTGTCAGGAAGACACATTGCAGGAAGACCATGTGTGATAGCCTGCTGAAGCAAAACTCCATGGGAAGGATCCCATGCTTTGGAAATGGGTTTTAGGTGAAACGCCATTGTAAATTTTGATAATGTCTCAGTTGAACTGCATGTGGTAAACCATGTGAGTGAGACAATAAAATTATGCAATGTGTGGGTTATGGAACGTGAAAAGATTGGGGTGGAAAAACCGAGGGACTGTTAACTCATAGAAGGGAGCCCTCATTCCTCATTAATGAAGAAAGACTAGATATGCAAATGGATAAGTGTTCTGTGACCCTAGCTAAGAATATGCATGTCTAATTGTTAGTTTCAATATGCAGATCATGTTTTGATTTTATTTCCATTATGACAGATTGCTTGAGTATGAGTAGGGCCTACATGGCTCACATCAGAAAGGGATGCACACTTTTCCGATGTCGGGTCATGATAGGGTTTTCAATATTGACTACACCTTAAGGGAGTGGATGCATTCCTGGTGTTTCAATACTTGATAGTGAATGCTATGAATTATGGTTACAATTCTAGAGAAACAACGCTGATGAGTTTGCTTATATTACTTGTGTTGTCAGCTTAAACATGTGCAATTTGGAGTTGCACACTAAAGAAGCAAAGTAAAAGGTTGTTGTGAGGGGTTGTGGTGGAAGGGTTGATGTGTATGAAAGGTTGTTGTGAGGGGTTGTTGTATGAAGGGTTGATGTGCATGAAAGGATGTTGTGGAGGTTGTGGGGATTTTGATGAAGGGTTGTTATATGCCTAATAAACCGAGCCGGTGTACTAGTTTGGCATTTGTTACTTGGATGTTGTGAAGGTGTTGATGAAAGGGATGTTATATGCATATGGCTCCATAGTAGAGCCTTGACCTAGAAATGGTCGTGGTGAAGTTTCCTTCCAAGTCGACGTGAAGGTGTACTGGTTGGACATTAATTATTTGATGTTATGGAGCAGCCTGCGTGTTGGCCGAACATCCAAGTCCATAGGTGATCCCAAGGCTTGCAAAGCAAAGCAGGACCCTGTGGACCAGAGAGGAAACACACAATACATATAAGTATTTGGTTATCTTGCAACTTTTTGCCTATGAATATACATGCGTATATGATTTGGTTATGATTTCCTAAACTCTTGTTTAGAGATAAACCCTATGAAAATAAACTAAACATGTGAATTGATTCAATGTTTGAGTGCATATATTGTTGGGAGAAAGGAATATGAAGGCATCCTAGGGATGCATGTGGACATGTGACCGTCCTAAAGAGCTCAACATGAGTAGTAATGAAAGATGGTGCTAGTGGGACTGTGTGGGTCCTAGCAGTCAAGAGTTGTAGACAAACCATGTGGAGGGACTCCATGGTTGAGATGTTTGGAATAGACCATAGACACTAAGTGTCATAGCCAGGAAGGGTAGGTCAAGCATTCATGTTGAAGTGAAAGAAGCTAGGAGCATGAAAACCACAATGGTGGTGTGGGTTCTAGAATGGAACAAGACTAAGAGGAGAAAATTCTTATTGGTCTCTCTTTCCTTTTTTATTGATGCATTTATAAAAACAGAAAATGGTTTGATGCATGTCATGACTTGAAATGATTGTGTTAATTGCTTCAAATAACTGTGAATGTTGAATTAATGAATTTCCTGTGAATGGGTGAACATGAAGGAATTCATGTATATGTTGAGCAAGCATAGAAAGTGTGAAAGTCTCATGGGTAAAGCATGGACTACACATGTCAATGGGGCAATGAATTGACTGATCTTAATGTTTATATTATGCTTGGCCTAACAGAAATTGCAACGATGTATTTCACAGGCGAGAAATGGAAGCGATTGGTTGTAGCGGATACAAGCAAGTGTTGCTAGTAAGAAAAGTGTGGTCAGCTGTGTACATTTCCATGGGAACAAACAAAAAACTAATGGATTTGGATGAAACTCTTCTTCAAACAATTGCCAAGACCCAAGAAAATCTTAGAGAACTGCTCAAGCTACAAAAGCAACAGAATGAGATGAACCATAAGGTTTTGCAGGACTCTGTTTGTCTGCAAAGACAAGTAAAAAAATAATTCTGGAAACAATCAACTGAGGAAAGGACAATGGATCAATGAGGAGACATTCATCCAATCAATCCACTAAGAAACATTCAAGGTGAGAAGACTCAAAGGAAATTGAGCAGGAAAAGATAAAGCAACCAGTGAAGTGTTGGAAATGTGGAGGGAATCATTGCCTCCGCAACTGCCCAACAAAGGAACATCAAGAGGGTAGCAGTCATAAAGCTTTTAGACTTGTGGATGAGCTGGAAGGTCAGAACTAGCAAGAGCAGTTTGTGGAAGCCAAAGTAATTGGTCCTGAAAGTTCAAGTAAAGGATAGAATGCAGGGCAGATTTGCAAATTGTTTTTGAAAATTTTGGACGTGTAAATTGTATATGTATTCCTAAGTATTGGACACCGAGGATAGTGTTATTCTAAGGGGGAGGGGATTGTAATACCCCATTTTGACCCTTAGGATATATTATCTTTTAATGTAAATATTGTATACATGTGATGTATGTTTTCCTAACGTGGAGCTCAAGGCTAAGGCCCCGCTAGTCGATGCTCGAATTTTATTTAAAAGGCAAGTATTAGATATTATGTTACCCATGTGCTATTTAGCCATGGAACATTGTAAAAATGATGTAAATAAACATCATACAATAAAATACCAAAACTAGCTATGGAAGCAACTAATGAGAAGGGGCCATGTGTATCCATTAGGGAGTGGTGAGGGGGTTGTGGGAATTAACCATAGGCTGCCAAATGTTATCTTGAGAACCCATTTGACTTTCTTTGCTGGCATTTAATTCTGTGTAAGAAAGTTGTTGAAGAAATCAGTCCATGGCTTCAATGGAGCATGGGCAGCCCAGAAATTCGTATGATAGGGTATGGGCTCTGTTTCCTTGACCCACACGTCATTCTACCTCATGGGAATTCATTTTTTCCTCATTCCCATTCCATTATGGAAGATCCCAGCTTCAGTTTTCATCCATTACACATGCCCAATAGTGAGGAAAACAAAAAATCGCAACTTTGCAAGAACCCACGTTTTGAAGTGCCATAAACGCCCATAATTTGGTATTGACAGTGAAATCCAATGGGGGATCCATAGATATTAACCTTGGGGTGAAATTGAGAGCATTAGCTATCCCAAAATCCATTGGAAAACCTAATTTTTATATCCTAGAAATCCAGTGATGGGATTGAGTTATTTGATGACAGAATTATGAGAAATCCAAGTGTGAATGTTTGAACAGAGGATTGGATTGCTTGAATTTAGTTTGAGATGTCTGCAGCTCTGTGGTTGAGCTCACTGGCTTAGCATCCTCCTCCTCTTTTGCTTATTGCTTACTTGATAAACCCAACCGTGTGTTGGCTTAGCATGACTGTTTGAGTGAAACCATGGTTGTGAGTGAGCCTATTTAGTTCCTCCTTAGTGGATACACAACCTAGCTCGGGGGTGATCTCTCAGCTGAAAGAATATATGCTGGACATAGATCTATGGTTGGGTGGAATGTTGCTCTCACATAGCCAGTTGTTTGGACAATTTCATCTTAAAGATAAGTATTTTCTGTGGTTTAAATTGTGATAATTCTGTGCTTTGTTCTGAATGTTAATTACCCATGTTAATGCAATGAAATGATTCTCTTAATATGATTGATATGAAGCTTGTGCATAGCATGAGGATGGGATTGATTATTGTATGATTGTTTCGTTATTCTTCTTGGAAGAAATAGGCTGATGTATTCCCTTCTGCGTGTGTGTTATTATGGTTATTCCGCTGTGTTTATTAAGAATGATCTGCACGCATAAGCTTTTATTTATTCATGAATTTTCTTACTAATGAATGGGGCTGAGATTGTCAAATAAGCCCGGTATGTTTGTTCATGTTTCCTTCCTTGCAATAGATCGACGGGAGGGGACGTGATACAAAGTTGCATAGCAGATAATGAGAGGCTTCCTAGAGCTCAAGAAGAGAAAAACCAATTGAAGTCAAACATGGAGGACATCATTTGATTATTAGTAATTGATGTATACCATTAACACATGTGATACAACCCACCGATAATGATAATGGGTGCCAAGGTACCTAGTACATTCTAACAAATGCAAATAGATGAGTTGAAGTTGAACACTTATAGAATCCATCAAGCAAGAGACATTGATGTATTCCCATGGCCTAATAGCAAGGGAACTTGCCACCGATGACTACAAGCTCCAAGGTAATATCAAGACTCTACATCTCATTCCCATAGCATGATGTGTTGAAATAAATAGGAAAAGATCCATTGGAAGGCAGGAATTAGGGAATTCTCCATCAACCAACACGAGGAAATATCAGGGATTGATTTGACTTGGAAAAAGGTTTGGGACAATTTTTTTTGCAGGACGGACCACTTAGTATGTCTCTCGCATGCATCAAATGTGAATAACGCATGAACCCTTCTTCATCTAAAATACATAAAAAAATCATCTGGGTTTTTAACATGAACCCTTATTTGGAAGGGGTCAGATGAAGGAAGGCCAGGCTTAGCTAGAGTGTTCCAACCAAAGGAAATGATTATAGAGCTTGGTGGGGGATCTTTCAAAGTGAATGGAGTGCCCCCTTGTCAAGAAAGTTCTAAATTGGTAGTGAAGAAGACTTGAGTGGTAGCCACATCACTATCCAAAGGAAGATTGGGGTTGATTGAATATTGCATTGGTTCATCCATTTGAATTTTTTCACTCTCCAAGGGAAGTGTGGGATCGATCGAAGATTGCATCAGTTCGACTACTTTATCAACCAAAGGTTGAATAGGCTGTTAGAAAACTATAAATAGATCAGGAGCTAAAGATCCTAGAGGCATGGACCACACTCTTTGTACATATAGAAGTACAAGGCACATATGAGTAAGGTAATCTCCCTCGCAAACCTTACAAGGAAACTTAGGTTTTTGTCCCATTCATCTAGATTTTTCCATAGTATCAATACTCTCAGCATCACTATCATTGGATGGTAGTTTCCCCCCAACATGAATTACAATGGTTGGTTTCTTAGAAACATAATATTTTTGAGACAAGGATCACACTCTTTGCACCTCTGGGAGTGCATTACATAGATGAGTAAGGTGGTCTCCCTTGCAAAGATTAAAAGGGAACCTAAGCTTATGTCTAATTTGTTTTGGTTTGTCAATAGTGTCAATACTTCCCGCATGACTCGTGGTGGATGGTTGTTTTCCCCTACTATGACTTGCAGTGGTTGGTTTCTTATCTTCAGCATGACTTGCAGTGGATGGTTTTTTGTCTCCAGTATAGCTATTAATGACTGATGATTTGTCTCCAGTATAGATGACTGGTGAATTTCCCCTAGCATGACTTGCATTGGCTAGGGAATTTCTCGTGACGCGACTTGCATTGGCTGAGGAATTCCCCCCAGCGCGATTTGCATTGGTTTAGGAATTTCCCCTAGCATGACTTGTAGAGGGTGGGGGCATGCCCCCTTGTCTTTACATCTTCTTCTTATTCTTCCTCTTTATATTCCTTTTAGAATTTTGGTTACTAGGAGATAACATTTCACTAGATGTGGTAGAAGGAGGAGGATAATTTGTCACCAGCAAAGAGGGAAAAGGGTTTTGATGCTCTGTACATACAATGCTTGCTTGATAAGCATCAAGAGAATTCAGACATTTGGAGGAGAAAACAACCAAACCGAAAAACCCAAAGGTGAATTCAGAAAGATTAAAGGTGGCCATCAAGGGAGCACCCACAATTCCAACAAACAGAAAAAAACAAGGATCCCCTTGCATAGGGGTCCCTTGATTGGTCTCCTTGGGAACATTAGACATATACTATGATTCAAAATGTAAGAAATATCTAAGGCCTTCTATGGGGGTTGAAAAAATTGCAATCAACACACTCCTATAAAAGGCTCTCTAAGACACAACCAAGCAATCTCACTCTCCCATAAATCAAACTAGGGTGGTTAAATCATAAATTCAATCAATGAAGAGCCAAACATGGGCCTTCTAAAGGTCATCCTAGGATTATTAGGGCCCAAGTCTAACCAATGAAGGTGTGAGAGACAATTACAATAACCTTCACACAATAATTTCTAGGGGTGCAAGTATTCGCTTCGACTAATACCCTCTCAAGGAGCTGAAACAAAGATTCTACGCTTGTCTCAGGTACAACAAGACTTTACCCTTGCAGTAACCTAGGAAGAGAAATTATGAATACCACTTCATGCTAGGTAGTTGGGCGGAACGGTTGTCAAAAAGGGCTTCTGCGAATGGGTAGGGAACGTAGGACTCAGTCCTAGACTTGAATTTATCAGTATAGTAGTGGTGTCACCCCTAGGACTTGCCACAATTGAAAAACTCCCAAACTTGCCTAAGCCCACTAATCCAAGTGACAGGGGACAATTTGACCACTTGAATTGTTTTAACCTAAAGCTTGATGCTTGTGCTAGAAGTGATTTCTTGAAAAATACTTCACGTTACTAATGGATTTTGCACTCTTTAATCAAGACCTAGTTTCTTTTAATGTGGCCTTGGAGAATTTATTTCTCCAATCCTACAACCAAAGCCCTAGAACCTCGCCTACTGTTAGTTTTCTATCAAAGAAAAACACGATTAGTTCATTTTAGTTAAATGCTTTTAGAGGACGTTTTTTACTCATTGGGATGTGGAAGTGAATGAACAACAATTTTCTCAAAATGTGATAAACATGAAAGGGAGCTTATTCATTTATATTAAAACTTCCAACAACATTCAAATGCCAATGAGACTTCATAATACATTAAAGCAAATTTCCTTTCATGTAAAGTTATATCAAGATGAAGGGACACAAAATTAAGGTCTTCTACTGAAGAAAACCTAATGAATGCACACTAAAGTGAAAAACTGAACTCACAAATCCACCTACAAATGAAAAAATGAAAATCAATCACCGATTCACTACAATGCATAAAAGAAACACACCAAACTTGTCTTTTCACCAACCTAGTACAGGACAACTTGAGAAGAATCCCCTTAGGGGTTTCTCTTAACCTCAAGGGGTATGGTTAGGTATGCTAAGAAATCAATATATTGGTATCTGTTTCACCTAAAAAAAGATGCAAAAAAAAATCACAAGTGGGTACTCATGCTCTCACTCTTTCATGCCACAGTGTACAACAATAAATGCAAAAGGCCAAGAAGTAAGGCACCAAATATTTTTGAACCTTTCCTAATTCAAATCAATCCAAGGTAAACTAGCATCAAAACATCACTAAAAGTACTTCAAACCTCTTCAAGTTGATGGCACTGGGTCCTAATTTTCTCCCAAAACCCTAGCCAACCAACATCTAGGAGTAAATTAAGCAAAAATTCTTTTCATGCAAAATGAAAAGACACAAACTTGTGGTCTCCTACTGAAGAAAAACTATTAATGAAAGACCTTATTTTTATTCACCTCATAATATATTAAAGGATTAAATATAAGCAACCTAATATGACTTATAATGCATGACAAATAGATGCCAAGTCACTTAAAGAGGTTTATTTATCTCCACTAAACATGCAATGAAAACAGGCCCAAAAGGAATACTAAACATCTAGGTTTTCTATTTCTTTTTTAGAGGAACCTATTCATAGCACAAAATAGACGATTCAAGCACTCAAAACCCCTAATTTTGTCCTACCACCCTCCAATAATACTCAACAAACGAACACTTTAGCAATAAGGGGAAAATAGGGGCATAAAAGGAAAAAAAACTAATTTTATATCCCCATGCACCTATTATGAAGGCAGATTGTCTGGGCACACACTTTTAATGAAGGTAGGGTGCATGAGAATCAAGGCACATGCTTATGTTCCATTAGGAGGGTGTGTGGACTTCCTGTAGGGTGCCAAAAACGTGAAAAGCTCACAAAAACAATAAGTTTTTAGGGGAATATTCTGAGGGAGACTAGGATAACTGTGTAATGGACCCTATAACACCTATTAAAGTCTTTCAAAACCCAAAAATAGTGAAGGAAATCAAGCAACAAATCCTCTATAGAGAAGATTCCCCAGTGTAGTCGCCAGTTCTGTTGTAGGGAAAATCTTCCCAATGACTAGGGTAGGTCACCGACATACTAGGGTAGATGGAAATCAATCTAATGACTTATTATACATGATAATTGGGCTCATACAAGGATGGTATCAACAATTTCCAAGGCTTAAGCAATCAAGTAAATGAGAAGTTAAGATAAAGAGAGATTAGGGAGAAACATTTTTTTGACGGTTGATACTCATTGCTCCTATTGTGCTCCTTCAATCTACTCCTTAGCACGAATTTGAGACTTGCAACAATACTAAGTACCCTTCCTCAAAATATTTTGACTCCAATGAAAGATACAAATCATAAGAGGACATGTATATGGTGTTAATAGACTTGAACAATGAATAACTTTCAAATAACCAACAATTAATCATTTTACATGTTCATATGGGGGAGGGAAAGATGTCAAATTTCCATTAATGCAATGAAATAATACATAGCAATTACCTTCACTATGGCTTGGCACCTATTTGAATCCAAACATAAGGTTCCTCTACTCTTGCACACCTAGAATCCTGCATCCAATACTCCCAATCTTTATATGATGAGAGTCATATAAGGGGATGAATTTGACACGTAAGGAAATGATATTCAAGGACATGGGTCACATATGGAATAGGGGGGTGAATGAGTGTAATGAAGAAAGGAGATTCTTATAGCTTAATTATAGGATGGGTGTTCTCCCCTACTTGGCCCCTCCTATCCGTTTTTGATGAGTTTTTAGGATAGTTAGAGAGGTTTCCAAGCAGATTTGAGAGATACAACCGAGACCAACCACCAACAAATTATCTCAACTTCCAAATTTTTGATATTTTTTGCATTTTTAAGTTATTTTTAGGTCCCACTCACCTTGCTCAAAGGAAAGGTGCATGAAACACTCCTTGCATGAAGTAAAGGAGCTTGGGGGTCTCAATTATGCTCAAACTTCAGTGTTTGGAAGGAAAAAAGGGATGGATTCTTCTCTAGGGCACTTAGACTATCCAATAGGGTCAAATTAGGGGCTCTTCCATGCTTGAAGGGTTGTGTTTGTGACCAATCATGGACACTTAAGTGTCGTCTAGGGATATTTTCACCATATAAAGAGGAAGTGCCAATTTGTGCTATAACAAAGGGGATGTGATAGAGACGTATCAAAGCCATTGGTTGCAACATCGGGGTTGTATTGGATAGAATCCATAGTTACAAGCATAAATTAAAGTTGCATAGGAAGTGTTTGACAAGTGCTTCTATAAAAAATGGTTTTAGTAACATGCATTGTTTTAATGGAGCTTGAGAATTAAATCTATAATCTACCAAAAGGAATGGTAAATTGGTTTATCGAAATTTTGAAAATTTTGAAATTGTAAAGTTATTAGTGAAACAAATATTGGTTTTGTTATGCAATGAAGATACTTCTGAAATGGAATAAATTAAAAATTTTCCTATTTATGAAAATTTGGGGAAAATTTGAGATGGGCCCAACCAGTGCCATGCGGTCAAAAGTGTGACGTGGCGGAGCCATGTGGACAGGGGGTATGACATGGACCCACCACGTCAGATGAATGCAGGAGTTGTAGGATCCGAAACAAGGTCATTAAAGGTATGCCATCAAGAGAATTTTTTGAACGTGAATGCAAAGGTTCATTGCGATGGTAGCCCGATGTCTGAAGTCCGATAATACTATCAGAGCATGTTTATCGGGAAGTGTAGCCGAGGGCGTAAGTCAAAAGTTTATATGGAATGAGGATCCTGATGGATCGGGATCCAATGTGTTGGGAAGACCCTCATTATAGATTTATTACGAAGGTGCAAGCGAAGGATCTCGAGAGACTGAATTCTGATGTATTGGAAGTGCCTCATCAGAGGTAGGCTATCAGGAAGTACTCCTGAAAGTGGATGTGCGAAAGTCTGGTAAAAGGAGTCTAACATGATGTGATGAGTTTGAGCCAATGGAATCAGTCCAATGCTATATCCGATATCGACCATCGAAGATATTAGGATAGGAGATACAAAACAAGTCCAATGGGAGATATATGATATGACATAAAAATAGCCGATAGGGCAAGTCTAACCCAATAAAGTAAGTACTAAAAAAGCTTTAAAAAAACTGGAGCTCGAAAATTGTTTTGGACATAATAGGAGCAGTTATCTCGTAATATGATGAGATCTATAGCATTCAAATGCCATTAATAAAGGCTACAAAATTACCAGTGAGAGGCATGGACCCATTCGACTTCATCCTTACAGAAAATTTGAAATAGTGGGTTTTAAAGATCGATACCTAGAGACCCAATAGGGTCCCTGTTGGGGATGAAATTGTTATGGTACAGTCATGGACCAGGCACATAGATATATCTGGTAGCATGTGGACAAATTCCAAACGGTGTGAAGCCGAGGTGTGAAAGAAGGCCAAAATCCACTATTCTGGGGCACTTTTTGGGGATTTCAGAAAAATTGGAGGAGGTAAAAGTGACCCTAGATGTCAAGACTAGAAAAAAATGATAAAATTTACATTTTTCCTACTCATTAAGCGAACAAATTTGGTTAGAGGAAGTTCTTCCAAAAATGCTTAGTTTGGGAGATAACCAATTTCGTTAAAAATTCCAAGTCTAGGAAAAGCACAAAAGTTTAAAGTAGTCAATTCCATAAATTTATAGAAATTGACTCGGGCATCGTTTTAAAAATCTGAAAGTTGTTGAGTAATCCTTGTCATGTGTATTATTAGTGCCCAATAGATATTTTTGTCTACTTCTCCCTAAATTTTCTTCTTCAGGTGCCTGAAGTTGGTCTCTAAAGCTAAATGCACCTGCATGGAGTGCATAATTAGGCAAAATTAGCAATTTTAAAGAGCTATAACTTTCATATCCGAAGTCTGAATGAAGCAAGAATATAGTCATTGGAAATATTATTCATAGGGGAACAATTGTGCATAATCATATTATGAAAGGGGGATTCATATGTTTCTAGAAATTGAACAAAAAAATGCTTGTAACCTTGATTTTACAAAAAATGTCAATTTGGGTAGTTCCTAGAATGCATGAAAAATAATTTATGATTTTCTAAGAATGCAATGAAGCTAATAAATGTGTTTCTATGAACACTTTTGTAGATACAATATCACATCAAGGATAATTAAGGGTCAATATTTAGTATAGTGCAAGTTGGAAATCTTTGGTCATGGTTGGGCCAAGAAAACCATCATCATGGATGATGCACAAGATCCTTATGCAGCTGAAACAAATATCACGGGAAAAAATGTACATGTTGAAAATGTAGAGATAGAATCTAATGGTTGAAGAAATCAAGTAACTCCCCCATACATTGCATAAACCATTAGGAGTATGAGAGTGGAATTACAAAGTTGTATAGCAGATAATGAGAGGCTTCCTAGAGCTCAAGAAGAGAAAAACCAATTGAAGTCAAACATGGAGGACACCGTTCGATTATTAGTAATTGATGTATAGCATTAACAAATGTGATACAACCCACCGATAATGATAATGGGTGCCAAGGTACCTAGTACATTCTAACAAATGTGAATAGATGAATTGAAGTCGAACACTTATAGAATCCATCAAGCAAGAGACATTGATGTATTCCCATGGCGTAATAGTAAGGGAACTTGCCACTAATGACTACAATCCCCAAGATAATATCTAGACTCTACATCTCACTCCCATAGCATGATGTGCTGAAATGAATGGGAAAAGATCCATTGGAAGGTAGGAATTAGGGAATCCTCCATCAACCAACACAAGGAAATATCAGGGATTGATTTGACTTGGAAAAAGGTTTGGGACAATTTTTTTTGTAGGACGGACCACTTACTATGTCTCTTGCATGCACCAAATGTGAATAGCGCATGAAATAAACCCTATGAGAAACAACTAATAATAAAAGATATTGACATAGGTGAGGATTTCTATCAATAATGGAATCCAAGGTTACAACACAAATCCCAAAATGTGAATAGAGGTTTTGACGTCAAACATTCGAAAAACTACTCAGTCGTCGACTAATGATATATGTCATATGTTGAGTGCAAGGTAACCTAGAGATTATGAAAGTAGGCATAGGGTGATACTACTCTTGGTCAATATCTCATAACAAATGAGTCATTGTCAATCAGGCATGATCCATTAGTGAGAATTCGACGGGGACCTTCCACACTAGCATGCGTATGAACATTGGTTTTAATGATACATGTTGAAGACAACTTGACTGTAGGGAATGACCGACATGTGATATCAAGGAAACTAAGGAACGAAAACACATGCTAGGATGATTTTTAAACAATGAGCATGACACAATGGTGACTTGGGTAACATTTGACACAAATCACCAACGATAAAAATATGCAATGCATGAGATATTAACATATTCTCCATATGATTGAAAGAGTGACCAATTGTAGGATTACAAACTCTGGGATCATGGTTCAAATCCTAAGGCCATATTAGAACCCAACTTTCTAAGAAGACTCAAAACTAGTGCTTTGTTCAAGGATGACATGACTTGCTGCCAATACACAACAAAAATTTGAAATATCCCCCCCCCCCCCTCTCTCTTTTTTTAATATTTGAATTTTTTTCTTTTTCATATTATAAATCCTGAAAAATTATAAAAGAATGCTATGGTATAGTGGAAGAAATGAGTGTTGCAAGGCATGCAACTATGTTCCAAGTGCATGTAATAGACCTATACAAAACAAAATGCAAAAGGGTAGTTGGGTAAGAGGTAGACACTCATCAACATATTTCTTCTAAGGATATAGTCCATAATGCAAATGCAATGGATGCAAATGACAAGCAAAATGATGTATGGTAGAACTAAACAATGCTCCCCCTGTGAGTAAAATGCATCACAAGGAAGAGCGTAGACAAAAAAAAATTCATAGCATATAGCATATACATAATCACACCCAAGAAGCATATTGAAGTCCAATGGGCCCTACATGACCATAAAATCGACTAAGGCAATATTTCCACTTAATGTAATGGAAAATTGAGGGAGAAACCCCAAAGGCACACTAGGTCTTCTATCAAAAGCCAACGACTGATTGGCACTTGACACAAGGTTGGGATAACCCACACTTCTCCAATAATATGCGGATAAAATGCTAAAAAAGGCTTCTTCATCTAAAATACATAAAAAAAAAATCATCTGGGTTTTTAACTTGAACCCTTATTTGGAAGGGGTCAGATGAAGAAAGGCCAGGATTAGCTAGAGTGTTCCAACCAAAGGAAGTGATCCTAGAGCTTGGTGGGGGATGTTTCAAAGTGAATGGAGTGCCCCCTTGTCAAGAAATTTCCAAACTGGTAGTAAAGAAGACTTGAGTGGTAGGCACATCACTATCCAAAGGAATAGTGGGGTTGATTGATTATTGCATTGGTTCATCCATCTGAATTTTTTTCACTCTCCAAGGGAAGTGTGGGATCGACCGAAGATTGCATCGGTTCTACCACTTTATCAACCAAAGGTTGAATAGGATGTTAGGAAACTATAAATAGATCAGGAACTCAAGATCCTAGAGGCATGGACCACACTCTTTGTACATATAGAAGTACACAGCACATATGAGTAAGGTAATCTCCCTCATAAACCTTACAAGGGAACTTAGGTTTGTGTCCCACTCATCTATATTTTTTCATAGTATCAATACTCTCAGCATCACTATCATTGGATGGTAGTTCCCCCCTAGCATGAATTACAATGGTTGGTTTCTTAGAAACATAATATTTTTGAGACAAGGATCACACTCTTTGCACCTCTGGGAGTGCATTACATAGATGAGTAAGGTGGTCTCCCTTGAAATCTTAAAAGGGAACCTAAGCTTATGTCTTATTTGTTTTGGTTTGTCAACAATGTCAATACTTCCTGCATGACTCGTGGTGGTTGGTTTTTTGCCCCTACCATGACTTACAGTGGTTGGTTTCTTATCTTCAGCATGACTTGCAGCGGATGGTTTTTTGTCTCCAGTATAGCTATTAATGACTGATGACTTGTCTCCAGTATAGATGACTGGTGAATTTCCCCTAGCATGACTTGCATTGGACAGGGAATTGCCCCTGACGTGACTTGCATTGGCTGAGGAATTCCCCCCAACGCGATTTGCATTGGTTCAGGAATTGCCCCTAGCATGACTTGTAGAGGATGGGGGAATGCCCCCTTGTCTTTGCATCTTCTTCTTATTCTTCCTCTTTATATTCCTTTTAGAATTTTGGTTACTAGGAGATAAAATTTCACAAGATATGGTAGAAGGAAGAGGATAATTTGTCACCGGCAAAGAGGGAAAAGGGTTTTGATGCTCTGTACATACAGTGCTTGCTTGAGAAGCATTAAGAGCATCCAGGACATTGGAGGAGAAAACAACCAAACCGAAAACCCAAAGGTGAATTCAGAAATATTAAAGGTGGCCATCAAGGGAGCACCAACGATTCCAACAAACAAAAAAACACAAGGATCCCCTTGCATAGGGGTCCCTTGGTTGGTCTCCTTGGGAACATTAGACATATACTCTGATTCAAAATGTAGGAAATAGCTAAGGCCTTATATGGGGGTTGAAAAAATTGCAATCAACACACTCTTATAAAAGGCTCTCTAAGACACAACCAAGCAATCTCACTCTCCCAAAAATCAAACTAGGGTGGTTAAATCATAAATTCAATCAATGAAGAGCCAACCATGGGCCTTCCGAAGGTCATCCTGGGATGATTCGGACCCAAGTCTAACCAATGAAGGTGTGAGAGACAATTACAGTAACCTTCACACAACAATTTCCAGTGGTACAAGTACTCGCTTTCGACTAATACCCTCTCAAGGAGCCGAAACAAAGATTCTACGCCTGTCTCAGGTACAACAAGAGTTTCCCCTTGCAGTAACCTAGGAAGAGAAATTATGAGTACCACTTCATGCTAGGTAGTTGGGCGGAACTGTTGTCGGAAAGGGCTTTCGCGAATGGGTACGGAATGTAGGACTCAGTCCTAGACTTGAATTTCTCAGTATAGTAGTGGTGTCACCCCTAGGACTTGCCACAACTGAAAAAATCCCAACCTTGCATAAGCCCACTAATCCAAGTGGCAGGGAACAATTTGACCACTTGAATTGGTTTAACCTAAAGCTTGATGCTTGTGCTAGAGGTGCTTTCTTGAAAAATACTTCACGTTACTAATGGATTTTGCACTCTTTAATCAAGACCTAGTTTCTTTTTATGTGGCCTTGGAGAAGTTACTTCTCCAATCCTACAACTAAAGCCCTAGAACCTAGACTACTGTTAGTTTTCTATCAAAGAAAAACAAGATTAGTTCATTTTAGTTAAATGATTTTAGAGGACGTTTTTTATTCATAGGGATGTGGAAGTGAATGAATAACAATTTTCTCAAAATGTAATAAACATGAAAGGGAGATTATTCATTTATATTAAAACTTCCAACAACATTCAAATGCCAATTAGACTTCATAATACATTAAAGCAAATTTCCTTTCATGTAAAGTGATATCAAGATGAAGGGACACAAAATTAAGGTCTTCTACTGAAGAAAACCTAATGAATGCACACTAAATTGAAAAACTCAACTCACAAATCCACCTACAAATGAAAAAATGAAATCAATCACCGATTCACTACAATGCATAAAATAAACACACCAAACTTGCCTTTTCACCTACCTAGTACATGACAACTTGAGAAGAATCCCTTTAGGGGGTTTCTCTTAACCTCAAGGGGTATGGTTAGGTATGATAAGAAATCAATATATTGGTATATGTTTCACCTAAATAAATATGCAAAACAAAATCACAAGTGGGTACTCATGCTCTCACTCTTTCATGCCACGGTGTACAACAATAAATGCAAAAGGCCAAGAAGTAAGGCACCAAATATTTTTGAACCTTTCCTAATACAAATCAATCCAAGGTAAACTAGCATCAAAACACCACTAAAATTACTTCAAACATCTTCAAGTTGATGGCACTGGGTCCTAATTTGCTCCCAAAACCCTAGCCAACCAACATCTAGGAGTATATTGATGTGGAGGAGCCATCTGGACAGGGGGTATGCCATGGACCCACCACGTTAGATGAATGCACAAGTGGTAGGATCCGAATCAAGGTCATTGAAGGTATGTGATCAAGAGAAGTTTTTCAACGTGAATGCAAAGGTTCATTGCGATGGTAGCTCGATGTCTGCAGTCCGATAATACTATCATAGCATGTTTATCGGGAGGTGTAGCCGAGGGCGTAAGTAAAATTTTTATATGGAATGAGTATCCCGATGGATTGGGACCCAATGTGTCGGGAAGATCCTCATTATAGATTTATTACGAGGGTGCAAGCGAAGGATCTCGAGAGAGTGAATTCTGATGTATTGGAAATTCCTCATCAGAGGGTAGGCTATCATGGAATACTCCTGAAATTGGATGTGCGAAAGTCTGGTAAAAGGAGTCTAACATGACATGATGAGTTTGAGCCAATGAAATCATTCCAATGCTATATCGGATATCTACCATCGAAGACATTAGGAATAGGAGATACAAAACCAGTCCAATGGGAGATATATGATACAACATAAAATTAGCCGATAGGGCAAGTCTAACCCAATGAAGTACTAAAAAAGCTTTAAAAAAACTGGAGCACGAAAATTGTTTTGGACATAATAGGAGCAGTTATCTCGTAATATGATGAGATTTGTAGCATTCAAATGCCATTAATAAAGGCTACAGAATTACTAGTGAGAGGCATGGACCCATTCGACTTCATCCTTACATAAAGTTTGAAATAGTGGGTTTTAAAGATCAGTACCTAGAGACCCAATAGGGTCCCTATTGGGGATGAAATTGTTATGGTGTAGTCATGGACCAGGCACATAGATAAATTTGGTAGCATGTGGACAAATTCCAAAAGGTGTGAAGCTGAGGTGTGAAAGAAGGCCAAAATCCACTATTCTGGGGCACTTTTTGGGGATTTCATAAAACTTAGAGGAGGTAAAAGTGACCCTAGATGTCAAGACTAGAAAAAAATGATAAACTTGACATTTTTCCTACTCATTAAGCGAACAACTTTGGTTAGAGGAAGTTCTTCCAAAAATGCTCAGTTTGGGAGATAGCCAATTTTGTTAAAAATTCCAAGTCTAGGAAAAGCACAAAAGTTAAAAGTAGTCAATTCCATAAATTTATAGAAATTGACTGGGGCATCGGATTACAAATCTGAAAGTTGTTGAGTAATCCTTGTCATGTGTATTATTAGTGCCCAATAGAATTTTTTTTCTGCTTCTCCGTAAATTTTCTTCTTCAGGTGCCTGAAGTTGGTCTCTAAAGCTAAATGCACCTGCATGGAGTGCATAATTAGGCAAAGTTAGCAATTTTAAAGAGCTATAACTTTCAGATCCGACGTCTGAATGAAGCAAGAATATAGTCATTGGAAATATTATTCATAGGGGAACAATTGTGCATAATCATATTATGAAAGGGGGATTCATATGTTTCTAGAAATTGAACAAAAAAATGCTTGTAACCTTGATTTTACAAAAAAATGTCAATTTGGGTAGTTCATAGAATGCATGAAAATTAATTTATGATTTTCTAAGAATGCAATGAAGCTAATAAATGTGTTTCTATGAACACTTTTGTAGATACAATATCACATCAAGGATAATTAAGGGTCAATATTTAGTATAGTGCAAGTTGGAAATCTTTGGTCATGGTTGGGCCAAGAAAACCATCATCAGGGATGATGCACAAGATCCTTATGCAGCTGAAACAAATGTCATGGGAAAAAATGTACATGTTGAAAATGTAGAGATAGAATCTAATGGTCGAAGAAATCAAGTAACTCCCCCATACATTGCATAAACCATTAGGAGTATGAGAGTGGGATTACAATGTTGCATAGCAGATAATGAGAGGCTTCATAGAGCTCAAGAAGAGAAAAACCAATTGAATGCAACCATGCTCCAAATATTAACATACATCCAGAGGAATATTTTATTTGGATAACATTTAAAAAATGTGAGAAAGAGTGGGATTAGCTCAAGGAGGAAATATCACAAGAGGTCCCATAGCTCAAGAAGGATATATAGAGAGAGGACATACACTCCATATTTCTCTTCTAGTGATTCATTTACCTTTAGAGACTCCATCGAAGACTCAAGATTGACGTCTTATATAAATAAGAGGAAGAATCCCACTAAGGACAATTCGCATGGGGAATTTCGGAAGGCCAAACGTCCTACTTTTGATGGTGAAGCCAAATAAGGTCAAGGAGTTGAGGCTTGGCTTCTTGGCATGAAGAAGTATTTCCAACTCTGAGACTACTCCAAGAACATGAAGGCAGGGGTGGCTATATTTAATTTGAATGGAAGAGCATCTATATGGAGTGATCACCTTAGACAAGACAAGAAGATCAATGAAAGGAATATTGTGTGCAAGCAATTCAAGAAGTACTTCAAGCAAAAGTACCTCTCTAATAGGTACTATGATGATAAAATCAAAGAGTTCCATGAGTTGAAATTGGGATAAATGACCATGGAGGAATATTCCATTAAATTCTTGAAGTTGTTGAGATATGTTAAGTATTTCAGAGATGACAAGGTCAAAATTCAGTGTTTCCTAAGTGGATTACCTAAGTCATACAAGGACAAAATTGAGTTTGATGAAACTCAAACTCTAGATGAAACCATAAGGAAGGCCAAGTACTATTATGATCAAATCAAAAGCAGGCCATAATTCCAAGGCATGGAAGGACAAGAAAAATAATAATTTTGACCAAAGAAAGAGGGAATTCAAGCCTCCTTATTTCAAAAATGAGCAAAGGTAGCCACCATAGGGTGTGACTAAACCATCTAGGATGATGGGAGGCAGGACAAGAGAGCCAAGATAGCCATTTCAATGTTGGGGATGTGGAGAGGACCATTTTCTTAGAATTGTCCGCATCGGAGTGACAGTACCAAGCAAATTCACAACATCCAAGAAGATAAAACTTTGGGTTATGTGGTGAGGACCGTTCTAAAATCTATGCTTCCATTGAGGACCATCAAGCAGATCATCAATTAGTTATGGTTGAGGTTCAAGGTAAGATTTTTAAGCAATCTATTTCTATTTTGATTGACCTTGGATCTACTCATAGTTATATCAGTCCTAAAGTTGTTGAGATTTTTTCTTTCAATAAAACAAATCATAATAAATCATGGTTGGTTCAACTAGCCATTGGAACCAAGAGGAAAGTTAGTGAAATGGTGGAGAAATGTCCATTGGAAATGGATGGACTCTTCACATGGGAAAATCTGAATGTTTTTCCACTTGGTTCTTATGATGTCCTCATTGGAATGGATTGGCTAGAAGCACATAAAGCTAAACTTGATTTCTAAAACAAGACCATTTAATGCATGGATGAAGAAGGAAACCCAAGGATAGTAAGGGGCATTCCAAAGGTGGTTTCCATTAGATAGATTTCAACCTTGCAGCTAAAGAAATTCTTTACAAAAGGATGCTAATTGTATGCAACCCATATATTGGATAGAACATAAATTGAAGCTCCCAAGTTAGAGTGCTATCATGCCTTACAAAAATTCAGGGATGTGTTTCCCGTTGAAGTGCCAAGAATTCCTCTAAAGAGGCACATTGATTTCACAATTGATCTTGTGCTGGGAGCTACACTAGTGTCTAAGACACTTTACATAATGAGTACACTCTAATTGCTAGAGTTGAAAATGCAATTTCAAGAGATGTTGGAAAAAAAGTACATCAGGTCAAGTGTTTCTCCATGAGGAGCTCCCGTGCTATTTGTGAAAAAGAACATGGCACACTCGGGTTATGTATTGATTACATGCAAGTGAATAAAGTTACACTAAAGAACAAGTAACCATTACCTCGAATTATTGACTGCTTTGATCAAATGAGAGGGGCAAATGTATTCTCAATGATTGACTTGAGGTTTGGTTACCATCAACAGAGAATAAAGGAAGAATACATCCACAATACAACATTTAGAACAAGGTATGGACACTATGAGTTTGTGGTGGTGCCATTTGGTCTCACTAATGCACCAACTACATTCATGTGTCTCATGAATAGTGTTTTCAACAAGTATTTGGACAAGCTTGTGCTTGATTTTCTAGATGACATACTTATTTGCTCTAAGAATGAAGAGGAACATGAAGAGGATTGGAGAATGGATTTACAAGTGCTAAGGAAGCATAATTTGTACATGAATCTAAGTAAATTTGACTTCTATAAGAAGCAAATTCATTATTTGGGTCACATTATTTCAGAGGAAGCAATATTGATTGATCTCAGAAAGATTGAGGACACAACGAATTGGCCAATTCCAAATAATGTAACATATGTGAGATATTTTATGGATCTTGTTGGTTATTACAGAAGGTTCATTGAGGGATTCTCCAAGGTTGCATACCCCATCACTTCTTTTCAAAAGAAGGGAATAAAATTTGAGTGGAGACAAAAAATGTGAATAAAGCTTCTAGTTGTTGAAGAAGCTTCTTACACATGCTCCAATTTTGAAAATTGCAAACCAAATTATTTGGTGGTGTGTACCGATGCATGTAAACAGGGAATTCGAGGAGTATTTATGCAATACAATCATGTGGCATGTTACGAGTCAAGAAATCTGAAAGAACATGAAAAGAATAATGCTACCCATGATTTAGAACTTGTTGCCATAGTGCACGCTTTGAAAATGTGGATACATTATTTGATCAAACAAATAATGACCACTTAGCATCAACCAACACTAAATGACAGGCAAGCTAGATGGTTGGAATTTCTATGTGAGCTTGATTTCGAGATCAGCCACATAAAGGGAAAATAAAGTAAAGGGGTTGATGCACTTAGTAGAAAAATGCATGAGGCAGTCATTAGCATTTTCCAATGAGATATGAGGCAAATGATTATTGAATCTCTTGCTAAAGATGATCAGTATGTGCAAATGAAAGAAAAATTAGAACAATAGAATTTGGAAAAGAGGTATGAAGGTTATCATTTGGAGGATGATGGAATTCTTATTTATAAAAATAAAATGTACATTCCTAATGTGGTAGAATTGAGGAGAAGTATTACATATGAAATCCATACAATGTCATATTTTTGTCACCTAGGATACCAAAAACAATTGCTACAGCCAGGAAGCAATATTTTTGGCCAGGAATGACAAAAAACATCACCGAGTATATTTTTAAATGTATGAAATGTCAACCTATGAAGGTTGAGTGTCAATACCCAACATGTTTATTCCAGTCGTTTCCAATTCCAGAATTGAAATGGGAAGTGGTAACTATGGATTCTATTACCAGATTGCCAACTACTTCAAGGAATCATGACCTTGTCATGGTTGTGGCAGATAAGTTGTCTAAGGAAACACATTTTATTCTTGTTAAATGTACTACAAGGATGATGAGATAATGAGAATATTCATGAAGGAAATATTCAAATTGTATGGGTTACCCAAAGCGATTATATCTGACCATGATACGAAATTTACATCTAAATTGATGAGGTGCAATGCAAAGTATATGCACTTATAACCTATGAATTGACCTAACTACAAAAATTAGTAAACGATAAAGATGATCACTTTATCCTTAGTCTCCTACCTCTGCATCTAGCAAGCTAGAAAATATGTACCATTATTATCCAATCATTAAGAGGGAATCAAGTAGGGCTATCCTTTGTTTTGAAGATTAACATCGGTAAGAAACACAACTATATACTGATGGATATACACCTAAGCATATAAATATGAGCTTACTATTGATCATCATGCAGTAAAATCATAAAAGAATAGAAAACAAAGTATTATGTAACTACTACTACAAGATTGTGAAACTTATGCTATAGATACTATAATAAGAATTAAATCAACACATGAAATTACTAGAGGAACTGGAAAATGTAATCAACACATGCATAAATAAACAAAGGAATTCTAAAACATAGTGGTTCCCTTAGATACATTGAGAGTGCCCTTGGTCAAGAATTCAAAGGAGCCTCACGAAATTAGATAACCACGAGTAGTTCAATCGACTCTTTATTTCATAATCAAAAGTATAGAAGCACAAAATAATACGTTTAGTATTCAAATCCATATTTAAAAAAAACTAAAAAGTGAACTTGGGGGTATACTTTTGGAGTATTTCCCCCTTTATACAAAAAGTGCATGAACTAGTAATTTAAGTTAAATGCTAAAATCATGGTAGTGCCATCCACTTAGTCCCTATAATCATGTGGATGAACTTCACTTAACAACTTGAGTAGGTAGGCATTGATATTTACTTGTTGAGTTCAAATGAATTTTGGAGAAATACAATCCTCAATTCTCGTGATCCTTAGTGAGTTGTGCATCACCTAAATTCCAGCATACTTAATCCAACTCGATCCAAGTTAATTTAACGCATCAAAAGATATAATAAAAACCAAACACATCACACACTTCACAACCTTGAATACTCATTAATGGTAAAATATGTAATTGGCTCAAAATATTTCAAGAACATCAAAATATTAATGTTCAACTTGGTTTTAGACCTTTGAGAATGCAAGATAAGCAATGCAGTTCAAAGAGATGGGCCTTAGAAATACTCAAAATGTTGGCCCATCATCACCTCCTAGTTTAGGGTTCTTGCACATCCTTGTGCAACAAAAATATTAAAAATATAAAAAAGGAGATGGATTGGTTTCATTATGTCTATTTTGGTGGGTTCCCTTGTTGCTGCCTGAATTCTTGCCTCAAGTTGTATGATATAAATCTAATGATGTCCCTACTATCATAATACCATGTACCCTTATCTTATTCCATCCATTGCTTCTTTTCTCTTACTGATTAGGTTCACGTGTGGTTATATGAAGAAGCAATGATGGATTGAACTTGAGCCCAATTCATTTAAGCTTCATTTTTCTTAATGTGTCCTTGCATAATAGGGAAACCTGTAAGCTTTGTGGAGAGTGAGGCTCCATGGTATGAACCCCGGGAGAGAATTCATACCATTTTTTCCTACAGGATGGAAGCATCTTTTCCCTGTATAACTTGACTAATTATGCGGGCCTGGTTGCCTTTGCTCTAATCCAAAATTGACAACTAGTTTCTTCTTCCTTGCATTTTTGCAATTTCTCAACTCTCATTTCCTCGTGGTGAATCCAAGAGCATAGGGATATCAAGTACACATATCCAACATAAGGGTTCAAAGACCATTTTTAGAGGTGTAGAAAGATGTAGTAGTGGAGGTATAGTTCACTTATTATGTCCTTTTCTTTCTCATCCCTTTAAAGACAGACCTCCACAAAATCCATGGGTGTATCTACCATGTAGAGGAGTTGTTTTTCCAACCTATCCATTTGGAATCTGTGCCATATTTCCTTCAAAAGGAGAGTGTATACCCTTAGAGGAAGTCTATGGTTCAACATTTCTTCAGCCACTTCTTTCATCTTGGCAGTTGAAGCTTCCAAAAAATCTATATTTTGTGTTTTATCATCCAATTCCTCCTTGCATTTTTCCAATATATCCTTTAATACTTTGTTTAGCTCTTATATTTTCCTCCTGTTGTCTATGTATTGAACCTTCATGATATGAATCTTCTCTTTCAATATCTTTAGTTATTTCTCAGGGCTTGGTTGTGATGATCCACCATTGGCTCCTTCCACTCTATGCTTTGTCTATGCCAGGGCCTTCCATTGTAAAGTTTTTGATTTAGATTTTTCTAGCTCACCCCAAAGATTATGTAACTGGAGGTCCCAATGATCATGTTATAAAAAGTCCTAGTTTGAACCATGGATGTCCCAATCAATGCATATGGTGGGGGAAATGGGAGGTGTGGTTTTTACCTCCTTTGTGGCTTAAGACCTTGTCTTCATCCTTATACTTGGTGGCTGCCTTTTATTTCTTGAAGCTTGACCCTCTATTTTTATGATCGAGGGACTATTATCAAGGGTCCTCAATTTCACCAAAGTGGTTGCTATTTCCTCTACTCTACCTCTTTTTTGAGCCTTATGTTTCTTAGATGATTCCCCTTTTTCTCTTTCTTTTATTTTGGCAGAGGTAGCTTCCAAGGATTCTTTTTGGTTACCTACAAAGGTAGCTTCATCCATAATGACAAATTATTCCCATGAGACTTAGGGGGTTTGTACCTCCAAAGCATCACATGTAATTAATTTGATCATCCCATGGTGAGACAGTGCACCCTCCTTTCCTTATTGTACCTTTTTGCTCATTTCCTTTAGTGCTTGTAGAAGGAAGCATGGAATGCTTAGGTTCTGCCCTGGTTTTTGGTTAGTAAGATTCTTGAGTTGATGGAGGAATATAAAATGGTAAGAATAGAATCTACTTAGTCTACCCTCACAAGTGATATGCTCCGTGATATGGTAAGCTACCTCATTCCATTTTGTAGGAAAGCTTTCCCTTCTAATCCCATTCCTATATTCTTCCACATTGTCATAGCTCCCGAAGAAGCAATTCTTGGCATTGTTGGAAAGTTGTCTGTCATCCTTCTCCCAAGGTTGTCCCTGAGGTAGTCCTGTAACCTTTATTGTTATGTCCTCATTGAATTTAATTAGCAATCCTTTAATCTTTGTGATATACTCTTGATCCTACAAATGGTGGAAATTCCTTTCCAATTCTAGAGCAATTTTATCATCAAATCCTCTCAATCTTCTAAAGTATTCCATCCATCCTAATATTTGAAAAATATTCATTACTTCAAGGTTGATGTAGATCTTAGAGGGATCTACGGGCTCCCTTCTAATAAACCATGCTGTCATTTTGATCAATTTCCTGAAATAAAACCTTATTCTAATAACCATTGTATTTACAGACTCGGGATAGGTAGGGTTTTATTAATTAGGGGAAAAGATATCACTATATGTGTTTGTTGTTGATAACACTCATCCCATCCTCTTGTATGATACCCTTTGCCATATTTATCTCAAAATATTTTTGGCATTCTTTCTAAGCTCCTTTATCACAACTATCTTGGACCCTTCTCAAAACTCTTTCACCAGTTTGCATGCAATATGTTTTTTTCTTAAACATAACAAATAGATCCTCTTGGATACTTCATTATGACCATAACCGCGTACATGATTTTCTGCCACCTCCTTATCCATAGTAATCAGTGTGCCTTTAGTGCCTCCTCACCCCAATTTTTTCCTTGAGTACCACATCGAGGGAAAATGATTTGAAATATTTTTGAAAATGGTTGTTTGCATGCTATTGTTAATAAATATGAGTCATGTGTGTATGACATACTTGGAAATTATTAAGATCATTGGTAGTGATGTGATTAGAGAGATGAAATGTGTGCATTGAAGTTGCTAAATGCTCAATCATGGGTATTGATTTGCTTGTGAAGTGAGTTGTCTAAATGGTGGATTTGGTAGTTGGAGAGTTGTAGATGTTTTTGCTTGGATATGCATTTTGCTTGAATATTTAAAGAGAAGTTGTTGTAGGTTTGTAATGTTGGAGTAGGATGCCAGTGTATGTGGTGGAGGGGAAAAATGAGAGTGGAATATATGTGTTGTATGAAAATTGGAATTTATTATGTAAGCAGGGGATATGAGTGTGAGATGACCTACCAATGAGGAGTAAATGGTAAGAATATTAGATTTTGGAAGATGCATTGGTAATTTTTTTTTGTTGAAATGGTGATGATCTTCAAAAGTATTTGTAGTTTGAAAAACTTCCTCTATTGATGTACCTGCAAAATCTGAGAATGATATTAGTGTTTCTTTTCTTGATTTTCTTTCTTTATTGCAGTTCATGGCTTTCCTCCAAGGAGGTTTTCAAGCCATGAATTGTCCCAAATGCCTCTAATGAGGTTTTCACTTGAGAATTTTTTAATTTCTTCTTCATCTTGTTTTTTTTTCTTGCCTAGTCATGTATAGAGGAGAGCATTTCTTCTCTTGATTAAGGTTAAACTCTTGTGTTGAAGATTCCTTTTGAATTCTTCTCTTGTCATGGGCCTTTTGTAGAGTTTCAACCTATGTCTATTTACCGTAAATGTTATTTTTTCATCATCTATTGTTCTGATTTTAACTGAGCCTTTTGCATAACATGTGTAATTTCATATGGCCCCAACCATCTTGTTTGTAGTTTACCCTTGAATTCCTTGAATTTGGATTCATAGAGAAGGGCCTAGTCTCCTTCATGGAATTCCTTGGTCTTTATAAATTTATCATGCCATTTATTTCTTTGTTGTTGGATGACTCCTATATGGAATATAGTTTGTTGTATGTACTCATCAAGTGCATTGAGCTAGTTGACCCTTTCTTGTTGGGTAGTTGATAGGTCTAGGTTCATATCTAAAGTTGTTATTGGTGTTTTATGCTCAAATTCTATTGGGAGCACGACTTTCTTTCCATAAACCAATTCATACAAGGTAAACCCTATTGTAGTCTTCCGTGTTGTGTTTAGGCCTAGACATCATGAATTAGTTTGTTTTCCCAATCTTTCTTATGAAGTTGAACAATTTTGGTGAGAATGTTCTCTAATTCCCTTTTAGTCACTTATAGTTGCCCATTTGCTCGAGGATGATGACATGCAATTGATTACCTATGCTTGATTTGTTTAACTGCACAAGATTTTGAATTATATTTGATGTAAATTGGGAACCTTGATCAATGACAACTTCTCTTGGGAATTTGAACATGGAGAAAATGTCCTCATTTAATAACTTGGCTACACTTTATTCATTTTCACTTTTCATAGATTTGACTTCTCACCATTTGGTTAAGTAGTTAGTGCATACTAATACATGATGTTTTTATTTGATGGGAGACTAAAGGGTCCCAAAAACCTAAACCCCATATATCAAATGGATCATATGAGACTTGTGGCTGTAGGGGAAATTCATCTTTGCTAGCAGGCTTTCCCATTCCCTAACAATCACTTTGGGAAAAATATTGTTTGGTATCCTCATGTAGGGTAGGGAAATAGTAGCCTATTTGTATAATTTTATAGTTGTTCTCTTAGCTGCATAGTGGAAACCATAGGGTTCATCATGGCATGCATGAAATATATCACATACTTCATCTTCCTTGACACATCTTCTCAAGATTTGATCTGGTCCTTGTTTGAAAAGGTAGCCCTTTATCCAAGAGTAAGTTGCACTTTTTCCTGATGAATTTGCAGCACACTTGGAAAATAAAATCTTGAGGAAATTTTCCTTAGGCTAGATAATTTTCTATATATGCAAACCAGGGTGTGCTAGTTGAGATTGCAAAGTTATGTTCATCTTGAAAGGAATCCTCAACAATCACCTGATTTGCAACATGGGTTAGTCTAGAGAGGAACTATTTTACAACATTGTGTTTTCTTGGTTGATCAATAATTGTTAGATCAAATTCTTACAAAAGTAGTACGCACCTAATAATTCTTCCATTAACAGTTGATTTATTCATTAAGTATCAAATTATTGATTGGTCAGTATGCACATGCACTGGAAATTTTATGATGTAGTGTTGAATTTGTTGATGTAATAAATCACAAGGAAATTCCTTTTCTAAGACAATGTAATTTATCTTAGATCCGACCAAGTTCTTGTTATATAGTATATGGCACAAGGTTCTTTTTCTTCTTGATGTGCAAGGATTGCTTCAATTTCTTTTTCTAAGGCACCTTAATGTACGTGGAATGGGAGATTCCAATTTGGCCCTTGTAGAAGAAGGGTTGTCACAATATTATCTTGTATGTTGTCAAATGCCTTTTGACACTGGCCTACCCATAAAAATTATGCATCCTTTGATAGTAAGGTGAATAATTGTGGAGCTATTTTGTTGAAGTCATTGATCAATTTCATGTTTTAACCTGAATAGCCTAAAAAACTTCTTACATCTCATTTTTTGTGTGTGTTGGTGATAGTTTGAGAATGGTTTCTATCTTGGATTGATCAACTTTAATTCATCGAGAGGAGATAAGGTGGCCTAGTACTATTCCTTTATCCATGATCATATTGCATTTGTCACTTCTTAGGCATAGACTCATCTCAATACATCTTTTCAATATCCTTTATAGGGTATTCAAGGCTTCTTGAAAGTTTTCCCCATAAGGTGTAAAATCAACCACGGAATTTCATGTTTGTATGCAATAAATATTAAAAATACTTAAAACAACTCTTTGGAATGTTGTTGGGGTATTTCATAGGCCAAAGGGAAGGACTTCATATGAAAATGTACCCCAAGGGCAAGTGATGGTTTTCTTGCCTTGGTCTTCTGAATGAATTTGAATCTGATTATATCCACTGAATCTATCTAGAAAGGAGAAGTACTTTTTCTCATATAAAACATCTAGCACATTATCAATGAAAGGCAATGGGAAATTATCTATCTTAGTGGATTTTTTAAGTTCCATATAATCTACACAGATCCTCCATTTGCCTCCCTTTTTTTCTACAATGAATAATGGTGATTTCCATAGCCCAAATCGACACTTCTCCATCCTTGATGACACTTCAAATGCCAATTATCACTCACACAAAAGGACACTATGAAAGGAAGAGCCTTGATTTGGTATATGATGCTATGGCCTTATTCATTCAATGATTCCTTATCAATTACAAAGTCTTTTAACTACTTTTAAGACAAAAACGATCCTAATGATCTATGAGCCAATGCTTTAATCCCTACTTTCCTTTAGTTTGCCAACGTTTTTCAAAAAATGTTGAAAATGCTTGTTTCCTTCATATTGCTAGCATTTTTCCCTAAAAATCCCAAAGAATAAATAAAATTTCAAATTTGGGGTAGTGGGGGTGGTTTAGGCAACTACCCCCTCAGTTACAACTACTTTTTACCTGATCATAATCATCTCCACTTACTATAAAAACTAGCGATATGGGCCATGAGAAGGACCTTTTTCTCACGTAAGATTATGTTGGAGGAATTATATCATCTCCATCCCATTTTTTCCCCGTGCATTGATATCCTTTCCCTAATATACCTGGAGATTGACTATCATTGTTGGAGAAGACAAGCAGGAGACTTGGAGTCAAAGTTTTGCAAGTTGCTGAAGCCGAGAAGGGGTAATATTTTACTTGTTTCTACTGTTTCAAAAGATATTTTTCATCTTTCCCTTCCCAAATTCTGAGTTTAATGTCATGTTTGATGAAGTAATTAACATTTTTATATTGAAAGTTGATTCATACATTTATGTTCTTGTTCTTCTTTCAATTTACTAGTAATCTTATTATTGTCAAGTGTGTTTGAGGAAGGTTGTCTTTATCTGTTTTGCAAGTTGAATCTTAGGCAAGTTGGAGCAGATTCAAAGTAGAGCTAAGAGTGTCTTGGATCGAACATCATAAATAAGGTGCCTAAATCCTCCCTTCTTAATCTCTTTTAATTAGAATTTGCTTGGTCTAAATGTGGTCATATGTATGAGTGTGAGTCATTTTTTCCTACTGATAAAGTCTTATATGCCAGTCTCTCTCTACCTAGTACGTTGGTGACCTCACCCCAGTGATAGGATTGTTTTATGTACAACAAAAATGACAACTTCACTGAGGAGAAACCATCTACTTTGGGGTTTATATGTTAGTTCCTGTAGTTTATTTGGTTGCTATGAATCTTTTTGCAAGTTTAGAATGGTCCTAGACCCTGGTAGTGACCTCTAACCTTTGCTTTTTTAAGCTTCCCCTTTTATTTTTGAACTTCCTAGGATAAAAACCACTCGTTGTGATACTTATAGTAGCATTTTCCCTGTAAAAATGCTAGCAGTAATCTGCACATAAGTGTTTTAATCGCTTGTTGTTGTAAATACAATATTGTTTTTCCTATAGGTTGTGATTTTTTCACAACTTGCTTGATTTTAGGGTTCCTTGAGTTGTTTTGGATTTGGCCGAATGCTTTAGGTCTTGCTATGGCTTCTCAGAAGTAGTTTGTCTTATTGGTGACCAAGATTGACTTGTCTTGTTGTACTTTTTTTAATATAAGTATTTTGAAAAAGTGCATTAACTCTTATCTCTTTTCCTTGTTTGTTTGAAAAGCTTCGAAAGTATCTGATTGTTAAGGTCCTATAGTGTCCTCTCAGAAGTAGTCTGCCTACTCTATGTGATTATTTTGAGTTAGTCCCTTTTGGATTGCTTGGGTGAAAGGTTTTTGAAAAGTAAGTGATATTTTAGACTTATTTTTGCTTTTTTCTTTTGTAATTTTGGTCATCCTTTGAGGTGGAAACTCAGGGCGTTTTTGTTGTTATATGACCTTGATTGCACTGGTTAGGTGCAAAAATTAGGCCTTCCCAAACCTGTCACCTTGGTAAGTATTATACTAGTTGGAGTCTAAAAGTCATCTTATGTACTTTTCTCAACTTTGCATGCTTGTATGAGTGAAAAGTATCGCGTTTGTGGTTGCTTTCACTGTGTTTGATAAGGGTATCAGAGGTGTTTTGCATTGTTGTTTTGTTTAGTTGTTCATAGTTGATTTATTGCGTCTTATTTGGAAAAATAAAAAGAAAATTTGGATAATTTCATAAAGATGAGTTTGTTTTTTACATTGCAAGCATCTACAGTAGATTTTCATTATGAATTTAAAACAAAAACAAAAGTTGCATTTTTGTTTTGTGTTGAATATCAAGTTTTCATTCAAGTATATATCACTAGTACATATGGCTCAAAAGCTCCACGAAATATTGCCACGAATAAGTTCATATCGAAAATTTCGTGGATAAACATATAAATTTTTTGAAAAAAAATGGTCTGGCCCTCGATAATCGTCGCTCTAGCGACAGAAGTAACATTTCGTCGCTATAGCGACGGTAAAAGTTACATGTGCAACATCGACGATTATCACAGTAACGGTCATTGACTTTTTGTTATTTTTGAAATTTGATCGTTGTGCATTTTCGCCGGAAACACGACGCTCATTGATCTATAAATACATGTTCTTAAGACATATTTCCACAAATTATTTTCTATAGTTGCAACAATTTTTCTGTTGATTGTTCGTTCCATGATTTCAAGAGTTCGGTATTGGTTTGACACATTGAATTTTTGATCTCCTTCATTTTCCAGGTTAGTTGGATTGCAATGCACTAGTCGGTTTTGTGTTTGTGCCCTTTGTGTTCCAACTAGGGCTTCAATGCAATGGAGCAAATGTTTATATAGTTTGGGATTTTTGTGTCAAAATGTAATTTTTTAAATTGTCATTTGTGTTAAAATGTAAATTTTTAAATTTTCATTTATGTTAAAATATAATTTTTAAATTGTCGTTTGTGTTAAAATGCTTTTTTTTTGCTCCTTCTATGTTTTTTATTGGTAGCCTTTGGTTCTATGTAGGTGAATAAAAAATAATATCAAGGAGATCTCCAAGCTAGAGAGATCTAAAATTAGCTATTTCAAGGAAATTATGGATTATGCCTCTTTTGGATTCATAAATTGTTATGACTTCAAGAAAATCCTAGAATATACCTCTTCCCATGTTAAAATTATTTACATTGACCTTGGGCCTATAAATTTGAATGTTTCCCATGCCATAATTTAGAACATTGTGCAAAAAATTACAATTGTTGATAAGTCACATATGTAACAAATCACAAGAAATATAGCACCAATAATCCATGGAATTAATATCATTTCCAATGTTAGTACTGAATTTGGAATGTTCTAAACATAACTTATGTATCGAATATCACATTTTATTTTACATCCCTTTCCTACAATCGTTTAACAAGTGATATAGTCTAGTGTATAACTAGCAACAACTCACACATCAACCTAGCAACTTGGAACACGATGCTAGTGATGGTGATGCTAACGACATTGGCGTTGATGACAATCATCATCATCACCATCAACACCATCCTGATCATCATCATGATAATCATTGTCGTCATTATCATCATCATCATCATAAGCATTTTCGTCATCGTCAGTAATCATTGTCATCATCATCATCAAAACACCAACATCGTCGTCGTCGTCATCATCATCATCATCATCATCATTAGTGACGACGATGATGATGATGATGATGATGTTGATAATGAAATCATCGTCATTGTAATCAATACGACCATCATCGTAGATTTCAACACTATCTAATTAGATTTAACTAGCCCCCTCATAGATAACCAATGAGACCACAAAGGTGTATCCTTTCAAACATTGATAGTCATTTCTACTAAAGTCAAAGTTTCTATAAAAAATTACATAGTATATGGAATCCTTGGGAGGCCATTAATCTGTTCTATCCTAGAGCGAGATCTCTCCATTTGTAATGGCTTGTCCTTTACTAGGTGTTTCCCATCCAATTCCTTTGTAGATGGAATCATCACTATACCATGAATACATATAATTGTTAATTATGCACTTAATAATTGTAACACCCTTCTAGGATGACGCAAAACAAAAAGAAAATTATGTCTACTTGGGTGGGTCTACATCTATACTCATAATACCATTTGACAATATCATTACAATGCGTTGAAACCTTTTAATCTCTAGTATAAATAATATGAACAATATTACTGACCCCTCAATTTATTCTACATTAGATCCATTGGAACCATAATGTAGACCTTCTTGCAATTAATAATTATAAACCAATGTAGGGAACCAATTAAAAACTCAATATCCTATGGGTATTACAACTTGGAAAAAATATGTAACAAATCCTTTCACAAATATACTTACAACCCAACATACTAACCTGCTTGGACATTTAGATAGCAATTCATTACTGTATAAGGAAACCCCATATCTATTAACATACCAACACATGAATTGAAGTAATATGTAAACTCCTAATTTGTAACATCATTAACACAATTCCTTAGCCCCCTTTGTAAGGAAATATCTAAATTATTGTTATGTAGAATCAATAACCATTACCCACCATATGTTAATTCTTATTGGAACAACATGTAGTAATCCAAGGGAATTACTTAGGTAATCCTCTACACATGCTTAGGTAATCCTCTAATCTCATCCTTTAATTTTATGTCTCCTTTAATATATATATACTCTATTCAATTTACTTATATATTGATTGAGTTTTTTTTGTTCTTATAGGCTATCAGAATTTCAAATAAATATACCTGGGAAGAAAACAATAAGAGGTATGTTGAGTTTAAGGCAACATTGGAGGCGAAGGGTGATGGAAAGTATTATTTCCCTTGCAATGATTGTAGAGGTTTGCGAACGAGAAGAATTTTAAGAACAACAACTAAAAAACATTGTAAGGAGAAGGGGCATGCTGAAGGGGGTTATGAATATCATCCCTTGGTAAGACGTTATTCATTACATAATGTACTTCTTGTAATAGTACTGATCATGTATTCACAAAATGTTTTATCATTTTAAATATATGTGTTGTATATTATACACTAATGTTATTGCATTGTTTGTAAATATAAAGACAATGCCCCCTAAATGTCCATTGTCGGAGAGCTCTTTGCCACATAATAGTAGAAATACTACTTTACAAGGTGAGGAACATGGAGATCAGGATATTGAAGATCGATTTCTTAATGATCCTATAGGCGAAGATGAGATAAATAGATTGCTCCAAGACACATTTGCTCCATTGGATGAGGACAACCTCCATGATATTCATGATGTTCCTCTACTTGAGAAGTCCCAAGAACCTCTTTATGAAGGCTAAAAAACCAATATTCTATCTTCTATATTGTTGTTGGTGAACTTGAAGGTTTTGAATGGTTTATCAAACACTTGTTTCACACAGCTCCTAAGGTATGTAAAGTTGACTATTTTCCTATATTTTTAGTGTTAATTAATTGTAAATTAGGGATATGCAATATTTATGACATATATTGTTTACATTTCATTTTTTTGTCAATGTTGCATATATTGTTGGGTGAATTTCTATTACCACCATCAAATAACTTACCACGCACATGTCGAGAGGTATTCTTGATTATGAATGAAATTGGAATGGAGTATCAAGCTATTGATGCATGTCCTAATGATCATATTATATATTATGGACAATATGCATCATAAAACAAATTCCCACAATGTGAAATTAGTAGATATTGAACTGATCAAGTAACAAAAGAGGTGCATCGCAAAGTTCTTTGTTATATTCCCATAATTCCACGTTTCCAACGACTATTCAGGTGCCAAAGTATAGCATACTTTATGGATTACCATGCAAAGAACAAAAGTGAAGATGGTGTTCTTCGAATGCCTGCAGATGGTTCTGCATTCAAGAACATTGAAGAAAAATGGTCAATTTTTAAAGATGAACCTCGTAATGTTAGAATTTCATTTGTAGCTGATGGTTTCAATCCATTTGTTGAGCTTTGTTCTACTTACTCAGTGTGGCATGTTTTTTTCATAAACAATAACCTACCTCCTTAGACGACAATAAAGAGAGAGCACACAATGTTGGCAATGATTATTCCAGGTATGTTTTTGAAAGTAATTATATTATTTCATTAATTTCTTTGTTTAATTGTTGCATGAGAACACCTTTTATATAGTTGGACACATAACTAAATAGCAATATTGTATGTTGAATGATCAGTTAGGTAAGTACCAAGTTAAAGATATGAATGTATATATTGATCCTCTTATCGATGAGCTATTGAGGTTATGGGCTGGAATCACTATGTATGACATCTCCAGACCAATAGGGAAGAAACAATTTCAGTTCCATGGAATACTTGCATGGACAATTCATGATGCTCCCGGGTTAACACATTTTTGTGGTATGTAACTTTCTGTTGCACGTCGTTAAAATTATATGTTTTTAAGGTAAATAAAATGCTTTTTATTTAATTTAATAATATTTTGCTGCTATAACATTAATACATAAACCTTGCAGGTCTTCAAACAAAGGGAAAATTTGCATGTCCAGTATGTGGTCCTAGGATAAAATCTCGTCGTTCAAGAAGTTTAGCAAAGTAGGTGTTCGATGAGTACAGGCACTTCCTCCCTAAGAACCATAGGTATCGAACTACCGAGAAAACAAAATTCAATGGTAAAGAAGAGAATGGAAAGAAACCACGAAGAATGACACCTCACCTATGGAAGTTGGAATATAACAAAAATAGTCGAGGTATGCAAATTGTATATGTAGCATATATAAACACATGATATTATGATTTTTATATTTTTACTAAATTTTCTCTACCATGGGTGTCATGAATTATTATTAATGTGTTTTCGTTTATGTTTAATGAATGTCTTTAAGGCATGAATGGGATTCCACGAGGAATGAAGAGTTATCCCATACAATTTAGTAAGTTTCCTTACTACGAGCACCTACAAATAGCTCATTTGTTCGATACAATGCATATCGAGAAGAATGTAACATAAATGATATGGCGGATATTTTTTTTTGTAAGCTGCAAAGTTCTATTAGAAACTGAAAATCAAAATTACATAGGATGGAGCAGTCCAAGGTTGTCTAAGACTGTGGAACCACCAACCCAAAAATTAAAAAAATGTCTGAATGACTACATGCATAGTTACTAGATTTATGCTCAGGGCAGGGGAGATTAGTATGATCAACACAGAGACAGAGTTTATACATTATTCCATAAAAACAATTGAAATACACAAGATCTATGAGCATGTTATAGCAAAAAAATTGAAAAGCATAGATGGCTTTTGGAACCTCTTTAACTTGTTGGTTTGTCATCGGGGGGAGTTTCTTCAAGAATTGGGAAGCTGAATTTGTCCTCTTCCATTCCCTTCTGATCTTACTGCTAGGATGGCCGAGGTTCTACCTTGCGCCATGGTAGAACCCTCTTCTCCATTTCTTCGCGAACCCATTTCTCTGTCAGTTTCCCAAATGTGGAAGGGATGGGGAAGGAGTGTGTGGCCGTCTCCTTGCCACACGACGTCGAGAAAATAGGAGCAGTTCTGCCACCCCCTACCGCAACGGAGTTTTCTCCCAAGCCTCCCTCTTCACCTATGTAGCTCCCACCAGCTTGGCTGCCCCTGGCACGACTAGCACCAGCGTGGCTGCCACTAGCTCCAGTTTGGTTCCCAAAGGTGGTATCCAGATTACCAACCAAGCCGTCCAATTGAGCCAAGTAAGCCTTTATGGCTTGGGTGCTATTGATGGCCTTATCCCAACACTACTACATATGGCTCAAAAGTTCCACGACACTTTGCCATGAATAAGTTAAAATCGAATTTTTTGTCGCAAAAGAGTTAAAAAATTTGGAAAATTTTGATTTTGCCCCCGACGTTCGTCGCTATAGAGACGGTTCAATTTTTTTTGTTGCAAAAGAGTTAAAAAATTTGGGAAAAAATGATTTTGCTCCCGACGTTCGTCGCTCTAGCGAAGGTTTAATATTTTTAATAAACATTTTGTTCTAAATGTTTTTTCTAAGTCATACAAGAGGCGTTTATTTTTTTGCATAGAGGAGGGGTTTATGGGTTTACAGCTACCGCGCAAGAGACAAAGGGGAGCTTTTCGACTCTAAGGATAAAATAGCTCTGAGCATAGGAATGTGGAGCGAAAATACCACAGAGCAAATCTCTGCTTGCCCAGCATAGAAGCTACCTGGAGTTGAGCAATTGGGAAGGAGCGACCACAACGCAGCCAGCCCTGGTAAGCCCCGTTTCCCTTGCCACGCTTTTCCTTCTTCCGATTCGGTGTGTATACTGCGTTTGGTAAGCCCCGATTCGGTGTGTAGACTGCGTTTGGTAAGCCCTTAGTAACACATCTTTCATTGGGCATACTCTGATGCCCTACAGGGTATGGGAAAGCCCTAAATTCATGATTGATTCTATGTGTTTGCATAGGTTGCATCAGTTTGAGGGGCCTCTTTTAAGTTAAAATTTGCATCTCAAGTGCTCATTGTTGAAGAAGTTTTTTGAGCTACCACAAATGAAAACTCTACAAAGGATTCAAGCTTTCAAATGCAAGTAGATGGGGTAGGAAATATCCACTGGAAGATATGTCTTTGTTTCTCGTTGTTACATGCATTGATACATTTTTTGACACAATTGAGTGGTTTTTTATTTGACCCATTTTCTTGAATTCGAAACCCTTCGTTTATTGTTTTGTTATGAGTTTTAAAAGGGTTCTCGTACAAGAATGTTAACAGGCAAATAAATTTGATGTTTTTCCATTTCCCATCACTTACAATACATTAAAAGAGAGAACAATTTTTCTGGTTCTGCGTTGGTCCTTCTTCTCTGTTAATTTGAATCTCCATTGCTTGTTCATTATAGCTATGAATTAGAGGGTGAATTTGGATATTTGGTTTTGAATTTAGTTTTTCATCAGCTCCAGACCATAAAGTGTAAAGCGATGGACAGATTTGGGCATGGGGAAAACTGCTCTACTTCTTATAATAAAGAAATAAAGAAATACAGAGGGTCCTCTACAGGCATGAGGACCTCATCAAATACATTAGAACCTCTATTTTTTTATGGTCAAGGTCCATGAAAATGAAAAGGCTAATAGTAGACAACATGAAGTCAAGATGAATACAATCCTTCGGCAAAGATCTTAATTTAATTAATACAATCCTAATTTAATTAATACATCAATATCTTCCTAATTTAATTAATACATCGAATACAATCCTAATTTAATTAATACATATATATCTTCCTTTCCCATAAATGATGTGTAATTTCATTTTTAGTAGTTTTCCTTGGTCAATTGCTTAGATGTATCATGTTATCTTGTAGTCTCTTGCCTTTGTCCTTTTGAATCTTTTGCAGGTAATCTCTTCATCAACAAGCAGGATTGCGAAAGCTTCAAGCCACGAGGACAACCTTCGTAAATAAGGTATGCACTAGACTCTTTGTATTCAAGTAATTTGATAGATATAGGGAAATGTTTCCATTCTTGTTTTTCTTTGTTCTAGATCCAAACCATTCGGACTAGGGAGATCAGTTGGTTTCCGCACCGACGGATTTATCCGTTAACAAAATTGGCGACTCCGCTGGGAAAGAATGAGTTATTGAAGTTGTAGATTTCATTGCTTGCCTTATTTTTTATTAGATCTGGCTTAGTTTTCAATTGGTAGATCACATCCAATTGGTGGATCTGACTGTTTATATGTCATTGTATAATCCCCTTTGTGTCTCAAACCCTAAATTCTGTTGATTAGATTGAAAATCTTTCTTTTTTCAATTTTTTGGGTCATCCGATGCGCTTTACCTTCATCTACAGTGCATCATTGTCAGCTTGAAGCGCTTTGCCTTTGGACAGAGTGTGTCGATGCCGCGCTTTGATCTTTAGCAGACCGCGTTGATCCCTGTTCCAACTTTGGTGTCTACCTGCAGCCTGCGTCGACCTGTTGAATTTAGGTTTGATTTTCTACCCAGACCTCTCAGTGCCCTGTTGCTTGATGTGTGACTGGGTTGGTACAGTGTTTTATGCTTTCTTCATTTGAAAAGAAGAAAATATTTTGTTTCCGTCTTAATTTAAAGAGGGAGCTTTATTTTTATTTTCTTTCTTAGATTTGAAATATTTATGAAAACTCCAAAAAAGAATTTTTCTTTTAGCTAGTCTTGTTTTGGTTCATATCCGAGTTTTATAAAAGAAAAGAAAACTACTTTTAGCTTTTGCATAGTTAGGGGTTAGAAATGTTCTTTCTTGTTTGGAAACAATTATTAGATCCCTTCTTCTTTTCAGTAAAGATCTACTCTCTCATCATTTGTTAAAGCAAAAGAATTTGCCTCTTTTCTTGGGTCTTCTTGAGATTTGGAGCTATGTTTGGTCCCTTGAGTCAAAAATAGTATTTTGCTTGCATTTTTAAGCGAAATGAATTGCATTTAAAAAAAAAATCGTGGGCCATGAATTGTGTATCCTACAGTCTCTTTGACTCATATTAAGGTCTCAAAATAATTTTTGGTTTGGTGTGGATTGGCTTGTTTCTACCATTTTTGAAAAAGTTAAAATGGCATTTGCATAGGGTTGTTCATTTGGGAAGAAAACTATCTCTCTCTCCTTCTTAAGTGGGACTTCATCGAAAAGAAGATTTGCATCTCATACTTGCATGTTTTTGAGTCAGGTCTAAATTTCCATTTTTCCACTTAACTGCATAAGATAAAATCAATTCTAGTTAAGTTAAAATCCTTATCAACTTGAATGATAGGTTAGAGACACGTTCCGATGTCTTAAAGCGTAACAGCTGTCGTTATTTTCCTGCACTGCATTCTAGGGTTCTTCCACGTACTCGTTGGTATATCGAACGATATTTCACATACTTTTATGGTACATATCGAAAGGTTCTTTCACGTACTCGATGGTATATAGGAAGGACCCTTTTGTACGGTTGTGCATTAGACAACACTACTACGGATTTGAGCTCCCACGTACCTTATGTATATTGGGAGATCCCTGTAGGATTCTGAAACCATCTGAGTAAACCTATTGGTCGTCTTATTGTTGCAATACACCGAGAACAACACTCGGGGAGATTACTACACACGTACTGCTAGGTAATCGGGTTATACAGTCCAAATCCTCCTTGGTTAGTGCTTTGAAAAATTGGGCCGAGTATAACTGTTGGACCCTATAGTATATTGCGAGTTGCGACGATTTGACAATCTTGTGAGAATCTAGCTTATTTATCCATCCCTTTCACAGACTACTTGTTGCTTTTAGATTTGGGTAGTGTTTGATTTGTGTGGTAATTTAGAGGTTCTTAGAGAGTTTAGATATGGAAAAATCTTTTGGGAATACCAACCAAGAGACCCCTTTTCAGGGTATGTCTTTTGTTTTTTCTCCAGATGGAGGTGTTGGTCGTCCCTTGCACTTCATAAAAGGGAAGGCCTTTTAGTCAAGTTTTACCTCAACCCTAGTAATGATTACAACAAGACAAACGCAAGGTTTCACCTCAACCTTAACATATTCTTATTGGAATAAACTTGCATGTCTTCCAAGATTATAGAAGTAGATTTGTACAAGTAATTTGCAATTGTCAAATAAACGCAAGAAAAATAAAACAAAGGTGATGAACTTCATATTGAAATGCCCCTTAACTTCTTTGATATTCAACTAAAATTAGAGGGGAACTCCCACCCTTCCAACCATGCTCCCTTGGCCAATGCATCTCTTGGTATTTATATGCTTCTAAAATCAAACAAGCCCTAGTGAGGGCACCCCTTATGATGCCATATGTAATCTTATAGTGCTAGGGCACACATACAAAATACCATCAATTCCTTTTCTCCATGAGCACCCATAATAACTTATGTTTTCTCCTTCACAATGTCTCTTGTATTATATTTATTTATTTATTGGGTCAATCCCAACCATTTAAAAATTAGAGTTATGTTTGATTTTACTTAAGTTAGGCACCTTTTCATTAGGATTGATCCATTCATGTAAGGAAAGGAAATGCACCTCCAAACAATGTTTTAAGCCCAAAATGATAGCTAAATGTTCAATGTTGTTATATGTAAAATCTAGGTAGTCTTGTATGACAACCTTGTGGGGTGTATGTAGGATGATATATGGATGAAAGAACGTGGATATCGTACATTAGGGTATCATGAGGGAAACTTTGACCATGGATAAGAAGGACAATGAGTTTGTTAAGACCAAACAAAAACGCGTTGGTGATTTTATGGATCAAGGAGGGTTAGTATGATTCAAAACTTAATAGATTCGGTATCTAATGATGAACGTTAGACTTGATATGGAATGTATGGTAGGAAATTGTTTTTGAAGTTGCATCTAGATCATATAAGGGTTAGGAAATGATGGATTTTGGATGGATAGGCTAGTAGGAGGGTGGGAGATGGGTTGAGGAATTTTTTGGGAGATGGGATGAGAAAACAAGGTGAGGTTTTGTTGGCTATTACAAATATGTAAAAACGCATACCAACAAGGTGTTTAACCCTAAAGGAACTCATTGAGGCTAAAATAGGCCTCTCTCATGCAACGTTGATCCAAATTTTGATACCAAGAGGTTTGATGATGGCCTTGTAAGACAAAAATAGCCTTGCGACCCCAACGTTAGCCTTTTTTACCTGTCAAGTGAAAGTGATATCCTAGGTGACATCACCTATTGTACACAGAACTTTTGAACTCATCATGATTACGAACCATGTACACTTTATCCTTGTCTAAATACCTAAAGCACTTAGCCAAAACTCCTTGGAAGATGAGTCATGAGGTTGTTTCTCTGTAAAAACCTTGTTTAGAGAGGCCGATGCACCTTGACTTACAACAGAGCGCGTCTTTCCTGATCGACGCACCTTGACTTGCAACAGAGCGCGTCTTTCCTGATCGACGCACCTTGATCCACTACAGAGTGCATCATTGGTGCATGTTGTTAGTGTCTAGGGCATGTCGATGCCTATACAGAGGGAAAAAATATAAGTTTCGAGAAGTCTCTCGAATGAGACCCTCGTGGAGGCTTACCCCTTCCATTTAGGGTGGATCTTACTCACCTCCCAGCTGAGTAGGATCCCACCTCCTCCTTCTCCCTAATCCTCTCCTCTCATCTTGATCTCTTTTGGCCTATAAATGAAGCTCCTCTTCATGGGATAGGGGGGTTTGAAATGAGGGAAACCAAATGCCAGAGAAATTGAGCCAGGAATCCATTCTTCCATGATTGGTAAATTGAGGCAAGGTTCCATTGGAAAGGATCTTCAACGCCAAGGCTTCATTGGTGTAATGCCCCAATTTTGACCCTTAGGAAATATTGGCTTCTAATGTAAATATTGTATACACACGTTGTATGTTTTCCTAGCGTGGAGCTCAAGGCCAAGGCCCCGCTAGTTTATGCTCGGATTTTATTTAAATTAGACACGCTTGATATTTTGTTACCCACGTGCTATTAAGCCATGGGATATTGTAAATTGATGTAAATATTTAATATTGAAATAAAATACCAAAACTGGCTATGGAGGCAACGAATGAGAAGGGGCCACGTGTATCCACTAGGGAGTGGTGAGGGGGCTATGGGACTAAACCCTAGGCTGCCATATGTCATTATGAGAACCCATTGACTTTCCTAGATGACATTTATGCCTGTTGTAAGGAAGTGGTTGAGATTTCAGCCCATGGCTTCAATGGAGCATGGGCAACCCAGAAATTCGTATGGGTAGTTATGAGCATGTTTTCTTGTGCAAGAAGTCACTCAACCTCATGGGAGGTTGCTTCATTCTCATCCCCATTCCATGGTGAAGGAACCTAGCATCATTCTCCATCCAAGAAACGAGTTCCCAGCAGGGAGAAAACCATAAATCGCGACTGTAAGAGAACCCACGTTTTGGGAAGCCAAAAACGTCAAGATTGGGCATTGGACAGTGAAATCCAATGGGGGATCCATTGGTATGTCCCTTGGGGCGAATTTGGGAGCATGAGCTACCCCGAAATCAATAGGAAAACCCAGCTTTTGTAGCTCAGAATACTAGTGACGGATTTGAGCTATTGGTGAGCAGAATGGTGAGAAATGGAGTTGGAAATGACTATGCAGGGGTTGAGTGTGCTTGATAAACCCAGTGAAGGCTAGGATCTCAAGGATTAGCAGCTGGACCTTTCTATGCCCATCCTGAAGAGCACTGGAGGGAAGAGTTGCCTGAGGGACTGTGTAACAGAGAAGGGGATCTTCCTTGTGTTGGATGTGGTAGGTAATGTGGGTGCCTGACTGTTGAGCTCACTTGAGGTGCCTGTAGCTCTGTGGTTGAGCTCACTGGCTTAGCGTTACCCTCCTCTATCTTCTTGTATGCTTGATAAACCCAACAGTGTGTTGGCTTAGCATAGCTGATGACCAAAACCATCGCTGTGAGTGAGCCCAGCTAGTTCCTCCTTAGTGGATACACAGCCCAGCTCGGGGGTGATCTCTCAGCTGAAGGAATATAGGCTGGATAGAGATCTATGGTTGGGAGGAACGTTGCCTTCACGTAGCCAGTCGTTGGACATCTACTTTTCAAGATAAGTGTTCTGTGTATTATAAATTAATTGCATTTTGTGTTCTGCAATATGTTAAATTGTCCATATTAACATTATAATCACCGGATGCCCCGATTGAAGATCGCTCTCGCTCTGAGCTAGCTGGCCGCTCACGTTTCTTTTAACCCTAGCGCGCAACTGGGAAGGATGGCGACGCCTGGGGGAGGGGAGGACACCCCCCCCCCCGTCCAGTTCTGATGAGGAAGCCTTCAGCAGGCTTGTCCACGGCAGAGGCAAGAAAACCTCTCCTCCGGAGGTCCCGAAATTCATAAAGAAGCTGGAAGACATCCCTGAAATCGCCCTGCCTGAAGAAAAACCTATGAAAATAGCTCTAGATTTGGCAAAGCGAGGTCTCGTGGGGCAGTTCATGGGCCTATGGCCATCCACTAAAACAACTGATGACTGGATACAGAGGAATTGGAGGCCCAACCTAAAAAATGGAGTGACTTGTTACCCTGTAGGAAGAGGGTTCTTCATCTTTGAATTTATCTCAGAAGAAGACCGAGACTTAATCTTTAGAAACGGCCCCTACTTCATGGGGACGCAGGGCCTATATCTGAATAAATGGACACCAGATTTTGATCCCTCGATCGATCTCCCCAAGGAAGTGTCGGTGTGGGTCAGGCTCCCTAACCTCCCGGTGCATTGCTGGGACTTCGATTCCTTGCAGAGAATAGGGAACGGAATCAGGCGATTCATTGACAAAGCTGATAATAAGGGCCAATATAACTGTGCCAGAATCTGCGTTGAAGTTGACTTGGAAGCTGGCCTCCCGGAGGCAATAAAATTAAAAGTCGGATCATGGACTCACTATCAGAAACTGGATTATGAGCATCTGCCCTTCAAGTGCAGGAATTGCCAGGAACATGGCCATTTCCAAAGATACTGTCCCAAGCTAGTTGCTGAGAAAGAAGACGCTAAAGGATGGCAGAAAGTTAAAAAGGGGAAACCCACGAATATTGCCAGAAGCAAGGAAAGAACAGCCCAGGGTCCTCCAAAGGAAGGCAGCTCAAAAACTTCTACTCAGGAAGATCCTAATGTACCTCAAAACCCTGGGAATATACCAGAAGCTTATGAAGCCCGGGCATCACAAGACCCAACCGACCCAACCCATCAATTTGGTGCCGTCAGTCCATCCAAAGATCACATCAGTCTAGGCTCGGAAACAGGAGCTGACTCCTCCGAGGAAGGTGATACCGAAGCCAGCAGTCAATCAGGCTCCCCGGATCAACCAAAACGCGGACGGAAGTCAGAAAAGAAGAGAAGGGAAGAGCAGTCCTACAAGGACGTGGTCCAAGGCTCTCAACACACCATACCTGAAATGATGAACACCAGATCCGGAATGAGGCTGGGAAAGACCCCGAAAGGGGGTCACCACCCTCTCCCAGGTAAATAATGCAATACGTCTCCTGGAATTGCAGAGGACTAGGCATCCCTCTAAAAGAAGAAGCTATAAAGGATTTAGTAAGAGTAATGACGCCTGAAGTCCTACTAATCTAGGAGACAAAACTGGAGGAAGATGCTCTCCTCCATGCAAGCAACTCGTTTTGGAAGAAAGGCCCGGCTAGGGCTGTAAGTGCAAGAGGAGCCTCGGGAGGCTTAACAACCTTTTGGGACTCTGCAAAGCTCGACCTTGTTGAAGAAGAAGGAACCACCCACTGGATATTCACCAAGCTGCTTCATAAAGATTCCGGCCATCATGTAAGTCTCTTTAATATTTATGCTCCTGTCTCTTATTCTGAAAAAAAAGAATGTTGGGACACCTTAAAAATGTTCCTGAGTCTCCACAAGCCTGAAAACCTAGTGTTGGCTGGAGATTTAAATGTAACACTAGCTCTGGCTGAAAAAAAAGGGGGATCAATTGTGCGGGACCCCGCAAGAGAGTGGGTTGAAGACCTGATGCTGGATTGGGACCTTGAAGACATCACCCCTGTCAAAGGAAAGTATACATGGTCAAATAAAAGATTAGGACCTGGTCACATTGCTGCCCGCCTTGACCGGTTCCTCCTTCACTCCTCCTTTCTAACCCTAGGGCTGATGGCATCCTCTAAGATTCACCCGCATTATACTTCTGACCATAAGCCGATCTCCCTCTCTCTTCATCCCGATGAAAGATTAGGTCCCATTCCCTTCCGTTTCAGCCCAAGTTGGGTTACCCAGGAAGGTTTCCTCGACATTGTCACTAACTCTTGGAAAAAACCGATTCATGGCTCCCCGTTCTTTGTTTGGGAAGAAAAGCTTAGAAGGATCAAAGTGGCCCTGAAAGACTGGGCTAAAGGGCTGGGTTCTCCAATGGCTGTAAGGATAAGAACCCAGAAGGCCTTGGAACGGCACCAGTTAATCTTGGAAGAGTCCCCTGTCACTCCTGCTATGCTTTTCCGGGAAGCTGAGCTTCAAAAGGAGTACCATAAAGCCTGCAGAGAAGAGGAAACCTACTGGAGAGTCAAGTCAAGAACGCTTTGGCTCCAAGCTAGAGACAAAAATACCACATTCTTTCACAAGCAAGCCCAAGCCAGAAAGATTTATAATTCCATCACTGAAATTCAGACTCCAGGCCAAGTGATAAAGGACTTTAGAGGCATTAAGGAGGCAGCCCATTCCTTTTTTAAAAGCCTTTATTCCGCCCCTGACCAGGATCCTGTGGAACCGAATTCCTATCCTCTATCAGAGATTCCAATATTGGTTAATGATGAGGACAACCAACAGCTGATCAGGCCAATTAGTATTTGAGAAGTTAAGAAAGCCCTTGACAACATGAACCCTGATAAAGCTCCTGGGCCGGACGGATTCACAACCCGGTTCTACATCTCTTGCTGGGACATAATAGAGAAGGATCTGTACAGAATGGTGAAGAAGGCCCAGAACTGTAACAAATTGGGGGGCAACACTAATTCCTCCTTCCTGGCTCTCATTCCAAAAGAAAAAGGCGCTAAAAACTTCAGCAGATTCAGGCCTATATCCCTGTGTAACACGGGTTACAAAATCATAACCAAAATAATGGCTAATAGAATTAAAAGAATCCTGCCTAAGCTGATTCCGGAAAACCAAGGGGGATTTGTGAAAGGAAGACAGATCTTGGACAACATTATCTTAGTGCAAGAAGCCATCCATTCTAGCTACAAGAGAAAAGAGAAGGGGATGGTGGTAAAGTTGGATTTGGCCAGTGCCTTTGACAGAGTCAGGCATGATTTCCTTTATGCAGCCATGAGGAACTTCGGTTTCAATCAGAACTTCATTATGTGGGTCAAAGCTTGCATCTCAGCCCCATGGATTGCCCCGCTGGTCAATGGGCGTCCTACTGATTTTTTCCAGGCCTCAAGAGGATTAAGGCAAGGCTGCCCTCTCTCCCCGGTGCTGTTTGTCATTCAAGCCGCTGTCATAAGCTATCAGCTGAACAGAAGTCTCCAAAACAGGTCTCTCTCAGGCATCAGAATTGTCCCAAATGTCAAGGATGTAAACCACGCCCAGTTCGCCGATGATACGCTCCTACTGGGAGTTGCCAACCTCAACACAGCCAGGAACTTTAAAATCGAGCTGGACTATTACAGGAATACCTCCGGAAGTGAAATAAATTTCCTCAAAAGCAAGGTCTATGGTTGGAACTGCTCTCCCCGGGCAATGCTGGATATAGCTCGGATTCTCGAAATGGAAGCCATTACCATTTGGGACACCTTTACTTATCTGGGCATTCCTATTTTCAAAGATACCTCTAGAGTTTCCCATTGGCTACCAATGCTGGACAAACTAAAAAAAAAGATCCAGGCGTGGGGGGCAACTTAGCTCAACAAAGCAGGCAAAGTGATTTTGATGAACTCTGTCCTCACCAGCCTTCCAATCTATCAATGCTCAGTGCTGCTAGCTCCAAAAACCATTACAAACAGAATCAATGAGCTGCTCCATCGATTTCTGTGGGAGGGTGGCTGTAACTGTGAGAAAAAACTCCATCTAGTAAGCTGGGACAAGATCACTAGGCCAAAAATGGAAGGGGGCCTTCAAATTAGAGATGTGGCCACCCAAAATCTTGCCATGGGAGGCAAAATTCTATGGAAAATGATAACTGGCAAAAGAACCTGGAGCAAGCAAATCCTCAAGAAGAAATACTTCAAAGGAGACAGACATAGATGTCTTGAAAGGGCCACCAAATTTCAGAAAGGCTCCCCAATTTTTTCACTGTGTAAAAGAGCCATCCCATTCTTCACCTCTAAGCTCACGTGGTCTCCTGGCAATGGAGAAAAAATCAGGATATGGGAGGACACGATCCCTGGGGATCAGCCTCTCATCAACTTCAGCGACCTGGGCAATATAAAAGGTTGGCTCCACACTAATAACTGCAGAACGCTGAGGGACATATCAGTCTGGAACAGTGATGAGGATGAATCCTGGGCAAATTGGAACCTGGGTGATTATCCTGACGATTTAGAAGAAGAAGCTGCTACCCTGCTGGATCTATTGCAAGGGAAGTCTCCCATCAGCGCCAGAGCTAAAGACAAACGCAGCTGGGGATCCTGATCAGGCACATACACAGTAGCTGAGGGCTACACTGCGATTTTGGAGGTGCCATGGGTCCCTCCCAACCCTGGGCCGTGGAAAGCTCTATGGAATTTCGCCTCTATCCCTAAAATCGATATTTTTATCTGGACCGTCCTCCACAACAGCATATTGACTGGAGAAAAATTGAAGAGCAAAGGCTGGGCAGGGCCATCCCGTTGCCCTCTGTGCTATCAAGCTGAAGAAACCATTGACCACTTGTTCATCTCCTGCGAATTCACCAAAGAAGTTTGGAGTCTCATGATAGACTCAAACGTTGTAAGTTTGCCCAACTCGATCAAGGAGCTGATCAGCAGCTGGATCGCTCTTGCCCCCTTCGATTTAAATAAAAAAGACATCCTCAAGCTAGCATGGATGTGGACCCCAAAATTTCTCTGCTGGAAAGTCTGGTTGGAAAGAAATAACAGAATTTTTAAGGAGAAATGCAGACTTCCAACTCAAGTGGCCGTGAAGGCTAGGTCCATGCTTTCTGAAGCTTTAAGCACCAAGCCAACTATCATAAATAAGGCTACTCTCTCACCTGAAGAAGAGCGCTGGCTTAAGGAGATCAATGTGAACCAGCAAAGCAATCAAGCTACCAAGCCTCCTCAAAAGGCTCGCTGGGAAATCAGGCTAGAAGAACAGGAATTCATCAAGTGGAGATCTGTCTTGAATGATTGGTGTCTATTTTTTGACGGGGCCTCGAAAGGGAATCCCGGTCAAGCTGGAGGAGGAGGCATTATTCTCGATCCCTACGGCACCACCGTCTTGTCCTATGCCTGGGGCCTAGGACATGCATCCAACAATCATGCTGAGTATCTTGCGCTGTGGCAAGGACTGAATCAAGCAAGAAAGATGAACATTCAGAAGCTTACCATCTTTGGTGACTCTAGGCTGATAGTCAAGGATCTACACACCAAGAAGATGCCTGCCGGTATAAGTCTGACCCACATCCACAGGAAATTCCTACTCATGCTGAAGCACTTCAGAACTGATAAGGCTTACCACGTTCTAAGGAGTCTCAACAACCTAGCAGACGCTGAAGCTAATCGCAGTGCGAGCCTGAATAAGAGTCAACTTATTGTTAACGGAGAAATTTCAAAGCACCCGCTCCCCTAAGCTTAAAGAGACATGGTCTTCCTGTTCCATTGGGAATTCCCCAGCACCCAATAGCATATTTCTAATTTGATTATTAAGCTGGAAATGAAATTTCGTACAGCAAATTGGAATTTGAATTGTAAAGGCCCTGGCAGCCCATTTGCCAGACACTTATAAATTTTAACCGTTTCCGTAAAAAAAAAAAATGTTAAATTGTCCATGTTTAATGAAATGAATTGATTATCTTAATATTGGAATCCATGCATGGCATTGTAATGAGGTTGAGCCTCTATATGCTGAATCATCCTCTGCTGTGATATATATATATATATGTTAGGCATTACTGTTTGTGTGCTTACTAGTGTGCTTATTCCGCTGTGTTTATATTGAGATGAATCTGCATATAGAAGTTTTTAACTGTTATGAATTTTGAGTAAAAATATTGGGGCTAAGTCGTTACAAAAGCCCTGTGTGTTGTTAACGTTTCCTTCTCGGCATTTGATGATGGAAGGGTACGTTACAATTGGTTGTAACTATTTCCTCTATTTTAATTAATACATCAATGTCTTCCTTTCCCATAAATGACGTGTAATTTCATTTTTAGTAGTTTTCCTTGGACAATTATTTAGATGTATCATGTTATCTTGTAGTCTCTTGCCTTTGTCCTTTTGAATCTTTTGTAGGTAATCTCTTCATCAACAAGTAGGATTGCGAAAGCTTCAAGCCACGAGAACAAACTTCGTAAATAAGGTATGGACTAGACTCTTTGTATTCAAGTAATTTGATAGATCTAGGGAAATGATTTGATTCTTGTTTTGCTTTGTTCTAGATCCGAACCATTCGGACTAGGGAGATCGGTTGGTGTCTGCACCAACGGATTTATCCGTTAACACTTATGGTTAGCCCAAAATACAAATGAAAATCAAAACATGCATATTTTATAGGATTTTTCACAATATTCTCTTTTTTTGTTATTAAGTTTTTAGAGATCTAGGGTTTGAAGCAGCAATCCACACAACACAAAAATTTTATACCCTAATCCTAGAAAACCTAGAAAGTAAATGGTGAATAATTGAAGTATACAATAGCAAATGAAGAAAAAATCTAAGACCCTACATTTATTGGTAGTACAATATGAAAAACCCAACATCTATTAATCAACACTAAAATATGGCCTTCAATTTTTTGATATAATATGATGCTTTACATTTATTAGTAGTATGGAACCACAACTCAACATTCATTGGCACTATGAATGGAAAATGTACATTTGGCAATATGAAACTATGGTTATACATTTATGATAGTGCACAATTGTGGCCTGTATTCACTAGCTTGCATGGACCATAGATTTAGTAGTTATGAGTGGCATGTACATATATGATGGATTTCATTGTAAACAACTTCCATTTACGATAGTATTGGTCTATTGAATTGAATTATGGCATCTATAATTCTATTTGATTGTAGAATTGTATATATTGCAAAGTCAATGTTGCAAAACAAACTTTTATATAATGACATGAGATGATTGAGAATTAAGTTTATATATTACACTTTCCAGTTGATAGATAACTTGTATTACATTTTTTGTATGATCTTTACTAACATTTATTACAGATGTTGCATCTTTTACATAATTGGAATGACATCTTAGCTATAACTTATCTCATATTTTATTATGGTCCACTTTCATATAATGTAATTTGATTATGGTTCACGTTCATATGTTGTAATACTATAAATATAACACAATTATGAATTATGGCATGAAATTAATACTAACTTTTAATTTTGAATGATTTTTTTGCAGAACACTGGATTGGATGATCCACTAGATGACGATCTAGAGTATGTTGAGTCTGGATTGGATCTAGGAGGTGATGATGAAGATGATGATATTGGAGATGAAGATGAGGAGGAGGAGGAGGATTCCTAGGAGGATGACGATGATGATCCTGATGATCATGATGATGTTGATGTTGCTAGTGGTAGTCAGTGGCGTTGATCAAATTGACTTGTATCATGGATTGTTGTTCTTAAGTATTGGCCTATATAATTTTGACTTGTATCATTTTAGCATGTTATTGACTTGTATCGTTGTAGTTCTTGTGGATTGGTCTATATATATCATTTTGACATGTTATTCACTTGTATCGATGTTATTCTTATGAATTGACCTATACCATTTTGATTTTGACTTGTATCATTTTGACATGTTATTGATCTAATGGTATATTTGAATTTTACTTGTTTTAAATATAGATGATGATGATGTTATCAGCATTATCTTGTTAATTTATATATATTGGAAGTTGGCGATGTCTTTTTTATGGGTATTTACTATGTATGATGATTATGCTAGTTTGGATGGAGGTTATCAATTTCCATTAAATTTCTTCATAAACGTTATGCTATAAATTTGAAATTCGATATATGTTTTTCTTAGATAGATATAAGTTATTTAAGAATTAGGATAGATTTCATCTATTTAGTTGAAATTACTAAAATCTTGATTCTTATGATATTGGTATTGACTTGTTGTTTTTACGGTTTCTACAATGATGTCCATGCCATGATATCGATCTAATGGTATATTTGACTTTCACTTGTTTTAATTATAGATGATGATGATGCTATCCAAATTATCTTGTTAATTTATATATACTAAAAGTTGTAGATGTTTTTTTATGGAGATTAAATAAGTAAGATGATTTTGCTAGTTTGTATGGATCTTGTCCATTTCCCTAAAATATCTTTATAAATGTTATGATATAAATTTGAGATGTGATATCTGATTTTTTATAATGATAAATGTTATTCAAGAACAATGTTATATTTCTTTAATTTATTTTAAATTCATAAAATGAAATTAATAAAGTGGAAGCAGCATGAGGTGCTAAAATGAAAGCAAATGTGGCACGCAAATGGAAGCAAAACTAGGTATTATTTATGGCTCTAAATTGGGTGCTAAATAGGAAGCAAAACTCGGCGCTAAATAGGAAGCAAAACCTGGAACTAAAAGGAAGCAAACCCTGGTGTTAAAAATGAAGCAAAACCAGGCACTAAATAGGAAGCAAAATTTGGTGCCAAATAAGAAGCAACACCCAGCGACACATAGGAAGCAAACATGGAAGCTATAATGGAAGCAATATCATAAGCAAAAATGGAAGCTATAATGGATGCAATTTTGGAAGCAAACAAGGAAGCTATATGGGAAGCAATAATAGAAACAAAAAAGGAAGCAATAATGGAAGCCATATTGGAAGCAAAAAAGGAAGCAAAACCTAGCATTAAAAAGGAAGTAAAATCCAACACTAAAAGGAAGCAAACCCTGGTGCTAAAAAGGAATCAAAACCAAGTGCTAAATAGGAACCAAAATTCGATGTCAAACAAGAAGCAAAACTCGACGTCACGTAGGAAGCAAACAAGGAATATGTAATGGAAGCAATACTAGAAGCAAAAAAGGAAGCTATAATGGAAGCAAAAAAGGAAGCTATAAGGGAAGTAATACTAGAAGCAAAAAAATAAGCAATAATGGAAGCCATATTGGAAGCAAAAATGGATGCAAAAACTAGTGTTAAAAAGGAATCAAAACTCGACGCTAAAAAAGAAGCACCACTCGGCGCTAACAAGGAAATCAAATTGGAAGCAAATTATGAAGCCTTACTTGGCGCTAATAGGGAAGCCAAACCCGACGATAAACAAGGTGCACAACAAGGCACTAAACAATTCCGGTGCTAAAGTCGGCCCTATTTTAAAATGTCATTGATCGCCAGATTTAGTATCCAATAATGAGGCCAAAAATTGAAAGAAAAAAAAATACACTACAACTCAGCACAAAATCCGGTGTTATTGGCCTGTTTTGTTGTAGTGTCAATGTATAAATATATAGTGAAAAAAACATCACTGCAACTAAAGTAAGTTATGCAATGACATTAATAGTGAAAAAAACATCACTAGAACTAAAGTAAGTTATGCAATGACAAATTTTATGAGTAATAAAGGAGACCATAAGTAAGTTATGCAATGACAAATTTTATGAGTAATAAAGGAGACCATATTAGGGAGGGCATGCATTTGTTGCAGGGTGTTCAATCCAAACATCAAACCTATAGATACTATAGAAATTTTCTCGGACGCAACATATAGATCCCATTGGTTATGTGTCATGATCATTCATTACATACATAAGTCATATAAGTATGAAGGAATAAGCCCCTTTTATTGCTTTATGTTGCTTTTTTTTCTTCTCTATAAGTATCCTTAGAGGACTCAAGTTGAGAATGAACAATTATCGTTCACTAGTGAATGTGAAAAAAATATCAATCACCCGAAGCGAGCAAGACTAGCACGCTATCATGCACTACTATAAACATCATAAAATTGTCCATTGTCTCACCATTCAACATGATATGATCCATCATCCTCCACCTTATGAGGGGTGAATTAATATTTAATTGGGATGGGATCAACCCATTATGTGTGGTATAAGAGAATGAATTATTATGTGGTAGGTAGAATTTCCATGTTAGAGGAGGAGGAATTTGATAATGGAAGACAAAGAGACAAATTGATGGAAGGTAATGAGAAAAAAACAAAATGGGGGATGAGTGACCAATAAGGAATCGAGTTCATTTTTTAAGGATGTGTCCCTCCCTCATAGATAATTTTCCTCCACGTGTATTTCATGCTGGCATTCTAGTCATGGTTCTCTCCTCCCATGAAGGAAATACGGGACTGACAACAAGTCTCACTTAACACTAACATTTGCATTGACCCTTATTATAGGTGTAAATTGTGGGTTTTAGGTCAATAATCCAAGTAACATATGGTATGGCACATGGATTACAATGTTTGATGGATGAATAATGACATATGCATGGATGATGATGTTTGACAAATGTACTAGCAACACGCAATGGCTGGTAATCCAACACATCGTTAATGATCTTAGCGAGTGTACTATCCCATTACGAGATATAGTTCACAATAGAGAAATGCCTAATGATATAATATAAAGTCTTTGTTTAACAATTCAAGTGTTTCCTTTGGAGTTTAGTTGACTTATTTGAGTGGCAAGGGGAATACTTAATGTGCATAATAGGTATGATAAGTATGAAATACACTCACAATATTTTTGGAACGAAGGCATTATCAAAGTTTAAATAAAATTATTTATTTAATAATTCAAGTGTTTCCATCAAAGATTATGTTAAATTATTTTTATGAGAAGGTGAAGGATTAACCTCAATTACCCTTACCATATTTGATCATTAAAAGAAACCTTTTGGTGCAAAAGTGAAAGTGGTGAAGTGAATTTATTTTCCTCGAGAGCACTTCATGTGCCATGCCTAGACATTCTTCAATTTGTTGAAGGATTTATAGTACAGTTTATTCCATTATGATTAATCTTGGTGAAGAATAATAATTGATCCTCAAAAAATATTATGAGATGGTTTCTTTCATGTAAGACATTATTGAAAAATTTAATGATTAAGTTGTCCAACTTCTCGATGAATTTGCTTCTTTGCATGATATTTGTGCTATTGAATAAGACATTATTAATCAAGTGAAAAATATTGATAGAAGGTTTTAGGAGCAAAATGTTTCACTATAGTAAACCGATATCTAACTTTATGGCTAATTCATTTTTTTGTAGGACTCCATTACCCATCTTCATGAAGAGGTTGTCCCATTTCATAGTGATATTGTTTATCTCTTTAATGAGTTTCAAAACTTGAATCTAGATTATGATTGTTGGTCATATTTAGTTGCCCCGGGTTAACATAGTTGTTCTCACCTATCACAACCTAACATCTGAAGAAACACCCAACTAATATATTGCCCATGAACAATAGTGTAAACAATTAGAAAGTGAAGTAATAATGACACTCAATCGAACCAAAATGTATATTTACATTAAACCATCTACAATAGACATCTTCCAAGATCACTGAATTGAATTCACAACCATTAATATTGGTTGGTAATGCCTTTTGGTTTATGTAATGTACCATCTATATTTATGTGTTTGATGAATAATGCATTGCATCCCTTTCTAGATACATTGTAATAGTGTACCTAGATGATATATTGGTTTATAGTTGTACATGGGAAGAGCATATCTCACATTTCATGTAGGTGTTAGAGACCTTGAAAAAACATCAATTATTGGCAAACCTTAAGAAATGAGAATTTTCTTAGAGGACATTAGGGTATTTGGGGTATGTGGATGGTGGAGGGTAACTCAAGAATATACCTTTCAAAAATGGAATCCATCCTCATGTGGCCAACTCTGATTGATGTCATTGAGGTTAGGAACTTTGTTGAGGTAGCACAATAGCTACAAAATTTTATAGCATCCTCTTTGGTTATTACTACACCATTTCATGCCATAATAGTCAATAACAAGAGTTTACAGTGGGGAAAGAGTCAACACAAATCTATTGAAGAGCTTAAATAAAAGAATAGTCAAGCACTAGTACTTGCGTTGTCCAATTTGTAGAAACCCTTTGAACTGGAGACAAATGCATTTGAATATGACATGGGAGTGGTCTTGGTGCAAGGAGGTAAGCTAATATGTTATCATTCTAAAATGTTCCATGGTAGAGTTTTGAACTAATTGTTGAGTCCTCAACACACCTCAATTACTTTTCAAGCTCGAGGTACCCACTTTGCTTCAGTTAGATTATTTTTCTTAGATTAACTTGAATACTTTCCTTTGACATTGAGAGCTTTGGTGTCTTTGTGCTTTGAAATCATTTTGAATTTTTCATGTAGTTTATTTAGTTAGTTTTATTTATAAATGGCTAAGTTTTAAAGTTTTCACACTTAGAAGCTTTCAAGGAAAAATGCTTTGATAGCAAAATTCAATTTGAGGATTAACTTTATGATGAACCCTTTTTTTTTAATTGGTGATGTTCTGTCCAAAATTTAATTCTTTAAATTTGTGATGTGTTTCTTGAATCTATTACGTAGGTAAAGTGTTGAAACTTTTCCTTAAGAAAATTTTAAATTCCACCGCAAACTCCCATAGTGAAAATTTATGTGCACACTTTCGTTGGAAGAAAGTTTCACTTTTCACCACATCAAAGTCTTATGTGTTCTTCGTAAATGATTAATACTACAGGCTCTCTATCTCATCAACAAATTATAAATATTGCCCATCAAAAGTTTTGAAAAACATAGCATTAATCTAAATTCCCCTTACCATATTTTGTTAAAAGAAACCTTTTGGTGCAAAAGTGAAAGTGGTAAAATGAAATTATTTTCCTCAAGAGCATTTCATGTGCCATGCCTAGACACTCTACAATTTGTTGAAGGATTCATAGTACAATACCTTCCATTACAATTGGTCTCGATGAAGAATAAGAACTCATCCTCCAAAAATACTTGGAAATGGTTGCTTCCATGTAGGACATCATTGACAAATTTAATGATTAAGTCGTCCAACTTCTCAATGAAGTTGCTTCCTTGCAAGATATGCAGATAGAGAACACAACATTATTGATCAAGTGAAAAATGCTAATACAAGGCTTTCGGAGAAAAAAGTTTTACTATAGTAAACCAATATCCAACTTCATGACTAATTCAATTCATTGCAGGACTCCATTATCCATCTCCATGAGCAGGTTGTCCCATTTCATAGTGATATTGTTTATCGCTTTAATGAGTATCAAAACTTGAATCATGATTATGATTGTTGGTCATTTTTAGTTACCTTGGGTTAACATAGTTGGTACCACCTATCACACGATAACATCTGAAAAACCACCCAAGTGACATATTACCCATGATAAACAATTGTAAACAATTAGAAAATGAAGTAATCGTGACACTCAATTTGCCCAAAATTTATATTTACATTAAACCATCTACAAAAGACATTCACTGAATTGAAGTCACAACCTTGAATATTGGTTGGTAATGCCTTTTGGTTTATGAAATGTACCATCTATATTTATGTGTTTGATGAATGATGCATTGCTTATGATGATATATGAATGAGTCTTCTAGATTCACTTGTAGTAGTGTGCTCAGATGATATATTGGTTTATAACTATACCCGGGAAGAGCATATGTCACATCTCATGTAGGTGTTAGAAACCTTAAAAAAACATCAATTGCTAGAAAAACTTAAGAAATGAGAATTTTCTTAGTGGACATTAGGGTATTTGGGGTATGCAAATGGTGGAGGGGAATTCAAGATGGATCCTGTGAAGATGGAGGCCATCCTCAAGTGGCCAACTCCTACTGATGTCATTGAGGTTAGGAGCTTTGTTGAGGTAGCACAATAACCTACAAAAGTTTATAGCATCATTTTCAATTATTACTGCACCATTTCATGCCATGATAGTCAACAACAAGAGTTTCCAGTGGGGAAAGAGTCAACATAAACCTATTGAAGAGCTAAAACAAAAGAATAGTCAAGCCCCACTACTTGCACTGCCTAATTTGTAGAATACCTTTGAAGCGGAGACAAATGCATTTTGATATGCTATGGGAGTGGTCTTGGTGTAAGGAGGTAAGCTAGTATGTTATTCTAAAATGTTCCATGGTATATTCTTGAACTACCTATTGAGTCCTAAACACAACCCAATTCCTTAGATTGGGTTATCCACTTTGCTTCAATTAGATTATTTTCTTAGATTAACTTGAATACTTTCATTTGATATTGAGAGCTTTGGTGTCTTTGTGCTCTAAAATCATTTTGAGCTTTCCATGTAATTTATTTAATTAACTTTATTTGTAAATGGCTAAGTTTTTAAAGTTTTCACACTTAATAGCTTTCAAGAAAAAATGCTTTGAAATCAAAATTCAATTCGAGGATTAGCTTTATCTGGAACAAGTTTTTGTTTTTGTTTTTTTAGTTTCTATGTATCTTCCAAATTTTAATTCTTTGAATTTATGATGCATTTCCTAAATCTGTTAAATAAACAAAGTGTTAAAACTTTGCAACAACAAAATTTAAATTCCACCGCAAACACCCTTAGTGAAAAGTTATGTGCGCACTTTCGTTGGAGGAAAGTTTCACTTTTCACCACATCAAAGTCTTGTGTGAGGAAAGTTTCACTTTCACCACATCAAAGTATTATGTATTCTATGCAAAGGCTTAATACTACAGGCTCTAAATCTAATTGAAATTGTTGAAATTGCATATATTTGTTGTTGGAATTGCAGAATTGGGGTGCCGAGGGGTATTTGAGGGCATTGAATCCATTTTTGTAATAAAAAATGCAATTTGAACAATGCAAAATCATGATTTCAACAAAGACTCGTAGCTAGATTTTGACAAAAATAATCGAAAAAGTCCAAAACGCAGAATGCTTAGCTAACTCCATTATGAATATTGTCCATCAAACGGTTTGAAAAACACAACATTAAAGTTGCAACAACTCATTGCAAAGGTTTAAGATTATGGGGTTGTATTTAACCTTTATTGGCAATAAGTTACAAATATCATTGATTATAAGTTCCATCAGTTAAATGCCATACCTTTAGTGCATTAGCCTTGTGGGTGCCTTATGAGAATAAGTATGTGGAAAAGGTTATAAATATCATCGCATATACGTTGAGAGTAATTGTTGCAACACCTCGATACAAGCATTTCAAGATTGATTTAAGAGTTAAGCTTTGCACATGTTCCATTCCAAGTGTTCTAGATGACCATTCCTTAGTTTTACATGTATGATTGTGGAAAAAATCAAAATAAACTTCGCATTAGAGTTGCAAAATATTCTACAATACCCATTATCACACTATATTTAAAATTCAAATTTTTATACGCTACTCTTAGCCTCTAACATCCAATCAAGCATTAATCTATGTGATCCCAATGAAATAGTTTTCCATGATTCATAATAACCGGCATAGATCCATCTTAAACCCAGATCTATAAGCATTGAGAGGGATCCAATTCCTTGAGGTGCATTTTTTTTATCTTCATTTTTTTACACATATGGAAAAAATTTACACCTCATAAAATTTGATCCCTTTCAGGCATTTATAGATCGCACTTAAAATGGATCTAGGTTGGTTTTAATTTCTTTATTTTACATTATGTTACGTTATGTGACAACATCTCCCCTATACTGGGATATAGAGCACCTTGCTACTCTCGGTGCAATGAGACATTAGATCTATATAATGCACATGATCGAGTTAAGTTTTGAACTATATAAACATTTTTCAAATTTGGTAGCAAGGAATGCCATCTTCATCACATTGAGTCTTAGAGTTCAGTTGAGAATATGAGGAGATCACTTTGTAAGTCTACTAAAATCACTGATGTAGCAGGTAAGTCTTTGAAAATATTCATTCTCTTTCTAGAATTAAGAAAATTGTCTTTTTTTCTATGAGATTTCTATGAGAAAATAGAAAAATGTGAAAGAAGATTTGAGTTTTTCTTTTTAAGTTTGTTTCTTACACATGGGTTGTCAATGGAATGTTATTAGAAGCCTTTTCTCATAATTCCATTGTTTTGAATATTGAATTAGAAACTTTGATAACATATAAGAAAATACCCTACTTCTTGTTCTCATATTTACTAACCAAGGATAGTGGAATATGTCTCATCTAAACCGTCTCGCTAACTATGGTTGACCCTAACATGAGAAACAAACTTGGATGATTGTAGCCTTATTTGAATTATTCAGATAATATGCCTAAAAAGAAAGGAACTCTAACGAAAGCCCCAAAATCTTAGAAGAAAAATGAAGTGTATTAGATCCTGGAGTCACCAGAGAGTGGGATGGAAGAAACCTAAGAGTCATTTGTAACTATTTAGTGAATTAGCAAAACTTGACATTGAACCTATTAAACCAAATTTTAAGGACATAGAAGCATGTACTAGATCTCAAACCTTCCTAGGATGCGGAAATATATAGGATATTTAAGGAAAATGATTACCTTGACGTAATTTGTCCAAGTGATCCATCAAACAAGAATATAGATGAAATGTCTTTGCAAAGATAAGAATATCTCATCTCCACAACATATCTACTAGAACCCCTATTTTGCCTTGTTCATAAGTAATTGAATGGACACTAGAATGCATGTACAAAAATAGAAGGACAATCATTAATGATCAAGTATGGTGTGTTGATTCCTTTCAATCTGCATAACTTGAAAAGTATTGCATATTACATGAGCTTGAAGTTTATATAATTATAGGACGGGTGGAGAAATTTCACAAAAAGCATAATGTTACGAAAATATTGGCAAGATGGTGTGTTGAAGGAAAGAGATTGTTTACAAAAAGTGGTGATGACTCTACAATTACCAATTTGAGAGATCCATATTTTTATGCCATGGATATGATGTGTAGATTTCATGGCGAACCAAACTACTTTGATTTTAAATATGCACAGGTTCTAGTGGTTCATACTCTGGTGTCGAAGACTTTTGTCTTTAATTGAGCAACAATTCTATTCCATTTCCATTCTATGCAAAAGGGTTTGAAGAGAGATAAGCAGTACCCTAACATTGATATTTTTCATTGTTTACATGGCTTCATACTTATTGGATATTGTTTGTGCCAATAATCCCTTCATAGGGATGAGTTGGTACTAGAATATAGTAAGGATCCCAATGCATGTGTATTGCCATAATATGGGGGATAATAAGTGCAAAATACATTACATGTATGACTCTCGATTGGGACCTAGGTATCTCTACAATTCAATGGAGCTAGGATTCCCACACTTTAGGTTTTGAGGTAGGGTTACGGACATGTTACGGGTAGGTTCAAGTTCAGAGGATTAAAAGTAATGGAAACTCAGCTTTTGGATTACGATGACAATGACACCTAGTGTTCACCTGCCATTTTTCGTAGCTCAAAGAGGAAAATGAAATGTTTGAAGGTGCGGGTAGATCAAGTCAATATGGTGTTGGATTTAGATAGTTGTATGGAGAAGGTGGAGGTATTGTCTTCCAAATATCTAGTGGGAAATTTCATGGGGATGGTGGTGAAGAGAGCTAATCTTATTGGATGGATGGAAGCTACCTGGAAGAAGGCGATAGGTGATGTTCTAATATTTCTTCTTCCGGTGAAGGGATGGATCTATTTCGAATTTAGGAATGAAAGGGATTTGGAGGTTGTTTTGTCAAGGCCTTGGTTATGGGCCTCTTCTATTCTAGTGATGCACAGATGGAACCCTAGCTTCGACCCTGAACCCTTTGTGATACAACATGTATGGTTACTACTTCCAGGACTTCCCTTAGATTTGTGGATGGGGAAGGTTCTTAAAGCCATTGCTAACTCTGTGTGTAGGTTCATTTTTTAATGAGCATATGCTCCTTTAAGAAGACAAGAGAGTTGTCAAGGTTTTGGTGGAAGTTTATCTTAGTAAAGGTCTGTTGGCAGAGATTGATGTGACTTGGAAGTCTTGTCAATTTACACAACCTATGGATTATTGGAAGATCCCATTTTGTTGTCATTTTTCCTAGAAGGTTATTCATTTGATGCATGAACACCCAGATGTTTTGTTTTAATTGGGGGAAAAGCATAAGTGGATAAAAACACTAGCTAATGAGTAAACAAAGGAAAATAAAGAGGGCCCATAGTCGAAAGCTCGTAGTCTGGATCCGAGAGGAGGTCAAGCGCTTTAGTTGGTTCAAGGGTTAGAAGAGAAAGGTTGCGGAAAGTATGGTTCAAGGTTAGTTTCAGTTGAGTGTCTAGTCATCGAAGATATTGGCAAGATTGAAAGTTATATTCTATCCTCTCTACCGATTGTTTTTGGATTTTGTGAGAAAGTTGTCACTATCGGTTCAAAGAAAAAAGTTTAAAAGAGGCTTCTTGTAATCAAGGGGATGGGGAACTTGAGGCGATTTAGACAGATTTAAACTTTTTAGGTCAAGTCTTTGGAAGGCCTACAGAGTCAAACGAAAGTTATTCCCAATAGGGAGAATTTTTTTATCCCCCTTCTCCTCTATATGACCTTCGGTCCAAAAAATCAAAGCCTTTGTTGGGAGTGGGGGTTGTGGAAGGTGGATTAACATTGGTTGGGGAATCCCTCACTCCACTGGGGCGCAAGTATTTTATTTCTAAAGCCAAAGTGAAAGCATCATGTGAGGTGAAACAAGGGAGACAATTGACCATCGATGGGGTGCTTAGAGTAGAAAAAGCCTCTGATAAAGTACGTCCATGATTATTTTGTCCTTGAACATGAGAGGAGTAGGGGTGCCCCCAAAAAGATAACTCTCAGGTGGTTGTTAAGTCTGCATAAATGCAATGTTGTTTTACTTCAAGAAACTATGGCCTTTGTGGCCAAGGCTGTAGAGTTTATTTCTTCTTTATTGCCTAAATTGAGTTTTAGCTCTATTGATGCTCTTGGAATATATAGTGGTTTGGTCATAGCCTAGAATTCTTCATTTGAAGCCATTAATTCTAGCATGATTAGTGCAAATATTTGTTGTAGGGTGATGCGAAATCCCTCGAAAGAAGATTAAAAATCTTGAATCTCTATGGGTCATATGCAGACCGTGGGCTCTTCTAGGAGGGGTTGGTGGCTAAAGGGCTCTAACATGATCATGCTCTAATTATTGGAGGTGATTTCAATTTAAATTTGTCAACAAGAGATATATGGGGGTTGTTGGCTAGACTGGATAACTCGTCTCCTTTCTTTGCACATTTGTTTGAGGCTTGGAATTTGGTGGATATTGCATCGATTCCATTGGTGCCAACTTGGAGGAATGGTTTAAGAGGTGAGGCAGCGTTCTCAAAAAGTTTGGACAAATTCTTAATGGTTGACGCTCTTATGGAGGACTATGAGAAGTATAGGTCATGGATAGGATAAGGGGGATTTTTCGATTGTAACCTTATCCTGTTGCAGTTGGATAAGGAGGATGAGAAATCACCAAGGTCATTTAATTCCAATCATATTTGATTGATAGAGAATGGTTTTAGAATTCTCGTGCTTGAGAATTGAAGGCCTTTTAACTCTTAACTGGAGGGTTTGACTATTTCACAATTCTTGGCTAATTTAAAGTCAATGATATGGGTAGAAGTTGCTCGAGATAAAAAGAAAAATGCAGCAGGGCAGTCAGAGTTGATGGATATTGACGATAATATCTGTAGGTTGTCTCAAAATAATTTAGCGAGTGTGTTCTCAAATTATGAACATCCCGAGCTAAGGTGTTTGGAAAAGCTTAAGGCTCGATTGTTGGCTCAAGAGGAAACCCTTGGCGACTAAAAAGGTGGACAGTACGGCCTGAAGAGGGAAACAATATTACTAAGTTCTTTCACAAGTACATAGCTCATAGAAAATCCATTAATACTATTCGGGAGTTGGATTCCCTATAAGGAAATAAGATTAGATATTTTAAAGAAATACCTAAATCTGGGTGCACTTACTTTGAAAGCCTCTTTATGGATCCTAAAGAAACTCACATTGTCGATCAACTTAGGATTATTTCACTTTTTGTTGAGATTCTTTGATCCTCTAGCTAATGATAGGGTGGGGGGGCAGTCTCAAAAGTGGTTCTTGTAGGTTTTAAGCACTCTAAAACCCCAAGGCCATATGGATGGACTGAAGAGTTCTACCTTGAGTTTTTATTTTTATTTTTTAGCATAAGATATGTTGAGGGTAGTAGAGGAGTCTAGGGTTTTGAGGTGAATTTTGAGGGCCCTTAATGCCACTTTCTTGACTCCCATTGTTAAAAAGACAAAGTCCTCATTTATTGACTTTAGACCTATGTCTCTTTGTAATTTGTTATACAAAGTGATAGCAAAGATATTGGCTAATAAATTGAAGAAGGTTTTATCAGAATGTATTCCAGAAGAAAATTTTGGGTTTTTGTTCAATAGAAAAATCCTAGACATGATTGGATCATACCAAGATGGATTGCATTCAATTAAGGTGAAAAAACATTAAGTGGTGGCTATGAAATTGGTTTAGCAAAAGCTTATGATAAGGTTAGTTGGACTTATCTCCATTTGGTGTTGTTGCAAATAGGCTTGAATATGGAAATAGTGAATTGGATTACGGGGTGCATTACTTTCGAAATTTTTATTGTCCTTATTAATGAATCTCCTTCCCATATCTTTAAGGGTTCACATGGATTACAACAAGGATGTCTACTCTCTCCATTTTTGTTTCTTTTAGTTGTAGAGGAATTGAGAAAACTAGTTATCTCAGCTATAGATGAAGGAAGGTTGAAGGGTAATGTGGTGGCAAAGACGGTAAGAATGACCCACCTTCTATTTGTAGATGGTGTATTATTGTTTGGTGAAATATTAATAAGGGAAGGGAGGATCATTTTAAACAAAATATTGATTTGTTTTGCTCGACTATAGGGATGAATATTAGTTAGGATAAATCTCTCATGCTTTGTAATAGATTGGCTCTGGAGGTGGAAGCTCAGTTTGTTCAATTATTTTCCTTTCACATGGAGTTAATTGAT